>JAQPPZ010002631.1:0-1200000 GCA_028583015.1 Wollemia nobilis
AAAGATGGGATCAAGTGATGCAAATATTGAATATTAAACCTTCTAAGGGCAACCAACTTAAAGGGAATGTGAGTATTTGTAAGATGGATAGGACTAGAAATTGGCAACCTTCTCCTAAGGATTTTGGAAAAGTCAATACTAATGGAGCCTCTAGAGGAAACCCTGGAAAAGACAGTGTGGGAGGAATTGGTAGACTTTCAGATGGCTCCCTGGTTTTTACTTTTGTTGAGAATTTGGGTATTCTTTCCAATAACCTTGCTGAGGGGTATGGTATCTGTATCGCTCCAAATTTTTCACATCCCTACCTTCAGGCTATAGGATCCGTGCCCGGAAGGAGGATGGGAAAAGGATGGTGCGGTACCTCATACTAAGAGGACTTTGCAAAGGTCCCGCATCTCAAGGGAGGTGTATTTTGGTGATTTTTCGATGGATGGTGGGTTCACCAGGAAACATTTAAAGGCAGTTTCCATGCCTAGGTTTTGAAATGTGTTTTGATGAGTTCGTTTTAATTTTAAGCATTCAAGTCCTAGGTTTGGCCGAATGAATCTAAATTAAACTACATGAAAATGCAACTTTCATGAATACAGCAAACATATTTGAAAGCAGAAAATAGATAATTTTACAGAATGACAATGAAGAATACCTGATCTGGATGTCTGAAGAAGATTCTGACATTTGAAGCATTCTGGATCATCTGGAATTTGACAGAATCGCCTGCAATCTGATAGAATCGTCTGAAACTGACAGAATCATCTAAGATCTGACAGAATCGTCTGAGACTGACGGAATCGTCTGAGATCTGACGAATTCGTCAGACGAATTCGTTAGAGACCTGCAAAACAAAAAACAGATGCAAAATACAAGAAATTCTACTGTGCTAACAGAGGCAAATTACACCAAATAATAAACTGAATACTGAGCAATAGTTTAAAATAGCAATCTTAGCAAATTTCTGTATTTTAACAACAAATCATGAACTTAATGTGCAATCTAAGCTAAATGGGTGAACTCCAAATGCAAAATAATATAAAAACTGAGTAAATGATCTAATTTGCAGCATAAAATGACAAAGAAAAGGTTGAGAAAAGCAAACTCCAGGCACTGATTTCCTTGATGTGGACTGCAATCGAGATCGTCTCGCATTAGTACGAAATCATCTCGCATCTGACGGGATCGCCTTCAATCTAGATAGGTTTGTCGGCGACGATGGGTGCTGGCTCTGGCTGAAAATTAGTGATGTATCTACAACAAAATTGCTATGGGACTAGTGCAAAAGCAATATTAGGATGTTTTGACGCAGAGGGAATCACTTTGCAAAAAATTTCAGCTAGGGGTTGGGGAGGGAAAATCCTAGAGGTTAAATAGGCTTAGGGGGAGTAGTTAGGAGGTTGGAGATCATCCCAATTTGGGAGATCTCCAACGAGGGAGGGTCCCAACGGCGCAAACACGCTTCTGCCTAGATTGGAGACCCGTTGGAACAGATTCCAACTATGCAAATTTAGTTTTGCGATAAGATCGTCTGGACGTTCTAGTCCAGACGAAATCGTCAAATCTAGGACAATATCGTCTGATCGGTGACGATATCGTCTGATCGGTCAAAACAACCTCTAAAAATGGTGCAAAAAAGGGGGAAACAGATTTCCCGATGGTTAACGGGCGGTTTGGGAGGTTAAATTTGAATTTAAAATTATTTACTAAGGTGAATGTAAATTTTATAATTTTACTGTGCTAATTTTAGGGTGCTACATTTTGCCCCCTCTTTAGTGAATTTTTTGAAGAAAATACGTTAAAGATGAGTTCTTCTCGATGTACGAGAATGCAAAAAATTATACCCATTTTTAGGCGACGATTCTTGGTCGAATCGTACGACAGCTTACTATGGTGCCCCCTCTGTGTTTTTACCCAAATCGAACGTTTGAGGTAAAAAAACGAAAAAGCAAAAAATTATTGTTGAATAAAATTAAGAAAAATAGGATAAAACCCTAATTCATTTTTACTGTTCATTTTCTGGTTTTAGAGCTCTGAAGCAAAAAATGGTGGAGACTACGCACAGATCAACAGAGGTCCGGCGCGGTCTACGGGTAAGAGCCTAGACTTAACTAGAACTAATTTAATTTGAATTTACATGCTTTTTAGGTAGATTTTAGATGAATTTGGAGCATCGCAGCCATTTTTGGGCCGTCGATGTCGTCGAGACGAAATCGTCTCGATTTCGACGAAATCATCTCAATTTCGGCAATTTCACCCGAGGGAAAAATCGTTGAAAGGGGGACGATTTCGTCAAATTAGAGACAATTTAGAAATGTGAAATCGGAGACGATTATGCTCAAATTTGGGATGATATCGTTCAATAGTGGGCGATATCATCAATTACATGAAATTGATATTTTAATTGCATTATTGATTACTTGAATTATTGATTAATGATTGTTTGTTGTTTTGTTGTTTATGTTGCAGAGAGGATTGCTAAAAAGCAGAGAATGGAAATATGGAGGATTGAGAGATGACTTGGCCGCTCTGACATAGGCAGAGCGAGATCTGCTAGCACAGGCTGGCTTGCAGCATGTGGCGAAGATGCCACAAGTATCCACAGATATGGGGCTTCTCACAGCCTTAGCAGAGAGATGGTATCCGGGGTATTCCTGTTTTTGGTTACCGACAGGGGAGATGACTCCCACATTAGAGGATGTATGGAGGATTCTGAGAATCCCCATACAAGGACGGATGATCACTCCTATGGCCAACTAGGGCCACACTATGGGATGACTGTGTGGTGACCCGAGATTCGCCCTAGAGAAGGGCAAATTTAATATCGAGGCACTACGCCAGATGCCTGGGGCATCTAGACTCACACGGGTACTAGCTGGAGTGGTTTGTGGACTTCTGCTGTGCCACCAGAGTGGATGCAAGGTACCATGGATGCTCGTAGATGTGATCTACGATATGCGAGACCATGGGTACAGGTTTTGCTGGGGCAACTTTGTTCTATGTCGGTTGTACAAGATCCTGTATGGGGTCGTGTACAAGGGCGGGCAATGTCTGGTGATGACATCGCTCCTATAGGTTTGGTGCTGGGAAAACATTGCAGTGCGGAGGCTGGTAGGGCTTCCATTGACAGGGATTGACAGGGAGAGGCCCCGAGTCTTCTATTGGTGGCTCCAGAGAGGGTCACAGTGACGGATCGACC
Source organism: Wollemia nobilis (assembly GCA_028583015.1). Lineage (NCBI taxonomy): Eukaryota > Viridiplantae > Streptophyta > Pinopsida > Araucariales > Araucariaceae > Wollemia > Wollemia nobilis. Next base: position 3,188 of record JAQPPZ010002631.1, read on the forward strand.
TGTCGATGTCCCGGAGACTACTGGATGATTTGGTCCCAGACCAGATCACCTGGAGACCATGGAGAGAGCATCCAGGGTGGCCAGAGGACGGATAAGAGCTGGCTCACATCAAGCAATTCTGCTGGCTACGGATGGAGAGAGGAGAGGTGGAGCTCCACCGTTATGACCGAGTTTTGAGACAGTTCAGTCTGCAGCAGGGGATCCCATCTCTGAGGGATTACGAGTTTTCCCAAACTGTTCGGGATAACACCACGGTTAGCGGGGCTCCTGACATGCAGCGCTTCTGGAGCCAGGATGCAGACGATGCCCCAGATACAGGAGTATCCGATGGCTATGATGCCTGGTACGTAGGCATCCGCCCTCCTCGGATGACGAGGGCATAGGGTCCGATCCACGCGGTTGTGCATCGAATAGGGAGGCGATGCCAGGCGATGATAGGGGCAGCCCAAGGTCATGGTGGGAGGGAGCAGCGGAGGCCACAGGCACAGGAGAGGCCACGACAGCAGGAGAGGAGGGAGGAGAGACCCCCATCTCCACAAAGAGAGAGACCACCATCGCTCGATAAGGGCAAGGGCATAGACACTAGGGAGAGTAGTGAGACAATGACTCTCTGAGCTGAGGTTGCCCGCTTGCGGGCTCAGGTGTAGACACTGTAGGATGAGGCTACATGGCTCAGGGCTCGGGGTGGAGGAGCGAGCACTTAATATTTAGCACGCGCTATCACCCAGATCACTTTCTATCAGGCTCTATACTACCAGGCGATGCCAGTGGAGTAGAGGGTGCCATTACCAACACACATTGTAGAGCCTATCGTGATGGGGTCATCTAGGAAATCATCACGATCGGCATCCAGGACTCACGGCACCACACGGACTGTGATGGGGCCACCTCCTCCACCTCATGGGGGGAGGAGATGAGGCTAAGAGCTCGGGGCTCTCGAGACACTACACAGAGGGTATTTTATTGAGTATGCCAAGATATGGATTGTGGCATACCAATCTAGCTGATATGATGTACATATATATTTGTGATATATATATATATATATAGATATTTTTGATCATATGACTTATATTGTGTTATGTATTTTTATGATACTTTTAGATGTTTGATTGATTGATTTAATAATTCATTGAGGATTCATGTAATTATGTCGTTGGAAATATTATAATTTGAATGTCATGCTATAACATTGTAAATGAAATAATCTGATGTGACAAAGTGGTTGTTTGTGATGAGATGAAATAAAAGATAAAAAAGAGACTTCTAACAAAATTTCAAAGGACATTGTCGCTATTATAGACCATTTCATGGAGTCGCCGCTCACTCGGTCGTCAAGCTAATCCCATTTATAGAAATATTGTTAAAAAGGAAAAGAGTGCTTAAGAGACTGTCTTAAGACTTTGGTGTGATGATGCAAATGATGATGATGATGATGATTGGTTTTGTTTTCAGATTTTCATGAAAAATATTATGCATGAAATATTTTAAAATGATTTTTGCTAGGCATAAATTCCTAAGTGTGATAAAATTTGTGAATAATTCCTTAGGAATTATACCATCATTGCAGAGTTGAAGGTTGACATAATGACATGAAATAATGATAATGTGTTTGCTCTTGAAAAGCATAATTTGTGTAAGATGAAGTCATATGGTTTTTATGATTTTAAATAAATGGGGAATAAAAATTGTTACAATGGTTTGCGCTAAGCATAGAATATGTAGGTATAGATTTATACCATCATCGCGAAAATCTGAAAAAAGATAGTTTTATTGCATGATTGATTTTTTGATAAACAGAAAAGATGAAAATGCGGACTTGCGCTAGGCCTAAAATTCCAATTTTGGTTTTGAAACTATACCATCGTCGCAAAATTCAACCAGATATATATGATTTGATATGTGTAAGTTGAAAGAAATTTTTGGTTTTTCTATTCTATAGTTGTCTTTGTGAAAAATAATTGTACTTGATTATTCCAAACAAGTTGCAAAAATAATATTTCAAAGTATTTTGAAAACAAAAGTTAGATTTATAAGGAATCCCCTGTGCATATGTGAATTCATTTCCAATCTTGATTTATCATAATGATAGACAAAATCTCTCAAATACAAATGTGTATGCAATTGCATTGTTCATTTACCAGTTGTGAGCAAGATACTATGATACAAGTGATTTGAAAAAACCAAATAAGTGTTCATTAACCATGATGTAGATGCATATAACCATACTAGGCTACTATGTAGATCGGATTATCAAGAGCTAGCTAATCCATAAGCAGACATAGGTCTGTACAAAATAAGGCCACTAATGTGATAGACATATCACCACGCTAGGAGTTAACCAAGGCCAAGCAGGTTGGGCACAAACCACCTGTTATGGGGCTTACCTCACAGTTTTTGAATAATTGAGAATTTCAAGGATTCAAGCTCATCAACCCTTCTTTTCTTTTCAAAGGGTAGGGAAAGGGATTTTATTGCTTTCTTGCTTTCTTTTGAACTTTGCTTATTTTTTTTTTTGTATTACTTGTGCTTGATAATGCTTGGAACATTGCTGAAATAATATTTTTCTTTTCTTTTTCTTTGCTAGGGATACTTGCTCGGATTAGCTGTAGAGCAAGGGATTTTTATTCTGGGTAGGGGTGAGCTTGTCCTTTTGCCAATTCTCAAAGATTCTAGACCATGTGCATGATAGGATAGCAGGGGAAACTTTTCGCTCAAGAAATCACTTCTACTATGTAGCAAAACATGGAAATTACAAATATAATCATTTTATTGTGAAAAGATGTGCTTGGTTTAAGTAAATAACAAGATCAATTCTCTATGCTCAAACTTTATTTAATTGAATTTTGTGGACTTTGATATAAGAGAGATTAGTAATCATGCCAGATAAAATCAAGATATTTATTGTTGTGAGTGTGCAAGTGAGGGATTCAAAATAAATGCTAATTTATCCAAAATAAGTTGAAACATATAACTGCAATAATTGTAAGAAAATATATATAAATGATTTGTGAGAAAGTTTTGAGAATGTTGACTCTCTCTTTCTTCTATATTGTTTTGGTTTCGAAAAAGTCAAGCATATAGCTGTTTTTAGATTTTGATTTTTGTTTTTGAGCAAAAAGAACTTAACAAGTGCTTTAAATAAATGCAATAGATAGTTTTGAAGATTTTTAGAGATTTATGAATGTTTTTGGTGTTTTTGAATAAATTGAAAGAAATATAAGATAGTAATTTTGAACAAATATATACATGGATGAAATGACCAAGTTTATGCATAGTAACGTTTAAGATGCAAAATATTCATGGGTTCTTTAAGTTCTTTACCATCTAAGGTAGATAATTTATATGCTCCTGATTCAAATTTTGCAATAATAATGTATGGTCCAAGCCAGTTGGGCTCAAATTTACCTTTAAGGTCTTTAGTTGCATTAGTATTTTTTTTATTTTCTTTTAAAACAAGGTCACCAGTCTCAAAGGATCGATGACGAACTTTCTTAGCATATGATCTTTTAAGCTTGTTTTGGTAAGCACGAAGATGCTCCAAAGCATTGATGCATTTTTCATCTAGGAGTTCTAGCTGACTGAGTCTGCCAGCACGATATTCATCTCCTACTTCAGTATATTGAAGTAGCAGAGCCAAAGAAGGAACTTTCAATTCAAATGGAAAAACTGCTTCAGCACCATATACTAAAACAAAGGGTGAAGTTCCAGTGGGAGTTCGAACACTAGTTCGATAAGCCCACAAGGCTGGATATAATTGAATATGCCAGTCATGGCCAGTTTTATTGACTAATCTTTTGAGAATTTTGATTAAGGTTTTGTTAAATGCTTTTGCTTGACCATTACCCTAAGGATAATAGGGAGTGGACTAGCGATGTTGAATCTTGTATTTTTGGCATAATTTTTTAACATCTTTATTTTTTAAAGGATTTGCATTGTCAGAGATGAGGTTGGCAGGAATTCCGAACCTGCATATGATTTGATTAAAAATAAATTTTGAAACTTGTGTGCCAGTGCAGGAAGCTAAAGGCATAGCTTCGACCCACTTCATGAAATACTCAGTGGCGATTATGATGAACTTGTGTCCATCAGATGACACAGGATTGATTTTGCCAATAATATCCAAGCCCCATTTAGAAAAGGGCCAAGGAGATGAAATAGCCTGCAACTCTTGTGCAGGCACATGGACAAGGTCAGCATGTTTTTGACACTTGTCACAATGGCGCACATAATCATGTGCGTCCATTTCCATGGTAGGCCAAAAGTATCCTATCCGAAGGAGCTTTTTAGCAATGGCACTACCACTAAAATGTCCTCCAAAAGATCCATCGTGGGCTTCACTCAAGGCTGATTTAGACTCTTCTAAGTTTAAACATCTTAATAGGATACCTTCAAAAGATCTCCTATATAAAGTATTGCCAATTATTACAAATCAACTTCCTTGTCGACGTAATAACTGACGCTGCTTTCTATTAGAATTAGGAGGGAAAGTCCCATTTTGGAGAAAATCAAATATGTCTATGTACCAAGGTGCAGGAGTAGTTTCATTGATTAGAAACACATCCAAAGGCTCTAAGCATGACTTATTTGAAGTGGGTTCCTCGAGTCGACGAATAATGATAGTCGCATATTCATCATCTAACTCCAAGGGCAGGAGAGATGCAGCTGCGGCCATAGCATCAGTTGCACGGTTGCTAGTTCAAGGAATAGCTTCCAAAGTAACTTGATCAAACAAGGAAATTAGTTGTAAAACATAGGCCTTATATGGGCGCAGTTTATCATCCCGGGTTTGATAAACTTCATTAATTTGGTTTATAACCAATTGAGAATCACCAAAAACTAAAAGGTGTTTAATTTTTAGTGCTAGGGCAGCTCGTAATCCAAGGATTAGAGCTTCATACTCAGCAGTATTGTTGGTGCAAGCAAATGTCAGTTTGAAGGACAGAGGAATAAGATGTTTTTGCGAGAGATATTAAAATAATACCCGCACCTGACCCCACTCATGCATCGGGCTCCATCAAAGTATAAGGACCATTGTTCAGGATGGTCTGCCTCTAATTGAAGGCATTCATATGGAAACTTGATGATGAGGGGATGAGTAGACTCTAAGGGTGCAGCAGCTAATTGATCTGCTATGATTTGACCCTTAATAGACTTTTGTCCTATGAATGTGAGATCAAACTCGCTTAGAGCAAGAACACACTTGGATGTGCGACCCGATAAATAAGGTCAACTCATGAGATATCTTAAGGGATCATATTTAGCAATGACATAAGTTTTTTGGCTAAGCATATGATGTAATTTTTGCGTAGCAAAAATGACTGCTAGACATAGCTTCTCTAATGTTGTGTAGCGGGTTTCATAACTGATGAAGGTTCGGCTAATATAATAATTAGCACGTTCTCGCTTTCCATCATCAAGTTGAGCTAACATAGCTCCTAAGGCAGAATCTAAGGCTGAAATATATAGGAGAAATGGGCGATCGGACTTAGGCGGTGAAAGCACCGACGGATTAAGGAGGTACTATTTGAGAAGTTCAAAAGCTTCTCGACATTCTGTGTCCCAATTGAAAGGGACATCCTTATTAAAAATTTTAATAAAGGGACCAGTTTTGTCCGCAAACCTATCAATGAAGCGACAGATAGCTTGAAGTTTACCCTGTAAACTTTGTAATTTAGATATATTAGTAGGTGCGGGCATATCAGTGATAGCCGCAATCTTGAGAGGGTCGATTTCAATACCACATAAAGAAACTAAAACCCATAATAGTTTGCCGGACTTAACTCCGAATATGCATTTTGCTGGATTTAATCGAATGAGATATTCTCGTAATCGATTAAAAACTTTTCGCAAATCATCCAAATGATGATCTTCAATAAGAGAGCGAGCTATAATATCATCTACATAATCATGTAGGATATCATGCATCATATCATGAAAAATGTAGGTCATAGCTCGTTGATAAGTTGCACTGGCATTCTTTAAGCCAAATGGCATCACTTTCCAGCAAAAGGTACCCCAGGGGGTAATAAAGGCTGTTTTATCCTGGTCTTTAGGAGCTATCCTAATCTGATTATAACCGAAGAATCCATCCATTAAGGACATCATCCCACTTTCGATAGTGAAGTCAATAATTTGATCCATGTTTGGAAGAGGAAAGTCATCTTTAGGGCATGCAGCGTTGATATCTCTAAAATCGGTGCAAACCCTAACTTTGGTAGCTTCTTTCTTGGTGACTGGAACTACATTTGAGATCCATTTAGCATAATCAATAGCTTGTATGAAGATAACATTCAGGAGTTTTTCTAAATCCCCTTTGACTAGCAGAGCCACTTTGGGATGCATTTTTCTAAGTTTTTGTTTAACCGATTTAGCATCCGGATGGACCACTAGATGATGCATGACTACGGAAGGGTCTAGATCTGACATATATTTGTATGTCCAAGCGAAGACATCTTCATACTCTTTAAGGAATGCAATGTATTGTTCTCATTTTTCTTGACTTAGTTCTGCTCCAATATTGATTATGTGAGGATTGTCCTCAGTTCCAATGTTAATTTTAATGACATTTTCTACCTCCATGTGTAGATCTCTTTCAAAATTAGGTGGGTGGATGAAACACCCAATTCTTGTAATTATTGTAAGGTTAATTTAGATAATTCATTCTGAGGATTAGTGACCTCAAGTTGGGCTATAGTTGGTATAGAACCATCAAAATAAAACCCATTGTTCAACATCTGTTCAACAGAGATATCATGGAAGATATCTCCTTCCAATTCTTCATCGGGGTCAGCAATCATTTCAGGGCATGCTATGGATAGCATGTTGCATGAAAATGACTGATTATTAAGAGACAAATCAACATGCTTATCCAAATAATCTTGATAGCATATGAGATGATCATCATCCTCAAAAGTAAAGGGTTGACCCTTACTGGGAAATAAGCCCACACCACAACGGGCAGGCCACGGTTCTACCTCGAAAGATTCTTTCATGCCATTTTGGAAAGGTCCCAAGCCTTTCCCTTTATATCCCATTTTAAGCATTATGGGTTTAGCTTTAATATAATCATTGGTAAAATAACACCGAGCGTATCCCTCATGATGAGTTTTAATATTCCGAGGGATTCTTCCCTAGTCAATTTATTTAAACACGGGCACAACTCCCGACTTGGTAGGTACTTCCCAGAGGTTGTGGGAGGCCCAAAGTACGAGGATATGGCAGAAATTTATTTAAAAGGTTTGAATCTTGCATGAAAGCATTCATTTTTTGTGGTATTAAGGTTGTAGATAAATCTTGTATAAGTTCATCAAAAAGGGCATACGATGTAGAAGGCTTATTACCTATGTCTTGAGATGTGGAAGGTATGATAGATGTGTCTAGAGGTTTTGAATTTGTAGGGATAATAGTTGAAGGATTGGTTATAGATTTAAAATCTTTTTGAGGTTCTAGAATAATTTGTTTAGAGGGTTGCAGATCTAGATAGGAAGATGAAATTAATGGAGGGGGAATAGGGGAAGTCATGGGTTTATGTTTCGTAGTTTTAGATGAAAAAGAAGAACTAGGATGTGTGGATGATAGAGCTGGGAAAAATTGCACTCCAACTGGTTCTGCCAAAGCACACATATCAAAAGGTCTAGGGTCACCATGAATAGTGACCAACTGATTTTTAAACTCAAATTTAACACATTGGTGTAAAGTTGATGGGACCGCTTGCATGGCATTGATCCAAGGGTGACCCAAAAGTATATTGTACGATGCTGGACAATGTACAATAAACATAGTTGTTTCTAGGGTTCTAGGACCAACTTGCAATGGGAGGGTAATAACTCCACACTTTTCTTGTGTTTCGTAATTAAAATATTTGATGATCATATCAGTTTTCTTCATTTCATCGCTTCTAAAGCCAAATCGTTGGTAGAAGTCAAAGGTGCAAATGTTTAGAGATGAGCCATTATCAATCAAAACTCGTTTGACAGCTACATCTCCAATTAAAGCAAGTAATGTATAAGGGATTGTCCTTATGAAAACTGTGTTGCGGGATATCTTTATCCCGAAAGTCAATACAATCAATCTCTCGAGTGATGATAGTATTGGCCATAGCTTCAAGTTGAATGTTTTGAGGTACCATCATTTGGCTCAATGTAAGCATCAACTCATCCCTATGGGTGGGAGAGGATCTTAATAAATCTAAAAGGGAAATTTTGGTCGTAGTGTTAGACAATTGCTCATTAATGCTGTAAGGGGGTTTAGATTGGATATTAGGAGCATGATTCTCTTTATGGGGGTTTTTCAGGATGAATGGAGCTGATCCATCATTTTGGTTTGATTCTTGTTGAGAGTTTTGAGCTTGTTGTCGAGTAACGACTCCAATGGTACCTACAATGTTATAGTGAATATGTTGAACTGGTCTCGGTTGAGCATTAATGGCTTGTTCATTTGAAAGGAATATATTGGAAGAAGGTCGAGTAGTGACTCTTTTAGGAAATGGTTCTTCTGGAACCATATCATCTATGACAGGTTGAATAGGATCTGATTCATTTTCAGAACTATTCGATTGGTTTGAAGTAATGTCTACTTCACTTTCACTATCTGACTCTATATCACTAGAATCAGAAGTTTGAAAATTATGTAAGGTCCTGGTCGTAACCAAGGATAAGGTCGTGTCAAATATTTGAGGATCCCGAACAGGTAATTTTCCGCTAATGGTTCCTACATATCGGGTAGGAGGGGGAACGTTATGATGTTTGATTTGATTGGCTACCTCTTTACCATGTCTTGGTAAAGGGTGTTGAAATATGTCTAAAGTTTGATTGGCATTTTGATTTTGATTTTGGGCAACAGTCTTTTGAGTATTATTAGGAGGGTTTTGTTTAGGTTGGAAGGCTTGCACTTCCATTTCATTATTGTCAATCAAATCTTGTATTTTATGTTTCAACCTCTTACAAGCATTGGTAGAATGTCCAGGTCCTCTATGGAAATCACAGTGCAAATAAGCTCTATATCCGGGTATAGTTGGATCAGGTTCCCGGATAGCTGGCAATTGGATTAAACCTCTTTCGAGTAGTTGAGGTAAAATAGTTGACAGAGGTTGGTTTAATCTAGTGAACTCTCGAGGAGGCTTGTCAGGAGGTTTCAATATGAATTTTTTTGTTGTCTTTGTTGCATTGATATTAGCAACGTTTCTGCTGTCAGTGACTCCATCACCGACAACCTGTTTGTTTTTATATTGATTTCTAGATGTTTTCTCATCATCCTTCTTCCTAAGTTGGCTTCTCCTAATGAGGGCATCTTCTACTCTTCGAGCTAAGTCTATAGATTGATCGAAGGTAGTCAAAGTAGTTGTTGATAGCTCATAAGAAAGTTGTTCTTGTAAATTGTTGATGAAAATGTCTAACATTTCCCTATAAGGCAGCACAAAGTGCAGTTTTCCTATCAATTGCCTCCATCTAGCTAAGAATTCGGCAAAGCATTCATACTTATCTTGTTTTAAATTGTATAGGTCTTTAATAGTTACATGCCTCTCGATGTAGGCACTAAATTGTTGGACAAATGATTCAGCTGTTTCTTCGAAGTTTCTCAAAGAATGAGTGGGCAACTAATAATACCACTCTAATGCCATCCCACCTAAACTTTTTGGGAACATTTTTAGTAATAGCAAATCGTCATGCAATATGTCGTGACATGCTATCCTAAACATGCGAAGATGCTCTATGGGATCTTAGGTTCCTTTATATATAGGCATAACAGGCATGGGAAAATGTTTAGGGTATGGTTGAGCTACAACTATGGGATCCAAGGGTTGACTACAAATCTCTCGATAATTATACGAGGGACGGTAGGGATCTATTTGGTCCATACGTGAAGCCAATTGTTTCACCATGGCTTCCAGATTACTAGTTTGCCCCCCATATTGATTTGGTAGGGCATTGACATAAGTGTTATGGGCATATGATGGAGGAACATGCAGGTTAGATGCCATGTTATTGTTGTGTAAATTATTGGTAGGAAAAGTATTATGGAGGAATTTGGAAGCTGTATTATGTTGTATTCCAGATTGTTGAAAGTTTGTATTTGGCTTTGTTTTAGGTTTCTGTTTATTTAAAGCATTTTGCTCAATAGTTTGGCGGAAAAAAGTAGTGAAGGGAATTTTATTTTGTGCGGGAGTGATCTTAGGTTGAGTAATAGGTTCCTTAGGAGGTTGGGTAACCTGTTGTTTTGACATGCTTTGGGCTATAGTGACCATATCCGTATTGGATGGTCCACCCTTGTCACTTTCTTTATCAATGAAAGACAAGGGATTAGTCTACATATTGCATATATATTCCATGGCTGCTTGAGTTTTACTAATTTGCCCTTTATCAAGGCGAATTGCCACATTAAGGTCATCAATTTTTTACATGAGAAATCTCTTGAAATGCTCTGCATTATCAAAGGCAATAGCTCCATTTGGAGCTACTCTAGGGGATGAGGATCCATCCTCTTTAACATTTGCTTCTCGTTCCTTATCTTCACCTAAGTCTTCATCTGATTGACCTAGAGTTTCTCCTTCCAGATTTGTATCTCCAAGAAGGACATTTGGATTTTCGATTGTATCTTGTAACCAATCTTCTCCTTCTCCTAAAGTTTCTTTACCATTCCTAAGTTTAGGCATGGTGCTAATTTTTGATTTCAGAATATATATATATATATATATATATATATTATATATATATATATATATATATATATATATATATATATATATATATATGCAACAAATTAAGAGGTATATATTTACTATATACCTACTACAATATTTGAAAATGAAATGTTTAAGTTTTTGATTTTTAGTTTTTATTTAATTTTTTTGAAACAATACAATAAAGCAAATAACACAATAATGCACAAAATAATAGTACTGAAAGTAAATGAGCTAGTTTTCTATGAATAACTTATGAATATCATTAATAGGTTCGAGTTGTTCAGGGGTCATGAAATGTTCTTCTTCAAATTGAAAGTTTTCTTTTAGAAATTTGATGAAAAGGGCTATGGTGATATTGTCTATCTCAGATGCTGGTTGATAATAATAATTCTCACGACAATATTTACAATATAACATAGCTCTAGGAGTTTTGTTCCATATTCTCCTAATTATAAGATCAGCTTCTAAGGAATCTATATGAACTAGAAATGGGCGCACTATAACTGTGTCTTCGAGATTTTCCTTGAAAGTTAAAAGAGCTCTCCTATAGGCTAACCATCTATGGCAGGCTCTCTGAAGTTCATGATAAAAAACTAATTGATGAGGATCCAAGATTCTATCCAAGACTAGCCTCTTAATTTGCTTAAGTTGTGTGGACCTAGATGAGATGATACTAAGTCTCCTATCAAGTTCGTCCCACAGGAATTGATTCCTACTTGTTTCAGGGACACTAAGGACAGAATTAACTTCTATAGCTGCCAATTGATTTTTTACGTTTATAGTAACTGCTAACCTCTTTTTAAGAGCTACCATCTAAACATGACTTTAAACCTTAAATGTTTTAAAATGCATCTAAGTTTTAGTTGTTCTAATTTTTTTTTGTTTTTATTTTTGTTTTTGTTTTCAAAAGGTTATGATGCATTCACGTCAGGTTCACCAAAAATTTCAGAGGGAATCGGGTTGACGCAGAGGGAATCACTTTGCAGAAAATTTCAGCCAAGGGTTGGGGAGGGAAAATCCTAGAGGTTAAATAGGCTTAGGGGGAGTAATTAGGAGGTTGGAGATCATCCCAATTTGGGAGATCTCCAATGGGGGAGGGTCCCAATGGCGCAAACACGCTTCTGCCCAGATTGGAGACCCGTTGGAATAGATTCCAACTATGCAAATTCAGTTTTGTGACAAGATCATCTGGACGTTCTAGTCCAGACAAAATCGTCAAATATGGGAAGATATCGTCTGATCGGCGACGATATCGTCAAACGGTCAAAACAACCTCTAAAAATGACACAGAAAATGGGGAAACAAATTTCCCGACGGTTAACGGACAGTTTGGGAGGTTAAATTTGAATTTAAAATTATTTACTAAGGTGAACGTAAATTTTATAATTTTACTACGCCAATTTTAGGGTGCTACAGTATCCTCAGAGGTCTTCAAGAGGCTACTAAGGTTGGATGGGAAAAGGTGTTAGTTGAGTCTAACTCTCAACTTATGATTAATCTCTTGAAGACTCCTTCTAAGAATCATAAGGTGGATTGGAGAATAAAAAGAATTATTGAGAAGATTCAGTTAATCCAGATGAGATTTTTGAAAGTTGATTACAATCATGTGGTTAGAGATCAAAACAAGAGTGTTGATGCTTTAGCTAATTGGTCTTTGGAGAAAGGTGATCTTATTTGTTATGGCCACCATCCTATATGGTGGGCTTCTCAAATTAGGGAAGCTTTTCTTTCTATCATTCTTTGGATGGCTCCAGTTCTTAAGGTACCTAGTTTCTTCTTGTTTTTTTTTTGCTTCTCTTTGGTTCATTCAATTTTTTTTTTAGTTCCCTAGCTCATTCTATTCTTTATTTTGTTTCTTCTGTTGATTCTTGCCTTAATAGTCTTCTGGTCTAGATAGGTCATTGTTTTGTTCATTTTTTTTTTTTTCTTTTTTGTTTTTTTTTGTTTACTTTTTTAAGGTGGGTGGATTCTTTTGTTTTGTTTTTTTTTGTGTTCTTTGTGTTGTTTTTTGTTGTTCTTATGTTTTTGTTGTTTTGTTTTTATTTATTTTTTATTTTTTTATGTTTTTTGTTATTGTTCTTGTGTTTTTTTCGTTCTTGTTCTTGGGTTTCGTTTTGTTTGTGTTATTTCGTATTTTTATGTGAGTATTTTCTATGTATTTTATTTTTATTTTTATTTTATTTTTTTAATTTTTTATGTTTTGGTTGTGTTTATTTTTCATGTTTTTTTGGGTTATGTCTTTGTAGTGTTCTATTGTTTTTGTCTTGTTTGTGTTTTGTTATGTGGTTCTTGTGTTTTGTTATGTGGTTCTTGTTTGTGTTTTGTTTTGTGGTTTATTTTATCTTATTGTGTGTGTTTGGTTGTGCTTTTGTTTTTGACACACTCAAGGAGCATGTTATTTTATTTTATTTTATTATTTTTGTTGTTAGTTACTTATTTTTAAATTGGTTTTATGTGTTTGTTTGCTCCTTGAGTATGTCAAAGGTGGTAGGCCAGGTCCGAGTCCTGGGAATTTTTGGCGGAATGGATACCTCTGCCTCCTTGGGTCCGCCCGAAAGTGGCATCCCTTTTGGGATGTTTTCCTCAAATAAAATAATAATAATAATAATAATAATAATATCATATGACTATTAATTATAATACACTCTAATTACATCCTCCAAAAAGGCTTAGATTTTGATGTCTATTGATGTGTTTGGCTTTTGATAATGAAATTTACAATTTTTTTTGTACTATTAAAAGAAAGAGAGGGTTTTGATAGTATTCCCACAATCTATACAATCATAACAACATTCGAGTGATCAATAACAAAAATAGACAACCCACTGAACTAAGAAACAAACAGAAACCAACAAGACAAAATAGAAATAAAAATTGCACAAGACCCAAGACCCAAGAACAGAGGGGAGAACTGAGATGGTTCTACCCCAACTCTTGAGCATTAGTAGCAGCTAAACGTGAGACATCCTTGGAGAAATCCAACGCACTCTTCATCGAGCTCCAAATTCTTTCTTTGATTGAGATCAATAAGTTTCAGGTTGTGAAATATGGACCTTTTCTTTTCAGGGATGTCCTCCGGAGCCTAAACATCATTGACAAATTTATCCTTATGACAAAGAGAAATTTACAATTTTGATGTCTATTGATGTGTTTGGCTTTTGACAATGAAATTTACACTTGTGCACTTTAAAAGTAATTTTTTTTTATTTTACTTATATGTTTAGTTAGCCAATTCTCCCTTATATAACACGTTATTATATGTGTGTGTGGAGAATAAGGGGTTGTACTGGGTTCCCCACCTTTAACAAATCATAGCTCTCTTCATAAGAGCTTGAGAGTTTACAAACAAATTCAATTCTCATGTCAATTGAGTTGCTAGAGCTACAAACTTATATCACTTTATATAAAATATATGAATTTTTTATATTCATTTTTTAAATCTTTTTAAATTTTTTGTCTTAATACAAATATTCTACAATTCAACATTCTTCTTAACATTTTTCTACAAAAACCTTCACAGTACTAAAACTTTACCTCTATTATTTATGCATTGTAGCTTGGTAGAATAATACATATTTATATTATTTTAAATGAATGAAATATTATATTATTTTTATAATAATATTCAGTATAAATAACCATAATTTAATAAATGAATAGATTTGAAGATAATACAATGCAAAGATGACATTTAAACATTTGATAAGAAAAGATAGTTTAAAATTTAACCTATCTTTACAATTTTACTGACGTAAATCAAATTCAAAAACTATCTTCAACCCTTAATATAATTTTTTTTTTATTTAAATAAATAAACTCATAAAGTTCTTTTTATTTTTTAAAATTCTTTTCAACTTGATATTTTCAATCCTCTTAAAACAAACAGCGACTCTTAAAGTCCCATCACCCTCTTGATAACACAAACTTAGTCAAATTCATTTTCTGTAGTCTCAATATTACTTTTATGATACTATAAAATTTAATAAATTACAACTACTCCCAAAGATAATCCATATACTGGAACTGATTTTGAACTGGTCACTTTGATATTACAAGTACTCCAAAAGATAATCCATACACTGGAATGGATTTTGAACTGGTCGCTTTGAGTGGCCTTAAGATTCCAAATTTAATAACATAAAATTTTGTTACGATGGTATGATTACTGGAAAATATATACGTTAAGCATTATGAAGTTACATATCCCTCGTCAACATTATTTACGTGGTCTATTATTTAGATTTAAAATATATATATATATATATATTAATAAGTTTAATGACGACATCTCTTATATTCATATACTTTAATGAGGTCACTTTGGGTAGTCTACGGCGTGGAAATTTAATCACACGAATCTTCATAGGAAAATAAATTTAAAAATGCCATACATTGCATTCAGTACATTTAATAAATTTAAAAACGTAATACATTACGTTCAACACCTTTTAATATTTTATTTGGCTTTAATTGAAAATATATGTAATAAGAAGCAAGTACAAATAGGATGAAAACATTTTATTCATTGTATAAGTACAACGATACTTACAAAATGTCCCTCTTATGTCCCTCTTCTTTCTTGCAAAATGTTTTGCTCTTATTATTTACTGTTACATTCTTCATAAACTCCTCTGCGCAAAAAAACTTCATGTGCAACGATACAAATTTATCCTGAACAGAGTCTTATATTGCATGATTGAAAATGTGCAACGATATTGTAAATTAAATAAGTACATAAACATAGTCCCAGGTCTTATATT
The DNA here is from genome assembly GCA_028583015.1 of Wollemia nobilis. Classification (NCBI taxonomy): domain Eukaryota; kingdom Viridiplantae; phylum Streptophyta; class Pinopsida; order Araucariales; family Araucariaceae; genus Wollemia; species Wollemia nobilis. The sequence goes on from JAQPPZ010002631.1 coordinate 18,632, forward strand.
GCATGATTGAACACTTCAGTTGTAGGCAAATCTTCAAAGAGAGTAGCAATATTTCTTGGTATTAAATCATAACATCAACAAAAGCGTTGGCATTACCCAACTTACAACAAATATTTGAAGTGGAGATTGCTGTATCTAACTATGGTATGAGTGTTATGATTGTGTAGAGGGAAGACCAATTTGCTACCACTCTAAGTTGTTAGACAAAGTTATTCATAATTACCTCACTTATGATGAAATTAATATACCTTAGTATAAGACATTAACAAATGGAAGCAAACCATTTTTTATATGAATCATCGTCCTTAGTAACATCCTCAACCTTAAGGAAAACTATAAGAAGCTATACATTTCAAGCGGATGGGTTTGTTACAATAATTTCATTTTATTATTAAGTACAATAAAGATGGTAATAGCAAGATGACTGATTTATTATTTAGACCTTCCATATAACTAGTATTGTGATTTAGGTTGAGACCTTAGTACATGATGATATTTTGAAGAAGTTTGCTTAAGACAAAGAATTTGAAGAGATATATTAACATTGTTTATCAGCAAGTTGGTCTGGTTGAAATTTTCAATCCATATATACATCTGTCAAAAGAACACTCCTAACCCTCTTGATAACACAAACTTAGTCAAATTCATTTTCTACAGTCTCAATATAACTTTTATGATACTATAAATTTAATATCTTACAACTACTCCCAAAGATAATCCATATATTGGAACTGATTTTGAACTGGTCACTTTGACTGGCCTTAAGATTCCAAATTTAATTATTGATGGTCTGATTAGTAGAATATATATACATTAACCATTATGATGTTACATATCCCTCATCAATATTGTTAGTTAGGTGGGTATATTATTTAGATTTACATAAAAGTATATATTTTAATCATTTTAGTGACACATCTCTTATATAGGTCACTTTGGGTAACTATATTATTTTGATTTACATAAAATATATATTTTAATCATTTTGATGATACACATCTCTTATATTCATATACTTTAATGAGGTCACTGTGGGTAACTATATTATTTTGATTTACATAAAAATATATATTTTAATCATTTTGATGACACACAACTCCTATATTCATATACGTTAATGAGGTCACTTTGGGTAGTCTTTGGCGTGGAAATTTAATCACACGGATCTTCTTACATGCGCCGATATTATTTAGGGGATATATTATTTAGATTTACATAAAAATATATATTCTAATAATTTTAATGACACATATCTTATATTCATATACTTTAATGAGGTCACTTTGAGTAGTCTTCGCCGTGGAAATTTAACAACACTAATTTTCCAGGTATGTTCTCACTTGGCATTTAATAATTGCGGCATTCCTATATTTGTGGGAAAATATATTTAAAAATGCCATACATTAATACCTCCTCTTATTGGGTGGAAATTATTGGGCTACATATTTATATTGTAGGTGTGGGTATGGCGGCATATTGCTATGGATCGACTGCAAGAACTATTTTGGACAACACTGTCATAGCTCACAGATGTGGAGATAAGATATAGGATATTATGGCAGCAAGATCAGGAGAGGAGTCAAATATGTCCTTATGTAGGTATGATTGATCACTATGCACAGTTATTTGCACAACTTTGCAAAGGAGGTTATCTGGAGACCATACAAGAATTGTCCAACATGGCCTGAGAATGCGGTGTAGCTTCGATGGGTACGGTGAGGGAGATGGTTGGTCAACATAAGACTGAGTGAGAGTATTTCACATATGCTCGAGTGATACGATAGTTTGGGCTATGCTAGGGGTTTCCTAATGAGTCAGTGATCTATCAACACTATGCAAATGAGAGGACACTTACTTGGACCATAGTGGATGTAGTTGGAGAGGAGGTTGATCTTATGGAGGGAATCTCTAAGCTAGATGATGAAGGAAACATAGTAGAGTATAATTCCTGGTGGGTGATGCACCAGTGGCAAGGCGAGGGACTATTGCGAGGTGGTACAGATGCAGTGACAGAGGATGATCATGAGGAGGCTCTAGCTGAGGCTATATATGAGGAGATTCTAGAATTAGGTAAGTGACATGATGAGGAGATATAATTAGGAGAGTGAAATGTGCATCACCAAATAGATTTTGAGTGGATGTAAAACATGGATATGGAGGATTAGTAAGATGATTATGATGAGGATGATTTTTATGAGCAAGGAGTGCAAACACAGTTGGCAGTATTGGATGCCACCATTGTTGATCTACAGGGAAAGCTGATCAAAGGGATATAGGAGTGGAGGGACTATGCAGAGGATAGGGCTCTCCTATAGGTACATATGCAGACTACTAAAGAAAATATTGAGAGGTAAGCAGTCCTAATTGAGGGGCATGCAGTAGAGCTAGTTGTTATTTGATCATAGTTTAGATTAGGGGGCTTGACCCAAGAGGTATTGGATGATGATGAGGTATCTAATCTATGGGGGGAGGTGTCCCAGATTTAAAATTTACTAGGTGACTACCAAGCTCATTGCTGATAGGAGCTATCAGACAAACAGGATTTGGACGATGAGATAGCGTGCCTTAGAGAGCACTTACCGGCTCATCCTTTAACTAGTAGATCCCAATAGAGTGGTAGGAGTGGTACATGGTAGTCATCTATGAGCATGAGGCCTCCTAGTTCCATGAGGAGATCAAATAGGGTAGGTATAGCAGATCTAGGAGCTCTCAATGAGCGAAGATCGAGGGTGGCAGTGAGAGTCATGGTGTTGGTCCTACGTGACCATGGATTTTGAGACTCTATGGTTATTTTTGGATTTTTGGAGCATGAGTTCTAAGGAACCACTTGATTGTAGCCTATGGGTATTTTTTAGATTATGATATATCGTTTTACCCCATACATACATACATATATATATGAAATTTTTTCTTTTGCATTTGTTGCTCTTTGGATACTTGCCTAAATTTGGCATGGGGTAAGGGATTTTTATTGCTTTGGGTATGGAGGAGCTTGTTCTTTTTTCAATTCTCATTATTTTTTAACCATGCACATAGGGGGATGAGCAAGGTAAACTTTTTTCTTAAGGTAACAAGGACCACTTTTTAGGTTTCATATTTCCTTGTGCCAAAATTAGATTTATTAGTGTAAATAATTTGTTGATATTATGACATATACAAGGTACAATCAAAGCAGGACTCTACCTTCTAAAAATCGGGATAGCTTTCTACAAAATTTGAAAAGAAAACTAGAGACGGTTGAGTGACTGAAAACCCTAATGATGTCTTATAACAAATGACTAGATGAAGGGAAACATACACAAATGTGAAAGGTGGGGAATGTGGATGAAATGATGATTGTAATGTATATGGGTGATAATAATAACTTTTGAAAATTTTGATTTTGAAGGATGGCTAGTGTACGTACTTGGTGCTAGATATGTATGAGCTACTGTAGAATGCAAAATGCAATGATGGGTATGCTTAATGCAAGTGATTGTATAATGCAACGATATGAAATGTAATGCAATATTTTTGTATTTTTTTTAATGATGTTTTTGGATTTTTATTAATATATATACATTTGACCAATGGGCTTAATGGATGCCATTGGGACTTTTTGGGTGACCAAAGTGTTTATGGGTACCTTTAGGGCTTTTTGGGTGACCAAAGGGTTTATGGGTACCTTTGGGACTTTTTGGGTGACCAAAGGGTTTATGGGTACCTTTGGGGATTTTGGGTGACCAAAGGGTTTATGGGTACATTTGGGGCTTTTTGGGTGACCAAAGGGGTTTATGAGTACCTTTGGGGATTTTTGGGTGACAAAAGAGTTTATGGTTACCTTTTCGGCTTTTTGATGACCAAAGGATTTATGGGTACCTTTGGGGCTTTTGGGTGACCAAAAGTTTTATGGGTACCTTTAGGGATTTTTGGGTGACCAAAAGGTTTATGGGTACCTTTGGGGATTTTTTGGTGACCAAAGGGTTTATGGGTACCTTTTGGGATTTTTGGGTGACCAAAGGATTTATGGGTACCTTTGGGGATTTTTGGGTGACCAAAGGGTTTATGGGTACCTTTGGAAATCATATCTATGGATGGATGGATGGATGACCTTCATTGGATGGACGGTTGGGTCTATTGACAAGAGGTTTTCATAAGACTTGCAAAGGTGGTTACGATGGAGGTCAAACGATCGAAGGTGGATGATGTATAAGGGGTGAGCTTGCTCCTCGAGTTGCAAAATCTATCACCAGATAGGATGTGGTAATGGGAATGCACGTGGATAGAAATATTCTTCATCAGCCAATGTGATGATCTATTTGTATTCTTCATCTGAACTAGAGGAGTTAATAGGTGCTACATCATAATTCGATTCATTACCAATTGTTCATTCATAAGTAGGACCTTGATTCTCTTCCTCATTATCATATGGAAGAGTATGTGAAACTTCACCTTCTTCATAGGATTAGGTAAAATCATGAGATATATTTTGATCTATCATATTTGTAGGAAATAATCCCCCAAAGAGTTGACATGATAAGGATTAGCATAAGGATCACATGCAAGCTCATCCCTATAGTTCAGATCGAGGTGCTCTAAACTATCTGTGAGGACATCGATATGCACATGCTTATTCTATCATAATCCATATTTATCATATGGTATTTGATATTGCAGTTGGAAAGGAATGCGATTACCTTATTCCTACAACCCCAAATCATAGCCATGCTAATGACATAGATGGATATATTGCATGGAAAATTTGGGATTGGAGATATAATTGATATCTTCATAAAAGGGTTTCTCATCCTCTTCTTGCTAAGGATATGGTTATGTGCCATATTCAATACCCCCATATATGAAGTTTGTTTGGCTGGAAGGCATGCCTAGAGGTACGATGGTACCAATGGGAAGGTGAGGTCATCACATATTTTGTATTGTATCAATGGTTGGAACTATTGTGATGTTCCTTACTAAGTATTCTCCTAAGCTCGTGGTAGCTAGATGTACTATGACTTGTGATGGTGAGGATGGAGAAGATGGAAATGAGGCTTGAGATGAATCAATACTTACCTCATGATGTGGTTCCTCATATGCTAGACTAGGAATTTCTTTTTTGGAAATCGTAGAGATGAATGGAGGTATCTCCTTAATAGGTCTCTTTGATATGTTCCTTTATTAAGGATTTAATGATGACGAAGATATATCTAAAGGTGTCAATGACTAGGGTGGTATAGAAGAAGATAGTAATGGATCGATTAAAGGTTATAATGAAGGATTCATACATTGAATGGATGTATTTGGTTGGAATTCCAAATGAGTTGATGGTAAGGTTGACTTAGGGATGTATTGTACCAAGTTGTAGTATTTGAAGTGCTCAATGTATTCAAATATAACATGTACTTGTATTTTGTGAGTGTACTTCAAATATTGGTGAGCTATGGATGGCATACACTTCATGTTGCTAATCAATGGTCTAACCAACAAGATGTTATAAGCCATTACACCCTCTCAAACGTGATATAAATTTGATATGGTTTTGCATCCCACCAAAATAGGTAAGACTATAGTGCCAACCATTGATATCATACAACTCATCATAGATATATGCTAGAAAAGTAGTACCCCACACCATCACTAATAGCCTATCTATGGTGCACCCCACCAATGAAAATTTTAACTCCAAAAGGTTCCAGGGGAACCTGAATCATGACGAGTATGGTAGAAACATGTTGGAGATAAGCATCATCAAAAAGGCATATCTCATAGTAAAAAACTCTACCTCATACCATAGCTCCACTATGATACTTCTGCTAAGAAATTCTCATAATGCCTCATGCCAATCCTCTTTGAAGTATCTCTGCATAATCGTATCTCTAAGGGACCGCTGAGTAGACATAATTGGATGCCCCTCTATCATAATATATAAAATTTGGTAGACGTCCTCTAATATCACTATCATTTCCCCAATAAACAAGTGGAAGGTGTTGGTGTGAGGGTCCCACAGATATATCAAAGTTGTCAGGTAGGCTATCTCTCCCATAACTGGCTCTAAATATATCACTTTTTTTATACCAATGGTGTCAAGCCATTTCTAGTCATCCTCTACTAGTAAGTCCCTAGTAGTCTAAAAGAGACTCAAAAATTGATATCAGCTCTTGATCACCTGGCTGAGGCAAGAAAGCTTAAACAACAAAAAAAAACAAAAAAAGGGACTTTTTCCTTCAAAATCATGGCCATCCCACCCAAGGATGGTCCCCAAATTAGTATCCATCCCACCCAGGGATGGCCAATAGTGGTCGTCCCACCCAAGGACAACCCCAAAAATGCTCAAAAATGACCTCCCCGACTACCAAAAACAAGCAAAAAACCTCATCAAAACACAAAAAAATACAACAAAATTGCATAAAAGAAAAAATAAAGTAAAAAATAATAAATAATATCACTAATGAGATTCATTTACTGATATTTAGTGTGTATCACTGGCAAATACAATAATAATTATATTTACAAATTTAACAAAGTCTAGTAGCAAATTCAGCCCTTACCCATCTTACACTGGTTTCATCGCTAATCGAGTCTAGAGGCTGGATCATGGTGATTATGGTTTGGTTTTAGTAGTGTTATGCTTTGAAAATTCACTCTCCTACTCGTCACCTCTCAATATGTCAAGTCAAAAGTGTGTAAATGAGCTCATTTTACCAATTTTGAGCTTAAAAAGACCTAGACTAAGCATGGTCGCCCCAAGATGGGATGGTCAGAAAATTTTGCAATCATCCCACCCTAGGATAACCATGAAATATGCAGCCATCCCACTCTGGGATGGCCACCAAAAAAATATAAGAAAATACAAAGAAAAAGGCCTTAAAACCTCCAAAAATATAACAAAACTAATAAAATTCACAATGGATAAATATTGAACCAAATTGTTCATTTATGAATTGAAAAGTCTCTAATTCAATCCCCAAGAAGGCCATTGTGGTTAGACTGCTCCACAGGAACAAGGTATTCATTTCCTTTCTTCCATGAAATATCCACAAAACCATCAAAATCTTAACAAAATCGATAAAATTCACAATGGATAAATATGAAGGAACCCTAATCAAGTCATATTGGTCAAGCGACTCATTTATTTAATTATTGGTCATGCCCTCATTGAATCATCACTTGAGGGGTAGTCATCATTACGAATTCATAATCAAAATCAACACTCAAAAACTCAAAAGTGCAACTTGCATACATTCAAAAGAATTATTGCCAAAGACAATTTCAAGCCCACAATGGGGCACATAATTCAGTATCAATTCAACAAAATAAAGTCTTGGTTTCCTTGAAGCCATGGTATCCTTGTCCCAAAATAGGCTTATAAGCAAAACAAGGAACCAAGACAAAGTATGCCCTAAGACCCAAAACCTATCCTTACAGTGCGACTGAAAGGTATACCAAAATCAAATCCTTCAAATATGTCAAAAATAAGGATTCCAAGAATGTTTGCTCCTTCCATGATGGAGGCATATAGTTTTGGTTAGGTTACTTAATAACCTTAATTAGTTCATGATTTAGTCATCTATTTTTGCTTTGCACTCTATTTTATTGGTTATCATAATTATAAAATTTGGTTTAATATTTATTAATGAATTTTATTAATTTTCTAATAGCCTTACGATACTTAGGTTTAGACAAATGACAAGTTTTCAGATACAAAATCTTATATACCCTTGCCTTGCTTTCAACTCATCAATGCAACAAGTAAACTATAGGATCCATATTAAATCTTTTGCTAAACCCTAATCTCTATTCTATATTGTTAATGTATATGAACATATTTCTTTTTTATGGAGTTTGAAGGGATGATCTAAGGCCTCTTTGAAATATATAATTAATGTCATTTAGGAAGAAATCTATAAAACCTAATTTTTGTCTATTTAGATTGAGCCATATGATGTGCTCTCATTGAAGCTTTAACATTATTATGTTTCTTACTTTAACTTCAATAATAATATCATATGGAGCTATATCCATTCATTGATAACAAGGGTGGGATTGATTAGACATTTTTCGCAGGACTGCCCAAACTGTCGAACTCATTTTGACCATATCTCACTCATCCAGACTCGGATTGAGATGAAATTTTGAGGGTAGATGCCTGAAAAACCCTAGAATATCTCCACCAATTTTTTATATCATTTGGAGCAACACAAATCCTAGGACATCCCTATGTGTAAACGATATATTTGGCAAGTGGCTAGGCGAGGGTTTCATTCGGGTTGAGTGCAAGCAGCTCCAAAGGTTGCTTTTTAGGGCCTTCGGGCCCTAGCAGACAATATTTTTGTGGTTTATGATCAATGTTTTAGTAGGAAATGTTACAGGGGATACAAGATGGGTTGGAAATTTGTCTTTAAATAGATCATACTATGAACTTGAGTGACAACGACTTCCAATTTGCTGTAAAAAAGAAAAGTGAAAATCATACCTTTCCAGGGCGTCTAGGGCAAGGATTAAAGAGATCACAAAACAAGTTTCAAGCAGTTGATCAAAAAATGGCTCATGTCTCAAGTGAATCTGGTGCTAAGGTGCACCCACAAAAAAATTCTACTGTGAAAACCCTTTTCAAGGGTAAGAATTTCGAAGACTCAGTCCCAAAAATAAATTTTAGGGATTCCCTTCATGGTGGATAGCCTCAGACCAATGCTAATATCAACATTAAGGCTTCTCATAAACCTCTAAGAATGCCTAAGATTGATCCCAAGAAAATAGAGTTAGGATGTCTTAAAGCAGCTGATGGAACTCCTATTGTTAAGCTTGATATGGTTAACATTCATACTGACATTGAAGATTTGGAAAAAAAATGACTAATTTGTCGGTTCACGGGTTTTCGTCCGAGTCTATCTACTTTCAAAGTCTGGGCTGCAAAAAGCTGGAAAACTAAAGGTGAGTTACAAATCTCTATTTATCCAAATGGTTATTTTCTTGTTTTATTTGCTAATAATGAAGATAGAGAGAAAACTTTTCAAGGTGGTCCTTGGTTTTTTGGAAGGGTAGGTCTTTTCATGAAGCCCTGGCATACTAAATTTAAAGCTGAAGAAGAGATGCCTTCTATAGCTCCCGTGTGGGTTAGAATCTTTGGCCTCCCTATTGAATTTTGGAATCCTACTATTTTTTCTTCAATTGGAAACTCTTTAGGAACTTTTATGATGACTACTGATTGTACTCAAAATTTTAAACATATTATTTATGCTCGTATTTGTGTTTTAATTGATTTTGACAAACCCCTACCTAAAAATATCACATTACAATTTGTGGAAGACACTTGGGAGCAAGTAGTGGACTATGAGAACATTCCTTTTCATTGTAGAATTTGTCATGAATATGGTCATTTGGCCAATGCTTGCCCAAATAAAATTCCTGATCAAAAGAAAGAAGATATAAACTCAGTAGGTTTCCAAATACCTAAGAAGAAGAACACTAAAAAAAAATAGTTATGAAGGATCAATCAAAGTCATCTACTAATATGTTTGAAATACTTTCCACAAATGATGTCCCAAGAGAGGAAGAGAAAATAATGGAAACTGAAATCTTAAAAACATAATTTAAATATGAAGGGAAGAACTCAGAGACAAACCAACAAATCAAAGGTTTTCAACAGAAAATTTACACAAGAAAAACAATATTTCAAATGTCAAAACTTTAAATAATGCAGGTCCCAATATAGACTCCATTGAACCATCTAGTAAAATTTTGGTTGTGTACGAGCATTCTTCAACGTTAGAAGCCATCTCAGATTCAATTAGAAAAAGTCAAGAAACAGGGAAAAAAAATTGAAGATGGATTCTAATAAAAAAGTAGGTCGCAAGACCAATCAATAGCATATGGTAAAAGAAGGTGAAAATCTTGTAGAGGAAGGTAAGATTAATGCCCTTCCCAAATTTTTTAGCCCTGGTATTAATGAAGATTATCACTTGAAATACTAGAGGACTCAAAGGGAGTCTTTCAAAACAAAATGAAAGTAGAAGAATGATTCAAATAAATCATCCACGTCTTGTTTTCCTTCAAGAAACAAATATGTCAATGGAGGATATGGACTTAATTGCCAGTAAAATTTGGCCAGCTGGAAAAGTGGTTTCCCTCAGTTCCCAAGGGACTTCGGGTGGCATTGCTTATCTTTGGGACCCAAAAGAGGTAGTTATTCACCATATGGTTGGCAGTTGGGGTTTTTTGGCTATAGTTATTCAAAGTAGATATTCCAACCAGATTATGCTCTGCATTACTGTTTATGCTCTGACACTCATATTATCTCCCATTTTCCTAAAGCTTGGATCTTGATCGAAGGATATTTCAATACCATCCTCTCTCTGGATGAGAAAAGGGGGCAAAATAGAAATTTGGATAAAAGCACTGACCTCATGAGCGAATATATTGCAAACCTCCATCTTGTTGATATCCAACTAGATAATAGCCTTATGACTTGGTATAACAGAAGGCAAGGCTTAGCTTATATAATGGAGAGATTGGATAGGTTTTTGCTCTCTGAAAATTTCTTAATCCATGGTCACATTCCTAAAGTGAAGACTCTTAATAATGTTGGTTCGGATCATTGGCTAGTCATGGTGGAAATGTGAAAAACCAATGTGAGTTTCTCTCCTTCTAATTTTCAATTAATGTGGCTTAGAGACATTTCCTTCAGACCTCGTGTGCAACAATGGTGGAAGGAAGGTAAACATAGGCATGGGACTAAGATGTTTTGTTTTGCCAAAATACTGCAATACATTAAATCTAAAATCAAGACTTGGAACTGGAAAAAGTTTGGGGATGTTCATAAAAAAACATGAAGTTATTGCTCATCTTGAAAATTTGAATAAGAAAATCCATTTATATGGCCTAACAGAGAAGAGAAGTGCGGATGAAATTAAACTCACAACTCAGTTAGAGGAATGGGAAAAAAGAGAAGAAATATTATGGAAGCAAAAATCTAGAATTCAATGGCTCAAAGAAGGAGATCGAAACACATATTTCTTCCACAAGTCTCTTCTAGCTCGAAGATCTCACAACTTTATTTCTTCCTTAAAATCAGATTTTGGAGATGTTTATACTTGGGATGGCATGAACTCTATTGTTGTTGATTACTTTTAGAATATTTTTGCTTCTACTCCTCTTGACTCAACTTCTCAACATAATGTTCTTCAAGCAATCCCTTCTCGTATAACTTTTGAGGATAACTCTATTTTGACTGCTTCTGTTACTATCAATGAGCTTCAACAAGTAGTTTTTAAAATACAAAAATGGGAAACCCTAGGTCCTGATGGTTATCCTATTGAGTTCTACCAAGAGTTTTGGGATATCCTTCATATTGATTTATTAGAGGTGGTGGAAGAAGCTAGGAAAGCCAAAGAAATTTTGAAGGATATAAATAAAACTTATATTACTCTTGTTCCAAAAGCTCAAGAGGTTAATCATATCTCAGCTCTTAGACCTATTGCTTTATGTAATGTTCTTCTCAAAATCATTACTAGAATCATTGTAAAAAGGTTGAAGTCTATTTTACTGAAGATAGGAAGGATATTCACTATATTTGGCAAAAAAGGTTGAAGTCTATTTTACTGAAGATAGGAAGGATAATCAAGATAGGAAGGATATTCACTATATTTGGCAAAAGACCATAGCCAACTTAGTTGAATCAGTCCATAAATTCCTTAATCACCCCCAAAACTCACACCAAATATGGGATCAAGTGATGCAAATATTGAAGATTAAACCTTCTAAGGGCAACCAACTTAAAGGGAATGTGAGTATTAGTAAGATGGATAGGACTAGAAATTGGCAACCTCCTCCTAAGGATTTTGGAAAATTCAATACTGATGGAGCCTCTAGAGGGAACCCTAGAAAAGATAGTGTGGGAGGAATTGGTAGACTTTTAGATGGCTCCCTAGTTTTTACTTTTGATGAGAATTTGGGTATTCTTTCCAATAACCTTGTTGATGGGTATGGTATCCTCAGAGGTCTTCAAGAGGCTACTAAGGTTGGATGAGAAAAGGTGTTAGTTGAGTCTAACTCTCAACTTATGATTAATCTCTTGAAGACTCCTTCTAAGAATCATAAGGTGGATTGGAGAATAAAAAGAATTATTGAGAAGATTCAGTTAATCCAGATGAGATTTTTGAAAGTTGATTACAATCATGTGGTTAGAGATCAAAACAAGAGTGTTGATGCTTTAGCTAATTGGGCTTTGGACAAAGGTGATCTTATTTGTTATGGCCACCCTCCTATATGGTGGGCTTCTCAAATTAGGGAAGCTCTTCTTTCTATCATTTCTTTGGATGACTCCAGTTCTTAAGGTACCTAGTTTCTTCTTTTTTTTTTTTGCTTCTCTTTGGTTCATTCAGTTTTTTTTTAGTTCCCTAGCTCATTCTATTCTATATTTTGTTTCCTCTATTGATTCTTGCCTTAATAGTCTTCTGGTCTAGATAGGTCATTGTTTTGTTCATTTTTTTTATTTTTTATTTTTTATTTTTTTTTGTTTACTTTTTTAAGGTGGGTGGATTCTTTTGTTTTGTTTTGTTTTTGTGTTCTTTGTGTTTTTTTTTGTTGTTCTTGTGTTTTTGTTGTTTTGTTTTGTTTTTTTTTTTTTTTATGTTTTTTGTTATTGTTCTTGTGTTTTTTTTGTTCTTGTTCTTGGGTTTCATTTTGTTTGTGTTATTTTGTATTTTTATGTGTGAGTATTTTCTATGTATTTTATTTTTGTTTACTGTCTGTTGTTGTTTGTTTTTTGTTTTTATTTTTATTTTATTTTTTTAATTTTTTAGGTTTTGGTTGTGTTTATTTTTCATGTTTTTTTGGGTTATGTCTTTGTAGTGTTCTGTTGTTTTTGTCTTGTTTGTGTTTTGTTATGTGGTTCTTGTGTTTTGTTATGTGGTTCTTATTTGTGTTTTGTTTGGTGGTTTATTTTATCTTATTGTGTGTGTTTGGTTGTGCTTTTGTTTTTGACACACTCAAGGAGCATGTTTTTTTATTTTATTTTATTATTTTTGTTGTTAGTTACTTATTTTTAAATTGGTTTTATGTGTTTGTTTGCTCCTTGAGTATGTCAAAGGTGGTAGGCCAGGTCCGAGTCCTAGGCGTTTTTGGCGGAATGGATACCTCCGCCTCCTTGGGTCTGACTCGAAAGTGGCATCCCTTTTGGGATGTTTTCCTCAAATAAAATAATAATAATAATAATAATAATAAGATCATATGACTATTAATTATAATATACTCTAATTACATCCTCCAAAAAGGCTTAGATTTTGATGTCTATCGATGTGTTTGGCTTTTGATAATGAAATTTACAATTTTTTTTGTACTATTAAAAGAAAGAGAGGGTTTTGATAGTATTCCCACAATCTATACAATCATAACACCATCCGAGTGATCAACAAAAAAAATAGACACCCCACTAAACTAAGAAACAAACAGAAACCAACAAGACAAAATAGAAATAAAAATTGCACAAGACCTAAGACCCAAGAACAGAGGGGAGAACTGAGATGGTTCTACCCCAACATGCCCACCTCTTGAGCAATAGTAGCAGCTAAACGTGAGACATCCTTGGAGAAATCCAATGCACTCTTCATCGAGCTCCAAATTCTTTCTTTGATTGAGATCAATAAGTTTCAGGTTGTGAAATATGGACCTTTTCTTTTCAGGGATGTCCTCCAGAGCCTAAACATCATTGACAAATTTATCCTTATGACAAAGAGAAATTTACAATTTTGATGTCTATTGATGTGTTTGGCTTTTGACAATGAAATTTACAATTTCTTTTAAATGGTGAACTTGTGCACTTTAAAAGTAGAAATTTTTTATTTTACTTATATGTTTAGTTAGCCAATTCTTCCTTATATAACACGTTATTATATGTGTGTGTGGAGAAAAAAGGGGTTGTACTGGGTTCCCCACCTTTAACAAATCATAGCTCTCTTCATAAGAGCTTGAGAGTTTACAAACAAATTCAATTCTCATGTCAATTGAGTTTCTAGAGCTACAATCTTATATCACTTTATATAAAATATATGAATTTTTTATATTCATTTTTTAAATCTTTTTAAATTTTTTGTCTGAATACAAATATTCTACAATTCAACATTCTTCTTAACATTTTTCTACAAAAACCTTCACAGTACTAAAACTTTAACTCTATTATTTATGCATTGTAGCTTAGTAGAATAATACATATTTATATTATTTTAAATGAATTAAATATTATATTATTTTTATAATAATATTCAGTATAAATAACCAGAATTCAATAAATGAATAGATTTGAAGATAATACAATGCAAAGATGACATTTAAACATTTGATAAGAAAATATAGTTTAAAATTTAACCTATCTTTACAATTTTACTGACGTAAATCAAATTCAAAAACTATCTTCAACCCTTAATATAATTTTTTATTTATTTAAATAAATAAACTCATTAAATTCTTTTTATTTTTTTAAATTCTTTTCAACTTGAAATTTTCAATCCTCTTAAAACAAACAGCGACTCTTAAAGTCCCAACCACCCTCTTGATAACACAAACTTAGTCAAATTCATTTTATGTAGTCTCAATATTACTTTTATGATACTATAAAATTTAATAAATTACAACTACTCCCAAAGATAATCCATATACTGGAACTGATTTTGAACTGGTCACTTTGATATTACAAGTACTCCAAAAGATAATCCATACACTGGAATGGATTTTGAACTGGTCACTTTGAGTGGCCTTAAGATTCCAAATTTAATAACATAAAATTTTGTTACGATGGTATGATTACTGGAAAATATATACGTTAAGCATTATGAAGTTACATATCCCTCGTCAACATTTTTTACGTGGTCTATTATTTAGATTTAAAATATATATATATATTAATAAGTTTAATGACGACATCTCTTATATTCATATACTTTAATGAGGTCACTTTGGGTAGTCTACGGCGTGGAAATTTAATCACACGAATCTTCATAGGAAAATAAATTTAAAAATGCCATACATTGCATTCAGTACATTTAATAAATTTAAAAACGTAATACATTACGTTCAACACCTTTTAATATTTTATTTTGCTTTAATTGAAAATATATGTAATAAGAAACAAGTACAAATAGGATGAAAACATTTTATTCATTGTATAAGTATAACGATACTTACAAAATGTCCCTCTTCTTTCTTGCAAAATGTTTTGCTCTTATTATTTACTGTTACATTCTTCGTAAACTCCTCTGCGCAAAGAAACTCCATGTGCAACGATACGAATTTATCCTGAACACAGTCTTATATTGCATGATTGAAAATGTGCAACGATATTGTAAATTAAATAAGTACATAAACTTAGTCCCAGGTCTTATATTGCATGATTGAACATTTCAGTTGTAGGCAAATCTTCAAAGAGAGTAGCAATATTTCTTGGTATTAAAGCATAAAATCAACAAAAGCGTTGGCACTACCCAACTTACAACAAATATTTGAAGTGGAGATTGCTGTATCTAGTATGAGTGTTATGATTGTGTAGAGGGAAGACCAATTTGCTACCACTCTAAGTTGTTAGACAAAGTTATTTATAATTACCTCACTTAGGATGAAATTAATATACCTTAGTATAAGACATTAAGAAATGGAAGCAAACCATTTTTTATATGAATCATCGTCCTTAGTAACATCCTCAACCTTAAGGAAAACTATAAGAAGCTATACATTTCAAGCGGATGGGTTTGTTACAATAATTTCATTTTATTATTAAGTACAATAAAGATGGTAATAGCAAGATGACTGATTTATTATTTAGACCTTCCATATAACTAGTGTTGTGATTTAGGTTGAGACCTTAGTACATGATTGATATTTTGAAGAAGTTTGCTTAAGACAAAGAATTTGAAGAGATATATTAACATTGTTTATCAGCAAGTTGGTCTGGTTGAAATTTTCAATCCATATATACACCTGTTAAAAGAACACTCCTAACCCTCTTGATAACACAAACTTAGTCAAATTCATTTTCTACAGTCTCAATATAACTTTTATGATACTATAAATTTAATATCTTACAACTACTCCCAAAGATAATCCATATATTGGAACTGATTTTGAACTGGTCACTTTGACTGGCCTTAAGATTCCAAATTTAATTATTGATGGTCTGATTAGTAGAATATATATACATTAACCATTATGATGTTACATATCCCTCATCAATATTAGTTAGGTGGGTATATTATTTAGATTTACATAAAAGTATATATTTTAATCATTTTAGTGACACATCTCTTATATTCATATACTTTAATGAGGTCATTGTGGGTAACTATATTATTTTGATTTACATAAAAATATATATTTTAATCATTTTGATGACACACAACTCCTATATTCATATACGTTAATGAGGTCACTTTGGGTAGTCTTCGGTGTGGAAATTTAATGACACGGATCTTCTTACATCCGCCGATATTATTTAGGGGATATATTATTTAGATTTACATAAAAATATATATTCTAATAATTTTAATGACACATATCTTATATTCATATACTTTAATGAGGTCACTTTGAGTAGTCTTCGCCGTGGAAATTTAACAACACGAATTTTCCAGGTATGTTCTCACTTGGCATTTAATAATTGCGGCATTCCTATATTTGTGGGAAAATATATTTAAAAATGCCATACATTAATACCTCCTCTTATTGGGTGGAAATTATTGGGCTACATATTTATATTGTAGGTGTGGGTATGGCGGCATATTGCTATGGATCGACTGCAAGAACTATTTTTGACAACACTGTCATAGCTCACAGATGTGGAGATAAGATATAGGATATTATGGCAGCAAGATCAGGAGAGGAGTATGCACAGTTATTTGCACAACTTTGCAAAGGAGGTTATTTGGAGACCATACAAGTATTGTCCAACATGGCCTGAGAATGAGGTGTAGCTTCGATGGGTACGGTGAGGGAGATGGTTGGTCAACATAAGACTGAGTGAGAGTATTTCACATATGCTCGAGTGATACGATAGTTTGGGCTATGCTAGGGGTTTCCTAATGAGTCAGTGATCTATCAACACTATGCAAATGAGAGGACACTTACTTGGACTATAGTGGATGTAGTTGGAGAGGAGGTTGATCTTATGGAGGGAATCTCTAAGATAGATGATGAAGGAACCACAATAGAGTATAATTCCTGGTGGGTGATGCACCAGTGGCAAGGCGAGGGACTATTGGGAGGTGGTACAGATGCAGTGACAGAGGATGATCATGAGGAGGCTCTAGATGAGGCTCTAGCTGAGGCTATATATGAGGAGATTCTAGAATTAGGTGAGTGACATGATGAGGAGATATAATTAGGAGAGTGAAATGTGCATCACCAAATATATTTTGAGTGGATGTAAAACATGGATATGGAGGATTAGTAGGATGATTATGATGAGGATTATTTTTATGAGCAACGAGTGCAAACACAGTTGGCAGTACGGGATGCCACCATTGTTGATCTACAGGGAAAGCTGATCAAAGGGATATAGGAGTGGAGGGACTATGCAGAGGATAGGGCTCTCCTATAGGTACATATGCAGACTACTAAGGCAAATATTGAGAGGTAGGCAGTACTAATTGAGGGGCATGTAGTAGAGCTAGTTGTTCTTTGATCATAGGTTAGATTAGGGGGCTTGACCCAAGAGGTATTGGATGATGATGAGGTATCTAATCTATGGGGAGAGGTGTCCCAGATTTAAACTTTACTAGGTGACTACCAAGCTCATTGCTGATAGGAGCTATCAGACACACAGGATTTGGACGATGAGATAGCGTGCCTTAGAGAGCACTTACTAGCTCATCCTTCTACTAGTAGATCCCAATAGAGTGGTAGGAGTGGTACATGGTAGTCATCTATGAGCATGAGGCCTCCTAGTTCCATGAGGAGATCAAATAGGGTAGGGATAGCAGATCTGGGAGCTCTCAATGAGCAAAGATCGAGGGTGGCAGTGAGAGTCTTGGTGTTGGTCCTACGTGACCATGGATTTTGAGACTCTATGGTTATTTTTGGATTTTTGGAGCATGAGTTCTAAGGAACCACTTGATTGTAGCCTACGGGTATTTTTTAGATTATGATGTATCTTTTTACCCCATACATACATACATACATACATACATACATATACATACATACAAAAAAAAAATAAAAAAAATATATATATATATATATATATATATATATATGAGTTTTTCTATTGTTTTCATGTATTTCCTTACTAATTTAGTAGATGTATGAGATGGTTATGTTTACTTCACTAATGCTTTTATGGATGTTTATCATGGATGCATGTATTATAATATGATGTTAATTTATGATATGTACATGTGTGTATGCATAATTAAATGGACGATTTATTAATTTATATGATGAATTATGAATACTTTTTGATACACTAGATGCTAGCACCATAGACTATACAAAATTCATAAATTCATTTTTTACGTTATCATAAGATTATGTGATGGATTGTGAAAATGTAAACTGACAAACATGTGATAAAGTGATATGGAATGGAATGAATAGTAAGATGTTATATAATATTCTTGATATTTTCATGAGACCCAAACACTCTAGTGACCTAGTCAAAAGTTGTATATTAACTATGCAACACTTTTTTGAAAGGTATAAATCTGTTAGGATGACCAATATATTCAATATCCCTATACGTGCATGTGAGTTGATTTTTATGATATTGCATAAATTTACCCCAGTTCCAAATAAGATTTATGGAGCCCATCTATACTAAAGATCACCCTATGAGTATCATGATCCTGAGTTTTGTACATAGTTGGATTAGACCATTAGGCAATACAGGATACCAAAAGCTAGCTCATCGGCAACCAAATATTGGTTTGTACAAAAGAAGGTCACTAATATGATATACATATCATCATGCGTAAGGATACCGCCATTACCATCTAGTCTTGATGCCACCCAACCTGTAATGAGGATCACCTTATGGTTACCAAATGTTGAGAATTTCAGGGATTCGAGTTTAGTACTCCCTTATTTATTTCATTTTTGAATTGCTCCAAGGATTTGCTCATTTTTATTTTGGTGAGCAAGGGATTTTGGTAGTGGTGAGAACCACTATTTATTTTATTTTTTGCTTTTGTTAGTGATGAAAACCACTTTTTTTTTTGGAAATTTTTGCTTTTGCATTTGTTGCTCTTTGGATACTTGCCTAAATTTGGCATGGGGTAAGGGATTTTTATTTCTTTGGGTATGGAGGAGCTTGTTCTTTTTCAATTCTCATTATTTTTTAACCATGCACATAGGGGGATGAGCAAGGTAAACTTTTTTCTTAAGGTAACAAGGACCACATTTTAGGTTTCATATTTCCTTGTGCCAAAATTAGATTTATTAGTGTAAATAATTTTTTGATATTATGACATATACAAGGTACAATCAAAGCAGGACTCTACCTTCTAAAAATCAGGATAGCTTTCTACAAAATTTGAAAAGAAAACTAGAGACGGTTGAGTGACTGAAAACCCTAATGATGTCTTATAAAAAATGACTAGATGAAGGGAAACATACACAAATGTGAAAGGTGGGGAATGTGGATGAAATGATGATTGTAATGTATATGGGTGTTAATAATAACTTTTGAAACTTTTGATTTTGAAGGATGGCTAATGTACATACCTGGTGCTAGATATGTATGAGCTACTGTAGAATGCAAAATGCAATAATGGGTATGTTTAATGCAAGTGATTGTATAATGCAATGATATGAAATGTAATGCAATATTTTTGTATTTTTTTTAATGATGTCTTTGCATTTTAATTAATATATATACATTTTACCAATGGGCTTAATGGATGCCATTGGGACTTTTTGGGTGACCAAAGTGTTTATGGGTACCTTTAGGGCTTTTTGGGTGACCAAAGGGTTTATGGGTACCTTTGGGACTTTTTGGGTGACCAAAGGGTTTATGGGTACCTTTGGGGATTTTGGGTGACCAAAGGGGTTATGGGTACCTTTGGGGCTTTTTGGGTGACCAAAGGGGTTTATGAGTACCTTTGGGGATTTTTGGGTGACAAAAGAGTTTATGGTTACCTTTTCGGCTTTTTGATGACCAAAGGATTTATGGGTACCTTTGGGGCTTTTTGGGTGACCAAAAGGTTTATGGGTACCTTTAGGGCTTTTTGGGTGACCAAAAGGTTTATGGGTACCTTTGGGGATTTTTGGGTGACCAAAGGGTTTATGGGTACCTTTTGGGATTTTTGGGTGACCAAAGGATTTATGGGTACCTTTGGGGATTTTTGGGTGACCAAAGGGTTTATGGGTGCCTTTGGAAATCATACCAATGGATGGATGGATGGATGATCTTCATTGGATGGACGGTTGGGTCTATTGACAAGAGGTCTTCATAAGACTTGCAAAGGTGGTTACGATGGAGGTCAGACGATCGAAGGTGGATGATGTATAAGGGGTGAGCTTGCTCCTCGAGTGGCAAAATCTATCACCAGATAGGATGTGGTAATGGGAATGCACGTGGATAGAAATATTCTTCATTAGCCAATGTGATGATCTATTTGTATTCTTCATCTGAACTAGGGGAGTTAATAGGTGCTACATCATAATTCAATTCATTATCAATTGTTCATTCATAAGTAGGACCTTGATTCTCTTCCTCATTATCATATGGAAGAGTATGTGAACCTTCACCTTCTTCATAGGATTAGGTAAAATCATGAGATATATTTTGATCTATCATATTTGTAGGAAAATAATCCCCCAAAGAGTTGACATGATTAGGATTAGTGTAAGGATCACATGCAAGCTCATCCCTATAGTTCAGATCGAGGTGCTCTAAACTATCTGTGATGACATCGATATGCACATGCTTATTGTGTCATAATCCATATTTATCATATGGTATTTGATATTGCAATTGGAAAGGAATGCAATTACCTTATTCCTACAACCCCAAATCATAGCCATGCTAATGACATCGATGGATATATTGCATGGCAAAGTTGGGATTGGAGATATAATTGATATCCTCATAAAAGGGTTTCTCATCCTCTTCTTGCTAAGGATATGGTTATGTGCCATATTCAATACCCCCATATATGAAGTTTGTTTGGTTGGAAGGCATGCCTAGAGGTACGATGGTACCAATGGGAAAGTGAGGTCATGACATATTTTGTATTGTATCAATGGTTGGAAATATTGTGATGTTCCTTACTAAGTATTCTCCTAAGCTTGTGGTAGCTAGATGTACTATGACTTGTGATGGTGAGGATGGAGAATATGGAAATGAGGCTTGAGATGAATCAATGCTTACCTCATGAGGTGGTTCCTCATATGCTAGACTAGGAATTTATTTTTTGGAAATCGTAGAGATGAATGGGGGTATCTCCTTAATAGGTCTCTTTGATATGTTCCTTTATTAAGCAATTAATGATGACGAAGATATATCTAAAGGTTTCAATGACTAGGGTGGTATAGAATAAGATAGTAATGGATCGATGAAAGGTTATAATGAAGGATTCATACATTGAATGGATGTATATGGTTGGAATTCCAAATGAGTTGATGGTAAGGTTGACTTAGGGATGTATTGTACCAAGTTTTAGTATTTGAAGTGCTCAATGTATTCAAAGATAACATGTACTTGTATTTTGTGAGTGTACTTCAAATATTGGTGAGCTATGGATGGCATACACTTCATGTTCCTAATCAATGGTCTAACCAACAAGATGTTATAAGCCATTACACCCTCTCAAATGTGATATAAAGTTGATATGGTTTTGCATCCCACCAAAATAGGTAAGACTATAGTGCCAACCATTGATATCATACAACTCATCATAAATATATGCTAGAAAAGTAGTACCCCACACCATCACTAATAGCCTCTCTATGGTGCACCCCACCAATGAAAATGCCAACTCCAAAAGGTTCCAAGGGAACCTGGATCGTGACGAGTATGGTAGAAACATGTTGGAGATAAGCATCATCAAAAAGGCATATCTCATAGTCAAAAACTCTACCTCATACCATATCTCCACTATGATACTTATGCTAAGAAAGTCTCATAATGCCTCATGTCAGTCCTCTCTGAAGTATCTCTTCATAATCGTATCTCTAAGGGACCGATGAGTAGACATAATTGGATGCCCCTCTATCATAATATATAAAATTTGGTAGATGTCCTCTAATATCACTATCATTTCCCCAATAAACAAGTGGAAGGTGTTGGTGTGAGGGTCCCACAGATATATCAAAATTGTCAGGTAGGCTATCTCTCCCATAACTGGCTCTAAATATATCACTTTTTTTATACCAATGGTGTCAAGCCATTTTTAGTCATCCTCTATCAGTATGTCCCTAGTAGTCTGAAAGAGATTCAAAAATCGATATCAGCTCTTGATCACCTGGCTGAGGCAAGAAAGCTTAAACAACAAAAAAAACAAAAAAAGGGACTTTTTTCCTTCAAAATCATGGCCATCCCACCCAAGCATGGTCCCAAAATTAGTAGCCATCCCACCCAGGGATGGCCAATAGTGGTCGTCCCACCCAAGGACGGCCCCAAAAATGCTCAAAAATGACCTCCACGACCACCAAAAACAAGCAAAAAACCTCATAAAAACACAAAAAAATACAACAAAATTGCACAAAAGAAAAAATTAAAGTAAAAAATAATAAATAATATCACTAATGAGATTCATTTACTGATATTTAGTGTGTATCACTTGCAAATACAAAAATAATTATATTTACAAATTTAACAAAGTCTAGTAGCAAATTCAGCCCTTACCCGTCTTGCATTGGTTTCATCGCTAATCGAGTCTAGAGGCTGGCTTATGGTGATTATGTTTTGGTTTTAGTAGTGCTATGCTTTGAAAATTCACTCTCGTACTCCTCACCTCTTAATATGCCAAGTCAAAAGTGTGTAAATGAGCTCATTTTACCAATTTTGATCTTAAAAAGACCTAGACAAAGCATGGTCGCCCCAAGATGGGATGGTCAGAAAATTTTGCAATCATCCCACCCTAGGATAACCATGAAATATGCAGCCATCCCACTCTGGGATGGCCACCAAAAAAATATAAGAAAAGACAAAGAAAAAGGCCTTAAAACCACCAAAAATATAACAAAACTAATAAAATTCACAATGGATAAAGATTGAACCAAATTGTTCATTTATGAATTGAAAAGTCTCTACTTAAATCCCCAAGAAGGCCATTGTGGTTATACTGCTCCATAGGAACAAGGTATTCATTTCCTTTCTTCCATGAAATATCCACAAAACCATCAAAATCTTAACAAAATCGATAAAATTCACAATGGATAAATATGAAGGAACCCTAATCAAGTCATATTGGTCAAGCGACTCATTTATTTAATTATTTTTCATGCCCTCATTGAATCATCACTTGAGGGGTAGTCATCATTACGAATTCATAATCAAAATCAACACTCAAAAACTCAAAAGTGCAACTTGCATACATTCAAAAGAATTATTGCCAAAGACAATTTCAAGCCCACACTGGGGCACATAATTCAGTATCAATTCAAAAAAATAAAGTCTTGGTCTCCTTGAAGCCTTGGTATCCTTGTCCCAAAATAGGCTTATAAGCAAAACAAGGAACCAAGACCAAGTATGCCCTAAGACCCAAAACCTATCCTTACAGTGCAACTGAAAGGTATACCAAAATCAAATCCTTCAAATATGTCAAAAATAAGGATTCCAAGAATGTTTGCTCCTTCCATGATGGAGGCATATAGTTTTGGTTAGGTTACTTAATAACCTTAATTAGTTCATGATTTAGTCATCTATTTTTGCTTTGCACTCTATTTTACATAATGCATCCTAAAAAGGGATACTTGTAGACACTAAAATCATGTCAATCTGAGTAGACTACTAAGATGCACTCTTATCAGCACCATATGGTATCCTTAAGAAATTCTATGGGGTTAAATAGTGGTCCTTACCGCTTTTGGGAATTTTTACCCCACTTTTGGGAAGTTTTGGGTCATGCAAACATGACTGTCCCACCCTGGGATAACCACCAGTTCATGGTCGTTCCACCCAGGGACGACCACCAATAGCCATCATTGGGTGGGATGGCCAAGACCCTAAACTCTCAAAAATTCAAGTGTGAGATAAATGACAATCAAATTCTGCCATTTATCCTACCCATTGATTTATGATAGATTTAGGGTGCATCAAATCCATTAAAAACCTATAAATTAGAGGCTCAAATTTGAGATGTATCCCATCCAATGCATGGCAAGATTTTGACAAGTGGAAGCTCCTGCCCTCCATGCCCTAACTTGCCCATTTGACCATGTGCTCTCTTGAGCTATAAAATGGAGCCAATCCACCCCATTCAAAATGAAGAGTCTTCAAAATATTTCACAATGAAGTGCTACTAAGATTCAATCAACCTTTCACCCACGTATTTTCCCTTGAAATATTCATCAATCAAAGGAGGTTTCCAAGTGATACCAAATATGCAAACCCATTCCAAAACCCACCCATTTCAATGAAGCAGATCACAAAATTCAATGACAACACCCCTAGGAATAGTTTGAACTAGATCCTAGAGGAATTTATGGTAAAAACCATTAGGTTATCCCCACCTGGGATGGTTAACAATCACAATTGGAACACCTAGGGATGGCCATATGAATATACATTTAATTTCATTTCAATTTTAGCATAGATCATTTCTATATTAGAATATATGCATCATACTAGGATTTGGTACAATTTTGAGTAGTTTAGCACTTCTATTATGCTTTTCATTCTAATAATCATAATTTGGAACACCTAGGGACAGACATGACCTCTGCATGCATTTTCATTTTTGTTTTAGCATAGATCAATTCTAAAGTAGATTATATGCATTATACTAAGTTTTGGTGTAATTTTGGGTAGTTTTACGCCGTCTATTTTTCTCTTTATATTCACTATTATATGCATATCTCTGATTTCATTTAAATCCACATATACTATTAACAAATCTGAATCCCTTATGTGTAGATCCAAGTATCTCAACCTACAAGGAAGGAGCTACAAGTTCGAATATATATAGATCATCACAGCGGTATCAAAAAACTACTCTTCAATTCATGAGTGTAAGGAAGGCCTTGAAGCGCATCTTAAGTATTTGAAAGGATTATATCCTTTGATACTTCTGTAATGATTGTATCAAATCAAAGCTCTCAAGGGGATGTTTTTTAATCGTGTATTTGAAAAATCAATTAATATAAAGAGGACCCCCATTTCTTTTTAATTATGTATTATCATATTTATATTAAATATCTATTTTTAGTACTTAGATCAATAGATGCATTTAATTTCCCTTTGCTAGGTGCATCATTTTTCTCCTCTACAATTGCTGCTCAAGTTTTATTGTAGAAAATAAACATTGAAGGAGGTCCAAGAAGAAGGTCCCAATTGAAGATTAAGAAGAACCAAGGAGAGATTTTCATTGTAAGACTGATTATTGAAGAGACCCTAAGAGAGATCATATTGAATAAGTTTTGAGATTGAAATATTGAATATTGAAAGGCTATTCAAAGTTCCATTGCAAATTGAAAGTCCTATTGCAAATTGAAGCATCAGATTGAGGATTGAAGATAGAAGGACTATTAAAATTCCTATTGCAGATTGAAGAAGCAAATTGAAGATTTAATACTAAATATAGAAGGACTATTGAAAGTACTATCTTAGATTTTGAAGATCTAGAAAGAGATATCATTGAAGAATTTTCCATAGTGGAAAATGGAAGAAACCAAGGTAATGTTTCATTGAAAATAGATTTGAATGCTGCAAAATTAGAAGACCCGGGAATAGAAGTCTAAAGAATATTTTGAAGAAGAAAATAAGGCTACAGAAAAGCCTTATTGTAAAATTTGAAGCAACAATTATTGAAGGAGATTTGAAGTAGAGTTCATGGTAGAATATTGTAAGTATAAAGAGTACCTAACTAGAATAAATTGGAAAAATTATTATCATATGATAATAAGACCAATAAGTTTGTCAAAGGATTTGGCAAGAAGTTTATCAAATTTGAAGAAGATTTTGAAGAACTCAAGATATTTATATTATTGATAAATAATATAGAGAAAGAGATCATATTTGAAGATAAAAATTAGCAAGAAGACTGAAAAAGCCATTGATTTTCACACAATGACACTGAGAGGGGGGGGTGAATCAGTGTAGCTATTAATTTTAATATCTACAACATTTAATATGAAACAAAGAGAACTTGAAAACTAGAAAAGCAAATTGAACAAGAGAGCACACCACAACACTCAATATACCGAGGTTCACCAATTTGGCTACTCCTCAAAAATGACTGCTTGGACTCCAATCCAAATCCAGTCTTTGCAAAATACCACTTTTACAAATACTTTACCAGCATCTACTGGAAGGAGCACCAACCCCTTAATTTTCTGCTGCAATGAGATAGGAGCACCAACCCCTAGTACCAAGCACCAACTTGGACAGCAATTCTGATCAATTTAAAATGACATAAAATGTCTTCACTGTTTATACAACCCTAACTGGTCTGCAATTAAACACACTCTGCACATACTCAAAGTTCTGTTTAATTCTCTCTTGGCTTTCTTCGAACCCTCTTTTCTCTGTAATTTCTCTCTAACAACAGCAACCTTATTCTGTGCATGATTGTCCTTTTATACCCTATTTTTCTCATCGGGACTCTTTGTCTTCTATAGCGTTTCAATCTTGCATGCAGTCGGATGACATTCTCGGGCTGTTCAAATTCTTTTCTCCACTCCAAAAGTGGCTATTCGAATCCTTGCAATATGGTTGTTCGAATCCTTGCAATACGGCTGTTTGAATGCTTTTTCGATCTTCCTATACGACACTTTGAATGCTGCAAATACGTCTATTTTAATGCTTTTTCAATCCTGCATATTCGGCTGTTCGAATCCTTGCAATACGGCTGTTCGAATGCTTTTCCGATCTTCCTATACGACACTTTGAATGCTTTTTCAATCGAGCATATACAGCTGTTCTAGTGCATGACCAACACCTGTCAATGCGTAACTACCGTTCTGACTTCAGTTACTTTTTACGTAATTGGCTGCATGATTTTTTGTATGCTTTTTTGACACGTGTCACCTTGCATGCTCCTTCGGCTTTTACCTACCAAACTGTCACCTGTCGTGATATCGCGACACTTTTTGTAGTCGTACCCTTCATGCCCTTGTTGTCACGAAATCACGACCATTTTGGCCTTTGAAAGCTTTCCCACCGTTCATTCAAACTTTTGCTGACGTCATCCTTAATGTTGTCGCAAAATCACGATGCTTCCGCTTCCAGTAGCTTTCCTTGAACCCTATCACGAAATCGTGACACTTTCCAATTTCTTGACGTCATCCATCATTTTTGTCACAAAATCGTGACGCTTCTTCCCTTCCACTCTCTTCTTTCCCAAACAAAAATAATAGTCCAGTCGTCTCTCCTCTCCCCCCCCTCCCCCCACCCCAAATGGAACATGTCACGAAATCATGACGCTTTCTGCTTCCATACACTCTTCTTTGCCAGCAACCGTAAAAATGGAACATGTCACAAATCGCGATGTCCCCTCCCACCGAAAACAAGACAATCGCTACAACTTTGTTGCCTTGCGCTTTCGACTTGCTACATCTTTGAGTTTTGCAATTTGCTACTGGTAGCGAAATCGCTACACCTTTGTTTCCATACATTTTGTTATGCAGCAAAATCGCTACACCTTTCTGTTTGTGCCTTTTCACTTGTAGTGAAATCCTAAACCTTGTCATCTTTAAGCATCTACACCTTTGTTACCATTGCCAGTTTTAACATGCAATGAAATCGCTACACCTTTGTTTTCTACACTTCTGATTTGTAGCAAAATCGCTACACCTTTGTTGCCTAGCATTTTCTCTCCTCTTCGGGTCGTGAAAACCCGACGTGTCGTGATATCGTGACACTTTTCGTTGCAAGATCCTTTCCTCCATTTATGTCATGAAATCGTGACATCTTTTCACCTTGCTTCCTTCTCTGCCAACATGTCGCGAAATCGCGACAGTTTGCCTTGCGCCTTCTCTCTCCTCGGCCATGTCGCGAAATCGCGACAATTTTTCTTGCATTTTCTCTCTCCTCGGTTATGTCATGAAATCGTGACAATTTTTCTTTCTGCCTTCGGACCTCTCAACCTGTCGCGATATCGCGACAGAAAACATGTCGCGATATCGCGACAGTTTTCTTACTTGTCTTTTTTTACAAATTTCTGAATCTGGGTCACTTCTATTTTTTTGGAAATTCACTGTACTTGATCTGACTGACTTCAGAATTCTTGTCCATTGCTTCAACTGCATCAATTGTTGTCTGTGTTGACAACAATGACAATACTTTTGATGTACCTTGTTCAACAATCTTCCCCTTTGGAATTGTTGGCAACACTTATGCACTCTCCTATAATTCTTCTCCCCCTTTGACAATAATACCAAAGGGCTGTTGCAGACTCCCCCTGAGTCTCTGCACACCATTCTCAGACAAATGTTGTTATAGTTAGCAAAAATCATAAGTATAAGCAAAACTATAAGTATAGGCATAAATGCACCCCTTGAGAATGTGATCCCAAATGATAGTCAGTTCTTGGGAATTGTGACCACTCCCAACTTATTTCGAAGGTACTCAAAAACATCCTTTGGCAATGGTTTTGTGAATATATCAGCTACTTGCTCTGTAGTTGGAACAAAATCCAATTTGACCTCTCCTTCTGCAACTTTATCCTTCAAGAAATGATACCGGATTGCAATATGTTTGGTTCTTGAATGCATAACTGGATTCTTGGATATGTTGATAGCACTAGTGTTATCACATTTAATTGAAATTGGCTCTTTGAAATGAATACCAAGATCTTTCAAAGTTTGTCTCATCCATAATATCTGTGTACAACATGTTGTGGCTGCAATGTATTCTGCCTCTACAGTGGATAGAGAGTCGATTCTTGTTTCTTGCTGTGCCATGCTACCAACCTGTCTCCAAGATAAAATGCTCCTCCACTTGTACTCTTTCTGTCATCAATACATCCTGCCCAATCTGCATCAGAATAAGCAATCAAAGTGAAATATTTACCTTTTGGGTACCACAACCCATAATCCATAGTACCCTTGAGATACCTGAAGATCCTCTTTACAGCTGTCACATGAGTTTCTTTTGGACTAGCTTGAAATCTTGCAACCATGCATACTGCCTGTAATATATCTGGTCTAGTGGTTGTTAAATATAGCAGGCTTCCAATCATAGACCTGTACATTGTTTGATCCACATCTGGAGATTTATCATCCTTGCTCAACTTGCAGCCTGTTGTCATGGGAGTGCTGACCGGTTTACTATCTTCCATTGTGAACTTTTTCAGCATTTCTTTTACATATTTAACTTGAGAAATAAAAATGCCCTTTTCATTTTGATTGACCTGCAGTCCTAAGAAATAAGAAAGTTCACCAATCATAGACATCTCAAATTCTTTCTTCATTTTAGTTGATATGTCTTTGCAATATTCATCCATGTTGCTACCAAATATTATATCATCTACATAAACAACAAGAACAATAAGATGGCCCTTCTCTGTTTTGACATATAAATTGTTGTCCACCAAACCTTTCTTGAACCCTTGTTTAATTAGATAGTTATCCAGCCTTGCATACCATGCTCTGGGTGCCTGTTTCAAACCATATAATGCTTTCTTTAACTTGCAAACAAAATCTGGATTGTCACCAAGTTGGAAGCCATCTGGTTGTTCAATGTAAACCTCTTCTTCCAGTTTTCCATTCAGAAATGCTGATTTTACATCCATTTGATATACTTTGAAGTTTTTATGAACTGCTAATGCCAGAAACATTCTGATTGCCTCTAGTCTGGCTACCGGTGCAAAGGTTTCCTCAAAATCAATGCCTTCAACCTGAGCATAGCCTTTACAGACCAATCTTGCCTTATTTCTGACCACCTGCCCATCTTCATTTAATTTATTTCGAAAAATCCATTTGGTGCCAATTATGTTTTTATTTGTTGGTCGAGGTACTAATTCCCAGGTATTGTTTTTCTCAATC
The DNA here is from genome assembly GCA_028583015.1 of Wollemia nobilis. Classification (NCBI taxonomy): domain Eukaryota; kingdom Viridiplantae; phylum Streptophyta; class Pinopsida; order Araucariales; family Araucariaceae; genus Wollemia; species Wollemia nobilis. Next base: position 48,737 of record JAQPPZ010002631.1, read on the forward strand.
TGATCTAGTTCTTCATTAATTGCCTTCAACCAACTTTCATCAGTGCTTGCTTCAACAACATTTTTAGGTTCAATGCTAGATAATAGAGAATAGTTCCGCACTGTTGCTCTTCTTGTCTGAATACCATCTGTGGGATCCCCAATAATCTGTTCACTTGGATGATTTTTTTGCCAGTTGCCTGTTTTAAATTTCCTGTTTTCTTCTTCTTCTGATTCAGTTTTTACAACATCTGGATCAATTTTTTGATTCTTATCTGTTTCCTTTTCATCATCACCTTCAATGACTTCTTCATACATAGGGTAGTTTTCTTGATAAGTAATTTCTTGTTCTCTACCTTCATCAACTTTCACATCAGCACTCTCAACAATTTTCTTTAGCCTCTTGTTGTAACATGTGTAGGCTTTGCTTTTTGTTGAGTAACCAAGAAAGATACCTTCATCAACTCTATCTTCAAATTTACCGAGGTTATCTTCAGTCCGTTTTATGTAGCACTTGCTGCCAAATACTTTGAAATGTCTTGTTGTTGCCTTTCTGCCAAACCACAGCTCATAAGGTGTTTTGCTTTCATGTGGTCTTAGCATGCACCTATTTTGAATGTAAACTGTAGTATGTACTGCCTCTTTCCAAAATCTATCAGCTATTTTGTTCTCAGCCAGCATTGTCCATGCCATTTCCTGCACTATTCTATTCTTCCTTTCTACAACACCATTCTGCTGAGGTGTCCTAGCTGCTAAAACTGTCTTCTTATCCCATATTTTTGATAGTATTCTGCAAATTCTTTTGAAATAAACTCTCCTCCTCTGTCTGATCTTAGGCATTTAATCCTCTTTCCAGTTTGATTTTCCACCTAATTTTTAAACATCTTAAACAACTCAAAAGCATCTGATTTAGACTTTAAAAATAATACCCATGTCATCCTGGAGTAGTCATCTATGAACAACATAAAGTATTTGTCACCATTTATGCTTTGAGTTCTCATAGGTCCACACAAATCAGTATGAATTATCTCCAATGGTTTTCTGGTGAAGTATTCCTTTGATTTAAATGTGGATCTGGTTTGCTTTCCTTTTTGACATGAAGCACAGATGCTATTTACTGGTTTGCCAATGGTTGGTATATCTCTTACTGCTCTTTTTGAACTGATTTTTGCCAGATTGTCAAAACTAATATGACCAAGCCTCTTGTGCCATAGCCAATTTTCATCTTCCTGTCCAATCAAGCATGTTCCTTCTACAGTTTCTGAGAGAGTATATAGATTACCTGAAGTCCTTGATCCAGTAGCTACCAGTTTCCCACTGTGTGATTTTCTCACTTCACAGCCCTCCTTCTTGAAAGTGACTTCATGACCTCTGTCACAGATTTGACTTACACTCAGCAAGTTGTGCTTCAGTCCAATCACAAACAAGACTTCTTTTGATTTTATCTTTCCATCACTGATCTTGACTGATCCTTTTCCAACTATCTTTGCTCCATCATTATTTCCAAATTTCACAGAACCACCTTCATAATTCTGTAACTTCTCAAATTTTTGCTTGTCACCTGTCATGTGACTGGAGCAACCACTGTCAAGTATCCAAGGTGCAGATTTGTTCTGAGCTTTAAAGGCAGTCTGAACAATCAAAGATTCCTTTTCTTTCCATTCTGGTTTGATAGCAGATTTGGCTACTTGTTTTGCCTTTGTCCTTTCATTAGCATGTGCCTATTTTTCAAGAAATTTCTTGTTTTGTTTCAACCCACTTGGTTGAGATTTTCTACCCTGATAATTATTTGATGCAAAAGTGCTTCTACAGTTTCTAGCAATATGTCCAAAATTATGACAATTATAACATTCAACTGCATAATTCATTAAAGGAGAAAAAACATTTCTGCTGGTGAAATTCCTTTGAGATACATTATGCCTGCAATCTGAAATCTTATGACCATAAGCATTGCATTTAAAACAATAACCAGAAAAGGAATGATTAAACCTGGGTGCAGGTCTTTGCCAGTTTGAAGTGGGAGCCATGAATCTTTTCCTTCTTGGATGTGTGACTTTTGTGAATCCATCTTTGTCGAGTACTTTTCTTGAGTCCGGCATTGTTGCTTTCTTTGGCATGATTTGTTTTTTCTAGGTCAACCCTGATCTTTTCTTCTTTCTTTATGGGTTCTACATTCAAGGCCTTTGAACCCTTTGATGATTCTCCTTCATCGAAGCCTAAACCAAATTTGATGCTCGAAGGCCTTTGGTTATTTAACATTTTATCCAGCTTTACAGTACTTTCTTCAAACTTATGAAAACAGCTCAATTTTCTATTCATCTCCTCTAGTTGCATCCTTAACTTAACAATATCTTCCTCTAGCTTGCTGCATTCAACTGTCTTTATAGTTAATTGTTCATCAAGAACTTCAGACATTTTCTTGAATTCCTCTGTCTGTATTTTTAAATTGTTTATTATGTCAGTGGCATCCTCTAGTTTTCTTGAAAACTTTTTGTTCTTTTTCCTTTCTGCACTCAACTCTTCAAGTGCAGCAACCAATTCTCCTTCCAGATAAACTTCAGCCTCATCTTTAAAGTTTTCATCACCTTCCTGATTTTCTTCTGTTCTTTCCTCTTCAAGTGCCATGAACAGAGCTTCACCTTTTTCTTCTTCAGAATCCTCATTTGAGCTTTCTTCAGAAGTGCTGACATTCTTGGATATGAAGCTTTTCTTCTTGAAGTTGTTCTTTCTAAAATTTTGTTTCTTCTTCCAATCACCTTTTTCTTGGTGTGAACCTTCACCATTTTTGGTTTTCTCATGCATTGGACATTTGGCTGCAAAATGACCGACTCCTCCACAATTGAAGCACTTAAAAGGTAGCTTTCCTCTATATTTTCCTTTTCCCTTTGTGAGTTTCCAAACAAAATTAGCTTCTGTTTCATCCAGTGTCTCTTCATCCTCAGATTCATGTTCAACTTTTATATTCTTGTGTGCTTTAAAAGCTGCTTCTCTGTCTATAGACTTGGTTTGTCCTATTCTCATTTCATATGCTGTCAGGGAACCATGCATCTCATCCAAGCTGAAGTTGTTTAGATCTTTTGCCTCTTCTATTGTAGAAACTTTGGAGTTAAATCTTTTGTGCAGTGTTCTGAGAACCTTTTTCACAACAACTGCATCATCAATTTCTTCACCGAGTCCTCTGATTGCATTAATGATTCCGTTGACTCTCAGCATATAAGCCTCTATGTTCTCATCTTCATTCATTTGCAGTGCTTCGAACTGTGCTCGATGAGTTTGCAGCTTGGCTTCCTTGATCTTGCTGTCTCCTTCATGGATGCTCTTCAGTTTATCCCACATGTCTTTTGTTGATTTACAGACTCATGACTCTTATCAGTTCACTGTCAACAAGCCCACACATTATGGCATTCTTAGCTTTGGAGTTGTTCTCAAATTTTTTCTTCTCAACAGTATCTGTTGGAGGGGTAGTGGGTGCTGTGTATCCACTATCTATAGAATCCCAAATATCATATCCCAATGCACTCAGATATGTTTGCATCCTGAGTTTCCAGAAAGTGTAATTTGTTCCATCAAATAAGGGAGCTTTGTTGGATGAGAATCCTTCATCGCCTGCCATTGTTTCTTCCAAGATCACCTTAGCTGATTAAGCTTGTTCAAGGAACCTTGCTCTGATACCAATTGATATTCACACAATGACACTGAGAGGGGGGGGTGAATCAGTGTAGCTATTAATTTTAATATCTACAACATTTAATATGAAACAAAGAGAACTTGAAAACTAGAAAAGCAAATTGAACAAGAGAGCACACCACAACACTCAATATACCGAGGTTCACCAATTTGGCTACTCCTCAAAAATGACTGCTTGGACTCCAATCCAAATCCGAGTCTTTGCAAAATACCACTTTTACAAATACTTTACCAGCATCTACTGGAAGGAGCACCAACCCCTTAATTTTTTGCTGCAACAGATAGGAGCACCAACCCCTAGTACCAAGCACCAACTTGGACAGCAATTCTGATCAATTTAAAATGACATAAAATGTCTTCACTGTTTATACAACCCTAACTGGTCTGCAATTAAACACACTCTGCACATACTCAAAGTTCTGTTTAATTCTCTCTTGGCTTTCTTCGAACCCTCTTTTCTCTGTAATTTCTCTCTAACAGCAGCAACCTTATTCTGTGCATGATTGTCCTTTTATACCCTATTTTTCTCATCGGGACTCTTTGTCTTCTATAGCGTTTCAATCCTGCATGCAGTCGGATGACATTCTCGAGCTGTTCAAATTCTTTTCTCCTCTCCAAAAGTGGCTGTTCAAATCCTTGCAATACGACTGTTCGAATCCTTGCAATACGGCTGTTCGAATGCTTTTTTGATCTTCCTATACGACACTTTGAATGCTGCAAATACGTCTGTTTTAATGCTTTTTCAATCCTGCATATTCGGTTGTTCGAATCCTTGCAATACGACTGTTCGAATGCTTTTCCGATCTTCCTATACGACACTTTGAATGCTTTTTCAATCGAGCATATACAGCTGTTCTAGTGCATGACCAACACCTGTCAATGCGTAACTACCGTTCTGACTTCAGTTACTTTTTACGTAACTGGCTGCATGATTTTTTGTATGCTTTTTCGACACGTGTCACCTTGCATGCTCCTTCGGCTTTTACCTGCCAAACTGTCACCTGTCGCGATATCGTGACACTTTTTGTAGCCATACCCTTCATGCCCTTGCTATCGTGAAATCATGACCAATTTGGCCTTTGAAAGCTTTCCCACCGTTCATGTCATGAAATCGCGACGCTTCAAACTTTTGCTGACATCATCCTTAATGTTGTCACGAAATCACGACGCTTTCGGCTTCCAGCTTTCCTTGCACCTTGTCGCGAAATCGTGACACTTTCAACTTTCGCTGACGTCATCCTCATTCTTGTCGTGAAATCATGACGCTTTTCGCTTCCGTACACTCTTCTTTGCCAGCAACCATGAAAATGGAACATGTCACGAAATCGTGACTTCACACTCTTCTATAACATGTCACGAAACCCACTTTCGCTTTCGTACACTCTTCTATGCTGCCAAATCCCTTCCCCACCCGACAACAATCGCTACAACTTTGTTGCCTTGCGCTTTCGACTTGCTACATATTTGAGTTTTGCAATTTTTACTGGTAGCGAAATCGCTACACCTTTGTTTCCATACATTTTGTCATGCAGCGAAATCGCTACACCTTCTTGTTTGTGCCTTTTCACTTGTAGCGAAATCGCTACACCTTTGTTGCCATTCATTTTAACATGCAGCGAAGTCGCTACACCTTTGTTGCCATTCGTTTTAACGCGAAATCGCTACACCTTTGTGCCTTGCATTTTCTCTCCTCTTCGGGTCGCAAAAACCCGACGTGTCGCGATATCGCGACACTTTTCGTTGCAAGCTCCTTTCCTCCATTTATGTCATGAAATCGCGACATCTTTTCACCTTGCTTCCTTCTCTGCCAACATGTCACGAAATCGCGACAGTTTGCCTTGCGCCTTCTCTCTCCTCGGCCATGTCACGAAATCGTGACAATTTTTCTTGCATTTTCTCTCTCCTCGGTTATGTCGTGAAATCGCGACAATTTTTCTTTCTGCCTTCGGACCTCTCAACCTGTCGCGATATCGCGACAGAAAACATGTCGCGATATCGTGACAGTTTCTTACTTGTCTTTTTCTGCAAATTTCTGAATCTGGGTGACTTCTATTTTTCTAGAAATTCACTGTACTTGATCTGACTGACTTCAGAATTCTTGTCCATTGCTTCAACTGCATCAATTGTTGTCTGTGTTGACAACAATGACAATACTTTTGCTGTACCTTGTTCAACAGACATAATTTTGAGAAATTTGAAGATAGCCACACAATTTTATAGGCTAATTTGTAAAAGCACAAGTTGCTATTTTTAAGAAAAATTGAAAGGAGAAGGACTGCAAAAAGTAGAAGCAAAAGGTTTCATATTGAAAATCTTTGGAGAAGCTTTCAAGGAATATTTGGACATCCAACTAATATAAGGCTTCATAGAAAAGAGAGCATAAAATTTTAAGGTTAGTAAAATTCATCAAATCAGATTTTGGATTAACAATTAGAAGATGTTTAAGCTGAATTTTTGGGCAGCATTGTACGAACAAAATTGGATGTATTTTAAAAAACCTTTAGAAAATAGCTTTGGACAGAAAAGGATAAGGATTAGTAGTAACACCTATGAAGGATGTTTATTGTAGATTTGGAGTGCATTTGGACAACATTTGAATCTGTAAAAATCAATGTTAGAAAGCACCTTTTTGAAGGAGAAGAAAACACCTATTTAAAGGAAAAGAAAGCAAGCTTTGAGGTGTCCATTATTGCTATAAATTGAAGGATATACTACCAAAAAATTGAAGGGTGAAAATTCAGCAAATACAATACAATAAGCTATGAAGGAAGAAGCTACAAAAAGGTGTGTAAAATTGATGCCATATATATTACTATTACAAATTTTTTAAAGGAGTTTATTAAGAGTTTTAAAGCATCAGATTTTAGATCCATTTAGATCTAGCCAATAAGAAGATTTTAAAGTGTCATTAAGCTAAGAAAGGACACTATTTCACACCATTGATTTTCTAGAAAAAATGCATATTATAACAACAAAATTACAAGTTTAATTGGAGTGATAAGAAATTGATTATATGTTGTTTTTTTAATAAGAGAAAATCATATATTTTTTAACATTTATTAGTGGGATAGAACCACTTTATTATCAAAGAAAGTTGAAATATTATATCATCATTAGATTGAATTATTAAAGGAGTTATAAGTGTTAGTATATGCTAAATTTTAAAGTGAAATAAGAAGAACAAATATCCTACATTGTGAGGGAAGAATAACCCTCAAAATATAGCATTATTTGGAAAGAGAAGAGCTCCAAATTTGAGGTAGTTTTTTGGTGTTTAAAAACACCAGATTTACATATGATACTGGTATAGAAAACCACCAAAGAAGTGGTGAAAATCACCACCACACATAGCACCATACAACACCAGATTACAAGGGGGTAAGCTCTACATCAAACGTCAACCTAGAATGTAGTAAAGGAGCACTATCTTGAGTGCATAAGGAAAGGAGCCATTAGGCTCAAGATCCAGCCAGCCATAGAGGAAGGAGAACCTACAAAATTTTACTTTACATAAATCCTATGTAAAGCAAGAAAGATTGTAGGAAAAATAGAAAAGATATAGGGTGCATTATCAAAAAGAGCATATCAAAATTTTGAGTAGTCAAAAGTTTACCATAGAGCCACCATGGGAGCATACAAAGAGCAATACCATTGGAGCCATCTGTGAGCACCATCATCCAAGGAGAGGAGAAACAATTTGCAGTAAGAATACATTTTCAAGAAGTAAAAATACGTTTGGGCTAGTGAAAGAGCAAAGGTATTGAAAAATATTACAAATTCATACGTTTGAAAAAGGAGTGCATGCACAAAAATGTGGTAACACTTGTCTTTTCTAACACCAAGGAATATTGCTATTTGGCACTAAAGACAAAAGTTGGTGCATAAGGTTGAACCTAACTCTACATGAGAAAAGAGTGCTTAAACATTCAAATATTCTTCATTATTATCCAAGCGTCCAAAAAGACTGTGGAACTCCCAAGTTGCAAGAATAAAGTGACAAGTTTCCACTTTATTCTATTCATGAACATTAGCACCATAAAGAAAGGAAGACAAGAATTCAAATAACATCTACACCACATGACACACATCTAAAGGAAGGTGAAGCACTCATATAACCGTAGAGGTATTATTATAGCAGTTTTTACAGTGCCTTACATAGAAAATACAATAAGAGAAGCATTAAATAAGGTCAAAGCATCTTTGAAGAGTCATACATAGTATTCCAAGCAAGTTTGACCAGAGAGATAAACGCCCAACAAGACTAGCAAGGAGCACCTAAATATTTGAGGTATTTACCACAACATTTTACCATATATTGAAGTTTCATATTAATAGAAGGAATAACAAGCAAATATATTCTAAGGTTAAATTTTACTAAAAGTAAAAGTGGAGTGATACGCATTTGTATAACCTTAGAAAATCATATTATTATTTTGAAGCCTATAATTATATTTTTGAAGAAAATTTTCTAGAATTTGAAGGATATATTGGATTTTTGTAAAATTGCATACCATAGTTTAAAAAACCAATTAAATATTTGTAAATTAAATAAGGTTGGATAAATAAGGATTTCTACATTAAATATAGCACATAAAATTTAGTAATTAAATATTTTACTCATAAATTTTGGAGATTAAAGGAATCCTAGAAAACATAATTGAAAGGACAATATTGGAACTAGGGAGATAAAAGGTTGTCAAAATTTAAATATTATTCTTAGTCTATCCTTTAAAATAAGGAATTAAATTGAGATAGTTTCAAATACTTAGTTTATCTAGTTTCAAATACTTATTTGATAAACTAAACCAGGGAGGCATAAGGAAGTCTGCCTCAAAGGATTAGAATATTCAAAGTTAAAGTAATTTTGGATATGGAAATTAGTAAACATACAATAGGAAATCCTCAATGGATTGATCACCTTAAAGTCTTAAATATTTTTGTTTTGAAAGAGCTAATTACAAACCTCAATTCAATAACCAAGTTCATTGAAAGTAGAAGTGTGGTTGAATTCAAGTATGAAGTAGAAGCTATAGGACCTATTAATTATGGTACATATGGTAAAGATTTATTTGGGTTCACACAAGATATTATTGTTCAAGACAACACTAATAGATTTTCTAAGAATAAAATTGCAGAGAATAGAAAAGAAAAATGGATCAATGGTGATCCAAATTTATCTTCCATATTCATACACAAGAATCAAAGGATGGATGTGATGAAGCAAAAGTGTTTAAATACAGAAAAAAATAATAATATGATTCTAAGGATAGAAGGAAAATAAAAATTCTTATATAGGAGTCTGATGACTATGCAAGAACCCAATAAACTTGTAATATTGAAGCCACAAAGACTGAAATGTATCAATCATTCATTTTATTAAGTATACAGAAAGGTAATAGATTGGAGAAAGCAGAAAAAACTTCATAAGTAACAATTTCAATGTTAGTACAATCAACCTTGGCTACAATACAAATAAGGAAATCAAAAGGAACACTTAGCCCAAAATATACAAGAAATATAGGAACTAGATGATACTACAGAAGAACATGAAACTGCAACACTTTCAACAAATATAATATTTTATAAAAATACTAATTAGGATACAAACATGAAGCAATACAAAGAATGCAAAGAAGATGAAAATTGAGATTGAAGACTAAAGTCTTGAATAATCAAATAATGTAATACAAGGGGGTGTTGGAGAATATTACATTATTTGATACATGTCTAGATTATAATTTACCTTATGCAATGGAATAAATGCACAAGAATGTGTAATTATGTAATATGCATGTTGTCCACATGTACACGAGTCCTTTAGAATGGGAAGAATAAGTGTCCTAGTTAGGTATGCATATGCACATATGTATATCATGTATAGGAATATGAAGAGTATAAGAAGAGTCAAGGTCAAGAAACACCATATGAAGAGTCACATTTCATCGTATATATAGATGTGCAATTGTAATAGAATAGTATCATAAAGAGAAGATCAGGAGATGGGACATCACCCATGGAGCAATGGAAGGTGATGTAATATGGTGTATCTGAGGTCTTTTAATCAATAAGAGTTTATTATATTTTTTAGCATTTTCCATTAGTAATATTGAGTTATTTCATATTTTGAATATAATATTATTAGCTTAGCATTATTATTTTCTTGATATTGAGTTGAGTATTATTGATTTAATAGCCATTTTATTGAGTGGTTATTCATCAAAATCTAACATGCTTCCCTAGAAAACTTATTTACAATGGTAGGTGCATCATCCTATACATTTCAAGGTATAAAGTGTGTAAATTTTGTTAATTTTTCCACCACCATAAGTATAACATCATGTCAAAAGCTAGATTTGGGTAAACCAACCACAAAATCTATGGATACAACTAGGCATTTTTTAGTAGAAATAGCATGCGGGTATAATCACCCTATTTGGTGCAAATGCTCTACCTTGACATTTTGAAATTCCAAATACTTAGCCACAAAGTTTCTAATGACCTTTATTATTCCTTACCAAAAAAAATCCTTCGTTAGATTCTCATGCATTTTTGCCCCACCTAGGTGTGTGGAGTAAAGAGTGTAATATGCTTCTTTTAGAATAGTATCCCTCAATCCATATTCATCTAGAATAACTAATCAAAGTTGTTAATATGTTGTAGTTGTACAATGTTTAGTTAATTCTTTTTCTTTTGATGCATTGAGCAAGAAATATTATTTGGTTTTTAGTATTTTTGTTGAAAGATATATGTGAGTGATCCAATTTGAGGGATACCATGGATCAAGTTATTATTCGTAATATATAATTAAGGATGAAGTTATTGAGAGAATATAAGACACCATTAGTGTTCAACAAGGATTTCCACTAACACCTATCCTCTTTGGGTTTTATATTGATGATTCATTGATTAGCTTGAAGTGATCACATCTAAACATTAGGAAAATAAATTAATGTTTGTTGTTTAGAGTGTATATCAATGTTATTATTTTTTTTATAGATAATATCATTTTTGTGTCCCATTCAATGAAATATGTCCAAATATAAATATACATTTTAGAGTATATTGAAAAAAAAAAGATATGGTTATTGACACTTTCAATCAAAAGGTAAAACAAATTCCTACATTGTGTAAGAGTTGGAATGTGAATATGGTATATTATATGTATATTTAAGAGTATTTATTATAGGTATACTCTACAATTTGATACTAGTATCAAAGTCAATATTAAGGGTTATGTAATCTTTACTTCACTTTATATTTTAATTCTAAGATATTTTGACAAAAAAATACCTCTTCCATTCTCTAAATGGCATACTCTCTTCTATGGAAGTGAGATTTGCGGGTCTTATCTTAAGGTATTGGTAGAGTGATGAGTAGGGGGTGTTTTTTATGAAGATGTTAAGGGTTGATAGTCATTATACCCCTTGGGCTCTCATGTCCTTTTGTTAAAAATAAAAATATATTAAAAAATATACCAAAATCAATAAGGTTCTCACTTTCATGCTTTCTAAATATATAATGATTTTATTGGTTATCATATTTATAAAATTTGGTTTAATATTTATTAATGAATTTTATTAATTTTCTAATAGCCTTACGATACTTAGGTTTAGACAAATGACAAGTTTTCAGATACAAAATCTTATATACCCTTGCCTTGCTTTCAACTCATCAATGCAACAAGTAAACTATAGGATCCATATTAAATCTTTTGCTAAACCCTAATCTCTATTCTATCTTGTTAATGTATATGAACATATTTTTTTTTATGGAGTTTGAAGGGATGATCTAAGCCCTCTTTGAAATATATAATTAATTTCATTTAGGAAGAAATCTATAAAACCTAATTTTTGTCTATTTAGATTGAGCCATATGATGTGCTCTCATTGAAGCTTTAACATTATTATGTTTCTAACTTTCACTTCAATAATAAGATCATATGGATCTATATCCATTCATTGATGACATGGGTGGGATTTATTAGATGTTTTTCACAGGACTGCCCAAACTGTCGAACTCGTTTCGACCATATCTCACTCATCCATACTCGAATTGAGCTAAAATTTTGAGGGTAGATGCCTGAAAAACCCTAGAATGTCTCCACAAAATTTTATATCATTTTGAGCAACACATATCCTAGAGCATCCCTATGTGTAAACGATATATTCGGCAAGTGGCTATGCGAGGGTTTCATCCGGGTTGAGTGCAAGCAGCTCTAGAGGTTGCTTTTTAGGGCCTTCGGGCCCTAGTAGGCAATATTTTTGTTGTTTATGCTCAATAGTTTAGTAGAAAATGTTGCAGGGGATACAAGATGGGTTAGAAATTTGTCTTTCAATAGATCATACTGTGAACTTGAGTGACAACGACTTCTAATTTGCTGTAAAAAAGAAAAGTGAAAATCATACCTTTCCAGGGCGTCTAGGGCAAGGATTAAAGAGATCACAAAACAAGTTTCAAGCAGTTGATCAAAAAATGGCTCATATCTCAAGTGAATCTGGTGCTAAGGTGCACCCACAAAAAAATTCTACTGTGAAAACCCTTGTCAAGGGTAAGAATTTCGAAGACTCAGTCCCAAAAATAAATTTGAGGGATGCCCTTCATGGTGGACGGCCTCAGCCCAATGCTAATATCAACATTAAGGCTTAGCATAAACCTATAAGAATGACTAAGATTGATCCCAAGAAAATGGAGTCAGGATTTCTTAAAGCAGCTGATGAAACTCCAATTGTTAAGTTTGATATGGTTAACATTCAGACTGACATTGAAGATTTGGAAAAAATGACTAATTTGTCGGTTCATGGGTTTTCGTCCGAGTCTATCTGCTTTCAAAGTATGGGCTGCAAAAATTTGGAAAACTAAAGGTGATTTACAAATCTCTATTTATCCAAATGGTTATTTTCTTGTTTTATTTGCTAATAATGAAGATAGAGAGAAAAATTTTCAAGGTGGTCCTTGGTTTTTTGGAAGGGTAGGGCTTTTCATGAAGCCCTGGCATACTAAATTTAAAGCCGAAGAAGAGATGCCTTCTATAGCTCCCGTGTGGGTTAGAATATTTGGCCTCCCTATTGAATTTTGGAATCCTACTATTTTTTCTTCAATTGGAAACTCTTTAGGAACTTTTATGATGATTGTTGATTGTACTCAAAATTTTAAACATATTATTTATGCTCGTATTTGTGTTTTAATTGATTTTGAAAAACCCCTACCTAAAAGGATCTGTAGACACCAAAACAGCACCAATCTGATTACATGACAACAAGCACTGATCGCACTAACACACAACCCCCAAGGCAGCCCTCAATAGAAAAACACCATAAAAACACATTTGCATTCAAACTCGAGGAGATAGTGCACTTACTGGTCTCGCCTCGGCTCCACCGCTCGACGACCCAATTTGTGCACTCATGGTGGCTGGAAAATCTGACAACGCTTTGCGTCAGAAAATCTACCTTCTCCTCCCCAGAGCTCCAAATCGCAATCGATGAATAGTGCAAATGAGCCAAATCCGTCATTTTTGCCTATTTATACTTTTTGTTGGCTGGAAATCATCCCTGAGTGGGACGAGCACTTTTTCATAAGAGGCGCTCTCATCCCACCCCAGGACGAGTACAGTAATGGTGCTTGTCCCCCCCCAGGATGAAAAAAAAAAAAACAAAAACAACAAAACACCAAAACTTTAAAAATGACAAATGCCCACAAAACAACTAAAAATTGCCAGACAAAAGTGCTCTTGCACTTAACCTCCTGGCATAAGAAAACTGATGTCGGGGTCTACCTTGTCGTTATCCTACTCCCTAAGAAGGCTACCATAGCCGGACCGCTCCATGGGAAGACGGATTTTCACCAATGTTAACCCCAAATGGCACTCAAAACTGGTTCACACCCACCAAAAATAGGTCAAAACAATCAGAAAACTGCTCAAGCATGCATCGGATAACATATGAAGGCACCCTCACTTAAGTCATCTTGGGTCAAGTGACTCGTCGCTTTTCTCATGTCAGTCATTCCCTCATTGATTCGTCGCTTGAGGGGGTAGTCACACTTAGTTGCCAATCAACACCAATATACCCAGTCTTGAAAATGACATGCATTCAAAGGATCATTGACAAAGACAATCACGCTCCTGCTTGGAGCAGCAAACAAGCAATTATCACAAATTGATCATATACTTGGAATTCATGAATCATGAACTCAAGGTTCCCACAGACAAAAGGTTGCGCCCTTTGCCTATTCATGACTGATCAATGTCTAAGTTCAAGTAATACCTCACCGAACCAGGTTAATGCTTGATTTAAGTTCTTTAGTTCGTCAGAAGCAAGGATTCAAAAATGCGTGCCCTTTCCATACTTGGGGCATCAAGAGTTGGTTAGGTTACTAAAAATATTAATCATTAGTTCTTTGGTTATATATTTTTGCTCAGCACTACACCATGTGTAGCGCTTCCCAAAAAGGGGCATCTGTAGACACCAAAATAGCACCAATCCAATTACGTGACAACAAGCACTGATCACACTAACACACACAGCCCCCAGGGCAGCCCTCAGAGGTTAAACAGTGGTTCTAACCACTCACACAGCAATTTTTACAAGTCAGGGATCAATTTGGCACCTTTTAGACACTTTATTGCTTATTCGTCCCACCCAGGGACGAGTGCTGATTTTCACTCGTCCTATCCAGGGACGAGTGCAGATTTATACTCGTCTCATCCAGATACGATTACCAACGCTCACTTTGGGGTGGGACACATTCCAGGTTTGACCAGAAAAAAGTTAGGTCTTGGCGTATGACAACTCAGAACTGCCACTTAGCTTTCCTTGCATGGCATGGGAGTGCGAGTGAGTTCTTTTGACAACTCATATCTACCAATTAACTCTCCATTCATTGCATGGGAATGGGAGTGAGCTTTTTAAGACAACTCAGATTTTCCACTTAGCTATCCCTTCATTGCATGGGAGTGCAAGTGAGCTTTTCTAAAACATACAAAGACATGCACAGAGGCAGTTAAGAAGCCCTTGATCAAGAAGAAGTCTTCTCTTCACACAAAAAGCATTCATGCAAAGAAACAATTTTGCATGTTAATTCAAAGAGACCCCTTGGGTCTATAAAATGGTGAGCTTCCTCACCCAAAAGATATACAGGTAAGGAGCATTTTGAGCGACGAAGTGCTGCTAATTCACTTACGATTTGTGTTTTCAACATCCATAATCTCTTAATCTAAAGAGAGGTTATTGGGTGACTTTTGAAGGCACGAATCAAGAACCAACACCGATTTTTCTAACCACAATATCCTACCAATTTGCCGACAACACATCACATCAGGTTTCGAACCCATCTCAAGCGGGTTGGTGACGAAGCAAAGTTTCACCCGCAGGTGGTTTTCCTTCGGGCATCCCCCCGCTTTATTGCTTTTGGTGACTATTTCTTTTGTAATATTTAGCTAGTTTCATGTTTATGCTTTTGTCAAGTTTTCAGTTTATTTAGACTCATTTTAACTATCATTCGTTTTATCTTTTATTTTTCATACACAGGTGCTACTGATTCTTTGTTTGTTTCTTTGAACGCAGATTTGTAGCATTAGAGGAGCAGCAAGGAATCTACCTTTACCAACGCAAGTGACGACAACATTTTGGTTCGCCCATTTTATATGTGGGCACACGGAAGAAATAATTCTGAAAAAAGTTGTAAAAGACCAATATTTAATGCTCCTATCCCCTAAAAAGGAAGGAGACACATTGTAACATGAATTTGTAAAGCGTATCAATAAAAGGGCTGTTCATTTTATATTGCTTTGATATCTTGTGTTCATGTTCTTCCTTTTTAGGCGTTTTTCAATAACATAGGGTTTAAGCGTTATTTTAGTTTCATTTACATTGCATTTTTAGTTTATCCTTTTTGTTTCCGGAATCTCATGCTTTTAATGGCGATCATGGTGGGACATCTGTCCTTTGTTTTTGTTTTAGGTTAAATTACTGATCTAAAATTGCTTGTTTTTTTTATAGGTACCTATTTTTCAACATCAGACTGTTATTCGTCTCTGCAAGTGACGATTACAGAATCTGTATTCGTTTCACCCCGAGACGAATAAATTATTCGTCTCACCCTGGAATTATTACTGTTCTAATATTTGCCTCACCCAGGGACGAGTATAGTTCTGTGTATTTTTCAGAGCAAATCAGAAACATCCTGTTGGGCAGAGAAGAGGTAGGGGTTTTTTTTTAGCTTCTGTCAAATTTTTGTTTTTCTATTTTTTGGTTTTCAGTTCTGTATGGCTTAGGGAAAGATTTCTTTTTTGTTTGCCTGTTTCAAATTTTGCAAAGTAAAATGAACCCCACACATCACGTGGTATTTTAAACCAAGGCATTGGTCATAAAACCCCAACCCTTGAGCAAGACCAAAGGTGGATTCCATTATCACTTTAGCTTGAGATATTGCATCCATTACCCCGATCGCGACTGTTGCTAGACGTAAATCCTGACGAAAGCTGACCGAGTGTAGCTTGGGGTGATTCCCAGCACGCGAGTATATGTCTTCTATGGTAGGTGTCATAAAAAAGTGATTCCCCTTTCATACCGCCTATGTTCCATGTATCATCTGCTCTCACGTACCTATAGTCTCCCTCACGTAAGGGCGGGTATATAGAGAGGTTGGTATATCGGTCCGACA
The DNA here is from genome assembly GCA_028583015.1 of Wollemia nobilis. Classification (NCBI taxonomy): domain Eukaryota; kingdom Viridiplantae; phylum Streptophyta; class Pinopsida; order Araucariales; family Araucariaceae; genus Wollemia; species Wollemia nobilis. The sequence goes on from JAQPPZ010002631.1 coordinate 65,065, forward strand.
ATGGTATTTTGAAGGGGCGACCATTTTGGGAGTCATAAGAGCCTTCATAATTGCATTTAAACGTTTCACAAAAATTTTCAAAAACAAAACAAACAACAAAAACACACTAAACCAGATTTAGGGCACACTATTAATCTTTAAAAGAGATAATCATTGCTTGTGTGTGTATGCTATTTTCTGTTTAGACAAAAAAATCATAAAAAGAAAATCATAAAAAGAATTTTTGCATCTTTAGGTTAGCATTACCATGGTGAATACTCGTAGCCAAGCCCAATCATGGGCAGAAGCTGCAGAAAATGCACCAAGAGAGACAAATCGTCTCCGATATAGCCCTGAATATTTGGTCATCCCGCCTCGACGGCAGGGTTCACAAGTTAGTTCACACCATGCTGAACATGGCTCTAGAGGTCCCTCCTTGAGGGGCACTCCAACCCATATAGTCATAGAACATGGTTCTAGAGGCGCCTCCTTGAGGGGCTCTCCAACTCAAGCCATCAATAGACGAGACTTTAGAACACCTTCCCTAAGGGAAACTCCTAAGCAACAAGAATCTTTTCAAGAAAATAACCAATATGTAGCACCTGTTCTAAGCACGAGGCCTCCCTTTGAAGTTCATTATGGATGGCCTAGCGATGAAGCGCTATGTACTACACTTGGTTTAGAACAACAAAGGGTCAAAAGGGAAGAACCATATGATTTTGTGGCTCCTAATTTACCCTCGATTAATGTCAGACACAATAGACCATATCCAGAACATTAGGTTCTCCCGATAGGGCAAGACAATTCTGCCCACAATTTTTTTGCATATAACAGAGAGTGTGAGGAAGATCACTACATTCCTCAAGAACAATACTCAGCATGGAAACGATGCACGTCTGCGCCTGCCTTATATCCAGATCACTCATCGAGACCAGAGTTTCAAATTAATGCTGCCAACCTCGATAGAGGGAAGCAACATATAGGGGTCTCAGAGCACCATGATCGAAACAAATGTGTAGGGGAGACATCTAGGCCTCCCAAACAAGAGACATCAAAATAAAATGACTTGGCATTTTCCCAACTAGCCACCCGCCAAGAGCAACTCACGTGGCTTAGGCAAGAACAACAGAGATTAGAACATTTGTGTCACCTTAATCAAGAGTGCCTTCAGCGTCAGACAACTAAATTGCTTTACAACAATGCGTCTGAGAAGGCCCCAGTCCCTCACGTGCAGCAATCTAAGATGTATGTGAGGCACAACCCCCTAGTGTGAGACAGGTCTCCACGACGTCAGCAAGCACTACCTCCAAGACCTCTTAGACCTGAGCGAGAGGCCACTCCCCGCAACCATGATGGGCATCCTCCGCGGGCACCCGTCCATGTTTATAGGCCTAGGCCAAACACTCCTCAAGAAGATTATGAGGATTATGACCAAGAAGAAGAGCGGGATGAAACGCCTTATCAAGGAAGAAGGGATTCTACCCATTTATACATCCAAGGGCCTCAAGCTCCCTGCAACCCATAGCGGGAACAAACTAAGGAGGAGGAGATTACGTCCTTCGATGCATACAAAGTGTTGTTAGAACGCTTGGAGACTATGGAAATCAAGACTGCTGGGCCCCAAAAGCCTACCTTACGCCAACTCCGTAGTCATCCGATGCATCCATCAGTGCCATCACCTCCATACCCCGAACATTTCAAGCTGCCCCAGTTGGCACTCTTTAAAGGGGATGAAGATGCTCAAGAGCATGTGACTCGATTTTTGAGTTAATGCTTTGGTATACAAGACAATGATGCATTGCTATTGAGAACATTCATAACCACATTCGCAGGATCTACCTCGGATTGGTTTACCCATCTACCGAAGCATAGCATCTACAACTTGGATCAGCTAGTGGACGCGTTCCTAGAACGTTTTGCTTTCAATACAAAGAAAAAGGCGTCACTAAGTGATCTAACTAGCCTTAAGCAGTATGAGGAGGAATCTATGGTAGCATATGGGAATCGGTGGAGGACTGTGCTTTCAAAGCTGTCCTACCTCCCTCCTATGTCTGACCTAACTCAAATGTTCGCAAAGAGTTGTTTGCGAAAGATCTCTGTGCTATTGCAGCTACAGCAGTACGCCAATTTAGAAGAAGCTCTGGTGCAAGCTAGAGTTATCGAAGAGATCAAGATACGGGATGGTGAAATTGCCAAGCCTAAGAAAAAAGAGTGGAATAAGAGCACTAAAATAGGGAATACGCAACAGACACCTGTCGTGGTCAATCGAGTTGCTATCAATGCCCCTATGCCTGCCCAAGCAACACAACCCCCCAAGGCTAATTATGAGGCGGTGCATCACAATAATTATGAGAAAGATAATTAAAAATAGGATCAAAATCAGCAGCGTCGCCCCAAGCGAAAATTTACACCATACACTGAGTCTAGGGACTCCTTGTTTGATCGTTTGTCAGCGGAAAACTTGATTAATCTACCAGATATTCCAACAATTGATCCCAATGCGCCAAAGTCTAAGGGCTATAGAGAGGATCTTTTCTATAGATTCCACAGAAGGAAAGGGCATGACCTTAATGTCTGTTGGTCGTTTAAAGGTTTAGTGCAAGATCTCATTGATAATCACACATTGGTAGTGGATAATCCCATCGCACCCAACAACCAACAAATGGGTGTTTTCAAAGATCCTTTACCCACACATGATGCACAAACAAAACCTCTGCATGTAAACGAAGTGCAACAGAGTTGCCCCATGGAGGGATATGTTGGGATGATTAGCATTGTGACAAGAAACAAGAAACACTCAGGGGTTGCCCCCGTGATAGCTACCAGGGAAGTGCCATCCACGTCACAACATCAACCGAAGCCTACACAGTTGCCCCCGCCTAGACCAATGGCCACGATTCGAACTAGACTTACTCAAAGTCTATGGACCACATCGGCTAGGCTCTCCATTTATGAGCTTATTCAAAAATCGGTGCCCCATCGAGAAGCTCTTATGGAGATATTAAAGGCAATTGAATTGCAACCCCACGAAGTGGATTCGTTCAATAATTTTGTGGGGCATGTCAAACAGTGTACTGAACCATTCATTACCTTCAGGGAAGATGAGCTAAAAATGATGACTGGAGATGTAGCGGATCCACCCCTACACATTATTGCGTGGGTCAACGGGACTCCGTACAAGCGGGTGTTGGTAGACACTGGTTCATCCAGTAACATTATTACAACCGCTGCACTGAAACATTTGAAACTGCCAACCTCTCACAGTGAACCTTCCACTTATACCCTTCGAGCATTTAATGATGCTATATGCTCGATAGTTGGCACAATTGTCCTGCCCATACAAGTGGGACAAAAGACCATTCATAAGTTGTGCCACATTTTAGAAGGTGAGATGGCTTACAATATCTTGCTTGGGCGGCCTTGGATCTGGGATATGAACTGTGTCCCTTCAATTGCTCATCAATGTCTAAAGTATACTTTTGAAGGACAAGTGCATGTGGTCCCTACAGATTTGGAACCTTTTAAATATTGTAACTCAGTGCAAATCATGCCGCAGTCGACCCTTCCTTCAACACACATGGATTTCTAGTTAAATCCATCTAAGATGGGTCCGACTAAGCAAGAATCTCCATCACCAAATCAATCAAATTTCTAGGAAGGTTCATATTATTCATCTAGTCCTCCCACAACGACGCCACCTACGGTGGCCACACCAATGGACAAAGGAAAGAAGCCCCTGGAAGTGGAACCACCTTTAGTCTCCAATATCTCTACAGAAGAGACGCCTAATCGAATGGAAGTTGAGACGCCTAGTTCACCCCACATGGAGTGGACTCAAGGAGAACTCCCATTCGCTTCCCCTCAATCGCCAACGATTACTGTTGAGATGTCTAACACAAGCATGGGGGAGTATATAGTGTGCAATTTTGTTGCAACGCCCACACTTTAGTCTATGCAAGACATGGGAAGACCTCGACTCCCCATAGGCTTCGTGGTTCCTTTAGGCTACCCACCTAATCAGACAAACTTCATTTTTGGGGGCCTAGATCATGGCGCTGAACCTTCTCGACAAGAAGAGGAGGATGAAGATCCCTTTGTGGAAGATGTCAACTATCTGGCTAACCCAGACTTCACATTACGATATCTTAGCCAATGCAATTGGCATGGATATGGGTTAGGCATGTATGAATAGGGAATGCATGTTTTGTGTCAACCAAGATACCAAATGCCTTATGATAAGTCAGGAGTAGGGTTTAATTACCCTTTTCCCCTCGACATCTTGGTCGAAAACATGCAAGGCCTAGGGATAGGCAACAAGGATGGGTTGGCATCAGATCCATATGCCAATCCAAATACAACTTATACATTGGGGGATTATTTCCCATTACAAATAAATAACCTTGTTGATCTCAACAACCCTTTCCCTACGGCCGAACAAGGAGAAACCTCATGGACTCACCCACAAGGGGAAGATGGACAAGACCACGAAGGGTCTTCTAAAAATGAGTCATAGTACAATCATTCACCTAAATATACACTAAATGACGCTCAAGAGGACTTCCTGATGATGTTCCCATTGAATGATCTCAGTGAGCATAGGCTACCTCAACAGAAAAAAAATCCTTTGGACATAGATGACATGTTTGAACACTTACACATAGGTCCAAGACATAGGAGGCATTTCAACCTAGCGCAGTTATAGCAATTACTGCACCCCCCCCTCCAGGAATACAGAGAGCATTTTTCACTTGGAGACCTTATCAAACCATCAGTTTCGAGGGCTGACCCTATTTGCAGGTCCGTGCATAGGGTTGATCCCTTTGTGCCAGTGCCTACAGAGCCAGATCCAAGGCACCGAGAACATCTTGAATGTTAGAGTTATCACATTTGCAGTAATGGAGATTACAATCATTTCATCAACATGGTCTCCATTGATTTGATCACCCCCATCCATGATCCAGCCAATCCAACATGATTATTGCATCTAGACATAGAGGCTATTGATTGGGATCACGCTGACACACCACCATCTCCATCAGAGTATTGGCCTTGCGATGGGATGTTTCATTTCACTCCAGGATAGACTTAGGATGTCTTCCATGCTGAAGAGGAACTTGACATTCCTAATGATGATCTTAATTCAGCAAATGATATCCATCTGATCCTAATTCCACACCAGTTGGAAGACGGATCCCATATGTCGGTTGAAGCAATGACTGATGTAGACATCGGCACAGATCCAATGAATCCATAGATTCTCAAGCTAGGGGTAAGTATTTCCTTCGAAGAGCGAGCCGATTATGTTGCCCTTCTTAAGGAAAAGGAGGTTTTTGCATGGTCATACAAGGATATGTCGGGACTAGACCCACAGCTAGTCACGCACAATTTAACGCTTGATCCGACAATCAAGACAGTAAAGCAAAAACTACGAAAGATGCATCCAACAGTGGCCTTAATGGTAAAATATGAGTTACAAAAGTTGTTGGATGCCCAGTTTGTCATTTGTGTGGATTATCCGCCATGGTTGTCTAACATGGTTCTTGTCAAGAAGCCCGACGGGAGGATTCGCATATGCACTAATTTTTGAGATCTTAACAAAGCGAGTCCTAAGGATGATTTTCCCTTACTGAGCATCGATGCGTTGGTAGACGCTACAGTGGGCCATGAAATGCTTTCCATTATGGATGGTTTCTCAGGATATAATAAGATTCGTATCAATCCTGAGGACCAACTAAAAACGGCATTCACAACGCCTTGGGGGACATTTTTCTATAAGGTCATGCCTTTTGGCCTTAAAAATGTTGGAGCCACCTACTAACGTGCCATGACATACATCTTTCATGATTAAATGCACAAAACTTTGGAAGATTACATGGACAATTTGTTGGCCAAATCTCTTTTGCGCCCAGATCACATCGGTGACTTGAGCAAGGTCCTTGATCGCCTCATTGAACACAAAGTCAGACTAAACCCTAAGAAGTGTGTCTTTGGCATTACCTTTGGAAAGCTATTGGGTTTCATAGTCTCCAAACGAGGAATTGAGGTAGACCCAAACAAAGTCAAGGCAATCCTTGAAATGCGTCCCCCAACCAACATCAAGCAGCTCATGAGTCTGCAGGGAAATGTTGCATCGATCAAGCGCTTCATAGTACAGTTGTCTGACAAATGCTGACCCATGAATAAATTATTGCATAAGGGGGTCACATTTCATTGGGATGACGAGTGCCAGTAAACCTTTGATGACATTAAATAGTACTTGGCTTCATCGCCAGTATTGGCACCACCTAGACCAGGAGTGCCATTCTATTTATACATCTCAGCCACTGAGGTGGCACTGGGTGCCATGCTATCCTAGAAAAATGAACTTCACAAAGAACAAGCTACATACTATCTTAGCCGCACCCTGGTCAGTTATGAACTTAACTATGCATACGTTGAAAAGCTTTGCTTGGTAGTGGTGTTTACTACCAAAAAGCTAGGCCACTACATGCTTAGTAATACGACTTATGTTGTGTCTAAGGAGAATCCATTGCAATACATGATGAGTCATACTTATCATAGTAGCCGCATGGCGAAATGGATCATGTTGTTGACGAAGTTTGACATAGAATTCATTGGACAGAAATCTATAAAAGGTCAAGTCATCGCCGATCAACTAGCTGAGGCTCCTCTTGAAGACGATCAGCCTCTAACTTTTGAACTACCTGATGATGGGGTCTTCCATGTTTTAGAGTCGCCATATTATGATGAGCCTGAGTCATAGGCTGACATAACCCTCTTCTTTGATGGTTCTAAATGTGAGCAAGGGGGTGGCACGAGAATTGTATTCTTCACTCCACAAGGTGCTCCAATGCCCTTGTCATTTAAATTAGACTTCCCGTGCACCAAAAACAATGCAGAATATGAAGCCTTGCTCATAGGTCTTCAGACAACAATCACCATGAACATTAAACGATTGAACATCTTTGGTGATTCGCTATTAATTGTCAATCAAGTAAAGGGGATATTCCAATGTAAATGTCCAGTTCTGAAGGCCTACAAAGCCCTTGTGGACAAATTCCTGGCACAACTTGAATGGTATGACATCGAGGCACTCCCTTGATCATCAAATCATTTTGCGGATACTATGGCCTCCTTGGGGTCACTCATCCCGCAAGACCCTTCGAGTGAAATGACAACTATTCAGGTTAAAACATTATCGCAATCTGTGATGGAGCATGCAAGCTCTGATCTGACGCTAGGAATCCACATGATCCAGATTGAACCATCTCTGGATAAGTTCTCTTGAATTCGAGATTGTTTGATTCAAGCCAACTGGGGGTCCTTGTTCTCCTCAACCCCTCTTACTAGCAACACCACGTTTTTACAAGTTCTTTCCTTCTCAGATTTTGTTCGGGATAGACTTCGAGAGGGATTGGTCGTTCATACTATCGAGGTTTCTGATCAGCAAGATTGGTACACACCCATTCGGGATTACCTCAAGCTAGGTAATCTCCCACTTGGATTGACACAAGCCACAAAAAGATCATTCAAATAGAAAGCAGCAAAGCATGTCTTGTTAGGAGACATTTTGTATCATCAAAATTATGAAGGAATCCTCCTTCGTTGTTTGGACCAACAAGAGTCCGCTTGGGCGATCACCCAAGCTCACGATGGTACATGTGGTGGCCACTTTAGCGGTATGGACATCGCAAAGCGCATTCTTCACATGGGTTATTATTGGTCATCTTTAGAGCTAGATTGTTGCCATATGTGAAGAAGTGCATGAAGTGTCAGCACCATGCTAATTTGACACGCGTACCTTCTCAAGCCTTGCAACCGATTCAATCGGTTTGGCATTTTTTGCAATGGGGCTTTGATCTAATTGGAAAGATCTCCCTTGTGTCGTCTGGTCATCACACGTTTATTTTAACGACCACAGAGTACTTTACCAAATGGGTGGAAGCAATTTCACTGACCACTACGACTGGAGCCCGTATTGTGGAGTTTATTTTGCATAACATCATATGTCGTTTTGGTATTCCATCCAAGATCCTGTCAGATAATGGGACACCATTCAAGAATAAATATGTGCATTCTTTGACCACAAAGTACAAGATTCAACATAGCTTTTCAAAACCCTATTATCCATAGGCAAATGGGCAAGCAGAGGCGTCAAACAAAATGCTAGTTGCCATTCTCAAAAAGACAGTTGCAGACAATCATAAAGACTGGCACATTCAGATCCCGCTTGCCCTATGGGCTTATCGCACCAGCATTCGAACGCCCACTAGGGCAACTCCATTTTTGCTGGTGTATGGCTTCGAGGCAGTCATGCCTTTTGAGTTGGAAATTCCTTCCCTATGCATTTCAATGCAAGAGTTCATCGATGATGACACTGCACGGCAGGCCCGGTTAGATCAACTAACGTTGCTTGACGAACGACGCGTTAATTCTCTTGAGCATTTGTGTATCTATCAAGAGCGACTTAAGAAAGCATACAACATGAAAGTTCACTTTAGGGAATTTTAGGTTGGTGACTTGGTCTTAAAAGAGAACCAACAAAATTCTAATTTGTCGTTCCATCTATGGGACAAGTTCATAGCAAACTGGTTAGGTCCTTACATCATTGATAGTATATTAGGACCCGAAACATACCGGCTTGCCTCTCTTGAAGGAATCAAGGAAACAGAACCCTTGAACATCATTCATTTGAGGCCATTCCACATCTAGAGAGCCATATTCCAACAAAAAGCTCCAAGGATTACCACAATCTCTTGGTCAACCCAAAAGCTCCAAGGATTACCACAATCGCTTGGTCAACCCAAAAGCTCCAAGGATTATCATAATCGCTTGGTCACCCTACATGCCCCAAAGGTATCTATAAACCCTTTGGTCAAGTCAAAAGCTCCAAGCGTTACCATAACTGCTTGGTCAACATAAATATTCAAAAATCAACAAAAACAAAACCAAAATTAAAATCACAAAATCAATTGCATTTCAATTCCATGAATTCTCATAAAAATCAAAAATCACAAAAACAATTGCATTTCAATTCCATGCATTCTCATAAAAATCAAAAATCACAAAAACAATTGCATTTCAATTCCATGCATTCTCATAAAAATCAAAAATCACAAAAACAATTGCATTCCAATTCCATGCATTCTCATAAAAATCAAAATACAAAAATATAGGTTGCATTAGGCATCGCATCCATACGTTGCATATTTGCTAGGTCATACAAGTCAAAAGCACCATAGACAGTCATTACTTGGAAATTCCATCCTTTTTCACATCAGATCCATTTTTCATAAACGCATACATCTAGCATATCACCCTTTTATTTTAGCATAGTCATTTGTCTCCTAATGAATATAGGTTTTTCGTCATTCAGATGTATTTAAATTCCTAGCCAAAAATTGTACACAGTTAAGCAGATTTTACATGGAAAAGTTTTACTTGGATCACACCTTGTTACGTAGCATCCCAACACAAATTAACACACATAAAAAATTCCTAAGTTGTGTGAACGAAAGATGACACCTACATAGTAATCCAGGTCCCCTTAGCGAAATGGCCATCTTGCTTATCCCCCTGTGCGAATGACCCTAGGAATGCTGAGGGTTGGCAAAAGGACAAGCATCCTCCCTACCCAATTCCCCATGAATCCCAAGGTCTCAAAAGTTGCAAAAATATCAAAAATTTGCAAAATGTCAAAACATTACAATTTGACATCCTACAGTTCACACATCAAAAGGCACAAACAATAGTGATTCTCGTCACTCCATATTCACATCCCTTGCTCCAAAAAAAAAAAACAAAAACAAATAAAACAAAAATAAACAGTGATTTTATCACTATAAAGAGCAAGTATCCCAATACAATTGAAGAAAATAAGGGAGTCGAACTTGAATCCCTAGAACTCTCAGCATTTTGACAGGTCATGAGGCAAGCTTCAGTACCAGTTTGGTTGATAGCCTATCGATCACTGGCGGTAAACCTCTCGCATGATGATATATCTGTTACATTAACTTGTGTACAGATCAATGTTTGCATGATGATGAGCTAGCTTATGGTATCCTAGATAACATCGTAGATTAATCTAACTAAACACAATAAAGGAGTTAGTGGAGCTAATTAGGTGATCCTCAATATAGTTTCGGTTGAAAGCCCATCTGGCACTGGCGGTATCCTAATAAATAACACATAAATGAACTCAATTGCACACACAGGGATGTTAAATAACTTGGTTAAATTCAAGTCAGATTTAGACCTTGTTCAAAAGTCGTGCGAGATAAATGTACAGTCTTGGCTTGTTAATTAAAATGTCTGCATCTCATAAAAGCTTAACTACATTTTCAAACAATCGGGACATTTCATTCCGTACATCACCATCAGAAAATAGACACAATATAAAAAAAAAAAAGTTTTCACATGCATTCCACATAGTTATCCCATTACTATAGCAAGTCCATCCAATCTTGTACAGTCTATGGTGCATCGACAAATCATCAACAATTCATTTCATTCATTCCATATGCATACATCATACAAAATAGCATCATCGCATTCATAATCGCATATGCATACATCAATGTAAAAACATGTACATTAAAATAAATCAGGACAAATATATAAACACCAAAAAGAATCATCTATATATATATATCATAACAAAAATTGCCAGTAGGCTACAGTGCACCAGTCCTCGGACCTCGCTCCCATAATCCAAAAACTCAAAAACCCCCAGCCTAGGGCATCGGCCACCATGATCACGTAGGATCGGTGCGACGAGAACTACCCCCTGCAGTATCAGTCCTCTGAGATCTCTCAGGGTGACTGCTCGCACCTGCATCCTGCCCACTAGCGCCTCCCTCATCTTGCCACCTGCGACGGGATGATGCCAACTACTTTGTCCCGTTGTCTCTCGTCCTGTGCGACGAGCCACTTGTCAGAGGCTCAGGTATTCACCCACAAAGGTAGATAATATTGCCCTCCATCTCCCATTGATGCTAACTCCACTCTGCCTCCTGCCTATGGTAGTACATGATTATATCATCGTGTTGTGCTAGCTGCACCTGTAGGAGATCCCTCTCCCGTGTAGCATCCGTATCACCCTCCTGCCAGCGAGACGCAACCCCTGTGCTCTCCTGCTCTGCTAGTTGTGTCTGCAGGCGATCCCTCTCCTATGTCATATCCCCAAGATCTCCATCTCACCTCCATAATACCTCTGTTAATCATGCTACCTCAATGCATAGCCCCGCCTCTGTATCCCCTTGCCCGGCCAACTGCCTCAACCCCTTTGGAGCATCCGCCTGCTCTGGAGCATCCTACATCTCTGGCTGCTCCTCCTCATCCACATCCTCCCCCGCATCTGCCACCTCCACCATATCCACATCCGTAGGAGCTCCCCAACCCTCTCCTGGTGCCTCTGCACCCTATTTGCCTCCCATTGCCTCCTCTCCTCCTAATGGCCCCTCACCTCACCACTACCGAAGCATCCACCACTCTTGGTACTTGGTCGTCACTTCGACGTCGTCCACGTCTGGAATGTCGAGTATTGTATCAGACTCCTCCCCCATCGGCTCAAGGATCGACGCAGCTAAGGTCCTCTCATCACTCTAGCACCGATAGACTACGGGTTCCCCAGGAAACCCATGGCGTACCCTAAATTGTCATGTCACTCGAAGGTAGTGGAAGTACTCCTGCTCTGTCATGTGTCGGCAAATCACCCATATCCCCCTCCGGACCCACTGAATCCACTCATCAGTCTCTGGCCATGCGAGACAATCCCGATATGGCCTCCATACCACATCTCCTAGAGTCAGTTGTGCCAATACATCTCTGTAATGGTCCACGTCTCCCGCGAACCGCCGACTCTGCCCCCACTCCTCAGACCGATACCATAGAGCACCATACCCAATATCTCTGTCAACCATGTCCGCCCATGTAGTCCAGGGTAGCCCTCGTGGTTGCTCTATGGCTATATGCTGCCATGCCCAACACTACAACAAATAACTGCAACCAATCCCCTTCCGCCTCCGACAGCGGACCTCATATAAATCATCATACAACTGCACCAAAAGCGTTTGGCCCCATCTCATAATCATCGGCTCTGTCGTCGGGAAATCCACTAGCTGCCACACCACCTCCAATAGGTTCCATGGGAACCTCGCTCCTGACGAGTCTGGCAGGAGCATGTTGGAAATGAGGCTCATGAGTAGTGCATGCCTCACTCCCAACATTCCCCTCGCATACCACCATCGTACCAAAATCCCCCCAATCTGACAATCCAGCTTCGCCCTCTCCAATGAGGTCATCCCATCCTCATCCTCTTCGTGTCCAAAATATCGGGTCAGTACAGCCGTCCTTTGGCCTCGTGGTGTCGTCCGAATGGGAACCCCGTCTATCGAAATCTAGAGAATCCGATACACGTCCTCTAAGGTGACAGTCATCTCCCCTATCGAAAGATGGAAGGTGTTCATCCGAACATCCCACAGGACGATCAAAGTTGTAATGTATGCTCGATCCGCAGCAACTGCATCCAACCGAGCCACATGCTTAAGCCCTAGGGCATCAAGCCAATCCCAGTCCTCAGCTGTCAACGCCTCGTGGGCATTAGAAAAAATAGTCGGTACCCGATGTCAACTCTTCACCACCTGTACATCACAAAAAATAACACACATCAGAAACATGCATCAAATCCCCATTACATGTACAAAAATGCATAACTGTACAGTAACATCTTTCATTCACATGTACATCCAAAAAAAAAAAACAAACAAAATTTTGACATGGTTTACCTACGGTTTTACCTAAGTTTACCATTTCACAACAAAAAAATTCATTCAGTTTTCATCTTACATTTCATCAAAAAACAACACAAATTTGACATGGTTTACCTACGGTTTTTCCTAAGTTTACCATTTCAAAACAAAAAAAATTCATTCAATTTTCATCTTACATTTCATCAAAAACAAACCAAATTTTGACATGGTTTACCTACGGTTTTACTAAGTTTACCATTTCACAACAAAAAAATTCATTTAGTTTTCATCTTACATTTCATCAAAAAACAACACAAATTTGACATGGTTTACCTACGGTTTTCCCTAAGTTTATCATTTCAAAACAAAAAAAATTCATTCAGTTTTCATCTTACATTTCATCAAAAACAACAAAAATTTGACATGGTTTACCTACGGTTTTCCCTAAGTTTCCCATTTCAAAACAAAAAAATTCATTCAGTTTTCATTTTACATTTCATCAAAAACAAAAAAAAAAAATTTACAATGGTTTACCTACGGTTTTAACTAAGTTTACCATTTCAAAACAAAAAATTCATTCAGTTTTCATTTTACATTTCATCAAACACAACAAAAATTTGACATGGTTTACCTACGGTTTTACCTAAGTTTACCATTTCAAAACAAAAACATTCACTCAGTTTTCATTTTACATTTCATCAAAAAACGAATTTTTTTTTGACTTTGTTTACCTATGGTTTTACCTAAGTTTACCATTTCAAACAAAAAAAAAATTCATCCATTTTTCATTCCATAAAAATCACAAAAAAAACATGGGCATGGTTTACCTACGGTTTCGACCTAAGTTTTACCATTCACATCAAAAACAAAACATTTTTATAACCATGCTTACCCTAAGGTGTTACTCTAAGTTTCATTTTGGGTTTATCATACGGTTTTTCATCTAAGTTTCCATCGGTTTGCATCCACGTTTCATTTAGTTTCATTCATTCACCTTTTAATTTAATTAATTAGGGTTTCATGTCTTAAACAATAGAAAAACATCATAAAAACACATTTGCATTCAAACTCAAGGAGATAGTGCACTTACTGGTCTCGCCTCAGCTCCGTTGCTCGACGACCCGGTCTGTGCACTCATAGTGGCTGGAAAATCCGGTAGCGCTTCGCATCAAAAAATCTACCTCCTCCTCCCTAGAGCTCCAAATCGCAATCGCTGAACAATGCAAATGAGCCAAATCCGTCATTTTTGCCTATTTATAATTTTTGTTGGCTGGCAATCATCCCTGAGTGGGATGAGCGCTTTTTCGTAAGAGGCACGCTCGTCCCACCCCAGGACGAGTACAGTAATGGTGCTCGTCCCCCCCCGGGATGAAAAAAAAAAAAAACAAAACAAAAACAACAAAAAACCAAAACTTTAAAAATGACAAATGCCCACAAAACAACTAAAAATTTCCGGACAAAAGTGCTCTTGCACTTAACCTCTTGGCATAAGAAAACTGATGTCAGGGTCTACCTTATCATTATCCTACTCCCTAAGAAGGCTACCATATCCGGACCACTCCACAGGAAGACGGATTTTCGCCAATGTTAACCCCAAATGGCATCTCAAAATGGGTTCACACCCACCAAAAATAGGTCAGAACAATCGGGAAACTTCTCAAGCATGCATCGGATAACATCTGAAGGCACCCTCACTTAAGTCATCTTGGGTCAAGCGACTCGTCGCTTTTCTCATGTTGGTCATTCCCTCATCAATTCGTCGCTTGAGGGGGTAGTCACACTTAGTTGCCAATCAACACCAATATACCCAGTCTTGAAAATGACACGCATTCAAAGGATCATTGACAAAGACAATCACACTCCTGCTTGGAGTAGCAAACAAGCAATTATCACAAATTGATCATATACTTGGCATTCGTGAATCATGAACTCAAGGTTCCCACAGACAAAAGGTTACGCCCTTTGCCTATTCATGACTGATCAATGTCTAAGTTCAAGTAATACCTCATCGAACCAGGTTAATGCTTGATTTAAGTTCTTTAGTTTTTCAGAAGCAAGGATTCAAGAATGCATGCCCTTTCCATACTTGGGGCATCAAGAGTTGGTTAGGTTACTGAAAATCTTAATCATTAGTGCTTTGGTTATATATTTTTGCTCAGCACTGCACCATGTGCAGCGCTTCCCGAAAATGGGCATCTATAGACACCAAAACAGCACCAATCCGATTACGTGACAACAAGCACTGATCACACTAACACACACAGCCCCCAGGGCAACCCTCAGAGGTTAAACAGTGGTTCTAACCACTCACACAGTAGTTTTTGCAAGTCAAGGATCAATTTGGCACCTTTTAGACACTTTATTGCTTATTCGTCCCACCCAAGGACGAGTTCTGATTTTCACTTGTCCTATCAAGGGACGAGTGCGAATTTATACTCGTCACATCCAGAGACGATTACCAGCACTCGCTTCGAGGTGGGACGAATGTCAGGTTTGACCAGCAAAAATTTAGATCTCGACGTATGACAACTCAGAACTGCCACTTAGCTTTCCTTGCATGGCATGGGAGTGCGAGTGAGTTCTTTTGACAACTCATATCTGCAAATTAACTCTCCCTTCACTGCATGGGAATGGGAGTGAGCTTTTTAAGACAACTCAGATTTTCCACTTAGCTATCCCTTCATTGCATGGGAGTGCAAGTGAGCTTTTCTAAAACATACAAAAACATGCACAGAGGCAGTTAAGAAGCCCTTGATCAAGAAGAGGTCTTCTCTTCACACAAAAAGCATTCATGCAAAGAAACACTTTTGCATGTTAATTCAAAGAGACCCCTTGGGTCTATAAAATGGTGAGCTTCCTCACCCAAAAGATATACAGGGAAGGAGCATTTTGAGCGACGAAGTGCTGCTAATTCACTTACTTGCGATTTGTGTTTTCAACATCCATAATCTCTTAATCGAAAGAGAGGTTATTGGGTGACTTTTGAAGGCACGAATCAAGAACCAACACCGATTTTTTTGACCACAATATCCTACCAATTTGTTGACAACACATCACATCAGGTTTCGAACCCATCTCAAGCGGGTTGGTGACGAAGCAAAGTTTCACCCGCAGGTGGTTTACCTTCGGGCATCCCCCCGCTTTATTGCTTTTGGTGACTATTTCTTTTGTAATATTTAGCTAGTTTCATGTTTATGCTTTTGTCAAGTTTTCAGTTTATTTAGACTCATTTTAACTATCATTCGTTTTATCTTTTATTTTTCATACACAGGTGCTACTGATTCTTTGTTTGTTTCTTTGAACGTAGATTTGCAGCATTAGAGGAGCAGCGAGGAATCTACCTTTACCAATGCAAGCGACGATAACGTTTTGGTTCGCCCATTTTATATGTGGGCACGTGGAAGAAAGAATTCTAAAACAAGTTGTAAAAGACCAATATTTAACGCTCCTATCCCCTAAAAAGGAAGGAGACGCATTGTAACATGAATTTGTAAAGCATATCAATAAAAGGGCTGTTCTTTTTATATTGCTTTGATATCTTGTGTTCATGTTCTTCCTTTTTACGCATTTTTCAATAACATAGTGTTTAAGCGTTATTTTTGTTTCGTTTACATTGCATTTTTAGTTTATCCTTTTTGTTTCCGGAATCTCATGCTTTCAGGATCACATTACAATTTGGGGAAGACACTTGGGAGCAAGTAGTGGACTATGAGAACATTCCTTTTCATTGTAGAATTTGTCATGAATATGGTCATTTGGCCAGTGCTTGCCCAAATAAAATTCTTGATCAAAAGAAAGAAGATATAAACTCGGTAGGTTTCCAAATACCTAAGAAGAAGAACACTAAAAAAAAACCAGTTATGAAGGATCAATCAAAGTCATCTGCTAATATGTTTGAAATACTTTCCACAAATGATGTCCCAAGTGAGGAAGAGAAAATAATGGAAATTGAAATCTTAAAAACATAATTTAAATATGAAGGGAAGAACTCAGAGACAAACCAACAAATCAAAGGTTTTCAACAAAAAATTTACACAAGAAAAACAATAATGCAGGTCCCAATATAGACTCCGTTGAACCATCTAGTAAAATTTTGGTTGTGTACGAGCATTCTTCAAGGTTAGAAGCCATCTCAGATTCAATTGGAATAAGTCAAGAAACAAGGGAAAAAAAATTGAAGATGGATTCTAATCAAAAAGTAGGTCGTAAGACCAATCAATATCATATGGTAAAAGAAGGTGAAAAGCTTGTAGAGGAAGGTAAGATTAATGCCCTTCCCAACTTTTTTAGCCCTGGTATTAATGAAGATTATCACTTGAAATACTAGAGGACTCAAAGGGAGTCTTTCAAAACAAAATGAAATTAGAAGAATGATTCAAATAAATCATCCACATCTTGTTTTCCTTCAAGAAACAAAGATGTCAATGGAGGATATGGACTTAATTGCCAATAAAATTTGGCCAGCTGGAAAAGTGGTTTCCCTCAGTTCCCAAGGGACTTCGGGTGGCATTGATTATCTTTGGGACCCAAAAGAGGTAGTTATTCACCATATGGTTGGCAGTTGGGGTTTGTTGGCTATAGCTATTCAAAGTAGATATTCCAACCAGATTATGCTCTGCATTACTGTTTATGCTCCGACTTCTTTGGAGGAAAAAATAAGACAGTGGAAGGATATTACTCATATTATCTCCCATTTTCCTAAAGCTTGGATCTTGATCGAAGGATATTTCAATACCATCCTCTCTCTGGATGAGAAAAGGGGGCAAAATAGAAATTTGGATAAAAGCACTGACCTCATGAGTGAATATATTGCAAACCTCCATCTTGTGGATATCCAACCAGATAATAGCCTTATGACTTTGTCTAACAGAAGGCAAGGCTTAGCTTGTATAATGGAGAGATTGGATAGGTTTTTGCTCTCTGAAAATTTCTTAATCCATGGTCACATTCCTAAAGTGAAGACTCTTAATAATGCTAGTTCGGATCATTGGCTAGTCATGGTGGAAATGTGAAAAACCAATGTGAGTTTCTCTCCTTTTTGTTTTCAATTAATGTGGCTTAGAGACATTTCCTTCAGACCTCGTGTGCAACAATGGTGGAAGGAAGGTAAACCTAGGCATTGGACTAAGATAGTTTGTTTTGCCAAAATACTGCAATACATTAAATCTAAAATCAAGACTTGGAACTGGAAAAAGTTTGGGGATGTTCATAAAAAAACATGAAGTTATTGCTCATATTGAAAATTTGAATAAGAAAATCCATTTATATGGCCTAACAGAGAAGAGAAGTGTAGATGAAACTAAACTCACAACTCAGTTAGAGGAATGGGAAAAAAGAGAAGAAATATTATGGAAGCAAAAATCTAGAATTCAATGGCTCAAAGAAGGAGATCGAAACACAAATTTCTTCCACAAGTCTCTTCTAGCTCGAAGATCTCACAACTTTATTTCTTCCTTAAAATCAGATTCTGGAGATGTTTATACTTGGGATGGCATGAACTCTATTGTTGTTGATTACTTTTACAATATTTTTGCTTCTACTCCTCTTGACTCAACTTCTCAACATAATGTTCTTCAAGCAATCCCTTCACTTATAACTTCTGAGGATAACTCTATTTTTACTGCTTTTGTTACTATCAATGAGCTTCAACAAGTAGGTTTTAAAATGCAAAAATGGGAAACCCCAGGTCCTGATGGTTATCCTATTGAGTTCTACCAAGAGTTCTGGGATATCCTTCATGTTGATTTATTAGAGGTGGTGGAAGAAGCTAGGAAAGCCAAAGAAATTTTGAAGGTTATAAATAAAATTTATATTACTCTTGTTCCAAAAGCTCAAGAGGTTGATCATATCTCAGATTTTAGACCTATTGCTTTATGTAATGTTCTTCTCAAAATCATTACTAGAACCATGGCAGAAAGGTTGAAGTCTCTTTTACAGAAGATTATTTCCCCAGAGCAAGGGGGTTATGTGGAAGGACATCAAATAGTAGATGAGATAGTTCTTTCTCAGGAAGCCATCCATTCCATGGATATGCAAAATTCTCCTTCCATGTTCATTCGGTTAGACTTATCCAAATCTTATGACAGAGTGGATTGGCACTTCCTTATAAAAGTTTTGAGGTAATTTGGTTTCTCTAAGGATTGGATGGATTGGATTATGGGATGTATCTCTTTTGTTTCCTACTTAGTTCTTATCAATGGCAGGCCTTATCAGTATTTCCTAGCTTCTAGAGGTATTAGGCAAGGTGACTCGCTATCCTCTTATTTATTCATCATTATTGTTGAATGCTTGGGTAGGACTATAACCAAAAAGATGGAAAACAAAACCCTTGAGGGAGTTACCATTGCTCATGGAGCTAGACCTATCTCTCATCTTCAATTTGTGGATGACTCTACTCTTTTAGGTAAAGCTACAATTAAGGAAGCTTCTAATATTAAGAAAATCATTAGCTATTTTTCTAAGGCTACTGGGTAGTTGATCAATGAAGACAAATCTAAAGTTATTTTCTTTCACTTCTCTGCTAGACAGGAATCCATGGTCTTGGATAAATTAAGATATAAGAAGACATCTCTTCCAATCACTTATTTAGGTATTCCCATAAATATTCAAAGGCAGAAAAATAAATATTGGAATTGGTTGTTGGACAAAGTCAAGAAGAAAATTGGAAAGTGGACCAACAAGTGGCTTTCTTCTGGGGGTAGAATCACCTTGGTAAAATCAGTCCTTCAAGCTATTCCTATTTATGTTTCTTTCTTTTTGAATATCCCAAAGGCTATTCTTTGAGAATTGGATCAAATCAGTCATCATTTCCTTTGGAGTGGTACTAAGGAGAAAATAAAATGGGCCTTGGTGAAATGGGACACTTTATGTCTTCCTAAGAGTGAAGGGGGGTTAGGATTCCGGTCTTCAATTAATAACAACAAAGCTTTAGTTGCTAAATTATATTGGAGGATGTTGCATAACCCCAATGCTCTTTGGGCCAATAATATCCTTGCTAAATATGCTGAGAACAAAAGTCCTGAAAACCTTGTTCGCTATCAACTTCCTACCAAAGGTTCTCCCATTTTAGCAGTTCTTAAGACTGGTGAGGATTTGATAAAGAAAAAATTATTTTGGATCATTCATAATGGTCAACATGCAAATTTTTGGATAGATTCTTGGGATGGTCACAAGCCTTTGATAACTCAGTTTCTCGATTGGAGGCCTTGGATGGAGGAGCTTCACCGAGCTAATTGGATAAAGGTGGCTAATTACTATCGATACCATATTGGTAATTCAAAGGTTGGTAGATATTGGATCCCTATTGAAAACTGGCCTATTCAAATCCTAGAAAGGGAAAGACAAGATATCCAAGGCACCCTTCATATGAGATACCTCTCTTGGTCCCATGAAAAATATTGTTTTGGATGGAACAACACTACTAAGGGTGAGTATTCAGTTGGTCAAGGTTATTTGACCTTATGCCATAATAATCCCAACCATTCTTCTGACATATTTTCTTGATTGTGGGCTCAAAATCTATGGCCTAAGGTGAGGTTCTTTAATTGGCTTTTATTGCATCGTAGGGTGCTTACTAGTGAGCAACTTATGAAGCATGGTTTTCATGGCCCTTTTAGATGTGAAATGTGTGAAAAGAATGTAGAAAATATCAACCATATTTTTATTGAGTGTACTTTAGCCTCTAAGATATGAAGGAGAATGGCCACTTTACTTGGCTTACATTGGTCCAATTTTTTTACTTTTGAACAACTTTGGAGGGATTGGCCTAATCAAGAGGGTGTTGATCATTTTATTAGGCAGTTAGTTTGGATGGGTTCTACCATTCTTCTTTGGAATATTTGGAATGAAAGGAACAACCGAATTTTTAATCAAGATAGGAAGGATATTCACTATATTTGGCAAAAGACCATAGCCAACTTAGTTGAATCAGTCCATCAATTCCTTAATCACCCCCAAAACTCACACCAAATATGGGATCGAGTGATGCAAATATTGAAGATTAAACCTTCTAAGGGCAACCAACTTAAAGGGAATGTGAGTATTAGTAAGATGGATAGGACTAGAAATTGGCAACCTCCTCCTAAGGATTTTGGAAAAGTCAATACTGATGGAGCCTCTAGAGGGAACCCTGGAAAAGACAGTGTGGGAGGAATTGGTAGACTTTCAAATGGCTCCCTGGTTTTTACTTTTGCTGAGAATTTGGGTATTCTTTCCAATAACCTTGTTGAGGGGTATGGTATCCTCAGAGGTCTTCAAGAGGCTACTAAGGTTGGATGGGAAAAGGTGTTAGTTGAGTCTGACTCTCAACTTATGATTAATCTCTTGAAGACTCCTTCTAAGAATCATAAGGTGGATTGGAGAATAAAAAGAATTATTGAGAAGATTCAGTTAATCCGGATGAGATTTTTGAAAGTTGATTACAATCATGTGGTTAGAGATCAAAACAAGAGTGTTGATGCTTTAGCTAATTGGGCTTTGGACAAAGGTGATCTTATTTGTTATGGCCACCCTCCTATATGGTGGGCTTCTCAAATTAGGGAAGCTCTTCTTTCTATCATTTCTTTGGATGGCTCCAGTTCTTAAGGTACCTAGTTTCTTCTTGTTTTTTTTTTGCTTCTCTTTGGTTCATTCAGTTTTTTTTTAGTTCCCTAGCTCATTCTATTCTTTATTTTGTTTCCTCTGTTGATTCTTGCCTTAATAGTCTTCTGGTCTAGATAGGTCATTGTTTTGTTCATTTTTTTTTCTTTTTTCTTTTTTTTTTTTTTGTTTACTTTTTTAAGGTGGGTGGATTCTTTTGTTTTGTTTTGTTTTTGTGTTCTTTGTGTTGTTTTTTGTTGTTCTTGTGTTTTTGTTGTTTTGTTTTTATTTTATTTTTATTTTTTTATGTTTTTTGTTATTGTTCTTGTGTTTTTTTCGTTCTTGTTCTTGGGTTTCGTTTTGTTTGTGTTATTTCGTATTTTTATGTGTGAGTATTTTCTATGTATTTTATTTTTGTTTATTTTATGTTGTTGTTTGTTTTTTATTTTTATTTTTATTTTATTTTTTAAATTTTTTAGGTTTTGGTTGTGTTTATTTTTCATGTTTTTTTGGGTTATGTCTTTGTAGTGTTCTGTTGTTTTTGTCTTGTTTGTGTTTTGTTATGTGGTTCTTGTGTTTTGTTATGTGGTTCTTGTTTGTGTTTTGTTTGATAGTTTCTTTTATCTTATTGTGTGTGTTTGGTTGTGCTTTTGTTTTTGACACACTCAAGGAGCATGTTTTTTATTTTATTTTATTATTTTTGTTGTTAGTTACTTATTTTTAAATTGGTTTTATGTGTTTGTTTGCTCCTTGAGTATGTCAAAGGTGGTAGGCCAGGTCCGAGTCCTGGGCATTTTTGGCGGAATGGATACCTCTGCCTCCTTGGGTCTGACCCGAAAGTGGCATCCCTTTTGGGATGTTTTCCTCAAATAAAATAATAATAATAATAATAATAATAAGATGATATGACTATTAATTATAATACACTCTAATTACATCCTCCAAAAAGGCTTAGATTTTGATGTCTATTGATGTGTTTGGCTTTTGATAATGAAATTTATAATTTTTTTTGTACTATTAAAAGAAAGAGAGGGTTTTGATAGTATTCCCACAATCTATACAATCATAACACCATCCGAGTGATCAAAAACAAAAATAGACACCCCACTGAACTAAGAAACAAACAGAAACCAACAAGACAAAATAGAAATAAAAATTGCACAAGACCCAAGACCCAAGAACAGAGGGGAGAAATGAGATGGTTCTACCCCAACATGCCCACCTCTTGAGCATTAGTAGTAGCTAAACGTGAGACATCCTTGGAGAAATCCAACGCACTCTTCATCGAGCTCCAAATTCTTTCTTTGATTGAGATCAATAAGTTTCAGGTTGTGAAATATGGACCTTTTCTTTTCAGGGATGTCCTCCGGAGCCTAAACATCATTGACAAATTTATCCTTATGACAAACAAAAATTTACAATTTTGATGTCTATTGATGTGTTTGGATTTTGACAATGAAATTTACAATTTATTTTAAATGGTGAACTTGTGCACTTTAAAAGTAGAAATTTTTTATTTTACTTATATGTTTAGTTAGCCAATTCTCCCTTATATAACACGTTATTATATGTGTGTGTGGAGAATAAGGGGTTGTACTGGGTTCCCCACCTTTAACAAATCATAGCTCTCTTCATAAGAGCTTGAGAGTTTACAAACAAATTCAATTCTCATGTCAATTGAGTTGCTAGAGCTACAAACTTATATCACTTTATATAAAATATATGAATTTTTTATATTCATTTTTTAAATATTTTTAAATTTTTTGTCTGAATACAAATATTCTACAATTCAACATTCTTCTTAACATTTTTCTACAAAAACCTTCACAGTACTAAAACTTTACCTCTATTATTTATGCATTGTAGCTTAGTAGAATAATACATATTTATATTATTTTAAATGAATTAAATATTATATTATTTTTATAATAATATTCAGTATAAATAACCAAAATTCAATAAATGAATAGATTTGAAGATAATACAATGCAAAGATGACATTTAAACATTTGATAAGAAAAGATAGTTTAAAATTTAACCTATCTTTACAATTTTACTGACGTATTATCCTTAGTAACATCCTCAACCTTAGTAACATCCTCAACCTTAAGGAAAACTATAAGAAGCTATACATTTTAAGCGGATGGGTTTGTTACAATAATTTCATTTTATCCTCTTAAGTACAAACAAAGACTCTTATAGTCCCAGATGACCCTTGATACACATACTTAGTAACTTCCATATAACTAGTGTTGGGTGTTTACGGCGTGGGACCTTAGTCACACGACTTGATATTTTGAAGAAGTATTGCTTCAGTACAAAGAGATTTGAAGACGATATATTAGTCACCTAAATTTGGCTTTAATTGAAAATATATGTATAAGAAACAAGTCAAATAGGATGAAAACATTTTCATCCATTGTATAAGTATAACGTACTTACAAAATGTCCCTCTTATGTCCCTCTTTCTTACAAAATGCTTAGCTCTTATTCATTTACTGTTACATTCTTCATAAACTCCTCTGCGCAAAGAAACTTCATGTGCAACGATACGAATTTATCCTGAACACAGTCTTATATTGCATGATTGAAAATGTGCAACGATATTGTAAATTAAATAAGTACATAAACATAGTCCCAGGTCTTATTGCATGATTGAACATTTCAGTTGTAGGCAAATCTTCAAAGAGAGTAGCAATATTTCTTGGTATTAAAGCATAAAATCAACAAAAGCGTTGGCATTACCCATTAACAATGATGTGAGATTCCTGTATCAATATTATGATGTTATGATTTAGTTTAGAGGGAAGTACCATATTTCTAACTCAATTGTTAGTGACAAATCTCTTATAATACGTCACTTTGAGGTAACTATACTTATTTTAGCATTAACAAATGGAAGCAAACATTTTATATAATCATCGTCCTTAGTAACATCCTCAACCTTAAGGAAAACTATAAGAAGCTATACATTTCAAGCGGATGGGTTTGTTACAATAATTTCATTTTATTATTAAGTACAATAAAGATGGTAATAGCAAGATGACTGATTTATTATTTAGACCTTCCATATAACTAGTGTTGTGATTTAGGTTGAGACCTTAGTACATGATTGATATTTTGAAGAAGTTTGCTTAAGACAAAGAATTTGAAGAGATATATTAACATTGTTTATCAGCAAGTTGGTCTGGTTGAAATTTTCAATCCATATATACACCTGTTAAAAAGAACACTCCTAACCCTCTTGATAACACAAACTTAGTCAAATTCATTTTCTACAGTCTCAATATAACTTTTATGATACTATAAATTTAATATCTTACAACTACTCCCAAAGATAATCCATATATTGGAACTGACTTTGAACTGGTCACTTTGACTGGCCTTAAGATTCCAAATTTAATTATTGATGGTCTGATTAGTAGAATATATATACAATTAACCATTATGATGTTACATATCCCTCATCAATATTAGTTAGGTGGGTATATTATTTAGATTTACATAAAAGTATATATTTTAATCATTTTAGTGACACATCTCTTATATAGGTCACTTTGGGTAACTATATTATTTTGATTTACATAAAAATATATATTTTAATCATTTTGATGATACACATCTTTTTATTCATATACTTTAATGAGGTCACTGTGGGTAACCATATTATTTTGATTTACATAAAAATATATATTTTAATCATTTTGATGACACACAACTCCTATATTCATATACGTTAATGAGGTCACTTTGGGTAGTCTTCGGCGTGGAAATTTAATCACACGGATCTTCTTACATGCGCCGATATTATTTAGGGGATATATTATTTAGATTTACATAAAAATATATATTCTAATAATTTTAATGACACATATCTTATATTCATATACTTTAATGAGGTCACCTTGAGTAGTCTTCGCCGTGGAAATTTAACAACACGAATTTTCCAGGTATGTTCTCACTTGGCATTTAATAATTGCGGCATTCCTATATTTGTGGGAAAATATATTTAAAAATGCCATACATTAATACCTCCTCTTATTGGGTGGAAATTATTGGGCTACATATTTATATTGTAGGTGTGGGTATGGCGGCATATTGCTATGGATCGACTGCAAGAACTATTTTGGACAACACTGTCATAGCTCACAGATGTGGAGATAAGATATAGGATATTATGGCAGCAAGATCAGGAGAGGAGTCAAATATGTCCTTATGTAGGTATGATTGATCACTATGCACAATTATTTGCACAACTTGGCAAAGGAGGTTATCTGGAGACCATACAAGAATTGTCCAACATGGCCTGAGAATGAGGTGTAGCTTCGATGGGTACGGTGAGGGAGATGGTTGGTCAACATAAGATTGAGTGAGAGTATTTCACATATGCTCGAGTGATACGATAGTTTGGGCTATGCTAGGGGTTTCCTAATGAGTCAGTGATCTATCAACACTATGCAAATGAGAGGACACTTACTTGGACTATAGTGGATGTAGTTGGAGAGGAGGTTAATCTTATGGAGGGAATCTCTAAGCTAGATGATGAAGGAACCATAGTAGAGTATAATTCCTGGTGGGTGATGCACCAGTGGCAAGGCGAGGGACTGTTGGGAGGTGGTACAGATGCAGTGACAGAGGATGATCATGAGGAGGCTCTAGATGAGGCTCTAGCTGAGGCTATATATGAGGAGATTCTAGAATTAGGTAAGTGACATGATGAGGAGATATAATTAGGAGAGTGAAATGTGCATCACCAAATAGATTTTGAGTGGATGTAAAACATGGATATGGAGGATTAGTAGGATGATTATGATGAGGATGATTTTTATGAGCAAGGAGTGCAAACACAGTTGGCAGTACAAGATGCCACCATTGTTGAGCTACAAGGAAAGTTGATCAAAGGGATATAGGAGTGGAGGGACTATGCAGAGGAGAGGGCTCTCCTATAGGTACATATGCAGACTACTAAGGCAAATATTGAGAGGTAGGCAGTACTAATTGAGGGGCATGCAGTAGAGCTAGTTGTTCTTTGATTATAGGTTAGATTAGGGGGCTTGACCCAAGAGGTATTGGATGATGATGAGGTATCTAATCTATGGGGGGAGGTGTCCCAGATTTAAAATTTACTAGGTGACTACCAAGCTCATTGCTGATAGGAGCTATCAGACACATAGGATTTGGACGATGAGATAGCGTGCCTTAGAGAGCACTTACCAGCTCATCCTTCTACTAGTAGATCCCAATAGAGCGGTAGGAGTGGTACATGGTAGTCATCTATGAGCATGAGGCCTCCTAGTTCCATGAGGAGATCAAATAGGGTAGGGATAGCAGATCTGGGAGCTCTCAATGAGCGAAGATCGAAGGTGGCAGTGAGAGTCATGGTGTTGGTCCTACGTGACCATGGATTTTGAGACTCTATGGTTATTTTTGGATTTTTGGAGCATGAGTTCTAAGGAACCACTTGATTGTAGCCTACGGGTATTTTTTAGATTATAATATATCGTTTTACCCCATACATACATACATACATACATACATACATACATATATATATATATATATATATATATATATATATATATATATATATATATATATATATGAGTTTTTCTATTGTTTTCATGTATTTCCTTACTACTTTAATAGATGTATGAGATGGTTATGTTTACTTCACTAATGCTTTTATGGATGTTTATCATGGATGCATGTATTATAATATGATGTTAATTTATGATATGTACATGTGTGTATGCATAATTAAATGGACGATTTATTAATTTATATGATGAATTATGAATACTATTTGATACACTAGATGCTAGCACCATAGACTATACAAAATTCATAAATTCATTTTTTACGTTATCATAAGATTATGTGATGGATTGTGAAAATGTAAACTGACAAACATGTGATAAAGTGATATGGAATGGAATGAATAGTAAGATGTTATATAATGTTCTTGATATTTTCATGAGACCCAAACACTCTAGTGACCTAGTCAAAAGTTGTATATTAACTATGCAACACTTTTTTGAAAGGTATAAATCTGTTAGGATGACCAATATATTCAATATCCCTATACGTGCATGTGAGTTGATTTTTATGATATTGCATAAATTTACCTCAGTGCCAAATAAGATTTATGGAGCCCATATATACTAAATATCACCCTATGAGTATCATGATCCTGAGTTTTGTACATAGTTGGATTAGACCATTAGGCAATACAGGATACCAAAAGCTAGCTCATCGGCAACCAAATATTGGTTTGTACAAAAGAAGGTCACTAATATGATATACATATCATCATGCGTAAGGATACCACCATTACCATCCAGGCTTGATGCCACCCAACCTATAATGAGGATCACCTTATGGTTACCAAATGTTGAGAATTTCAGGGATTCGAGTTCAGTACTCCCTTATTTTATTTCATTTTTGAATTGCTCCAAGGATTTGCTCATTTTTATTTTGGTGAGCAAGGGATTTTGGTAGTGGTGAGAACCACTGTTTATTTTACTTTTTGCTTTTGTTAGTGATGAAAACCACTTTTTTTTGGAAATTTTTTCTTTTGCATTTGTTGCTCTTTGGATACTTGCCTAAATTTGGCATGGGGTAAGGGATTTTTATTGCTTTGGGTATGGAGGAGCTTGTTCTTTTTTCAATTCTCATTATTTTTTAACCATGCACATAGGGGGATGAGCAAGGTAAACTTTTTTCTTAAGGTAACAAGGACCACTTTTTAGGTTTCATATTTCCTTGTGCCAAAATTAGATTTATTAGTGTAAATAATTTGTTGATATTATGACATATACAAGGTACAATCAAAGCAGGACTCTACCTTCTAAAAATCAGGATAGCTTTCTACAAAATTTGAAAAGAAAACTAGAGACGGTTGAGTGACTGAAAACCCTAATGATGTCTTATAACAAATGACTAGATGAAGGGAAACATACACAAATGTGAAAGGTGGGGAATGTGGATGAAATGATGATTGTAATGTATATGGGTGTTAATAATAACTTTTGAAATTTTTTATTTTGAAGGATGGCTAGTGTACATACCTGGTGCTAGACATGTATGAGCTACTGTAGAATGCAAAATGCAATGATGGGTATGCTAAATGCAAGTGATTGTATAATGCAACGATATGAAATGTAATGCAATATTTTTGTATTTTTTTTTAATGATGTTTTTGGATTTTTATTAATATATATACATTTGAACAATGGGCTTAATGGATGTCATTGGGGCTTTTTGGGTGACCAAAGTGTTTATGGGTACCTTTAGGGTTTTTGGGTGACCAAAGGGTTTATGGGTACCTTTGGGGCTTTTTGGGTGACCAAAGGGTTTATGGGTACCTTTGGGGCTTTTTGGGTGACCAAAGGGTTTATGGGTACCTTTGGGGATTTTGGGTGACCAAAGGGTTTATGGGTACCTTTGGGGATTTTTGGGTGACCAAAGGGGTTTATGAGTACCTTTGGGGATTTTTGGGTGACCAAAGAGTTTATGGTTACCTTTTTCGCTTTTTGATGACCAAAGGATTTATGGGTACCTTTGGGGCTTTTTGGGTGACCAAAAGGTTTATGGGTACCTTTAGGGCTTTTTGGGTGACCAAAAGGTTTATGGGTACCTTTGGGGATTTTTAGGTGACCAAAGGGTTTATGGGTACCTTTTGGGATTTTTGGGTGACCAAAGGATTTATGGGTACCTTTGAGGATTTTTGGGTGACCAAAGGGTTTATGGGTACCTTTGGAAATCATACCGATGGATGGATGGATGGATGATTTTTATTGGATGGATGGTTGGGTCTATTGACAAGAGGTTTTCATAAGACTTGCAAAGGTGGTTGCGATGGAGGTCAAACGATCGAAGGTGGATGATGTATAAGGGGTGAGCTTGCTCCTCGAGTGGCAAAATCTATCACCAGATAGGATGTGGTAATGGGAATGCACGTGGATAGAAATATTCTTCATCAGCCAATGTGATGATCTATTTGTATTCTTCATATGAACTAGGGGAGTTAATAGGTGCTACATCGTAATTCGATTCATTACCAATTGTTCATTCATAAGTAGGACCTTGATTCTCTTCCTCATTATCATATGGAAGAGTATGCGAACCTTCACCTTCTTCATAGGATTAGGTAAAATCATGAGATATATTTTGATCTATCATATTTGTAGGAAAATAATCCCCCAAAGAGTTGACATGATTAGGATTAGCGTAAGGATCACATGCAAGCTCATCCCTATAGTTCAGATCGAGGTGCTCTAAACTATCTATGAGGACATCGATATGCACATGCTTATTGTGTCATAATCCATATTTATCATATGGTATTTGATATTGCAGTTGGAAAGGAATGTGATTACCTTATTCCTACAACCCCAAATCATAGCCATGCTAATGACATCGATGGATATATTGCATGGCAAAGTTGGGATTGGAGATATAATTGATATCCTCATAAAAGGGTTTCTCATCCTCTTCTTGCTAAGGATATGGTTATGTGCCATATTCAATACCCCCATATATGAATTTTTTTTGGTTGGAAGGCATGCCTAGAGGTACGATGGTACCAATGGGAAGGTGAGGTCATCACATATTTTATATTGTATCAATGGTTGGAACTATTGTGATGTTCCTTACTAAGTATTCTCCTAAGCTCATGGTAGCTAGATGTACTATGACTTGTGATGGTGAGGATGGAGAAGATGGTAATGAGGCTTGAGATGAATCAATGCTTACCTCATGAGGTGGTTCCTCATATGCTAGACTAGGAATTTCTTTTTTGGAAATCGTAGAGATGAATGGAGGTATCTCCTTAATAGGTCTCTTTGATATGTTCCTTTATTAAGGATTTAATGATAACGAAGATATATCTAAAGGTGTCAATGACTAGGGTGGTATAGAAGAAGATAGTAATGGATCGATGAAAGGTTATAATGAAGGATTCATACATTGAATGGATGTATTTGGTTGGAATTCCAAATGAGTTGATGGTAAGGTTGACTTAGGGATGTATTGTACCAAGTTGTAGTATTTGAAGTGCTCAATGTATTCAAATATAACATGTACTTGTATTTTGTGAGTGTACTTCAAATATTGGTGAGCTATGGATGGCATACACTTCATGTTGCTAATCAATGGTCTAACCAACAAGATGTTATAAGCCATTACACCCTCTCAAATGTGATATAAAGTTGATATGGTTTTGCATCCCACCAAAATAGGTAAGACTATAGTGCCAACCATTGAGCATAGAGTATCGTTGAATGCTCAGAGGGTATATGTGGACACAACAATATGGGATGCTGGAAGACCTAGATGTTGGCAAGAACTCGTGGTGATGATATTTCTTGAAGAACTAGTGTCAATTAGAACTCTTTTACAAGGTTTTCCATTTACACATACAATTATGTGTAAGGGAGTATAACCTCATCATTTGATATTGGTTTGAGTTCATGTTCATGAAATGTGATTACTGGCTCTTTGCACTACTGAACATGCTCCATGAAATTGATAAAAGAGTTATATTCCTAGGGCTACAATTCAATTGACTTAAGAATACCCATAAGAGATTCTCGATGAGGTGGATATTGTTGTATAATCTCATATATAGAGAGTCAGGTCAATGTTGTTTGTAAGCTTTGAGCATGCTTACATTTTATGGTGATCACTGGATGAGGTGGAAGGATTTACAATGGAGGTGGTAGAGGTTGTGACATGGAGGAAATATCATTTGAAGCTGCAAGTGATTCAACTTAATTTGGATAACACCTATTCCTTGTTATGATGCTAACCATCTCAATGAAACTTTATTGAGGGGGTGTCATATGGACCTCATTTACCTATTATGCTTGATTTTCCTATACCTCATTAGTAGGCAATGGCTCTCTAAAGATACCCATTTACTGATTATTTTTTTTAAGAGGGTTATAAACTTGAAGATCATTCCTATCAATCATGTATTGTACTAGGTGTTTAAATTAGTAGCACGTTTACACGTCATGCCCATTATGCATATGGTACTTATAGTATAGATCTTCATGATGCCCCATGGACATTGGTTTACTCGGATCTATAGGTTGGATCTCAAGTAGAGTAATTGCTTTGGCCACACAAATGCTCAAATAAGGAATCCATAGAATTAGTGAAGGGCATTAATTATCATGGAGGATGACTTTGCTAGTTTTTCCCTTGATTCGTCTAAGTGTTGTTAATATAATTTGTAGGAAGAGGTTGGGCATGATAGTTTACATTATGAGGTAGCGTTGGTTGCACATGCCTTGGAATGCTAATAGCAACTTGATTCATTGTTATCATCTTTGGTTATGCTGAATTGCCTTTTGTGTTCTTATTCCACTTCTTTTTATGGGGTTTTACGATCACTCCCTATTGAATTTTTATTTCTTTGATTTTTCTAGTATACACTAGGTCATATTCAAGAGTTTGGTATTGTTGGATTTGTAGTAATAATGAAATTGGCTTTAAAAAACTCTTGGAAAACATGCGAGTCAACTAAGACACTGGTAGTAGGTATGGCAGCTTAGCGAGAAGCATTCAACATCTGTTACCATAATCTGTTATTGACCCATCATCATACTGCTTCAACTTATGACGTTTTTCAAAGTCACCTTTTGCTTAGTGTTAAAAGTGAAACATTCCAAGACCGCAAATAGTTCAAATCTATGGATGCTATGCCTTGGGAGTTGATTGTACCAATCTAGGGGTTGGACCAGAGAGGGTAATAAAAAATGTCCTTAGAAGTAATATATCGTTATCTGGATATTAAAGCATTAATTCATAAACCTAGTAACATGCTCATGTGCATCTTCCTATCCTTTGAATCTATCCAGATTGGGCATTTTGAAATGCTCTAGGTATGGAGGGGAAGATATTGATGGGTAAAGTGGTTGACTATAAAGTTGGTGCAAAGTGGTATTTTGAAGCCCAAACCCAGAGGTCTTGTTTTCTATTATTTCCATGCACTCAAGAAATTCTTTAAATGCATCAAAGGATTTGATCTCCTCTTCTTTTCTTTGGCCTCATGGGGAGGGTGAGGAATATAAAGCATATGGCATGGTGGTTAAGTATCATAAACCATGCCTCCATAAGGTGCTTCCAAATATTCCTCTTCTGGTTAAATATTATCATACACTCTGTAAGGTTTTTCCTGAACTAGAGTATAAAAAGGAAAAAACACCAGCAAAAGGTGATCTATGTTTGGCCTAGGAGGTAAGTCCCAATTAGGCCTAGTATATCGAGGAGGTAATGTTTGGTTAGGCATAGGAAGTCTATTTTTATTAAACGTAGGTTTCCTATGATGAACCCCCAATCTATGAGTACTTGGAGTTGGGACCTTATTACGTATGGTATCTTGAAAGCGCTCATGGGTTTGTTGTTCAATTCTTTGCTTTTCTAACTAATGTTGGTGGTCCAGCATTGTTAATCTAGTCAAATCTAATTGAATTGGACAGGTAATCCCACTTTTTAGTTTGTTAATTACTTATTCAGTAATTGTTGTTATACACTGAGCTGAGCTATAGGGTTGAAGAATATCTCATGCGATGTTATACATTAATGCCTCTGTTATTGTTTTTATATGGTGCTCTAATATTGAAGCAAACTGCTTGTTGACATTCTTTACGATGCCACGGAGAGAGAATAGTTTTAGAATAAATGCTTTGGTAAAAAACCAAGCACATCATTTGATAAAATCATTTAGCTATTTTTTTTTAAATTATGAACAATTGTTTTTAATATAATTGATTAGTTTTATAAATTTAATATTAATATAGGATAAGTCCTATGAGAAGACAAACGTGAAACTTGAATTTTCCCTTTTTAAAATAAAACACAATTACATTTGAGAAATCCTTGAAATACTATATTTTAAATACAAATTTGTTAAAGCCTTTTTTAGTTTAAGATGGTTTGTTTTATTTTATTTTATCATTATGAAAGTTTTTGAAAAAATATTATTTGTTTTATATTATTATTAATTTAATTTTATATTTTAAAAAAACAAATTATCCTTTAATAAAATTTATAAGTTCTATTAATTTATTTAAATTTATAAAATTTGATCATAGGTAGAATTTACATCAAAATCATAAAGTTAAGGTATTATATTTTATACTAAGATTTTAAAAGAGTTTAAAAATATTTTAAATTTAAATTATTTTCAAACAATTATTGACTAATTTTAAATTGGAGGTCTCAAGTTCAAACCACAACATACCTAAATAAGGATAGGTTGGATGGTAGCATCTGCCCATGAATGTGGGGGTCTTGTTGACTTCCTTTGAACTAGTGGACTAGGCTTTGCATTGACAACACCTTACCAATTCCCCTATGTATTAAATTAATTAAATAAATAAAATATTGAAAAGAATTACTAAAATAATAATCAACAAACAAGAACCAGATGCTAATACATGTGAATAATGAGGGCTAGTGCTGGTATAAGTGTGGTGAGTGATCTTCCCTTAGAGATTTATTTTCATATTTTTTTTTGATAACTTGAAGAATAAATAATACCACAAATATTACTAATAAAAATAATTATTAATAAGCCATTAACAAGTGCATAGTATAAATTTATTGAAGATTAAAAATAAATTTATATAAATTGAATATTAAACTCATATTACTAAATTAGCTTTTTTAAAGTATTTTTCTTACAAGTCAAGGATAATGTAATGGGTGATAGCCTATAATATATGGTATGACTTGACTTGTATTTAAGATTATGAAATGAATTTTTTTATAAAAGATAAAAATTCTTACAAGGACTTTGCTTGTTATATGGTGGTTAGATACGCAAATAGATTGTACAACCTCTTTATATATTCTAATGCAAATGGGATCAAATCATAAATCAATTCTCAATTCTATTGATATGTGAGTTTCTCAATAATATTTATTGAATGCATTTTTAATTTAAATCTATGTGGTTCAAAGACCCTAATTTCTAGTACATGGTTAGTTATGATGTAATAAAATAAAATTTTAAGAATCCCTTATCTATAGGTTTATTCAAAATCTTAAATATATAAAAAGATTGATAAAATTTTAGAACATATTTAAATAAGGATAAAATTAAATCATATCTCACAGACTTAAAGATATTATGGAATTTGATAGAATACACCAACAAACTTATGTGGATAAAAAATTACTTATTAACTATTATAGCAAATAAAAAAATAAAGAGTTGAATTGGTCCTAAAAACATAATAAGAGATTTATTTAAAAGGGTGATAGAAATGCTAAAATTTTCCATGTAACTTTACCAAAAACTATTTGCCTTAAAAACTTATAATATTTAATGAGGAATGAATGAAATCATGACATTATTTAGAATGTTACATAAAACAAACAAAAAAATGAAAGATAAACATGAAATATGATGAAGTGCTCTTAAACACCAATTATTTTCTTCTATCAATAATGAAAGTAATAACTAATCAATGGTTTAAAAATGGAGTGTAAATACTTTTTTAATATAAAGTCACATGTCAATATTTTTTTTGTAATACTAAGAGAAAAGGGATTTGAAAGGGATCCTTAAACCTTGTACAACAGATCACATAACAACAAAGCACACTATGCTACCGAGCACACTAAAATAAAGCATGTAATAAAACAAAATAGGAAACAACGACCAAAAACAAAAGGACCATAGAAGTCAAAAAAAACTCGAGCAGACCTGTGGAAGAACCAAGATAGTTCTACAACATAGAGTCACCCTCAAAAATAATCTCACCGAACATTTGGACCTCCTCCTCAGCATAATCCAATGCCATCCTCGTAGATCTCCACACAGCGTGTTGTTTGATATCCATCAGATGAAGATTGTGAAGAATGGAGCTCTTCTTGACAATAGAATTTCCTTGAGAATACATGTCACTAAAAAATTTCCCTTCGATATAGATCTGGGAAGGAATTCAATCTCCTCATCCAAGATGTTCATTTTAGAGCTAGGGGGAGATTGCACCAAATTACCTTTCTTGTCACTCCAAGCACGTGGAATTGTGAACACCAACAACCCCCTTACAAACTCTATCACTAACATCGATAGGATTAGGAATAGGAGACACAACATGAATGTCTCTTCTCTATCAAAAGATCTCCTTGCTGTAGAATCCTAGACACCCTTTACGGACTCAAAGCCTTTGGAACTCAATTTCTCCAAACCAAAACCCATAGAGGAGAACCTGCCTAACTCCTCTAAGCTAACACCATCATTCGAAAGCACCAAAGGATCATAATTCAATAGGAAAAAAATAAATTTTAGTGAGTTAAGTATTTCACCAACAACCATACCTTTTTCTTGCATGGCACATTCAAAAATAAGAAGTGTCAGTCCTTGATGCAACGGGATCTTGCCTCTGCCATTCTATACCACTAGCATTGACCTTCGAAGTGATTAAAATAGAAATTATGGGATGTTCATCCACCTCTGCCTCCTTAGATGATTCAAAAACATCATATGGAAGCTCCACATAATATCATGAGAAGAGTCCACTGTGAAGAAATTGATAATTACCTT
This sequence comes from Wollemia nobilis, assembly GCA_028583015.1. Classification (NCBI taxonomy): domain Eukaryota; kingdom Viridiplantae; phylum Streptophyta; class Pinopsida; order Araucariales; family Araucariaceae; genus Wollemia; species Wollemia nobilis. The sequence continues at coordinate 100,933 of JAQPPZ010002631.1, forward strand.
AATGACCCTGTTCCATAGAGCCAAAAGGGCTTTGGAACTAAACCCGTTCTGTATATGTGATAAAAATTCATCTTCATCCAAAAAATATCTAATCTCCTGGACCAACAAGTGCCTATCTCTGTTATGCATAGTGCCATCCACAATGAGCCCAGTAGCATGACCCACAAGATCAACCGAGACATCAAAGGACCAAGAGCCAACTCAGACCCATCACTCCTTCCAGGAAACTACCATCTAGTTTGAGAGAATTGGATTGTGGCCATGGAATTTCTAGATGCATTCCAATAGGCCCCCACTCCTCAAAATGCTAATGACCTCCTCGTCAGCAACTAGTGACACTTATTCGATTCTAGACTTAGGGAGGAAAATTTTGAATTTACATAATTTAGATTTGCATAGCCTCACACTAAATCAGTAGTTCCAAGGGTGAACTAAGATAGAACACCACAAACACTAATCTAACAAAGAAACCCCAACGCTCTCAAAAAAATAACACAAGACCCAAACCCAGCCAGGGATTAAAACAACACCAAAGCCATCAACTAACTAGGACAAGCCATCTAAGTCAAAGGTTATACTAAAATTCATATTCATCATGTGAACATCGAAACTAACAGAGGGACTCAGATAAGACTCGCATTGGAAAAAATAATATTTTGGAACACACTGATCCATGAAAATAAAAATAGACTCAGAAACCCGAGCCAAGAGGAAAGGACAACAGAGAGGAGAACAAGAGGCACCTGGGACTAAGAAAATCCACCTCAGTAATAATGCTAAGAAAAAAGGAAATGTGGAACAACCACACAGGGCCACATTGCCATGAACAACACCAAAAGGGACACGTAAGAGGAAGGATTCCCAAAATTGAAGAACCAATGGTCCCTAGAGAAAATGTAATTGCCAAGACATAAAAACATCCTCAAACTAAGGCCCATCATGGAAACAAAGCTAAAGGGAAGCCACCTCAGCATATACATCATTGGACACTTCAAACCAAGTGAAATACAAGACCTAGAAAAATGTAATCTATGGGCCTCCGAATGCCTATGAAGAAACATTTGATCAACCAGGGGAAATGTAGACATAAATATACACCAGGCAGTAATCAAGTACCATCATTTCAAAAACTTTTATCGATACAAACTATGACACATCAATCCCTAAACTTGAGTGCACAGAATAAGAAAAATTTGAAAAACTAAAATAATCGTAGTACATGGAAGAGTCGAAAACAACCTCATTCCAAAGCCATTATACTTGGTACCTAAAAAACCCACTACAAGAGCCTCCATAATACACATTCAATTAATAGACATCAATTATGGAACGATTAATTAGGTCCAACGGGAAATTCCTCTGCTAGATAGTGTATCTATGGAGATCCACTCCCACATTTGCCATAAAGTCTATCGCATTATTACCTTCTATGAAGGTATGAGAAATTTAAATTTCCTCCAAAAATTGACACAATGCAACTCCTTCATAGATGAGATTGGCCACATTCCAACTGACATGATAGGATCCTTTTAGCATTCTTACGACATTAAGAGAGTCACCCTCAATAACTGCTTTTTTAAAATAAATTCTCTTAGAAACAAAATTTCCCAAAATGTCGTACTTGCTTTCGCCACCTGTAAAGAACATATTCTCAAGGTTTTAGCAAATGCCACCAGTAGATTCCCTTCATGGTCGTGAATAACACCTCCTGAACCTGCCATATCCAAATTTCCCTTTGCCACCCCATAAAAGTTTCATTTAACCCAACCCGTAGGAGGGGTGACCATTTAGCCAAGCTTATGAGATTGGGTACCAGAGGGGGCAGTACTATTCCAAAAAGCCAATCCGCTCGAAGGTAGTTCATCATATAAAAATAATTGAATCTGTATTTAGCTGTCAGAATAGAGCCCCATAATTTATCAACATTAGAGGTAATCTTCAAGCCAATTTAGCCACTAATGCTTTGTTCATACGAATTGCACTCTTCATATTCAACCCCCCTTTAGATTTCTTTCTACAAATAGCCTCCCAAGAAACAAGGTGAAATATTCCTTTAAGCTCTGGATTGACCCACAAGAAGGCTTTGCAAACACTATCAATTTTGAGGCCACTTTAAGAGGAACATGAAACATTGACATAAAATAAATAGGAATGCTTTACAATGTACTTTGAACTAAAATAACCTTATCTGCTTGACTCAACAAAGCACATTTCCAAGCTGCAAGCTTCAACTAAACTCTCTCCACCACCAAGGACCATAATTCATATTTGGATCTCCCAAAAAATAGAGGTAACCCAAGATAAGAAGAAGGGAGAGAGGCAATGCGACAGTTCAAGACTTTGACCACTTTCCTCTACACAACATACGAAGTATTAATGAAGAACAAACTACTATTAATGAAACTTATCTGATGACCTATGGCCCTTTCATAACAGTCCTAAGCAAACTTCACTTTTGTCATCGAGTCCATCGATGGCACACAAGAAATAAGGGTATCATCCGCAAACTACTGGTGAAAATTGGGTGACAAGGGGTTGTAGGATGCATGCCCAAAATATTTCGTCATCTATTGAGAGATCTACCCAAGGTTTTTGTAGCAATAATGAAAATAAAAAGGGACAATGGTTCCCCTATATCAACCCACGACAAGAATGAAAGAAACCCATTGAGGACCCATTGATGAGAACAGAAAACCAGGCTTTCGAAAAGCAAACTCGCACCATATTGGTCCACTTTTCACAAAAACTAAACTTCCTCAAAATCCTAATTAAGAATTGCCAAGAAACCCTATCATAATATTTATTAATAGCCAGCTTCAATAAGATACCAGATATCCCGCTCTTATATACTAAATGCAATAATTCATGAATGACAATGACTCTGTCCAAAATTTGCCTTCTAAGAACAAAGGAACTCTGTGCTTCATCAATAATATCTGGGAGAAGAAGTTTGAGTCTATTAGCAATGGTATTCAATAAGATCTTGTACACCGTGTTACAAATACTTATATGTCTAAAGTCATTAAAATAAGAATTTGTCTCTTTTTTTGGAACAAGAGCTAAGAAGGTCACATTCACCACCTTTGGAATAAACTGATTTCATTGGATGTCTCTCATAGCTTCGTAGGTGTCCCCACTATAAATATGCCAAAACTTTTGGAAGAAGACCAGAGGGAATCCATCAAGTCCCAGTGCCTTGAGGGGGCCCATCCCTTTGACCACATCAAAAATTTCTTCATTAGATAATGGGGCCATGAGCCACCTGTTCCAGTTTTCAAATACCATAGACAAAACAACCTCAATATTTTCTTCCTCAATAGAAATGTCACGGCTAGGCATAGAACATAGTAAGTTACTAAAGAAGATGACAACCTCCTCATGGAATTCACAAAAACTCGATGCCAAGCTTCCATCTCCTTTGAGTATCTCACTAATTCTATTACAACCTCTCCTCCTATGAGTAGACATATGAAAAAACAAGGAGTTTCTATCCCTTTCCTTGAGACATAATTCCCTTGACTTATGTTTCCAAAATATTTCCTCTTGAGCTTGTCTATTATGATACTCTGCCAACACCCGACGTTCCTCCTTTAAAAGATCTTCAGAACATCCCTCAGATTCCATGGCAGCCTCAATGTTCTTGATTTGAGCTTTCAATTTTTCCTTTTCTCTAAAAACATTTCCAAAGGAAGATTTGTTCCACATATTTAGATAGTTCCTAAACCTCCTGAGCTTATTGGTTAACCTAAGTAAACCAGTCCCCTCAATATCTTCCTACCACCAATCAGATAGGCAAGATTCAAAGTCAGTATGGGAGCACCAAATAACTTCAAATTGAAAGGGTTGGGGAAAGAATGACAGATTATAAAGAATATCCATCCACATGGGATTATGGTTCGAGCCAATCCTAGGTAGTGCAACCAAGGATGCATCACCAAACAGGTTCATCCTATGGTAGGAAATAAATATTCTATCCAAGTGACTCAAAATCAGGCTATCACCTGATCACCTATTACACCAAGTAAACTTCACCCCTTTGAGATCCAAATCCTAAAGCTTAACAGCAAAACAAAAATTGGAATAATCCAGGATACTTCTATCATCCATTAGGTTACCTCCTATTTTCTCCAAAGGATACAAAGGGGGGTTGGAATATCCCACCACCATCCAATATTCATGCTAAAATATACTTCACATTTCCAGAAGCACCTGCTAAAATTTTCATCTATCCAAATAAGCATTAGGGGAATAGATATTAAAGAGAACCCCTCCTGTTGGTAATTTTACACCAAAATAAGATATTTATTACTATACTAGAAGAGGAGATAATAATCTCATAAAGGTAAGAAGGATTCCAAAAATAAATAAGACCCCAGAGGAGCCTATCAACTCACTAGCCATAAAACCAAATCCTATCCAAACAGTTTGGTGAACAGACTACCAGAAAGAAGCCTCCAACTTAGACTCTTCAATACAAAGGATATATGGGGCATTATCCCTTTGAAATTATGATAGCATCTTACGCTTAGAGGAACTATTGACTCCTCTAACATTCTAAGAATAGATCTTCATTTTAATTTAGAAAGTAAGTTTCTTATCCACCCCCATCTTAATGGAAAGAAGCATCTGCCCATCCTTAGCCCAAATAATTTCCAATGAACTCTTTCTTCCTGACTTACTCGGAGGTCGACCAAGTTTCCTAGATACCTCGAGGTCCAGCTTCTTATGCTAAATTTTTATTTTGGGACTGGGTGACCCACTCTCAATTACCATAGAAGGAGAGAGTGCTAAACTTTGGACTTCTAATCCCAGAACCCCTCCCCTTTGACAAAGAAGCAGATTTTGGACCAAAGTCCAAAGCCGAAGAAGATACCAGAATAGTGTTAGAGATAGGAGCCAAAGAGGAAATATCCATCTCACCCAAATACATCAAACACCCATTGTATTCACCAATATGCCCCTCATCAAGATATTCAAAAGAATTTGACAAAGGTAACTCCATAGTGAAGCAAAACGGGTCAATTTGTAGAATAACTTCAAGGTTACGAGGAGAGTAGATCAGGGAGGATCTCTTGCCTGGTCCAAACTCCTTCTTGGTAGAAGTAGAGGTATTCACCAAATTTTGCTACCCAACAGAATGCAAGACAATTTCCTTTCCTTTGCTCAACCCCAACTGCTTCTTCTACCACAATTTTTATTTCTTAAATTGGGGATGATTCGAAGTAGGAATTTCCTTAGCATTTTGCAATGGAACCTATTGATCCACCTATTGTCCTACCTATCCCTTTTGGGAATTCTAGCAAACCTACACTTTCTGGGACTTCTAAGCAGCCCGATTATTCTGAGCATAAATATTCTAGTTATATCCCCCAAGGCACACAACTTACAAGCCTATGGCTTATTCTCATAAATCATATCCTGCTTCGATAGCCCCATGAGAGAAATAAGCTCAACTAATGAGGGAAGATTTCTTTCAATGTTAACCATGACACATATTTGTACATACTACCTATAGTCAGATGACAGTAAGACTTTGTAAAAGAAGATAAAATCCCTGATGAGATTGGCCACCGCTCTAAAGACAAATTCATGCCAAAGGAAAGTAGATAATTCTAGAAAGTGAACCCATACAAGGATCAGGTTGACCCTTTGGGTCACTGGATTAAATTCATGGTCCCACTTCCTCATAAATAGACCTCTATTACCATAGAACCAAGGGTCTCCATCTAGAATCCTACACACATCCTCATCACAAGAGAGTCGAATGAGGAAAAAATTTTGAGGAAGGGTGGCAAGGTCCAACGACCCCTTGGATTTCCAATGAGAAAAGGCCCATCATTTGACGATGTTTAAAGGCAGCCTACCACCCACCACTTTTCCCACCAAATCCCAAGAGCCCCTTTTTAATAGATTATTTAGAGTGTAATCAAGGATGCGAATCTGGCCTAAGTCCATGTTGACTTCACAAGAGGCAAAATATTCACCAAAAGAAAGCCCAACCACCATGTGAGCAAAGGCGAGCACGATAACAGAAGGCCATTGCACAACCTTCTCTCACCCCTTAATATTCTCCACCACTGAGGCTCAGACCTTCTTTAGGTCCCAAGACAATAGAGGAATCACATCCACACCATCCTTACCTGACCAGAATGCCTCACCCATTACTAGATCCTTGGGCTCACACACCTCAACCTCACCTCCAACCTCACTCACAGACACACCTGCGTACCACATTGCTCACCTCTTAATTATTGTTGTGTAAAATTATTTAATGTTAGCCATTGAAATATTCCAGGTCACATGTCTCAATAAATTTTAAATAATATGTTATTGGTTAATATAATATCACATGGATCACCTTACAAAGTATCATATGGATCCATGGGCTTATACATCATAATATAATATACATTATCCATTATAGTCAATAAGTAAAAGAATGCATATTTCAACATCCCCACTTAATTTGAACCAAGGTCCATAAAATAATGATATTAATGCATATTCCCCCTAATGGAAGCTATCCTATACCAGTGCACTTTTTCTATTGATTTAAAGTGGCCTTTATCATATTATTTAAAGAGTAAAAATGAGTTGATTTGGTATATCCATAAATACTGAAAATGGTTGGCCATGAGAGTGAAATTATTAAATTTTATTTATCTAAATTTTAATTAATTGGTTCTACAAATCAAGTGAATAATGATCGATTATCCCAAAATAAGGTGGTGGGATATTTAGAATGAAGAAATAAATACTCAAGAAAAATCATCATCTATAGTAGATGTTTTCCAACAAGATTAGCATGGTAATACAATGCTTATATAGAATATAGAAAAATACTATCCTACTTATCAGAACATAAACAAATGGATATAGAACTAATAAAAAGTAAATGACATGAAATGAAATTTTATTATATAGGTATCCCTTCCAATTTATATTTTATCGCCCTTATAAAATGTGAAAGCACCACTACATAATAGATGATAGTATGATTAGTACCCTTAATACCATAAAAATTTTGTTTGATTGACTCCTAATGAATCATATATTATGTCTATATATATGTAGAATAAATAATACTAACAACGATGAATCCCTTATTTTCATTTAGAGGAATAAGGCTATCCAAAAATGCCTAAAATGGAAAAGCATTTACTAAACTAGGATAGTTAGTTTCAAGCTTAATATCTAAAGCAAATTGAGTATGAGTTGGTTTATACTTATCCATATAAAACTATTCTAATAACTCTTTAATATTGGGGTTAATAAATAGAATTTATTGAAGAAAATTGAGCAACTTAAATGATCAAAGAATATTATAGGCCCAAATTTATCATCTCAAATGACTAGTTTTTAGCTTTAGCTATTGAATCATGAAGGAAAATATTTTGATAATGAATATGTTATAAACATAAATCATGATAATATATAAATATCTTGATGTTTGATATAAACATCATGATACACCAGACTGTTGTATTTTCCACAATAAATAAATAATTGAATCTTTGCATATTGATCTAAAACTCATAATTTTGACTAGTTCAAAACTCAAAATATCAAGTTATGGAATATTAGGAAAGAGTGTAATTCAAAAATAATAGAGTATACCAAAAAAGAACATAATAGTATACAATTAAAATAACATAATGATTTTATTTCTCACAAACTTAAGTAATATTGAAGCAATCTCTAAGAAGAGATGTGAGGCTATAACAATAAATCCATTATTCATGCTTTGATAGTTAGGGGTGCATATATATTTCAAATCCACCATATTCAATATGGAATTTCATCCATATGGAACTATCATGGTTCACCTTCCATGAGTTCGAAATGTCACCCATATGAAAATCTGGTGATTTACCTTTCATAAGTTATAAACTTCATTTACATACATGTGACTTGTCCTTTTGTGTTTTTTCTTCTATTTATGTGTCAACATAGCTAAATATACATTTTGTCTATGAAAATCGAAAAATAGAAAATTATTGTTCTTAGTAAGTATTTTGTTTTGCATTTTTTAGGGCCTTCAAAGTATTTTTTCCATAAATATGTTGGTAACTCTATGCAACTCTATCCATAAGAAAGTTTCCTACAAAAATTATTCTCTCTTTAATATTTTCCATGCTTCTTGAATGTACCAAAAAATAATATTGAGAAAAACATTATGCCCCTAACACTGCCTTTAGGATATAAAAATAGATTTCTACGCATATTTTAGCACAAAGCCATGCTACAAAAAGGTCACATGACTAGATCATTCACCTCCCATTGAAATGCAATGTCCTAATTATGTCAAATTTTTACATCAAGTGTGAAACGTATTTCTTTATCTAATATTTTGTAGCTCATTCCTATTGGTGGCCAAGTTGTCCTACGCTAACCACTCTATAAATCTAAGTGTATTGCCTTCTAGTGGTCTTTGTCTATGTGTCAATAATATAATACTCCTCCATTGGTGCTAAAATGTATGGATTGAGTTCTTAAATTTCCAACTATTCTACAACTACAAACATGTCCAACAAAGGTGGATGATAGGGCCTAAGAACTTCAACATTGAATATTGGAAATAAACCAAGATAAGATGGAATAATTCAATTCAAAGTAATTTTATTCCACCCTATTTATGATGGGGTATGGTCTATATCAAATAGGTATGATCTTCCTAGGGGGTCTTGCAAGTCTTTATTTCTAAAACATAACCGTACCTTATGTCCAACCTTGAATTAATGTGGGAGCTAATATTAGTCATTGCACTGCTTGTATTTCTAATTTGTCTTTTCCAAGAAGTCATGAATTTGATATTGGATGTGCTAAATATATTCCACAAACTATGCTATATTTTATGCTTCTTTTATCCATGAGGTGAGTACACTATGGGTCCTAATTGATTGGAACCTAAAAGTAAGATGAAATGGGTTATGTTTGGTAAAACTATGTAGAGCTCAATCGTATCCATATTGAATGTAAGGGAGGTTCTCATCCCATTTGTATGGATGCTTAAAATTGTACATGTCAATAATATGTAAAATCTATCTATTTATAACTTTTGTATTGTTATGGATCTAACAATGGAAGGTTGTGGATATGGTCAACTTGGTGTCCATAATGCTCCAAAGGATGGACCAAAAAATGCTTAGACATATGCTATCCATATTAGATATAATAGACTTTGGCAAGTCAAAGTTGAGCCATACATGACAAAAATAAAGCTTAACATTATCCTTAGATTAAATGGATTCTTTATAAGAAATCATTAAATTCATTTTTTTTAAATGATCAACTACTACAAAAATACAATCATTACCATATTTAGATGTGGACAAACCTAAGAAGAAATCCATAAATATAGATTCCCAAGGTTTGGATAGAACTGAAAATGGTGTATATTGTCCTTGCTTCTTGTTGGCTGGTTTGAAATTAGTGTAAGGGGTACATGACTTGATCTACCTCTCAACATTGTTTCTCATCTAGGGCCAATAGAAGTATTTGTCAAGTACTACAAATGTTTCTCTATCCCAAAATGACCTGCTATTTTTTTTAAGTGTTTTTTCCAATAATATTTGGTAATCACTAGCTAGTACACAAATATATCCCATGTAGTAGAGATGGTTATCTTACAAATAAAATTAGAAACATGTTACTCATACGAATAAATATACATGTATTTACAAAAATAGAATCTATTTGATATAAGGTAGACCAATTGGAAGTATCATACCCATATGAATTAAGAATAGTGGTGATTGCTATTATTGGGGGTTAGCTTAAATAATATTCTATTGAATTGGTGCTCCCTTTTTTAAGATTGGTGATAAAATAAAATTATTGTTTATATGTGGCCCAATTTTGATGTCTTTCATTCCTTAGCTTAATCTACATATAAATAAACTCTAGATGTCTTTGACCTATGTGGATTATGGTTTCTTTACCCAATATGTAGTTATTACATTGTTTACATGCTTGGACAATGGCATAGAGATATTTTTCATATGTGGGATATTTTTGAACTTTTTAGTTGAATATTTCACTATGATAGGTAATTGTATGTCCATGTTGTGTGACAAACACTCCTAATGTGTACTTTAATTCATAAGTCATTACCTTAATATGTTGATGCAAATAAAGTAGATAAAATGGAGGACTGAAACACAATTGCTCCTTTAGCTTCTTAATACACTTTTTTGTGTATATTTCCTAAGGAACTTGGATATGGTACCTCCTTTAGTCACTTTGTATAGTATCCAAGAAATGTGTGAGAAACAAAATAAAAATATTTGATAGAAATTGACAAGACCCAAAAGGCTATGAAGCTCTATTAGAGTCTTTGGAGTAGGTCAATCTCTAATTACCTAAATCTTCTTAGGATCAACATGGACTCCTTATTTATCAACAATATACCCAAGGTACTTAATCTTCATTATGTCAAATGGGAACTTATACAAATTTGAAGCACCTATAGAGCGTGTTATATATTTTGGGGTGGATCCTCGATTCTCAATTCGATGCGAGATCCGTGGGCGTTCACTAGGATGGATAGCGACAAAGTATAGCGGTTATGGGCAGCTTCATTTAAATATAAATGACATAATTAAATTGTTGATTTGTTATGATTTTTATAACAATAAAATTTATTCTTATAACAAATAATGCTATCATGCGATGTATAAATATATATGCAATATATTATGCCATAGGTGTGTGTGCCTTGAGAGCACCATGGGTGTGCCATGCGAGCATGGGAGTGCATCATAAGAATGCCAGAGTCTGCATTGTAGAATTCATGAATAATGCTGAAGAGCATTGTAATGGACTTGTAGTTGTCATATTTACGTATCATATGTAATATTCTATTGTAAGCTTGTAGGAGAGTTTGCATAAAGATATTGTAGTGAGAGTGCGATGAGATGCTTGTAAATGCATAATATTGAACACTGTAATGCAATGTGGCAGATTGCATACTGTGATGCATATTGATGCATAGTAGCATGAAAATCTTGGATGCCTGTAGTTTTGTGAGGAGATTACATGGTGATGTGTGGGCTTGGTGTAGAGCTCAAAAATTATTGCTTATTGCAATGTTGTAATCATAGTAAGAGTGATTATGTTGTGGGTGAGAAGAAACTCATGTGGGGAGATGCCGGTGTGCATGGTGTATTGGAGAGAAGGAGTTGCAGCAGATTTGCATAGTTCTCCTTCTTCTTGTACATTGTATTATTGCTAATACAAAGATGCAGGTGTTGGTGTTTTCTTGGAGGACGTAGCCCAATAGTATTGGGTGAACCTCATTAAATCATGGTGTTCTCCTTTTTTCTGCATGAATGTTTTATTTTTTCTATTCTTAATTTGCTCACACATAAATCATATTGCTAAATCCCAACAATATATGTTCCTCCCATGTCTTACTTGATGTTCTTGTTTAAATAAATTCTTGGATCTAAATCTTGATTTTATCATTTTTAAGGATTGATCTATGGTAAATAGGCATATTAGATAAATAACAATTAGTATTTAAATCAATGGAATAATTTATCTCATAATGAAGTGTAATATCAATTGGTGACTTAAGAAAATCATCATGTTTTACTAAAATATTGTTCTTTTGCTTGTATTGAGTATGGTCTACAATTGATGTAGTGTGTATCCTTATTCTACTTTGTATTTTGATCATCATCAAAATAAAATTCTTATTTTGGCTATCATATTTATGTATTTTCTAGTACTAATTAATAAAACAAATGTAGGATAAGATAACTTTGATATCCCATAACATTAAAATCTAACAGTAATAATGATACTTCAAGGTATAGACTCATATACCATGCATCTTCTATATAAATGGTTGTCCAAAAATCACATCATAAAACACCAACGGTACAACATCACATAAAAATTCAATTTTGAAGGGCTTAATGGCACAAGAAAGAAGATATTGTTGAGTGATACAAATATATCTCCCCTATTTTAACCATCCAATATTATATGGTTGTGTGTAGTATGATAAGAAGATTCAAATCCTTCAACATATTAGAAAAAATAAGATTATTTTGACTCCCATTATCAAAAATAAAATGTTATGGATTACCCACAACTCATATTTGAGAGTGAAATATACATTATATGTGTGAATTCTCTGGTGCAACATGTGTGGTGGAAATAGTCACATTATATTTAACATCTTTTCTCTATCCTCAGCCTATAGATGTGGAAGTAGTGGTACAATGGATGTGGAGGGTTCTGACTCAAAAAATAATGACTAAATTGCTCAACACTCCTCCCTTCAAATTTGATTTCTTTTATGATAATAACACCAGTTTCTATTCTTATCCTTTGAGGCATTCTTTCTTGGGAGTAATTTTTTGCTTCCAATTCTAATTTTAGAGATGATGCCCTTTATTATGATTCTTTGGATAATCACTCTTTCATTTCTTTGGCTAGTACTTACTATTCTAGATTTTGTTATTTGCCACTCTTTTTTTATTTAGTTTTTATGCTTCTACTCCAATTTGATAACATGTTTATATGTTTCTCCCAATGTCTTTAATTCAAATAGATCTATGGTTAAAATGTACCATTACATCCCACTATTGTACTTGATAATTCAATACCTTTTAGTATCTTGAATACCTAGCTTTATTGCAATGGAGTAGAAACCATTAGTATAATCTTGAATATATTAGTTTTTACCTTAACACAATTCTTGCCATCACATATATTGGTTTTCATAGGCTCCCATAGGATAATATTCTTCCTTTATGGCCTTCATAAAATTAACCCATGTGAATGCTACATCATATTCATTATCTTCTATAAACCTATTATAATATTCTTCCTCCAAATTTTGAATACATAATGAAGATTTCAAGAGTGCAAATGTGATTTTCTCACTATCCATGAATTTATTTATTGAGAAGTATGAAGATAGCTAATCCAAATGATTTTCTAGGATATCAACATTAATTTTTCCTTCAAAGTAGGAATATTAAAAAGTGCCTACACATGAAAAGGTGTGGTAGAAATAAATTGTGCTAGATTAGTGAGAGGCTATGCAAAGGAGGTTGTAGAACTTATAGTAGGGATTTGTTGAAGTATTTTAACAAACTGGTCCATCATTTCATTATTCTATTTTATGAGGGCTACGTTCTACATCTCCTTAAAAGTATCAACTATCTCGATGTTGTACATTCTACTTTTTTCATAAGACCATTTGGAACAACAAGGGAGGTAACCATAAGGATCTTGTTTCTAAAACCTAAAATTTCAATATCCTGATATCATGTTTTTGGACATACACTCCTAAGACATGCTACTTTGATAGCACTAATTTAAAACTCATAATTTTAGTTGATCCAAAACTTCGAATTTTGAGTTAAGGAAGATCATTAAAGAGTGTAACCCTAAAATAATGGAGTATAAAAGTACATAACACAATAGTATACAAGAAAAATAGTATAGTAATTTAATTTCTTAGAAAATAGAGTACAATGCAAACAATATTTGAGAAGAGATATGAGACTATAACATTATATCAATTACTCATGCTTTTTACAGTCAGGGATGCATATCTCTTTATAGAAAAATTGGTGTGTTGGAAATTCATAATATTAAATATGGAAGGTCACCCATATGGAAATGTGGTGGTTCACTTTTTATGAGTTAGAAGGTCACCCATATGGAAATGTGATGACTCATATTCCATGAGTTACAAAGTGTATATTAAGTAAAAATTGCATACATGTGAATTTTCATTTTGTGTTTTATCTTCTACTAATCTATCAATATAACTAGAGATGCATTTTGGCTATGAAAATTTAAAAATAAAAAATTAATATTTTTAGTAAGCATTTTGTTTTGCATATTTGAGGCCTTATAAAGCATGCTATTTGGAGATAAAATTAAAAATGAAAAATGATAAAATTGGTATGTTTTTGTTGAGTGAAAAAACATTCCTCCTATTATGACTTCTCTAGTGTAGCGTGTAAGGTGGCAATGGTCACATTTGATTCATTCAATGATTTGCTCTCCAATATCCTTAGTGTACGAATGTGGAGGTAGTGGTGTAATGTAAGTAATAAGGTTAAGGCGTGGTAAATAATGATTTAATTGCTTGAAAATCCTCCCTAATATAATGGTTGATGTTGTGATAATCACACCATTTTCCACTTTTGACCTTTAAGGGATTCTTTTCTTGAGAGGATTAGTTTGCTTCCAAATTTGATTTGGGAAAGACCCTCTTTATCATGATTCTTTTGAAAGTGACTCTTGTATTTATTTATATGGTGCTTAATGTTTTGTTTTTTTTTATTTAGTCCTCCTTTTCTACTTTTTTTCTTGTGCTTCTACTTCAATTTGACATCAATTTTATATGCCTCTCCACATATCTTGAATTTGAAGATGTCCATATCTTCTTGAATGTACAATTGTAATCCATTATAGCACTTAAGGATTCAATGCATTTGAGTATATTGAAAACCTAGATTTGCTACCATGTAATAGAAATAATTAGTATAATATCAAATAAAATGGTCTTTACCTTGATGTAATTATTTCCATTGCATGTATTAGCCTTCATAGGCCACCACACGATAATATTATTTGTTGATTACCTCCATGAAATTATCCCATATGAATGCTACTTCATATTTATTCTCTTCTATAACGCCATTATAATATGTTTCAAACCAATTTTGAATAGGTAGTGAAACTTTCAATAGTGCAAAAGTGATTTTCTCACCATCGATTAATTTATTTATAGATGTATGAAGATAACTAATCCAACTAGTTTTCTAGGGCATAAGAATTATTTTTTTCTTCAAAATAAGGAATATAAATAATGACCTATTTATCAAAAGGTGTGGTATCATTGAATAGTCCATCTATTTCTATTGTGTAGGGGCTATAATTGAAGTAGCAATGGTCCTAATTCATGGCTTGATCATCAATAGAACTAATTTACTTATTTTGGATATCATATTTGTGCATTATTTTTCTCTAATTAAGGAAATAGAGGCAGGAGGAGAAACCTATAGGTCCAGTAACATTGATGCCCAACAGTGATAATGAGACTTTAGGGCCTAGAGGAATATACACATCACCTCTTGACATAAATTGTTAGCCTAAAATCACATCGCAATCATACAAGGCCATAACATCATACAAAATTTTATCTTTGAAAGGCTTGATATAATAAGAGGATAAATTATTGAGTGACATAAACTTCTCTCCCCTATTGAAACCATCCAATATTATATGGATATGGTTGTGGTATGGTTTGAATATTTAAGTCCTTCACAATTTGAGTAGAAATCAAATTCTTTTGACTCCTAGTATAAACAATGAAATGTAATGGTTTACCCTTGACCCAAATTTGTGTATGAAATACCCATTCCTCCTCATGTGATTTCTCTAGTTTTGTATGTGTCATGAAAATGGTCACACTTGGTTTGGCTTCCATGATTTGCTTCCCTCTATTCTTAGCCTATGGATGTAGAGGTAGTGGTTTAATGGATGCAAAGTATTGCAACTTAGAAAATAATTACTGAATTGCTTGATACTCCTCCCTAAAATGCCAATTACTCTTGTGATAATTAAACCATTTTCTATTATTGGCCTTTAAGGGATACTTTTCTTGCGAGTTATTTTTTCTTATAATTATAAAATTAGGTCTAACCGATTTTATAATGATTACTTGGAGAGTTAATATTACCTTTTTTGGATAGTACTTGGTATTTTGGTTTTCATTATTTGCTTCTCCTTTTTCATTTTTGCTTTTGTTATTCTACTATAGTTTTATAGTAAGTTTATATGCCTCTTATAATATCTTGAATTTTAAGAGGTCCATGTGTTGAAATATGTGGTTGTTAAGTTTCTCTAAAGGCAACAATCAAAATTTTGTAATCTTTTCCCTTTTGGCCTGTGTCAACCTTGAAAAACTTTTTTTTTTTTGGTATTTTTTAATATTTTTTCTTGAGGGTCGATCTCGTAACCTTGACCCAAAGGAAACATTTAAATGGGTGTAAATACCCATCCTAATAGATTATTTAATCATAATTTGAGTGTGCTTTTTATTCTCTTTAAGTGAAGATATTTTTTCATCTATAGACACCCCATCATATATCATGTTTTCTATATGTTGTATATTTCTGTTATCAAACAATACTTGTATTAGAGCAAGTTTTTATTCCATTCCTTTCATTGGAACTCAATATTGGTTCATTAATATTTTTGACTAGATGGATCCCTAGTTTTGGGATTGAGTTTCTTGAGGTTTTTTGAAAACCTTGTTTGTCTTTTATAGATTTTTCTAAAAAAACATTTCCTTTTCTCTTTCGACTTTTGATGTCCAATAGCAGCATTGATTAGAGGGAGATTTTTTGGCCACCATGAGAGGCTAATTTTTTTAGATAGATTCCTCATTCCAAAGAAGTCATGTGTAAGCTTCTATGCTTAGCAAAGTATTCCAAGACACTTAACAAAATTGGTCTAATAATTTATTTACAACATAGGCATGATGAGTTCTTGATTGGTTGTGTTTGATTGTTGTATTAAATAAATTGTAATAGATACAAATAAATTATTAAAAATTTTGGATTATTTATAAAATTTCAAAGGGCTCATAGTTTAGCACTTTTTTGTTGTTTCTCCTTAAGTACCTCAAAATTGCATTTGAAAATTATTGCATTTCCCTCCAAATTTTTAAATTTTTTATTTTTGAATTTAGAATATTTCTTGCTTTTGATAGGATAATGTGTGATTGTTTTTATGTGCATCATGATGAAATAGGTATGCATTATATGTAGAAAAAATGGGGTATAGTTTTGAGTAGCATGTTTATAATTGTATTGACTTTTCCCTTCCAAGTTTGGCACATGGAGAGGTGGCTCACTAAGGCATTTCCTATGGGAGGTAAATTTTTCAACCCCCCATTCTCTTTGATGATGATGTTAGTATTACTCATATGTATTCCCATAATGATGTTAGCCTAACCAATGATGTGGCCCTTTATAATGATAAGGCTAATGATGTGACATCCTTTTTGGCATAGAACGATGTTGTGGCAAGGCCATATAGTTACCACATGGAATTCATGTTGTTGTGCTTTCACAAAATTCCCTAGTTTGCATGGACTAGATATCCATCAATTTTAATTTTGAAGAATTTTATTTTGTTTGCTTCATCTTGTGCATAATTGTTAACCATCCAAAACTCAAAGTTCTCATATTCTAAGTGTTTAACTGTGAATGCTCAATTTCTATAGGATATGAGTTGTAATGGTTATTATTGTTGTTGTTGTGTATGGTAAACTATTTAAAATAGCAATAAAAATCTCCCATTGGGATATTTTTTTATTACACTTTCGAACAATTACCCATAGGTCTATGTTCCCCATAACCTAAGCACCTCAAACTTGCTTAAATAGGTACTACAAACTTGGCACTAACCTTGGTAGCAGGGATGGTGCCCTTTTTAAGGCCCATACCTCCTTTATTTCTAAGTAAAATATTCATGAAACCAACTCCATTAGATGCATATCAATTTTTTATTTCAATGAGTATAAACTTTCCTAAATTTTGAGAAGATTTAATAGCTCGAATGGCCTATTTACAACATTCATTTTAATTGCCATATTGACCATGGTACTTACATTTTACCATGTAATACATTTAAAGGACTATATCTCCATCAATACTTCATGAAAATTTAGAAAATCACTTCCATTATATGTGCCTTGAAAAGAGCTTTTTAACAAGTATAATTTTACCTATATTTTAAGGAGATTTGACACCAATAATTACTTGTTTTGTACATGTTTTTTTTTTTTGTACTATTAAAAGAAGATGATTTTAACGGGATCCCAAAACCACTACAAAGCAAGCCACGAGGGCAACAGACACAGAAAAAAACCTTGGAAAAAACCAGAGGTAAACCAGAAGAAATACGGGAACCAGACCACAAGGCATCAAAGGAGGGAGAACTGAGATAGTTCTACACCAACTTATGAACACCTTGAGTTACATTAGCCACCAAACTAGAGATATTTTTAGTTAAGTCAAGGGTAAATTTCAACGTGCTCCAAATTTTACGTTGGTTAATATCAATGAGCTTTAAATCACGAAGAACCAAATATTTAAAATTCTCAGTCACTTTGGGAGAATAGATTTCCTCCATAGACTTCTCCCGGGGAAGATCCCTCGACAAAACATCAAGATCCAAAAAGTCCATAGTAATGGGTGAGTCACCCTCCTCCACTTTACTCCGCATCCGTTTAGACTTACGACGCACCATGACAACAATACCAGTCGACTTCAAATCAGAACCACCAAGGTCCTCCACATTCACCTTGGGGGAAAAATAGAGATTAACAGTGTGACCCGATGAGTGTACCTCATTTGCCTTCGGGTCACCACCCCAAACCCCTCTTGAAGAGATCTGAATATTTTTGGAAATCTGCTCCAGGCCAACACCAAAAGTGAAAGAGAGAGTGTCCACACTATCTTCAGTGTCTGTTCTAGAGGCTAACCGAGAACCACCGCCAACAGAGGGGGAGTCCACATTCAGCTTGGGACCACGAACCATAGGAACAAAAGGATCTGCAAGAGACTTCAAAAAATTGTTAGCATCAAGGCCACACTCTAAAGCAGCCTGTTCGAAAACCAACAGAGCCAAGCCTTGGTGGATAGGGGCTTGACCATGACCAACTTGGACATTGAGGAAGGACTTTTGCATGGATTGAAAAATAAATAAAGGAATGTTCATACAGGCTTTACGTCTAAGGTGATTTAAAAACATTGCATGAAAACTCCTTATGATATCATAAGAAGGGTCCAGGGTAAAATAATCCATAATGACCCGCACAACACGGTTCCAAGGAGAGGGCAAAGTCGCAAGCACTGAAGCCATTCTGAATGTGCAAAAAAAAAACTCCTCCTTATCTATAAAATAGTGATTTCTTGCAATAAATAATACCTTTCACGGTTGTGATAGGCACCATCCAAAGCCAAACCAGTGGTTCTACTAATAAGATCCACCAAAATTTGAAAATACCATGAACCGACACTGACCCAACCCTCATTCCAGGAAGAAACCATGTAGTTAGTGAGCAAAGGATTGTGACCATGGAATTTTAAGATACAATCTAAAAGACCTCCATCATCTAATATTGACTTAACCTCTTCATCGAAAGAAATAGACGAAGGTTCCAAACGAGGTTTACATAATTTAGGCTTAGCAGGATAAATCTTAGCTTTCCCCATGCTAATACTAAACCAACAAATAACTAACTCAGACCACACAAAAGAAACCTAGAGCGAGGAACTTACAATGACCAGATAATACCAAAAATAAATAATATAAGGTATTAGAGCACTCAAATACCAAAACCTGATTAAAGAAATCAACCACCCAATGGAAAAGGAGGGCAAAGTAGGCCCACTCACAGAACAATGAGGAACATCGAAAAGGGGTCTCATAGCTAAATTCCACTCCTTCACAGAGAACGTGACCATCTTCAATCTAGGCAGTAGAATAAAATAACTCATGAGGACCACAAAGGAGGACTGTAAGTCAACATAACTAGACAACTTCTCATAACATTATGAAACAACAACCAAACTATCCTAAGAAAGGACTAAGAAGAAAACATGAGATTTCCAAACTGGCCCAAGAAACCCATGAAGACAAAAGTCTCGAAGGTAACCATACCATGAAGAACCATTTGAGTGCCATCCTAAATCTAGAAGAGGGCTCCACCACAAATAAAACATAAGCCAATTGAGAACGTAGAAAATATCAAAGCAATAGAGCCCAGTTGTCCCGGCAAGGGAAAATAAAAGGACAAGTGTAAGGCAAAATGATGTTTCCAAATGCCACCTCAACCTGCACTTGAAAGGAACACCAACATATTCAATGTGAAAAGTACCGACGCTCAACACAAACCATGGAAATCCCTTTTGAAAAAATAATTGATGACTGCAAAACCTCCAGCCCAACTTCATGAAATTTCCATTCATCAGGAACAAAATCCCAAAAATTGAAAAAGGCCTAATCAAAGATCTCAGAAAATGAGAATCATAAATCCATATAGAATAGATATCCAGGGCTAACATTCTTTTATAGAAACTCCCCCTAACGAGGACGGGACAAAGATCCCTCCAAGGACAAAGAACTATCATCATCTCAACAACCATAAAGAGCCACCACCCATAAAACAGATAGAGAAGCAATAGAGACCTCAAATTTGAAAAACACCACCATATGGGACCGTTCAGTGGACTATACCACACTTGCCACCTTACATCATTAATGGAGGTAAAGAGAAAATCACCTAAGATGAACCACCAAATATTACAAGGAGAAATATTGATTCAATATTTAAATTTTAAATTAGAGATCTTCCTCATTAATGGAGAATTAATCGGGGCCACCAAAATCCAAGTCACAAAAAATTGATTCAAAATTTGAATTTGAAATTTTAACATCACTATGAAAATATGGGCCATTTTGCACCACACTTGCTCCCTAATTACCTCATCAAAAATCCCTTGATTAAGAATCCCATCTAAAAAACTCTTCTCTACTAGCATCCCAATCATGAAGAAAATCCAGAACGTCAGCAGAAACACTAGGGACACCCAACCAACATTACGGCTTCTCATCATTAACAAGTCTGATCAAATCATTAGAAAATTCAGAATGCCACACCTTGAATCCTTGACTTCCAACTGCCAAATTATCCAGACAATAGATTGTCGCGTTTCCTTCCCTATACACATGGCTGATAGAGAATTCTTCAAAAGAAGATAGGTGGGCTCTAGATTCGTCAATAAGATTTGAGAAATGCCAACTCAATCTATAAACTCGTTTTAGAAAATTCATAATGTTCAGTGAATCACCTTCAATGATGACCTTGCAACCTCCCAATTCTTTTAATAATTGTATTCCCCAAAAATCAACTCTACACTCAACAAAATGGGAAGATTGCTCTCCTAAGTCTTCAATAAAAGCTAGAACTATATCACCGAGATGATCTCTTATTAATCCGTCCATGCTAGCCTTACCTAGATTTCCCTTTGATGATCCATCAAAGTTAAGTTTTAGCCATCTCAGAGGAGGTGGGGTCCACTTCACACTATTGCAAATGTTGGGCGTCGGAGGAGGTCTCAGGTCTAGAAAAAAAACCAAAGTATATTCTAAGAAAAAGTCAGGATGATCCCTTGGGATAGATGGAATAGACTCCTTCAAGGAAGATGCAATATTTTCACCTAATTTCCATGGAATTATATTACACAAATGAGCCAGGTCACCCTCTCTATTTTTGAAAACTCGAGAATTACGTTCCTTCCACACTCCCCAAAGAAGATGGGGCAACAAGAATTTCCAAAAACATTTCATGTGTGGTGAACAAAAAGGAGACGACCACTGATTGACCATGTCAAGAATAGAATTTGGTAATATCCAAGTTAACCCAATTTGTTGAAGATAAAAATAAAATATGTTCTGAAACACCCTACATCTAAGAAACAAATGGGTCGTTGACTCCCAATCCTGCTTACATAAAAAACAACGATTGAGCAAATTGAATCCCCACTTGTGGAGATTGTCAATAGTTAGAACTTTATTTTACACAAGCAGCCAATAAAAAATGTTAATCTTGGGAGTGATATTCTTCACCCAAATTTTAGCCTAGGGCCAAGCACCATTACCCTGAGGGCAAAGAACAGAGTAAGCTGATTTAACTAATAAGCTGCCCTCACTGTCATCGTTCCACACCAACCTATCCCCTAATTCCTCATTGCAAAGCACATAACTATGAAGCTCCAAAATAATTGTACTCCAAACCCATTGATCCTAATTAGTTCTAATGAAATGAGGAGTCTTCAACCAAATCCTTCGATTATTTTGAACAAGGATGAAATCTGCAACTTTAATAAAATTAGTTTCCTTAGAAAGTGCACAAACTTCATTGAAATGTTTTTCCTCCACCAAAGGATGATATCTTAGCCACGAGTCATCCCAAAATGAGAATGATCTGTTGTTACCAATCACCCAAGAACTATTGGATTTAATAAACTCCTTGTAATTGATTATGCTTTTCCAAAAATTTGAACCTTCTGAGGAGACCAGATCAGATAAAAAATTATTGAACTAGTATTTGGCCGCTAAAATGCAACACCAAAGACTATCCACACTGGAGGCAACTCTCCATGCTTGTTTAGAGACCAAGGCCCTATTCATTAATGCAACACTTTTCAAGTTAAGACCTCCATATTTTTTCCTCAAACAAACCTGGTCCCAAGAACAAAGATGAATTTTTCCTTTAAGATCCGGCCCCGCCCAAAGAAAAGCCTTCCAAATACTGTCAAATTTTACCACAACTTTAGCAAGGACACTAAAAATTGACATAAAGTAAAGTGGAATGCTTTGAAGCATACTTTGAACAAGAATAGCTTTTCCAACCTGGCTTAAAAGAGCACCCTTCCATGTCGATGGTTTTTTCTGAACCCTTTCCACTACCGGAGTCCAAAATTCATTTTTCAAATACCCAACAAACAAAGGAAGGCCCAAGTACGTTACTGGGAGAGAAACAATCCGATAACCCAACAAAGAGGCAATCCTATGTTGATGAACCTCAAGAGTATAGGTGAAAAAGATACTGCTTTTGAGAAAATTTATCAGCTATCCAAAGGCTCTCCCATAACAATATAAAATACTTTTCACATCTCTAGAATGGTAGATAGATGCCAGACACGATAGCATCATGTCATCTGCAAACTACTGATCAGAAATAGGTTGGATCTGCATAGCCTGCTTGGCACCAAACTCCATACCCCATGATTTAATAGAACATACAAGAGCCTTTGCCATAATATAAAGAGAAAGGGGGAGATAGGATCACCCTGACGCAAGTCTCTTTGCGAGTTGGAAAAACCGATCGGGGATCCATTTATCAAAATCGAGAACCAAGCCGAGGAAATGGTGGCCTCCATAAGATTCACCCAGGAATCACTAAAACCAAATTTTCTAAGGACCAAAAATAAAAAGGGCCAAGAAACCCTGTCATAAGCTTTATTAACATCCAACTTAAGGAAAAATCCACCCTTCCACTTTTTTGAGCCGAATGCAGAAGTTCATGAATTACTATAACACCATCAAGGATTTGTCTTCCCGGCACAAAACCACTTTGGGTCGCATCAATAATAGCCGATAAGATAGGTTTTAATCTGTTAACCATAGCTTTAGAGAAAATTTTATATACAGTATTGCACAGGCTAATCGGCCTAAAATCGTTAAACGACGACACATAATCCTTATTGGGAATTAAAGCCAAAAAAGTAGAGTTCAATGTCCTTGGAAATGTTCTTGAGGTTTGGACATGGCGAATGGCGTCACAAACATCCTTCCCATAGATATGCCAAAATTTTTGGAAAAAAACAAGCGGGAGGTCATCTGGGCTAGGGACCTTTAACGGGCCCAAAGACTTGGTAGCGGTATGAATATTGTCATCTGTCAATGGGGCAAGAAGAGAATTGTTCATTTCAACTGTAACCAGACTGGGTATGGCCTCCAGCATTCTAACTTTCACCTCATGATCTCAAGGAGGCAAGAAATATAGCAACGATCTGAAAAAGTCCACCGCATCTTGTCTTATTTCTAAAATATCTGAATATCTCCCTCCATCAGACTTATCTATCTCCCTGATCCTATTTCGAGCTCTTCAATGTAAGATGGACGAATGGGAAAAACAAGATTTTTTTTCACCTTCCTTGAGCCACAGCTCTTTGGACTTTTGTTTCCAAAAGAGCTCCTCTTTAGCCTGAATATAATGGATAGAACATAGGACAAATTTTTCCTCAGCAAGCAACCCCTCAAAGAGACCCTGAGACTCAATCTTAGATTTGATAGATGACATGAGAGGTTTCAGCTGCTCTTTTCCTAGAACAAGTTTCCAAAATAAAATTTGTTCCACAACTTGAGGTAGTCTCTGAGCCTTCTCAGCTTAAATAACAATTTGTGAATACAAGCACCAAGAGTGGGCTCTTGCCACCATTCTAAAAATCTGGTTTCAAAATCAGGATGGGAACACCACATCACTTCAAACAAAAATGGCCGAGGGAGAAATGGAAGCCCCTCTGAAACTTTGAGCCATAAAGGATTGTGGTCCAAACCAATTCAAGGTAGAGTGGATAAAGAGGCATCCCTGAATAAGTCTACATAATAATGGGAAACTAACATTCTATCAATTCTACTCAAAATAATACCATTAACTATCCTTCGATTGCTCCAAGTAAATTGGGCTCTTAGGAGGTCAATGTCACGGAGAACAGCTTGATTAACAAAATCATGAAAATCCAAAATACTTCTCTCATCCACAACATTTCCACCCCACTTTTTAGAAGGAAATAGAGGAGAATTGAAATCTCCAACCACCAACCAAGACTCATGCTAGAAAGTAGCCCTCATATCCAAAAGAAGGGTCCAAAATCTACGTCTATCAAAAAAGGAGTTAGGAGCATAGATATTAGACATCACCCATCATTTGCAAGAGGTTTTACACCAAAAAAGGATATTGATAACTCTATTAGAAGAAGATATAACATGTACCTCATACTTAGACACATCCCAAAAGAAAAGGAGACCACCAACAGAGTCAACAACTTCAGAAGCCATAAAACCTAAGTCTCTCCAAACTAACTTATGAGTATCTTCCCAAGCAGAAACCTCAATATTCGACTCTTGAATACATAAAAAATCTGGAATTTTCTCCTTACATAAGGATGCAAGAAAATATTTTTGAGAGGTTTCATTGAGCCCCCTAACCTTCTAGGAGTAAATCTTCATGTAAAATTAAAAGGAGAGTTTCTTGCCAATTCCCCCAGCTTGTGGGGAAATGAACCCATCCAATCTGAGTTGTTTCTCTCTATTTTCACCTTCAGCAATAATATGGGCTTGGCCACCATTCACCACTACCTCATTAGTGGTTCTCTTTTTTCTAGACTTAACTGGAGGCCTACCAACTTTTTTAGGAAATCCATAGTCAACTGGTCTTTTACGTAGGTTTCTTGTTTTTGATCCAAGAGAGCCTTTTTCAATAACATGCTTGGGAGACTCAATTGGATCCAAAATATCCCCAATAGGGGAGTATTCCAAAGCTAAAGGAGAGGACACCTTCCAAGGAGTTTCCCAAAGAGGAACCTCCTCCGCCTCAATGCTTTCCAAACCCAAGAAAGAGTTTGACAGAGGAATTGCCTTCCCAATATCAACAATATCCCCAACCAACAAAATCTTCAGATTGTCATTACAATACTAGGACTTGGGAGGAGGATAACTACAGATCTCCTTAGGAGAAGCAACAACAGGACCACATTTAGAAGGACAAGATGTCAAAACATGCTTACCTTTTGAACCTTGAGAGAAATTAGGGGTCTTCTTTTTCCAAATTCTATTCTTTTTCATCGGGGTTTTCCATTCATTCGACTTCTCTTATAGAGGCCTAACCAACGGAAGAGGGCCATGCTTCACAAATTTTCCAGCATTGATAGGAGCACATTTTATCTTCTTTAAACATAAATTTTGATGGTGGCCTCCCATTCCATAAGATTGACAGGCCTGAGGTTTATTCTCATAGACAATAGGTTGAATCACAGTGCCTACACGGGACACCAGTTCCACGAAAGTAAGGAGTTTTTTCTCAATGTCAACCAATAAACACATCCGAACGAACTGGCGACGAGAATGGGATAAGCATATTTTGTCGAAAGAAACAAAATCCCCAATCACTGCAACAACTCCATGAAACACAATTTCATGCCACATATGAATCGGGGACTCAAGAAGATGAACCCAAACTGGGACAATATTGAATCTCTAAGAAGTGGGATTGAAATCATGACTTCACCTCCTTAGAAAAATGCCACGCTTCCCAAAAAACCATGGGTCGCCTTCAAGAATTCTCCTCAAGTCCTCCTCACAAGAAATTTTTATAAGAAAAAAAAATTGAGGTAGCAACGCTAAGTCTAGAGAACCCCTGGGATTCCATTTGGAAATGGCCCAACATTTCAAAGAGTCTAACTCAGGACGCCCCCCAACCAACTTGCCAACAAAATCCCAAGTCCCGTTCTTAAGCAAAGAGTCCACAGTAGCGTCTGAAATAAGAATTTTGAAGGTATTACCATCCACTATTCAGGGAGGGAACTCACCCTCAATATGAGCTCCTGACACAACATGAGCATAGGATAATGAGTTCTGCTGGTGCAAAAAATAAGCAAACTCCCAATGAGGAACACTCGGATCCCACCAAGGGAAACCACCATTGGTCGAGGACTTACCTACCCAAAACAAATCCTCCACATTGATCTCCTCCACCTCCACCTCACCATTAGCATATGACTCTCCAAAGTACCACATCGCTCCAGCTTTAGCTCCAGTCTATCCTTATTTTGTACATGTTGTCTAAGCTGCTACACCCAAGTTATGCTAGTGTTTAAATCTCAAATAAATGGCTCTCATGAAGTCAAGGGGTTTTAAAATGTCAAAATATGAAGAATCCCTACCAACCATCCATCAACGACTCTCATAAATTTGAGAAAATTTTAAATGTTAAAATATTAGGAAGCCCTACCAACTATCTAATCTTAGATCAATTAATATCATGAGTTAAAAGGTTTTTAAATGTAAAAATATTAAGAAGCCTCACTAGTCATTTGATCTAGAAAAATCAATAACTTATAAAGAGTTAAAAGTTTGAAGGAAAAACTTAAGAGATAGAACGTTTGAGGTTTCGTATAATGTTTCCCAACTTTCCAATTTGGGTAGATCAATGGCTCATAAAGAGTTAAAAGTTCGAAAGAAAAAATTATGAGATAAAAAATTTGATGGTTTCGACAAGCTTTCCCAACTATCTGATCTAGGTAAAAAAATAACTCATGAAGAGTCATAAGTTTGAAGAGAAAATTTAAAAGATAAAATATTATAAGCTCTAACAAGATTTTACAGCCATCTAATCTATATTTATCAATGGTTTAGGAGCAAACAAGTTATTTAAATGCAATAAAAAATAAAAATTATAGCCATAGGAAATTGTCAAAAAATAATAAAAGTTATCAAAAAATGTACATTATTACCAAAAAATGCATAAACAAGGCTAGAAAACATATAAAATGATCAAAAAAACATGGGGAAAGGATGGAAAATATAGATTACTATTGAAAAAACATAAGGAGAATGCTAGAAAATATAGAAAATGACCAGAAAATATAGGGAAAGGCCATAAAACATCGAAAATGGCCAAAAATGCAGAGAAAGACTAGAAAACATAGAAAACTATCAAAAAATGCAAAACATTACCCAAAATATCATATACTACCAAAAAGGAATAGAATGTAACTGGAAATGCATAAAGGAGAAATAAATAAATAAAAATAAAAATGATTAAAAAATCTTTTAGTGCTTACATTTTTGAATTTGTCTCACACGGTTTTTTTTTTGTATGATATCTGATGTAGATGTTCAAATTTAAAGGTAGTGGAAGAGGTGAAATTAATTATTAGATTCATATTTTCTAATGGGTGTAAGAGCTTTAATGTTGACCTAGCAGGTACAAATTTATAGGACAATGAACATGATGGAATTTATGATCCACCAAGATTTTTTAGAGAATTAATGAGGTATGGTTGAGGTGCTATATAAACAATCCCAAGGAGCACAAACAAAGAATTATTGAATCATGGTTGAGGTGTAGCCCCCAAATTAATTGTAAAGGCAATGTTATGTAAATAATCACCAAATTGTATATATATTAGCACACCAACCAATTACAAGGGTCAGAGATCATCTATTACCAGGCCTTAGACTTATTTTCATTTAGATTTTCTATCAGTATTTGGATGGAATTTCTAAACCAAGCTTGAATATTGTTTTGAGTTTTATTCTTATAATCCACCAAAGTGGGTAAATCTAAATCGATGTATTCTATAATTATCTTTATGATGCAAGACTCTAAAATTTCATGTATTCAATCTATGCATGTTGATGGTGGTTGCACTTCATCTATTTCATAATATTTTTTTCCTTTGAAGATTGCACCATCTCAGGTCTCAAGTTGTGTGAATACTAATTGGATTGGAATTGGTTTTAAATTGGAGTTATTTCTTTACCTAATCTAAATAGAGTTCAAGGTAGTATTAGCTTCTCTTTTTTTTCTTTTCTCTTACCCTTAAAACCTTTGACTTTTATTTGAAATATATTTCGATTAGGAATAGACTAATTTTCATTTAAATACAGTTCTATTTTACAATAGTTTGATTTTCACTCGGTTGCCATACATTAAAATATTAGTGTAGTGGAATTGTTTTCATATAGTTAAGCAATTTTATTTTAAAGAATTGTACCCAAAAAAAAAAAGTAAGTTATACCAATAAAGACCCCTTGAAAAGATAGTTATCAATGACCTCTAAGTTTATCCACACCTACCAAGACCTAGCATACCTAAACCTTGGGGGAGAAATAATTCCCTTTTAAGAGGGAATAGATTTTATTCCATGTATGTTGGCTTACCTTTTACAGTGTATTATTTTCACACTCAATAGAGCTAGTGCTAGAAGGAGGGTTGTAGACTCTAAAAAACTTATTATTTTTCTGGTATAGTGTTTAAATTACACATCTTGATTGTCAAAGCTAGAACCAAAGGTTATCATGACTAGATCCAAGTCATTTGTAGGTGGGATTGATTTTATTTACCCTTCGTAATATAGAAGACCTAAATTAAAAAAATGTAGACCCAATACTCCTTAGACTACAAATAGTTCCCCTAGATCTATTATCCTTTTTATTGATCCTTTTACCATTATCTAAGGTCCACCAATGGCAACTCTTGCTCCATGGTTAGTAGGAAGAAACCCTTTGTACATATCAGGGCCTACACACAATATGCCTAATAATGTTGAAATATATATCCCATAGTATAGGCATGATATGTTAGCTTTTGATGCTATATACTTAATGAAAAATATACAACAAGATTTGAATGAGCATGCAATATTAAATATGTGATAGTGGAAATATACTAAGCATGTAAAACTCATAAGAAAAATCTGCAATAACTCATAAAAATGTCAATAATGAAAGCTCACGAAAATAGGATCTTCATACAAAATGAGGAGATCTCAAACTCTCTATGCTTGATACAAGTTCTACATTGTATCTAACTTGTATTCTACTGTACTCTATATGTCGTATGGGGTATATGCGATATATAAGGATGTGGTTGATGAGATGGAGGTTGGAGGACTTATGAGGTAGAAGGAGGTAAATATGTTGATGGCACATTCATCCCATGAGCTTGAGGAGGAGTGGTTTAATGGTAAGTATGGGTGGTATATACAAGGATTTGGAATTGTGTGGATGGCCATTGATGAGAAATTAGAGGAGGAGGAGGTAGTGGTGTTGTCGATTAACTTTGTGTCCTAGGAGGTTGTGTGAAATAAGAGGGATGAGTAGAAGGAGGAGGATTAAGAGGAGGAATAGATATGGGTGGTTGATATAATGGTTGAGAAGCAATATGGAAATGAAGAGGAGGTTGATGAGAAGAGCTAACATGCATATGTTGTGAGGAGGTAGAATGATAAGGATTTTGAAGAGTAGAGGTCTCATGAAGAGGAGTAGAAGATAAATAAGAAGGATGTTGTAGAGGAATAGAAGAAGGAGGTGGGGGAGGATAAAGAGAAGTAGATGAAACAACATGTGCACTGGTAAGAGGAATATTGGTATGAGAAGAGAAATTGGTAAAAGAGGGAGTAGCAGTGGGAGGTGTGGACCCTTGAGGTCGAGTAGGAATATGGAATGATATTTTGGGAGTAGCATTTGATAAAGGATTGGGGAAAGAAGTGGAATAAAAAAAATCATACAAAGGATGTATATACATGGGAATATTTTGATACGAGGAAGCAATGTTAGAAGCTCAAAATTGATTAAGATCAATGGAAATCGAAATAGTACCCACTGTTTGGGTGGTAGTAGGATGATTATTTCAATATGGAATATATGATTGGGAATGAGAACACTCTAGGATTTGTAATTTAGATAAATTTCATCATGGTGAATCAAATAGGGGTTGGGGTGATAGAAAAGAATGTTGCAAACTAGCAAATGATGGAGTCGAAGGTTGTAGGATATGTGGGGTGTAGCCATGGATTGTATCATGGTCATAATAAAATATTTAGGAGTTTGATAATGATGAACTTATCTCATTTTTAGGTATTTCAAGTAAGGTAGCATGGTTGGTGTGATACATCAGGCCTAAGTCATCTTTGAGCTATCAAATGGGTTCAACTCAGGCAAATATAGAATATGATGAAGATGCTCATGGGACAAGTTACCAAGTGTGTTACTTGGCATGTCCTTCATATGGGTTGGAGGAGTGGTCAAAATATGGGGAATTTGTTCTGAATGCTCCATAGAATGACTTGCGTAGGCTTTGGCTTGGATTTTGGTTTGAACAATAAGCAGCTGAGGATATGACAAGATGTGAAGAAACTGATAGGATGGAAAAAGGTATGTAGATACTATAGTTTACCTCTGTGGGAATAAGTGTAATTTTGATCTACTTGTTTGTTTTTTTTAGTAAAATGCTATCTAAATAAGCAAGTAAACTACAAACGATGATGAAAATGTTTAATTTATCTTGATTTTTGTATTTTTGCATTGTACGGGTTTCATATTTATTTATTGTTTTATATATGTATATATTATTGTGTATTTTTATGTGTTTTGGTTTTGATCTACTCCTATATCTACAAGGATATGGATGGTGTGTTTCTATAGGGTGTGTCTATGCATGCTCTTTGAGAGAAGCAACACACAAATGACCAAAAGGGCTTCCTAGGGTGAGGTTTGGCTTGAGGTATCCTAAGGTGCAAAAAGAACCTCTAATACCCTTTTTTAGGGGGTAGAAAATGGGGCACTATCTAATACCTATGTAGGCCAACAAGCTATAGATTTATCCTCAATTAGCCTTAGTCAATAACAATAGCTACACACTCATAAAATATTTGTAGCCCTGTGAGCGGGGACATCTATCCTAAAATATGCCCTAGTATATTCTCAAGGGTAGCGAACCTTATGGTTTTGAAGTCTAGAAAAATACTAGCAAGGGATGCTATGGTGGCTAAGGGGATAAGTGAATGGTTGGATATGAATGCCAAAGTTATTGCTTGTAATTTGTGGTTGGTGATGAGATCTAGTGTCACCAATGTGAAAGATTCATGCAAAGTGTATATGTAATTTTTAGATGCCTATTTAAAATATAGAAAAAAAACTATGCTAAAGATACAAAAGCAAAAATAAGACTATCTATCTTCCTTTTAATGTTTGATGTGCAAGGATCAAATGACAAGCAAGCAAACTAAAAATAAAACCTAAATTTTTGTAAAGAAAATAGAAATGCAAAAGGCATGAAACAAGAAATGACAAGAAGGGGAATAAGACTTACGTTTGACTCCATGAGATCTAATTTTTTGTTGTATTTGTAGATGTTTGGATGCTTTTGTGATGTGCTATGAGAGGTTAGGAACCAACTATTGGATCTAACTTTGAGCAAAAATAACCTGAAATGACAACCTCCAAGGGTGTGGTGATGAGGACTTGGGCTATAGATAATAAGAATCCAACTTAGAGAGGTCTCAATATAACTATTTTTTGAGTGTTTCTATATGATTTGTTGACTTGAAAGACAAATAGAATTCATAAAATAAGTAATATTCTCAAAATATATAAATATCACTTAAGGTACTTATCCAAATTGAAAGATACAAAAGAAACAAATAATTTTACTGCCTATAGTATTGAAGATGCTGAGTGTGGTCAGGGATTAGGGTTCCACTATGATCATCCTCTTTCCAATTTTGCATGAGGCTTTGAATCATGTGCCTCAGGCGTCGTGTTGCAACAAACTGCGCAGAGGAGGCAAAGCTTCGGTTTTCGACACCGTGCTTCGAGTTCTATAGGAATTTTCGGCACCGTGACTGAGGATATTCAGATCCTGCAGATGTTGTTTCGCTCTCACGTATGCCAACTGCATCAATTGCAAAACAAACCCCCCATCAAGACCATGTTTAATCCATGTGAATTTGTGATCCTCTGGCTTCGTATTCAAGTGTTGTCATAGGTAACAAATCTTTGTTACATCAAATTTAAAGCAAGACGGTGCTTGGATGCGTCAGTCCATTTATTAGTCACTACATAAGAGTCATATCTGATAGATGCTTCTTTCCACGCATGCAGGTCTCTCTACATACTTCCACACACGCACTTCCAACAGTATTTCACACCACACTGATCTAGGCTTCCACTAGGTACTTTCACAAACTACGTGAGTCTCCTCCTGTCTATTCTCTCATACAACTGGTGATGTCTCTGGATTGGCAAGATTGAGCCCTTCCTTTGGTGTGATCAATCCTCCACATTTGCATATCTAAAATTCCATGAGTTTTCTTTAACCAGTCAGATCAAACATGCTCTGATACCACATGTGAGCCAGAATTAGTCTCAACTGATTTATTCATGATAAGTCATTACAATATATAGCTTGGGAATGTAACTAAAGAATCTCCCAAGTGGGTAAAAGACAAATACATGAGAATATATAACAGACGAATCTCCCAAGTGGGTAAAATACAGATACATGAGAATCAAATGTTTTCAACATCACACCGAACCACCTAAATATTACCTATTACAACTGGAGATATTCACAGGGAATATTACCCCCATGAAAATAGAAAAACACACTAATAATAGAAATCAATCAAGCTCCAAGAGGTGTTATCCCTCTGGAGGTTTCCCTCTTCTTCTGCTTGCCTGTGGGGTTGGAGCGTACAAGTGTTGAGGGTTATTTTTTATATTTGCCTACGGGGTTTCAGCCCACATGCTTTTAGGTATCGATTTTATCGACAGTTTTTGGGACCCAGGTTTTCCCTGTAGTCTAGTAAGTTGATGGTAGTCTCTGAGCGATGTTGGGAAGTCTTTCTAATACCATCAATGTTGGTTTTTTGTATTCTTTCTTGCTCCAATTCGGTGGGGCTTATTCCTAGTATGGTTGCTATTTGTCATTGGTGGGGCTCAAATGGCTTCCAGGTTTTTTTCGAGTGAAACTGCCATGGTGTATGTATGCAGATTTATCCATTATGGCAGTGGTTTTGTTTTATTTATTCAAAAGGTTTGCTTTGGGCCCTCTTTGCTGGGTCCTTGTACTTCGGGTCCAGATCTGAGTGCTTTTGGGATTTTTTCCTTGTTTTTGGTTTGATGGCCCCAGCCTCTGATGACTTCCAAGTTTTGTTTGAGTGAAACTTCCATGGTGTATGTATGCAGATTTATCCGTTCTGGAAGTGGTTTTATTTGATTGGTTCGAAAGGTTTGCTTTGGGCCCTCTCCTCTGGGTCCTTGTGGTTCGGGTCCAGATCTAACTGCTTTTGGGATTTTTTCCCTGTTTCTGGTTTGGTGGCCCTTGCCCGGTGGTAGTTTTGACTGCAAAAACGAGTACCTTTGGTGGTTTTTTGAGATCCCCTAAAGTGGCTTTGGTTGCTGTTGGTTGGTTGTTGCTTCTGGAGTCTTGTTTGGATTTCTCCTTCCACTGTTGGTTCTTGTTGTGATGGAGCGGGTGCTGGTTTTCATTGTATAAGAGCGACTGTTGCTTCTGGTATCTGGTTTTGGTTTCTTCTTCCACGGTTGGTTTTCGTTGTGTAGGAGTGGGCTGCTAGTTTTTGCGATGTTGGAGCAGGTTGCTGGTTTTTGTTGTGTTGGAGCGGTTTCCTCCACTTTTAGTTTGAGCGGGCTTGTTGTTTAAATTTCAATTTCATTTTGCCACTCATGTTCCTCTATTGGTTGGCTCTGCGATTTTCTCCGCTCAGGTCGTTGTTGGGGTCCGCATGTTCTCTGGTTGGACGGGTGTGCTTTTTAAATTTAAATTTTTAATTGTTTCTTGCCTTTTCGAGATAGTGTAGTGCGTGTGGGGTTTCAATTTCTTTTCAACTTCTCTGCCACCTATCGGTTTTTTCGATACCTTGATTGTCTTTGTTGTACTTTCTTGGCCGACGATGTTGGTTGTTTATCTCCTTCGGGGTGGTTGGCTGTTAGTTTCCCTTTGGAGATAATTTGTCAACTTGTGGGAATTGTTGTTTAAGGTTGTGGGATTCCTCTCAAAACCCTTCTTATAAAAGGTTGTGAGGTTCCTTTCAAAACTCTCTTTCTCTTAATATTACCACAAAAAAACAACAATCCATCAAGTTCAAATTATATATAATTAAAAATTAGTAACGTAAGAACCACATAATAATTCAAACTATATAAAATAAAAAATTAATATAAAACATCATTTCACATATTCATAAAAAATAACAAATAAAAATTTAAGGGTATATAAAATTGAAACAATAATTTACCATTTCAAATATCAGATACGATCTACAATCGTCAAATTCCAGGCCTCGAGCGATGGTGGGTGACGTGCGGACCCCACGCGTTGGCCTAGCATGCGCAGGCCGGGGTGCGCGTTAGTCCCTTCTCTTTTTATTTATTATTATTATTTATCTTTACGGTTGTTTTTTCTTCAACCATTGTAAGGCAATATATCCCTCGTTAATATTAGAAAATCCATGCTGCCACTGATTTTGAACTGGTCACTTTGACTGGCCTGACATTCCAAATATAATAGCATAAGCTTTGTTACGCGCTATTTCTGGATGGTCTGATTACGATAAACTACATATTGATTTATATATCTGTTTTGCTGATTTTTCCAACTCGTATTATTATTCATGGTTTTCTTGCGCTTCAATTTGATGGTTGTAGATGAAATGACATAGAGGAGAACGAATGCTCAGTTTGCAAGACCCGTCTTAACAGTTAGATAAAGCCGTAAGCGATATCTAGGGAAACTCATGGGCACAGTATGCCATCTGTGGTGTCCCTTAATCTTAAGGATGAAGATCGCCATCCAATTTAATTCAAGAAATTTATGCCCCTCTTCTTTCTTGCAAAATGTTCTGCTCTTATTATTTATTCTTGCATTCTTCATAAACCCCTCTTCTGCGCAAATTGACTTCTCTACCTTCTCTATGTGCAACGATAAGACATATGCAAACGGAAGTGAATTCGAGATTAATTTGAATACAGTTCTACAGAATCTTGTGCAACACACATCGTCATGTACTTCTGTTTTTGGGCAAGGTCCAAACATAATTTATGGCCTCCTTCAATGCCGGGGAGACTTATTGGAGGAGGAATGCTATCTCTGTTCGGTACAAGGAAAGGCTAGGATTCAACGAGGCTGTCCTAATGCCGTAGGCGGTAGAGTTTGGCTTGACAATTGCTTCTTGCGGTACGAGAACTACTACTTCTTTGGAGGACTAGATGAAAACTATTATTTGATATACAATAACAATAAGGCCGTAAATCCCCGTGGCTTTCACAAGTTCGTTGGAAATCTTTTGAATAATTTGTCGAATGAAGCCTCTTTATCCGGCAAAAGATATGCTATGGACTCAATCGTTAACTCTTGGACCAACGACAAAATTCAAGGCATGGTTCAGTGCTGGATGGACATTTCCCTTGAGGACTGCCGACAATGCTTATCATATGCGACAAGCTTATATCTAAGGTTTACGAATGGAACACAAGTTGGAGGTAGGAGTTATGTAGGAAGTTGCTTTGCTCGTTATGAAATGTACGATTTCTCTTGGCCTCGTCTTCCTCCACCGCAGCCGTCCATAAAAGCGCCACCATCGAGTGGTCTGTATTTCAAATTATTTTGGTTCAGATTTTGTAAATTTAATAAGTATGTAAACATAGTCCCAGCCTCCCAGGTCTTATATTGCATGACTGAACACTCCAGTTGATGTACCTTGTAGGCAAATCTTCAAAGAGGGTAGCAATAATTCTTGGTAGCCTTGGCGGGTTGTTGCTGACATTCTTAGTAGGCCTGTTTGCAACGCGAAGAAAGTTCAAGTCTAAACTATATGGGAAGCCAGTTCTGCCAGGAGACCTACACGAAGGTACTTTCAAACGTTGAAATGAGCCCTTTAAATTTGGTCCTTTAATTTTTGATTTTCTATAAACATTAATTTTCGATAGCATCAGTGAAACCACGAAATTCCATCATAGGAATATATATTAGAGTGAAAGAAAACCAAAAGGGCTCCAAAACAGATCATACTAATCTGGCCTCCTTAAATAAAATTATGTACATTATTTTTCCATGTAATTATTTTCTCATTCTGATTTTATAATACAGAAAATCGATACATCGATGAACACTCATTACTCATTCAAGATCAGCGTATATTGTTTAATATCGAAACACTGATAGCTGCAACGAGAAATTTTCACGATGATAGCGAGCTTGGAAGAGGAGGATTTGGCACTGTATACAAAGTAAAATGAACGTTGACTGCAATTTTTATTATTTTGCTTCCCCTTTGTCCTAATATCAAATTTAGTTCTTTTAAAATATTTCATAGCCATCACAAAATTGAAGCATATACACACAACTCATTTTGGAGTATACGTAGGCTTATTGTTTAGTCACTAGTGTTTTCTCTGCCTCAGGGTACCATGCCAGATGGAAGAGAAATAGCAGTTAAGAAGTTATCGCTAAAATCTACACAAGGAAAAAAAGAGTTTCTAAACGAAGTTAAGCTTACTGCCAAAATTCAACATAGGCATCTTGTGAATCTACTTGGGTGTTGCGTAGAGGGATCTGAAAGGATGCTTGTCTACGAGTACCTACCGAACAGGAGTCTTGACAAAATATTATTTGGTGAGTCCCTCCCGAACTAAACAATGTAATTGAGATGTCATGCTACAATGTTTTTAACAAAGCTATTTCTTATGATTTGTTACCTGCGAAAACAGATTCACAACTAAGCAAACAACTTGACTGGCAAAAGCGTTTCGCCATAATAATTGGAATAGCTCGTGGGCTTCTGTACCTGCACGAAGATTCTCAACCGCGGATTATTCATCGAGATATTAAAGCAAGCAACATTTTGCTTGATGGCAAAATGAATCCCAAGATAGCAGATTTCGGCTTAGCAAGATTATTTCCTGAAGATGAAACTCATGTTAACACTCGAGTTGCAGGAACCTAGTAAGAATATAGAAACACAATAACTATTCTTGTTGCCTTCAAATTTAAAGGTTAATATGTTTTTGTGTGGTTTCTTCGTTGAGCAAATACTCATCAAACCTATATTTCTATACTGTTTAAGTATTTAAATTTTGTAACTCTCATTTTGCAGCGGTTATATGGCACCAGAGTATGCTATGCAGGGAAAATTATCCGTTAAAGCTGACATTTATAGCTTTGGTGTTGTGCTTCTTGAAATTGTATGCGGAAGAAAGAACACTGATTTTAATTTCTCTACAGAGTTTGAAAGCCTTTTAGAATTGGTAATTGTTTTTTATTTTTCTCGTGCCTTTTATAATTTTATAATTATAAAGTTATCTCGCTGTCAATGATGGCCATTTCCCACGGCAATTCAACATAAATATAAAACTGAATTTTTAGTAATATGTTTTCTAAAACAATCAACACTTTACAAACATTAGAATTGATGATGATTATAATGCAGGTATGGACATCGTACAGCAGAGGAAACATGGTGGAAATAATTGATAGAGGCATAGTTGAAAATTGCTCGAGAGATGAAGCTGTGAGATGCATTCATGTTGGGCTTCTGTGTACGCAGGCAGATGCATCACTTCGTCCACACATGTCTAGCGTAAATTCCATGCTTTTATACCCTTCAATAACCAGGTTACCAGATCCTACGATGCCTCCATTCGTGAATGTTGCTCATAATAAATTGGTGTCACCTGGGCATAGATCAACAATAAATAATGTATCCATAACCGACTTAGTGGGCAGGTAGTCCCGCTTTTCAGTTTATTAATTACTTATATAGTAATTGTTATTATATACTAAGCTGAGTTAGAGAGATGAAGAATGTTGCATTCCATGTAATTGTTTAATTTTAATGATCGGCAGAAGATGCTTCTGTTATTGTTTTTAAATGGTGCTCTAATCTTGAGGCAAATTGGTTCCTTGAAATTTCTTTAACGATGCCAGTGAGAGAAAGAAAAGTATTAGTATCATTGTTTTGTTAAAAAAAAATGAAAAACAACATCTTATAAAATTATATAACTAATTTGAAACGGTATTAATTTTTAAAAACTATTAATAAAGCCTAATTCGCAGTTTTTTTTAAAGAAAAAGCCAAAATTGTATTAATAAAGCTTAATCATACAAAATAGTGTGGGTGGGATTAACACACCCTTATCAACCAAGATAAATTATTATAATTAGGAAGAAAAGTCACACTAACTGCAACAAACATATCTCTGTACATAATATCAGGAATCAGCTATCAGAAAACATAAGAGCAGTAATCATGTAGAAGGAACTGAGACCAGTGACGAGGAGTTGCAGATCCATGATCTCGGTGCATTCTGCCAGTGGTTCATAAGTTGCCGAAGGTACTGAAACTCCATGTTGACTTTCTTAATTTGGGCAAAAATCTACAACCAACAATCATAGAAAACCTCATATTTATCAAATAGTGAAAAATCCAAAGAGGATTCTTGCTGGGAAAAAATAACTTTGTTGCGGGTTTTCCATATGTGGAAGAGAATAGAAATTATGAATATATGCCAAACCACTGAAATATTTATGGAAAACTGAATAGGGTCTCCCAATAAGATATGCCTCCAGGAGCATGAACCAACAATAAAAGGTCTGAAAAATGAAAGAATCCAAGACCAAGCCTGTCTAGCCCGAGAACATTCCCAGAATAAATGAACATAGTTTTCCTCCTGACCACAGAAATTACAAGAGACATCATCAACTCCCAAGTATTTCAGGCGCTGACCAATAGGCAAACCTTGAAAAAGCACACTCCAAGAAAAAAAAGACTGCTTTGGTTCAATATATTTAGCCTAGACAGTATGAAACCAAGATTTCCAAATAGACTGAGAAGAATTTAAATTCCATCTTCCATTGAGCATGGCTGCCATAGGAACTACAGGGGAAAGCCATGAATAACCCAAATGGGCAGAATACTTAAGCAATGAAACATGTTTAGGCCATTCCCAGTCACACCACCATGGCTTTTGAAAATGTCTAGACAACTTGGACCATACACAAAATGGAGTGTGATCAATAATAGCTTCATAAGTGCATTTATCATCTTGTTTCAAACCATAATAGTGTTTAAAATCTTCCCAAGGGATCCAATTCTTAGTATGAAAGGAAACAAAATCAGAAAGTAATGCAATTCCTTTTTTATAAAAGCGTTGGGCTCTAACCCATTGCACTTGTGCTAGTGGCAAACCTTCATAAGAAATAGCCTAAGACCACCATACATTCAGAAAGGAGATAGAAGGGCCAACTTTCTCGCCAAAGCCCTTCCAGGATAACCAAGGTTTGAGAGCTTCCCAGGCTTTCCAAATGCTTTTAGCCATGAAGGACCCTGAAATCTTGACAAGAACAAGGGTAGTAATAAGCATATGAAGATTGAGGCCTTTTTGAACTTTTCTGCCCAAGGGAAGCCCAGAAGAAATACAATTTCTAAGTAAAATTTTCCAAGCCTCATCTCCTTGCAAAGAACGAGTTATCAATTTGGCACATAAAGCAAAACCTTATTTTTGACAGTCAAACAAACCCATACCACCCGAGTGCTTAGGAAGACAACAAATATCCCAAGCAACTCTGTGAAATCCTCTTTCACCAACAGCAGTAGACCATAAAAAATCTCTAAGAAGCTTTTCAAGTTTCTTGTAACAACTCTTGGAAGGGACCCAACAAGAAGAATAATAAACATGTGTAGAAGCTAAAACTTTAGAGCAAATTTGGAATTTACCTACAAGAGACAGCTTTTTAGAAGTCCAATAAGCTATCTTTTTCTCTACCTTTTGCACTACATATCCCCAAAGCTGAGCAGGAGATCCCTGAAATGCAAATGGAATGCCCAAAAATTTAAACATCTCACCCGGTTGTATCCACTTCCATTGTTTATCAGATAACCAGGGAGGAAGAGGTTTCAAATATTGTCTGAAACAAGATGTTTTTCTCCATTGAACATTAGATCCTGAAGCTAAACAAAAAAGCTCAAGGGAAACTAAAGCATGAGAAACAGAAATCTCATCTTCTAATAAATTCAAAAAAGAGTCATCAGCAAAATGGCAATTAATCAACTGTTGAGAAGAGTGAGGCAAGGAGATCCCTTTAATAAGCCCTTGAGATGCTCTATGTGCTAGAAGATAACCAAAAGCCTCAGCTGCCAAAATGAATAGAGAAGGTGCTAAAGGGCATTCTTGTCTTACTGATCAAGCTAAAGGAATACTTTCAGACTAAGCTTTATTAAGAGTAAGAACAACAGAAGCATCTTGAAACAACATTTGAACTGAATGAATAAAATTATCTCCAAAACCTAAAGCCTTAAGCATAGCTAAGATGAAATACCATTCAATTCTGTCATATGCTTTTTCAAAGTCAATCTTGATAAAAATGACATCCTGAGAAGAAGTATTAGCCCATTCCATACCTTCCCATATAGCAATAATGTTATCAAAAATATACCTGCTCTTTACAAATCCTGTTTGCTTTGGTCTAATAATAAGAGGAAGCAAGGGTTGGAGTTTCAAAGCAAGATCTTTGGCAATAATTTTATAGCTAACATTCAAAAGCATAATGGGTTGCCAATTAATGATAATCTTTGGATAACCTTCTTTAGGGATGAATTTAACATTACCTTTGTTGATAAGTGATCCCAGAGAGCCATTAGATATTGCTTCCTTATACACATTGAGTAAATCTGACCCAAGCATGTCCCAAAACTCCTTATAAAACTCACAGAGAAAACCATCAAGACCAGGTGCTTTATCATTGGCCATATGAGAAAGAGTAGTTTTAAGATCCTCCAAAGTGAGAGGAGCATCACAAACATCCCTTTGAGTTGGAGTGAGCCTAGAAGGGATGTCAGCACAACATTCATCAAGAGCCTAAAATTATATTAATAAATAAAAATACTACATTATAAATATTATTAGTATATTTAAATTTGTAAAATTTGATCATGAGTAAAAAACATATTAAGATTATTGTAAAGGTAAGGTGTTATTATCTTTTACTAAAATTATAAAGGAGTCTTGAAACATTTTGAATTTAGTTTTTTTTTTTTTAAACAACTATTTGACTAATTTTAAATTCAAATGAGATGGTGGTAAGAATTTTTTTATTATTTTAAGTTTGATAAAATAGGAAAAATTATTTCTATATCTCATTTGTCAAATTTATATTTATTAAAAGTATATTTACCAATAAATAAGGGAAAATTATCAATTAAATAGAAGTTTTACTAACAAAAATTGTTCTTAATAATAAAATATTGAAATAATATTTTTAAGCAATATGTAACAAGCAAGAAGTAAGTGCTAATATATGTGAAGAAGAGTGTTAAAGCTAGTATAAGTATAGGGAGTGAGCCTCCTCTTAGAGTTTTTTTTCCATATTTTTTGATAAATTTGAAGATTGAACATATATCACAATCTTTATTATTAAAAAAAATTATAAAAAATACACTATCAAGAAGATAATATGATGATTCTTAAAATCAAAATATTAACACTACATTCAATGAATATTGGTTAGGTTTTTTGAAGTTTAAAAATATATTGTTAAAAAATAGATATTAAACTCATATTATTAAATTAATTTTTATTTAAAGGATTTAGGGATAAACTTATGAATGATAGCCTATAATTTTTGGGGGAGAGTTGGATTGTATTTAAGATTATAAAGTGATTTTTTCTATAGAGAAAAAAATATCAAGGCTTGAGTGTGTGGGTCAATTTATTTAGGATTTCACATCATGTTATGAACAAGGAAATTATGAAAATTATTGACGATACCTTAAGAAATTTCATCTAGGTGGCATCATTTTGTGGTGTGCATCAAAATGTTTAGGATTTTACATCACCTTATGAACAAGGAAATTATAAAAATTATTGATGATACCCTAAGAAATTCCATGAGGTAATACCAATGTATATTGATTCAAATAAAATTTTGTACTCATGGATATGCACATTAATTGTTGTTTCAAAAACTTTGCAAAACACATTCTAATAATTAGTTTTGAATAAATACAATGAGCTCAATAATTAGATTGTAAGAATTAAATATCCTCATACCGCATATATATGAATCAAACATAAAAGTAAAGAGTGAAAATATTAATTTTCAAAAAATAAGAAAGTTATGAAATGTGTTAGTTAAAACACAAGTCTAAAGATAAAACAAGGGGAATTTTTTTAACTAAAATATGAATTAAATCAATAGAACTTCTCTCTTAAAAACTAGGAAAGAGATACTATATCCCTCATCAAATGAAAATGGTTGTCATAGTTAATTATGAGAAATATAAAAAGAGATTAAGAATGATACATCAACTGAGAAATTACATATTTGAGTTAAAATTTAGTCTAGAAATCATAGCCCCCAAAAGAACATTCAAAGTCGACTGTTAAAATAGAAAATATCAAAAATATTATATCAAAACCAATTAAAACATCTTTATTTTTCACAAAAGTAGAAAACTATATGCTTGCAATTAAAAAGAAAATAACATGAAACACATCTCTTGCATTCTATAAGATCTACAAAAGTGTTATAAAAAAATTAACATGGAGATCATCTTTTGCACCTTAGGTTTTCCACGCAAAATTAAAAATAAAGTATCATGGAAGATATCTCTTGTAGTTTAGGTTATCAAAGGAAGTATAAACTCAAATATGAAACGGATATTTTTAAAAAATAAAAGAGATTGAGAAGTATGAAAATACTAATGGGAATGCAAAATATCAAGAAAGACCATTAAAGTAACATCAAAGAGAATAAAACCCAAAGGAATGTTTTTTTTTTATAAGTAAGATTTTTATATCAAACGGGTTTTTTCGGTTGACCCAAAACCTTGTACAAAAATAGCAAGCAGCTCAGCACAGAGAAAAGAAACAGACTAAGGATCCTTAACCCTTTGAGACAAACAGTCCAGACATGTCAGGCAACAAAAATAGTGGGAGAAATTTCGAAACATGACCCACCATCAAACGTGCAAAAAGACACCATCGTCAGGCCTTTGAAAACATCTGGCACAAAAGAAAGATAGGGTCCAAAACTTACTTAATCCTCCTCTCCTTCGTCCTTAGTCTGGTTGTCGTCCTTGTCATTTTTTGGGTCCTTGACCTCTATGTTGGCTTGAATAGGGACACTGCTTTGGTAGCCTTCTTTGAAGAAAATCTTGGAAAGGGCATCGAGTACCTCTTGCATCTGCTAGGCCACGGATTCCAGGGTGGTCAGAATAAAACATTTGAGGACCAAAACATTGAGATCAGGACCCTTAGTATCAGGGTCGAGGATGATGGTTGTGGAACATCCATGCCCAAGCTTGTTCCTTAGTTTTGCAGAGGATCGTTTGGATCCATCTGTATCCTCAATATTCAGCTTTCTCCTCGCTCCACCAGTTATTGGCACCTCAAGCTCGCGCTTCTTGGCAAAATACCCAGAGAGGGGCTTGAGAATTTTGGGCCTAGAGCTGGGGGTCTCAGCAAGGGGAATAGCAGGGGGTTCTGGTTGGGGAGAGGTGGTGAAGGCAAATTTGTAAATCACCTTGAAAAGGCTCTGGTGCATAGGCATTGTTGTGCCCCTCTTGCTACGACAAGAATTAATAGTGTAGTTCATGGAATTCAGGCGA
This sequence comes from Wollemia nobilis, assembly GCA_028583015.1. Lineage (NCBI taxonomy): Eukaryota > Viridiplantae > Streptophyta > Pinopsida > Araucariales > Araucariaceae > Wollemia > Wollemia nobilis. Next base: position 144,738 of record JAQPPZ010002631.1, read on the forward strand.
AATTATGGGATGCTAATGGGGTTGATGTCGCAGAAGAAGTTGATGAAGGCATAGTGGAAGCTTAGAAAAACCTTGCCAAGGTCCTCTATTGTAATGAATTCCATGACATTTTTCATTATAGAGTTCCATGGGGCAGGGAGGTCCATCCTTGTCAAGCCGTTCTTCACCTCCTTAGAGATCTTGAGATTATCCTTAAACTCGCACAACTCGACTTCCCAATTATTTTTTTGCCTGTGGATGGATCGACCTCTCGCCGTGTGCCCAGTTAGGGTTGCCAAGAGGTTAATGTCAACTGTTATCTCATGACCATGGAAAACCACTTTGCCCTCATCCCAAGATTCCATAAACTTGGCAGTAATGATGTCATTTGGACCAGCAAACATATCAAAGAATTACGTGAACCTCATCTCTATGATAATGGCCTGTGCAACTGGCTCCATGACCACCAAACTTGGCTCAATGTACGTCATCATGATCTCGCCTCTGGGGTCCTCAGAAAATTTCCTGGCAGCTTGAAAATGCTTGCTCTCAAAAGCAGAAAGGAGGGAAGAGTGGGGATGTCGAGGGAGGACTTTCCATTTTAAAGGAAATGGCTCCTTAAGACAAGTGCCAACTCTGATGGCAATCCAATGCATACCTTCCACTTGGGTGCCATGCTGTGTGGCTGATCTGGCATAGGAATTAGGAGCCTTAACGTTCTCCTTTTGGTAAGGGTATGTGTTATTCTTAGTGGTCATCATGGCTGATCGAGGGATCACATGTCTGCCTGTGGTGGGTGGGCCTTCCCATGCCCCAACATCGCATGAGACGTAATTAACAGGTTTACCGTGAGATGCAACCCGCTAGAGAATGTCAATCCTCAAGAAACTGTCCTTCAAGGACCCGAGGAGCCACTGCCACTTCTTTCTAGTCACGTGGTGCTCCGGGGAGGGTGCCTTGAAACTATTGATACGTTGAGATGTGCAATCCTATCGTTGAATGCTCAAAATTCTTGAAACTATTGCTTTTGGGAACTCATGATTTTGATAAGTGTTCCACATCAAAATTTACGTCATCGCTCTTCCTGGAAGATACCATCCACGACCATTGGGAGGTCATGCATCCATGTGGTCAAACCAGCCGTATCAACACCTATGTTTGTCAGCTTGTCTGCCACATTTTTGGCCTCTCTAAAAATGTGCTAAGCCATGCTGTCACCTCTATTGGTTAAGAGGTTCCTTGCTTCCTTAATGCAAACCTCAAACTTCCATGGAGGATCCTTATCATTGTTGAGGAGATTGATGATAACTTGGGAATCTCCTTCCATAATTAACCACCCTTGGAAATCCTTAGCTATGAGGAGGTCGTGCCAGATGACTCTAGCTTCAACAACATTGTTGGTTGTGGTGCCCAGGGCCTCAGCGAAAGCCAGGACAAGGTCACCCTGATGATTCTTGATGGTCCCGCCTACCCCTACTCTGCTAGGATTGCCCTTGGCGGCACCGTCAAAGTTTAACTTTAGGCATTCGTCAAGGGGGGATCCAACCTATCTCATGTCATGGATTAGTATTCCTAAGGCCTTCGTGGCAGGGCAAACACAGTGACTGGGCCATGAGCTTTTCATCGATGGGAGTCGAGTGGGGCTCATAAGTGCAAGATAGGGCATTCTCCTTAGCAAAGGCAATGATTTTATTGGTGATGGATCTTGGGTCCCTAGTTGCCTCATTGAAGATCCTAAGGTTCATTTCAAGCCAAAATTACCATAGGAAATGGTGGAAAATGATCTTCCAAAAGAATTTTAATCTAGCACTGACAAAATGTTTGGGCCATTGCAGAAGGATCTCACTAAGGGACTCGGGTCTAACCCAGGTTATGTTGAAAGCTTGGAAGAGTCCATTAAGGATTGTGGTGGCAACGGGATATTTGATGAAGAGGTGTTGGATGGATTCCCAGTCAGCCCTGAACAAATAACATCTGTTGGGGATGGTTAATCCTTTTTTTATCATATTGTCAATAGTAAAAAATTTTCCTTGCACCACAAGCCATGCAAAAAAGGATATCTTGGGGATAAGTCTCTTAACCTAGACAAACAAAGTTTGGAAGCAAGGAGCCTCAGGATGGATTAACAGTCTGTATATTGATTTGACTGTGAATTTGCCACTGTGAGTTGCGGTCCATCTCATCTAGTCTTTTGTCGATCTTGAGGGGACAAACTGATGTAGTAAAATGCTATTGAGTTTCTGGGTTGATGACTCCCACCCTTGAAATGCAATGGTCTTCCAGTTGGATCTGCTCCTGTTCTATCATAAAAAATCAGCAACCTTGGGCCCAAAGCCTTCAATGGTGAGGCTCTTCAATAGAGCCAAAGTAGGATCACAAATTAGGGGTTCTGTTCTTGCCCATCTATCCTCCCAAAAGTCGATCCTTCACCTATTTCCAAGGGTCCATATTATGCCTTTCCTAATCACTTCCCTGCAGGTTAGGATCGCTTTCTAGAAGGAGGATCCCTGGATTGGAATGGCATTGCTGAGCTACTCAGTGCCTTGGAGATATTTGCGTTTGATGATTGTTGTCCACTCATTTCTTTCATTGGACATTAAACGCTAGGCTTGTTTTGCTATAAGCGCTAGGTTGAGGAGGAAAACTTTCCTTAACCCAAGCCCTCTAACGTCTTTTGGCCTACAAACTTTGTCCCATCCCACTAGGTGGATTCTTTGCTTATATTCAGAGCCAAACCAGAGAAAATTTCTTTGGTAACTTTCAATTCTTTGATAGACTTTGACAGGTGCTTTGAAAACTAATAGGAAATAGACCGAGATACTTTGAAGGGAAGCCATGGTTAATGTTGCCTTACCTTCCTGGGACAACAAGTGACTCTTCTATCCTAAGAGCTTCTTTTGGATTCTTTCAAGGACAATGTTCCACATGGGCACTTTCGAAACCCCAGTGAATAAGGGGAGGCCCAAGTAGGAAGTAGGTAGAGTGGAGGTGGAGCACCCTAAAATTCTGGTAATTTTTATTTGTCTCGGAAGGGGAGTGTTAAAGAAATATACTTTACTCTTGATGAAATTCACTTTTTGCCCTGTCGCATCTTCATAGAGCTTAAGAATGTACTTGATGTTTTTTGCCTCTGCCACCGATGCCATGGTCAAAATTAGGGTGTCATCCACGAATTGCTGGTGGGTAATGGCCTCCATGAGGGAAGTAGCTTTCATACCTGAGATGAGCCCTAATGCAACACTGGCTTTGATAGTTCTTCCTAGGGATTTGGTAACAATGATGAACAAAAAGGGGTTGATAGGATTCCCTTGCCTAAGCCCTCTTCGACTTTGGAAGAAACCTGCTGGCTCCCCATTGACCAACATAGAAAACCAGGGAGTGCAGATGTAGGAACTAATGAGCCTGACCCATTCAGGATGGAACCCAAATTTTAGTAGAATGGCGTTCACAAAATCCCAATTAACTTGATCAAAAGCCTTGTTCATGTTGAGATTTAAAGCAAATGCAGCCTTCTTTGTCTGAGAGGTAGAGTGAAGAGCTTCATGTACAATGATGATGTCATCCAAGATCGACCGACCTTGGACGGAGCTGCCTTGGTAGGGGTCAATGATCAAAGGGAGCACACTTTTCATGTGATTCACAGTGGATTTATTGAGGATCTTATATAAAAAATTGTAGAGGTTTATTGGTCTGAAATCTATTAAGTACTTAGGAGTCGGTCCTTTCGGGATCAGGGCTAAGAAAGTAGAGTTGTAGCTTCATGGGATGTGCTTGGAAGATTGGAATTCCTGGACAATGGCACACACCTCCTCTCCTAAGATGTCCCAGAAGGTTTGGAAGAACCTCGGTGAGAAACCATCGAGGCCCGGGGCCTTGTCAAGATTCATTGAAAAAAGTGCCTCCCTTATTTCCTGATCAAAAAAAGGAGTGATAAGCTTTAAATTGACATCCATTTCTATCCTTTGGGGGATGAATTAGAGTAGAGAGTCCCGAGAAGCTTCATGGTATATAGGTTCCTTGCCCAGGATGGAGCTAAAAAAAGTCACAACTTCATTCTTAATGTCATTGTTGTCTTGGGTGCTAAACCCATCCGCTCTTGTTAACTGTTTGATTCGGTTGTTGCTTCTATTTCTAAGAGTGGAGACATGGAATAATTTGGAATTGGAGTCACCCTCTTTAAGCTATAGAGCCCTAGAATTCTGTCTACAGAAGGTCTCTTCATAGGCCAGGATGTTGTGGTATTCTTACAGGAGTGATCTTTCCTCACTTCTGGTGTCATCATCTAGCACTCCATGTCGGATTCGGTTGTCGAAAATATTTCCAAATACTTCTTTGTTCCAGATTTTGAGGTTATTCTTGACCCGAGTAAGCTTTTGTGAAAGTTTGTAGGAATGACTACCTTGGAAATACAACTGCCACCAATGGTTGATCCTATTTTTTAGGTCTAGGTGTTTGGTCCATAGTGCTTCAAAATGAAAAGGGCACTTGCAGCTGGAAGTGGAGGTTGGAGGAGTTTCTAGGAGAATGGGGTTATGGTCAGACCCGACCTTAGGCAAGGCATGCAAAGAGGATGCACCAAAGACCTGGATAGCTTCTTATGAGAGGAGGACCCTGTCTAGCCACTCCTGGATGAGGTTCCTTCCCATGTGCCTATTGCACCACGTAAACTTGGCATCCTTAAGCTTGACGTCCATCAGCTGGTTTGTGTGCACAAACTCGCTGAAGTCCTCCATGCTCCTAGTCAAAAATCTTGTCCCTACTTTCTTTTTAGATGGGAAGAGCAGGGTGTTGAAGTCACCAGCTATTATCCATGGAACGTCTTGAAAGGCCTTGCTCATATGACTTAGATGTTCCCATAAACAAGCTCTTCCTTGGAAAATGGTGGGCGCATAAACATTTGAGACAATCCAGGACTGTTTGTTGTCAATGTCATTGAAAAGGACACTTAGGACATGATCATCAGCCTGAATGATGTTGCCTTCCAATTTTTTAGGGTCCCAGAGGACCATAAGACCTCCAAAGGCACCACGAGCCTGCTTGAACGCCATTTCCCCTTGTTTCCATTTGTTGCTCGCTAGCATCTTGGACCAAGCTTCATCTTTTTTTGTTTCTTGAAGTAATATGATTGAGGGACAGGTAAACTTAAATATTATAAGGACACTATTTTTATTGCCTAGATTATTTACCAATTACATAATCTAAACAGAACTCCAAAATATATTAATTTTTCAATTACTATGAGCTCTCAAAGATAAGCTATCTTTTGATTATGCAATATATATATATATATAGTTGAACAAAGATGAGCGTTAAACATAGACAGTGTGCACATATCAAACACATATATCTTTCTTATGCTTTCCTCTTATTAAATATTTATACTTTAACAATATTTGAACCTTTTAAAAAATAAAATCATTGACAAGATTTCTTAGAGTCCCAGAGGACCATAAGACCTCTAGAGGCACCACGAGCCTGCTTGAACGCCATTTCCCCTTGTTTCCATATTTTGCTCTCTAGCATCTTGGACCAAGCTTCATCTATTTTTTTTTCTTGAAGTAATATGATTTAGGGACAGGTTTCTTTCCTTAACGCCTTCACTGCCCTCTGCATAGATGGGCCGTTAAGGCATCTCACATTCCAGGAGAGGACCTTCATTTACACTATTTTGGATTCCCTCTACCATGACCTTGAGCTAGGGGAGGTTTTTTGGTTTTATTGCCTTCGAAAAGGGACATGTTTTGAAGCACTAGGGTGCTTTGTTTACCGTTTGCAATTTAATTCTCGATTCTCATCCTATAGTGTTCTGCATATAGGATTATCCCTCTTTTCTTTTTTATGCCAAAGTTTATTAGATTCGATGAGCTGCGGGTCTGCTTTGGGATGAACTTTGGGGGATAGTTTTACTACTGGACCGGGCTTGACCATCCCCCACCAAGGGTCGAAGGGGCTACCCCTGGCTCCTCTTTGTTCATGCTCCTGTTGATGTCCTTAGGATCCTGGGGCATGCCATAGGGACAGTTTGGTGGTGGATGAGGAGAGGACCTCCTTGGAGAAATTAGTTTGGAAGGGGATTCAAGGGTTTCGGGGAGTCCTTGGTCTGGCTCTTCCTCAAGAGATCTGTACGCTTGGCCATCGACTTCAACAAGAGCTTCAAAGGAATTTGGATCTGAAAAAGAGGGACTAACTTGAGTATCCTGATCATGCTCTACTTATTGTTTTCCTTTCAAATTTCATTATGCATGGTACTCTTGCACATTCTGGTTGTACCTAATTTTGTGCTTTGGCAAACCCCATGGGTGGAGGGGCCTCCCGTGCCCTTTTTTGTTGGCTCCTATTTGGGTATTCCTCTTTGGTGCTTCCTTGATGGTGACCAGATCTAGACACTGGTTCCTGAGGTGTCCCTGAATTTTACATTCTATGCAGAAAGCCAACTTATTTTCATACTCGATGGGTTACCTTCTAGAATAGTCCACGTATTCAAAATCTATGAAGGTTGGGAGCTCAGACTCCAAATCAGTAGTTACGCACATTCTTGCATGTGTCATGCAAGTTCTAGATAAGGTGGGGTTGTCAATGGTGACCAACTCCCCTATGGTTTTTGTGATTGCTGTCAGGAAATATTCATGGAAGAAATGGACTATGAGGTTCATGAGCCTAACCTAGATGGGTGTTGTGTTAATGCTTTAGGTTTTAGGGTCAAAATCCTGACCCCATGGCCTAAGGAAAAGTCTCCTTCTGCCTAGGAACCACGGCCCTCCTATGAGGATGCGGCTAGCGTCTTCCTTATTGTGGAGCTAGATCATGAAGAACCCCCTGGTCATGGCAACAATCTCCATGCTGCTGGCCAGGTGCCATTTGGAGAAGGCCTAAGCGCTTATGGATTTAATGTTGGGTCTTCTGCCTAGAAATTTGCCCACTAGGGAAAAGGTTTCGATGAACAAAAATTCTTCCATGGTCTTAACAGGAACCCTCAGTTTTTTCTTATTAGGGAGAAGGGGTGGGAGATTTTTGACAAAATTGCTCTCCTTACCTTTGAAAATTTGAGCAAAGGACAACCCTATAAAAGGGGCTTTTAATACCTGTTGGGTCCCTTTGTCCGGGTATTTTTCAGGAGGGTCTGAATCCTACCACTTATCAATAGAATCCTATGCCTGAGACTCCTCAGTGTCCTCGCCCTCCTCAGAATCCTTACCTTCCTTGCTTCGTTGCCCTAAGTCGCTAACCTCTAACCTTGCTGCTCCAACTCCGTCCATCCTCGATTGCTCTTCGAAAACCCAAAGGAATATTGATATGGGCAATAAATAACAAATACACATATTTCACAAAGTATGGGTTTAAACCTAAAAACAACAAAAACAATAATGAATATGTTCTCTTCAAATATTCATGGTATGAATATAAGCCCCAAAAATAATTCAGTAAATATGATGATACGATACTAATTTTTTTAAAAAAACTACAAAAAATAGGTAGTGAGGAATATAATGATGCTTTCCAATAGAAAATTAAAATATAGGAGATTATCTATGGGTTTCTCTAATGAGATATTTAAAATACATTGCACTTGGTCAAGATTATCATAAATGAGATGGAGTTTTATTAAATACAAGAATCAATTTGGTTACTAATATATTCTTAATAAAAAGAAAAATATGAGGATTAAAGTCATAAATATATTATTTAAACATAGTTACACTTTGATGTTGATGTTGATAGGACCCAAGTCTATATATCTAAAATTTAATTGTGATTGATAATTGTGAGCTTTAGACTCTTAAGTAGCCTTCAACATATTTTTGTCTATCGTAATTCTAGTTGGTTTAGAATACTAAAATAGTTTGCTTCACTTTTCAATCAAATGGCCATTAGGAATGCCATTTGATCAAAATTTCAATTTACACAACTTGATATGTATATTAAGAGATCTTATGTGGAAAAACAAAAAAAAAACATTTTTTACGTAATGGCTGGTTACAAATTGACTACAATTTCTTCAAATATTCTATTGCAACTGGGATCAGGTCATAGACTAATTATATTGATATGTGATTTTCTTAGTAATGTTTATTTAAAGAATTTTAATTTAAATCTATGTTGTTTCAAGGCCCCAAAGTATTTTAAAAGGTTAAGTTATGGTGTAGTAAAGAAAAATTTGAAGGATACCTTATCTATAGGTTTATTGAAAAGATTAAATATACATACACCAAGAAAAATTTGGAATAATTTACCTTTCAATAGCATATTTAACTAAGGATAAAATTCAATCATAGCTCAAGGAGTTACAAGATATTATAAAAATCAATAAAATATGTTAGCTTTTGATGATTGAATACTAAAAAATAATGTAACCTCAAGATCAATAATAAAGTTGCAATATGAAATATATGATAATGCTAAACTATTAAGCATATAAATCTCATAAACTACTTCAAAAAATAACTCAAATAATGCTATTAACAAATGCTCAAGAAACTTTGAAATCTATTGAATAAAGACCTCAAATACATCATACTTCATCACTCTCCATTACAACTATATATGGTAATATATCTCTCTCTCAATTGATATCTATCCTTCACATATATATACACATATATAGAATGGAATGTGACTCTTCATATGGAGAACTCTTGGCCTTCACTCCACCTTTGACTCTTCATATTCCTATTCTATGGACATGTAACAATCCAAGTCTACTCACTTGGATGCCCTTAGTCAATCAAACAAGATAAGCAAGAAGGTTATAAATTTTTTATTTTCAACCTACAGTTTGCTAGATGTTTCACCATCAAGGTACCAAATAACATTTATTTTACATAATATATCAGTATGACAAACTTTAAATAGTACTACATATTAAACCAACTTTTGGATCTAAGACTGTTGCAGACAGTCATCCAAGTGGATGAGATAGGCCACATCTATTTAGTGGAGTTAAAAATATCATTTAACATCCTTATTTTATAGCATGAGTGTTGACCCACAATAGGGGTTTTTCTTTAGGGCCCATAGCACCTCAAGGATTTATGCTTGCTTCCCCATCCTTAAACATTATGAACCTCTGAATTTTATCATTCATGTTTGACATATTGAATATAAGGATTCTAACATAAATATAACATATGTCTATATGATTATCCCTAATTTCTAGAGTAGGATAGATCCTTGCCAATTAATTTACCTAGGTCTTGATTACACATACTCGATGTAACTCATGATCGTTTATCCCATACGAAACATTGAGGCTAATTTTTAGCTAAGTTACTTGGGTATGGGACTTATCATAGTACTATCAAGAAAAAATCTTGTGATGGTGTCCCATATTGCTTTCTCTTTAAATAATTTGACCTAGTCACATTTTCTAATCAATTGTGTCAATCCAACAATTGCTCTTGATCTACTTGTGTTTATGCATGCACCTCAACATATTGGGTTTTTATTTTTCTTCTAAAGGCATCCTTATCACTCGATGCTTTAGCTCAAAGGCAAGGTAGAGTAGTATTAACTTCAAACTTATGGTCTTGGAATACCTCTATGAAGTTCACTCAACCTAGGCTTTTAAAGGTAATAGCTGGGTAAATTTAACCCTTGTAAAAGGTTCAATGTCATCCCCTTACACAGCATAAAGTATCATTGAGCTATTTAGTTATTTTCCAAAATGTACAAAAGACAAGTCATATTATGTCATTTGCTTTCTTAACCCTCATGTTTTCAAGCACATAACCTATGAATTTACTTATACTATTTTTTTTTTAAATAAACAAGGTGATTACTTCAAAGTGAACTTAAAGAACTCTTAGCCAACTTACAATTCCATATTTAACAAAGACAAGGAGAGCATTCACATAGAAGATATTTTCATTGAATTATCAATAATGATTTATAAAATAAGTCCATTAATTACTTTGGGTTAAGTTACGGTTACTAATCACAAGCAAGGGATAGTTTTCTTTAGAACTAAACCCTTAATAAGATTCTATAATATGCTTCAACCAGCAGAATGGGTTCACTTTCCAGCATGGATATCTAAGTTTTTATTTTTAAAAAAATTATCATCGTCTATGAAGAATGCTAACATTTCTTAGTAAAACATACATGCTTATTCCACATAACCAAGATGTAAAAGAATCTCATTTAAAAATTGAAATCCACTTTCAAGGGGTCTCATCTATCACTGTCTTATGGTCTTTAAGCTAAGGTACACTTAAATATTATAAGGACACTCTTTTTAGTGCCTAGATTATTTACCAATTACATAATCTAAACAGAACTCCAAAATATATTAATTTTTCAATTACTATGAGCTCTCAAAGATAAGCTATCTTTTGATTATGCTTGAACGCCATTTTCCCTTATTTCCATATTTTGCTCGCTAACATCTTGGACCAAGCTTCATCTATTTTTGTTTCTTGAAGTAATATGATTGAGGGACAGATTTCTTTCCTTAACGCATTCACTGCCCTCTGCTTAGGTGGGCCATTAAGGCCTCTCACATTCTAGGAGAGGACCTTCATTTACACTATTTTGGATGTCTCCCTCTACCATGACCTTGAGCTAGGGGAGGTTTTTTGGTTTTATTGCCTTCGAAAAGGGACATGTCTTGAAGCACTAGGGTGCTTTTTTTAATGTTTGCAATTTAATTCTCGATTCTCATCCTGTAGTGTTCTGCATATGGGATTCTCCCTCTTTTCTTTTTGGTGCCAAAGTCTATTATATTCGATGAGCTGCGGGTCTGCTTTGGGATGAACTTTGGGGGACAATTTTACTACTAGATCGGGCTTGACCATCCCTCACCAAGGGTCAAAGGGGCTGCCCCTAGCTCCTCTTCGTTCATGCTCCTGCTAATGTCCTCAGGATCCTGGGGCATGCCATAGGGACAGTTTGGTGGTGGATGAGGAGAGGACCTCCTTGGAGAAATTGGTTTGGAAGGGGATTCAAGGGTTTTGAGGAGTCCTTGGTCTGGCTCTTCCTCGGGAGATCTGGACGCTTAGCCATCGACTTCAACAAGAGCTTCAAAGGAATTTGGATCTGAAAAAGAGGGACTAACCTGAGTATCCTGATCATGCTCTGCTTGTTGTTTTCCTTTCAACTTTCATTGTGCAGGGTCCTCTTGTGCCTTCTGGTTGTACCTAATTTTATGCTTTGGCAAACCCCATGGACGAAGGGGCCTCCCTTGCCTTTTTTCGTTGGCTCCTCTTTGGGTATTCCTCTTTGGTGCTTCCTTGACAGCGACCAGATCTGGACACTGGTTCCTAAGGTGTCCTTGAGTTTTACATTCTATGCAGAAAGCCGACTTATTTTCATACTCGATGGGTTGCCTTCTAGAATAGTCCTCGTATTCCAAATCTATGAAGGTTGGGAGCTCGGACTCCAAATCAGCAGTTACACACATTCTTGCATGTGTCATGCAAGTTCTAGATAAGGTGGGGTTGTCAATGACGACCAACTCCCCTATGGTTTTTGCGATTGTTGTTAGGAAATATTCATGGAAGAAATGGACTAGGAGGTTTGGGAGCCTAACCCAGATGGGTGTCGTGTTAATGCTTTGGGTTTCAGGGTCAAAATCCTGACCCCATGGCCCAAGGAAAAGTCTCCTTCTGCCTAGGAACCATGGCCCTCCTGTGAGGATGCGGCTAGCGTCTTCCTTGTTGTGGAGCTGGATCATGAAGAACCCCCTGGTCATCACAACAATATCCATGTTGCCAGCCAGGTGCAATTTGGAGAAGGCCCAAGCCCTTATGGCTTCAATGTTGGGTCTTCCACCTAGAAATTTGCCCACTACAAAAAAGGTTTCGACGGACATAAATTCTTCCATGGTCACAGCAGGAACCCTCAGTTTGTTCTTATCAGGGAGAAGGGGTGGGAGAGTTTTGACAAAACTGCTCTCCTTACCTTTGAAAATTTGAGCAAAGGACAACCCTATAGAAGGGGATTTTAATACCTGTTGGGTCCCTTTGTCCAGGTCTTTGTCAGGAGGGTCCGAATCCTACTACTTATCAATAGAATCCTATGCCTAATACTCCTCAGTGTCCTCGCCCTTCTCAGAATCCTTACCTTCCTTGCTTCATTGCCCTAAGCCGCTAACCTCTAACCCTGTTGCTCCGACTCCGTCCATCCTCGATTGCTCTTCGAAAACCCAAAGGAATATTGATATGGGCAATAAAGAACAAATACACATATTTCACAAAGTATGGGTTTAAACCTAAAAACAACAAAAACAATAATGAATATGTTCTCTTCAAATATTCATGGTATGAATATAAGCCCCAAAAATAATTCAGTAAATATGATGATACGATACTAATTTTTTTTAATAAACTACAAAAAATAGGTAGTGAGGAATATAATGATGCTTTCCAAAAGAAAATTAAAATATTGGAGATTATCTATGGGTTTCTACAGTGAGATATTTAAAAGACATTGCACTTGGTCAAGATTATCATAAATGAGATGGAGTTTTATTAAATACAAGAATCAATTTGGTTACTAATATATTCTTAATAAAAAGAAAAATATGAGGATTAAAGTCATAAATATATTATTTAATCATAGTTACACTTTGATGTTGGTGTTGACAGGACCCAAGTCTATATATCTAAAATTTAATTGTCATTGATAATTGTGAGCTTTAGACTCTTAAGTAGCCTTCAACATATTTTTGTCTTCTCTAAAAGGAAATTATGGTAATTTTAGTTGGTTTAGAATACTAAAATATTTTGCTTCACTTTTCAATCAAATGGCCATTAGGAATGCCATTTGATCAAACTTTCAATTTACACAAATTGATATGTATATCAAGAGATCTTATGTGGAAAAACAAAAAAAAAACATTCTTTATGTAATGGCTGGTTACAAATTGACTACAATTTTTCAAATATTCTATTGCAACTAGGATCATATCATAGACTAATTATATTGATATGTGATTTTCTTAGTAATGTTTATTTAAAGAATTTTAATTTAAATCTATGTTTTTTCAAGGCCCCAAAGTATTTTAAAAGGTTAAGTTATGGTGTAGTAAAGAAAAATTTGAAGGATACCTTATCTATAGGTTTATTGAAAAGATTAAATATATATACACCAAGAAAAATTTCGAATAATTTACCTTTCAATAGCATATTTAACTAAGGATAAAATTCAATCATAGCTCAAGGAGTTACGAGATATTATAAAAATCAATAAAATATGTTAGCTTGTGATGATTGAATACTAAAAAATTATGTAACCTCAAGATCAATAATAAAGTTGTAATATGAAATATATGATAATGCTAAACTATTAAGAATATAAATCTCATAAGCTACTTCAAAAAATAACTCAAATAATGATATTAACAAATGCTCAAAAAACTTTAAAATCTACTGAATAAAGACCTCAAATACATCATAGTTCATCACTCTCCATTACAACTATATATGGTAATATATCTCTCTCTCAATTGATATCTATCCTTCACATATATATACACATATATAGAATGGAATGTGACTCTTCATATGGAGAACTCTTGGCCTTCACTCTACCTTTGACTCTTCATATTCCTATTCTATGGACATGTAACAATCCAAGTCTACTCACTTGGATGCCCTTAGTCAATCAAACAAGATAAGCAAGAAGGTTATAAATTTTTTATTTTCAACCTACAGTTTGCTAGAGGTTTCACCATCAAGGTACCAAGTAACATTTGTTTTACATAATATATCATTATGACAAACTTTAAATAGTACTACATATTAAACCAATTTTTGGATCTAAGACTGTTGCAGACAGTCATCCAAGTGGATGAGATAGGCCACATCTATTTAGTGGAGTTAAAAATATCATTTAACATCCTTATTTTATAGCATGAGTGTTGACCCACAATAGGGGTTGTTCTTTAGGGCCCATAGCACCTCAAGGATTTATGCTTGCTTCCCCATCCTTCAACATTTTGAACCTCTGACTTTTATCATTCATGTTTGACATATTGAATATAAGGATTCAATATCCGTAATTTTTAGGCTAATTTTGAACCTCTATCTTATTATCCGTAATTTCTAGAGTAGGACAGATCCTTGTCATACCAAACATTGAGGCTAATTTTTAGCTAAGTTACATGGGTATGAGACTTATCATAGTACTATCAAGAAAAAATCTTGTGATGGTGTCCCATATTGCTTTCTCTTTAAATAATTTGACCTAGTATCATTTTCTAATCAATTATGTCAATCCAACAATTGCTCTTGATCTACTTGTGTGTATGCATGCACCTCAACATATTGGTTTTAGTTTTCTTCTAAATGTATCCTTATCACTTGATGCTTTAGCTCATAGGCAAGGTAGAGTAGTCTTAACTTCAAACTTATGGTCTTGGAATACCTCTATGAAGTTCACTCAACCTAGGCTTTTAAAGGTAATAGTTGGGTAAATTTAACCCTTGTAAAAGGTTCAATGTCATCCCTTTACACAACATAAAATATCATTGAGCTATTTAATTATTTTCCAAAATGTACAAAATACAAGTCATATTATTTCATTTGCTTTCTCAACCCTCAAGTTTTCAAGCACATAACCTATGAATTCACTTTTACTAATTTTTTTTTAAATAAACAAGGTGGTTACTTCCAAGTGAACTTAAAGAACTCTTAGCCAGCTTACAATTCGATCTTCAACAAAGACAAGGAAAGCATTCACATAGAAGATATTTTCATTGAATTATCAATAATGATTTATAAATTAAGTCCATTAATTACTTTGGGTTAAGTTACGGTTACTAATCACAAGCAAGGGATAGTTTTCTTTAGAACTAAACCCTTAATAATATTCTATAATATGCTTCAACCAGCAGCATGGGTTCACTTTCCAGCATGGATATCTAAGTTTTTATTTTTAAAAAAATTATCACCGTCTATGAAGAATGCTAACATTTCTTAGTAAAACATACATGCTTATTCCACATAACCAAGACGTAAAAGAATCTCATTTAAAAATTGAAATCCACTTTCAAAGGGTCTCATCTATCACTGTCTTATGGTCTTTAAGCTAAGGTAAACTTAAATATTATAAGGACACTCTTTTTAGTGCCTAGATTATTTACCAATTACATAATCTAAATAGAACTCCAAAATATATTAATTTTTCAATTACTATGAGCTCTCAAAGATAAGCTATCTTTTGATTATGCAATATATATATATATATAGTTGAACAAAGATGAGCGTTAAACATAGACAGTGTGCACATATCAAACACATATATCTTTCTTATGCTTTCCTCCTATTAAATATTTATACTTGAACAATATTTGAACCTTTTAAACAATAAAATCATTGACAAGATTTCTTAGAGTTGTATCGTGATGAACTTTCATACAACTCTTCCAAGACCTATCAAGATCTCATTAAAAATTACTTAAAAATATGATACATGTAGGGCTAAGAACTTTTTACGAAAATTTTTACACAATAAGATCTCTATTACACTGTGATAACACATCTAAAGTTTATTGAAATGATTTTTATTTCAACAAAGAACTAGGTATCTAGCATAGGTGAAGTAGAATCTTCTTCAGCTTTAGGACAACTTACTACTTTCATAGACACCATCTAGAACCTATTACTACCATCTTGAAAGAAATTGGATTTTTAGATATGGTGGGATCAGATTCCATCTCACCTTTGGATGAATACATTCCTAAATGTAGTTGTCATTCAGAACAACAAACATATAGTCTCATATTTCATTTTGCATACCAATCAATACATTTCATATTTGATTTACTTTGTCTAGATAGTGCTCACCACGCACACATGATTTTTCCCTCATGTATTATTAACTAGTTCAACCAACAAATTTTCTTTTAATGTAGTTCCAAAAATTCAATGTTCTTTTCCCATTCAAGCACAATGAGCATGGAATAATCTACATATATCTTTTCTTTAAAATAAAACACAAGCAATATGTGCAATTTATCCTCTACACTTTTTTTTCTTCAACCAAGGATGCATTCAACACATTCCATTTTTGAAAAAGTAAACTCTTAATTAACAAAAGCCTATATACTTAAAGAAAACCACCTGGGTATTTTACTCATTGAAGACTTCCCTAGTATTTCTCTTACTTTCCACACCTACAACACTATTCCAGCAAGCTTCTGTGGCTCTCTTTTTTTTCTTCCAATCAAATTAATCTTTCTTTTCCCACTTCTATCCATTTTACTTCCCCCACATTTTGTCCTTCTCTTCCATAGCATTTTTTTGACGTTAGGTAAGGAGGAGGATCAAATCATTATGGCACCACTTCGTTTGGTTAAGTACGATCTTTTCGACATATTTTTACACCAAAATTACCAACAGTTCTCAATCTTGGATTAAATACATGAACATTAATTTCTCAAATTTTTAATCGATCGAGAAGCCAAGCATATAAAACTCAATCAAATCAATATCTTAAAGTAACACGTAAAACCATTTTCATGATACATTCTAATGTTTATGCGTCAGGTGGCCATATTGCTGATAACTATAACATCTCAATGAAAAGTTTTTCAGATTCAATATTTTGGATCCATTCCCCTTTGCTTGAGGAGATAGTAATGAATTGAGGTCAAGGAACTGAAACATCCATCCAAACAACCAATCTTGTTTTACTCATATTAATTTTATTAGATAATTTTTTCTCTATTGGGGCATCCATATACTGGAATGCACCAATAGCATTACCAATTTTCATCGATATCTTCTCTCCCAAAAACTCCATAGGGAGAGTATATAGATTCAGCTAGACTAGGAAGCCATCAATTTCTTTTGTAAGGAGGTTGAAACCAGGAGTCAACAATCGTATATAGACACCCTTTTATGCAAAAAACCAATTATATTTATAATAGATTACCCTATCTCTATCCCCTAAATTAGAAAATAAAATAGAAAAGAGATTTTTGAGTAGTAGAGTTACTTGAAATTTACTAGAGCACCAATGTTTAATGTATCCTGTGAGCTCCTCTAGGCCTGGTCTTTATGATCAATCAAATCCAACCTAAATTTATCCTCCAAAATCCTGATAGAGGGTAGAGGTTTATCAGAAAGCTCCACCCGTGAATCCAAAGATCCCTAAGATACATTTCTTCTGATCGAAAAGATTTTCTCACAAACTCAAGGGCAACTAATATCCTGAGGAAATTATGAACAACCCTCTTTCTGCAATGCTTGACTACACCTAGAGTTTATACCTCTTTCACTCCATTCCATTCTCATGTCCTCCTGAGTACAAGCAATGAGCTCAAACCCTCCTTTTACAAGGCTTGACAAACTCAATAAGTGTACAAAGTTTTTTACGAGGGTTCCTAATCCCCTTATACTGAACTGAGTTTGAACCTTGGACCTCTTAAAGAAAGGCCAAAACCCTTACCATTACAATAAGGTTGAAGCTTTGTATTGACTTATATTCTTATTAACAATTTTTTTAATTTTTCAAAGTTAAATTTTTTTAATTAGTTTTATTTTTTCTAAAATTTTGAAGTAGCCTTTTTAAAATTGAAAAGTAAAAATAAAAGAAAGACGGCTAAGTTTTTTTCTATCTACCGAAACAGCGTTTGAAGGACCGTTCAGTTTTGAAATTTGATCCGTTTCCCTTATCGCTTAGAAGGAGATTTAATTTAAAATTTTAACAACTCGTCCACGTTACAAGAAATAATCATGGCAATGGGAAGGGCAGTCGAGAGAGAAAAAAGAAAGGGGTGCTGCCATGTGAAGTTCGTAATCCGGAAAAAGACGGCAATAATTAAAATTGATTCCGCCGATACTCGTCTAAATTGGGATGAGCCAATCTCCTTGCGGTAACACATCTTTAAATCGGTTTATACATGTCGTCGTGCTCCCTTATTTCCATATACCTAAAATTTGGAAATTCCACAGAGTAGCAGTAACAACGATAGCTTTGAGACAGTTGTTTAGATAATTATTTGTATTAATAAAAAAATTTAATTATAAATTTTTAAATATTTAAAAGACAAATAATAATATTATCTAGACAATTAAAAAAAAAATTAATTGTTTTAAATAAGTACCAAAAACTCAGTTCATATCTAGTCAAGTCTGAACAAGGGCACCCATATAACTTTGCCGGCCACCAATTTTGAAGAGGTCACTTTGACTAGTCTGCGCGGTGGAAATCTGATCACGCCAATCTTCTCACATACGCGGATTTTACAGCTACGTTGTCCACAGTCAGCAGTCTACTCCCTGGAAAAAATGGCTTGTAGCGTTAGCGTCTAATAATTTGTCACATAAAAAATTGTTTAAACTTAATTGCCGCGTAACTTGCCGTGTAGTATCCATTAATCGTCCGCGTTCCAATAATTTCGTATTTTTTAAGAGTAGAGGAATTGACATAGCGGAAAACGAATGCTCAGTTTGCAAGACCCGTCGTAATCGGACATCTATAAGAATAGTCAGCTAAATTTTGCCCACGATTCTTAACAATTATCCATAAAGTTGAGAGATATTATGGGAAGTCCATATTAATTAATTAACATATTACGGGAAGTCAAAATTCCAAACATATTTTTCATATTAATTTATTAACATTTATTTATATTTATATATTTTAATAATTTTTTTATTTGAGAAAAGTCAGATTATAGTATTTCATTAACTAGAACATTATAATATTTCGGTGTTAGCACTCTTCACCAGTTAAAAACAAAATAAGGTGGATCAGGAGTAATGCATCCATAGCTAAATATACATAAGCTAAATATACATAAGAATAAGAGATAATATCAACAAATAGACTATAGTTATATCTTGATGCAATACACCACATATCAGCATTCATTTGTGGAAGAGTTTGTTACATGATAGGCATGTCTTCTAAGATATCTTTTGAAGTATTCAGAGAAGAAAAAGAAGTAATCAAAACCTGAACCTGCTTATCATTGTTAACTGCCTTCCTCTTAGTTTCCTATTGGACGTTTTGAAGATCTTGAATCATATGAGAAAGTTGATGAAGTTTGTCAATAACATCTCGAGGTGTTCTGGAAGGTTCATAGACTTGGAAATGAATGTGTTCCACATGTAACAAAAGATTAGAGGTCAAGTCTGCTAAAATTATATCCCATGGAGGAGAAGATCCAGTTAACACCTTTTTGCATCTACACTTCCATATGTGCTTGAGAAAGATGAGTCTACAAACATCCTAGAGTTTGGGGCATTGATCCAGTTGAGAAAACCAAACAGAGAAAGCTTCCAATATCTAGTGAAAGAGGGAAAAAAAAGAGTAGAAGACATCCCAAAACTGTTTAACCATGCCACAAAACCAAAACAAGTGAATAAGAGTTTCTAAAGCATTAAAAAAATTGCATTAAGGGGGAATGTGTAAAATCATAGCTAAACTTTCAAACTTTTAGTAGTTGGTCGTTTTTGATGCAAAATCCACCAACCAAGAAGTTAATTTTGATTCAATAGGAGCTTTCGAAATTTGAGTAGTAAAAAACTACCATTGGGCATTGGTAAAATTCATTTGCCACTTGAAATTGAGCTTAGATTCTAAAGAAGGGGGGCACAGAAAATTTTTGTATAACCAACTAGAAGCAATGGAAGATATCCTATGACCACTAAGCCATCTCCAGTCATTCAAAATATTATGGATAGTTTTTTCCAACTTCATAAGGACCTCACAAGGAATGGAAGCCACAACTAAACCATAAGACTCTTTGAACCTAGAGAGAAGGGAATAATTATTGTAGATCTGGTTCCAGTTAAGAATTAGGCAGCTACCCGGATCCCAAATATCTCTAATTCTATTAATTCTTTTCTTCAAAAATGCTAACCCATGAATAGTATTGCATAAAGCTACATGTTTATCATTATGGAGTATAATTTTATTCTGCCAAGACTATTTAGACCGATGCTCAGACCATGTCTTAATGAGTCAGGCATCCAAGCCAATAAATAAGAAATTGAATGTCAAGCTTTCCAGTTTTGAGTAACTTGAATAGAACTTTTAACTGTAAAATAAGGCGCATTAAAGACCTTATCTTCCCAAAGGGTTTCTTTCCATTTACCTTTGTGAGTACCTAGAGAAATTTTGTAAGGAAATAGGTGTTTCCAACTTTCATCACCAATAATGGCTCTAACAACCCATGTTGCAACCAAACTTTTGTTGTAGGTAAGAGGATCAGTGATGCCTAAACCTCCTAAAGTGTTAGGTTGAGTGGAAAGTTTTAAATATATGGGTGTCATACCCACCTCTCCATCCTATTTAGTTCATAAAAATTTAAGAATGGCCTGGGTTAATTTATTATAGGCTACATTAGGGGCCATCCAAAAAGAGGAGTAATTAACATGAGAGGCTTCCATAATTTTATTGAATTCTTCTTACTAAAAAAATAAATTGAACTGGCCAAGCATTCAATTTTTTTTTAGTCTTTTCCTACTAATAAAAGAAATGGAGCTGACCAATCATTAATTTTTTTTTTGAAGTCTTTTCATAACCTAATTCCACACATCTTAAAAAAGATATTAATTTCACGTAAAACTGACAAATAATCTTCCACTCAATTAAAAAGTTACAATTAAAGAGTTACATCGACTCAATCTATGAGTCTTTCATATTTTAATAATCTTAAAAACATATATGTATGTCATATTCATAAACTTATACAGGTTAAATTTAAAAATCATACCTATCAAATACCATATACACATCGTAAACAACACGCACCAGCACGCCCTTATCACCTGGCCGGCCACCAATTATAAAAAGGTGACTTAGGGTAGTCTTCCGCGTGGAAATTTAATCACACAAATCTTCTTACATACTCCGATTTTCGGTATGTTCTCACTCGGCATCTAATAATTGTCGCGTTCCTATATTTGTGGGAAAGTAAATTTAAAATGCCATACATTGCGTTGAATACATTTTAATAAATTTAAAAATGTTATACATTGCATTCAAAGGTGCTGTTAAACTAAATTTCATATTTTAAATAAAATCAAATAATAATTATTGTTTTAAAGGACAGTTCAATGGTTAGTGTTTTAGATTTTTTGATTCATAATTCAAAACAACGTGAGTGAATATGTGAAAAGTAAATGTATGTCTAATTGTATTTAAAATATATATAAATTATTAAAAAACAACTTAAACACTAACAAAATTATTATTATTAAAGTTAAATTTATTGGAAATTAATAAGGATTTCATCATTTCTTAACATATCTTCTTCATAGTACTGGTTAGAATTCTTCACCATGCTTCTATATAGGCAAGTAGCATGGGGATGTAATTCTTATAGGAAAATCATGGAGAACTTCTAAATGTTTTTTTAAAATAAAATTATTATAAGCTAATTTATTCCTTAGAATAGGACAATGCACTTTTTAATAAAAAAAACCTAGCACGACTCCGTTTTCTTCCTTGGAACAATGTCTTGTTTGACTATGGAGATTGGGATTGGATTTAATGGAGAGGTAAAATCTGAAAATGCCCATAAAACATCAAGGCGCAGATAACCACGCCCATGAACCTCGACTAAGTTGTGGCGGCCAATATCTACTGCGCGCATACTCTACCATCTGTTGTGTGAGTATTCTTGAGCTTTAATTTTAACGTTCCTAAAGAAATGACCCCTCTTGCCCGGACATCTGTTGTGTCTCCTCGTCTTAAGAATTATATGATCGTACATCTGTTGCGTCCCTTCGTCTTACGAATGAAGATGGCCTTTCAATTTAATTCAAGAGATTTATGTCCCTCTTCTTTCTTGCAAAATGTTCTGCTCTTATTATTTATTGTCACATTCTTCATCAACTCCTCTCCCAAAATATAAATCCATAGGTGCAACCATACGATATATGCAAACGGAAGTGAATTCGAGAGCGGTTTGAATACAGTTCTACAGAATCTTGTCCCACACACATCGTCATCAGGTGGCTTTAATATTTCTGTTTCCGGGCAAAGTCCAAACAAAATTTATGGCCTTCTTCAATGCCGGGCAGACTTATCGGTGGAGGATTGGTAAAAACTGTTCGGTACAAGCAAAGGCTACGATTGTGCAAGACTGTCCTAATGCCGTAGGCGGCAGAGTTTGGCTTGACAAGTGCTTCTTGGGGTACGAGAACTACAGCTTCATTGGAGTACTAGATCTGAACTCTTATGTGATTTACAATGCAAATTTGACCATAGATCCCCGTGGCTTTGACATGACCATCCAAAGAATTTCGGTCATGTTGTCTGCTAACGCCGATTCATCGCCCAAAAGATATGCTGTGTACAGAACCTAGAACTATTTTACCAACGACAAAATTCAAGGCCTGTTTTAATGCTGGATGGACATTTCCTTCAACGACTGCCAAAAATGCTTAGCGACAAGTTTATATCTAGAGTTTACCAATGGAATGTTGAAATTATTAAACCACCTTTCACACTGCCCGCAAGCGCTTCGTCGTGAAGCAGTAAAAACATGCCTCTTGAAGGTGCTTCGCTGCGAAGCAGCAAAATTATGCCTCCTGAAGATGCTTCGCTGCGAAGCAGTAAAGTCATACCCCCTGAAGATGATTCGCTGCGAAGCAACATAAATCTGGCAGTTCGCCCATCAGTTTTGCGAAGCAGTGTCCAGGCACGGGAAACGAGCGCCTGACATCACACATGTGAGTAGGTAGGGTTGTTCGGTGATTGGTTGAAAACCCTCTTCGGCATTTATTTTTGTCAGCCGGTTGGTGAAAGTTTTCCCGCCCATTGTCCTCATCTCCCGTCTATAAATACCGGACCTGTTGTCACTTTGTCTAGAGAGGAATTTTGAGCGCAAAGCAGCAGAAGAGAGAAAGCAGCAGCCGCAGACAACCAGAGAGGGGAGCAGCAGTCTCCAGGAAAATCCTTGTGTTTATCCTGCAAATTACTTGCAGATGTTTTAGCTTCATTTAGAGAAGCTTTGTAATCCGACGTTATATGATAAATAAGATCTTTGTTTGTTTCTAGTCAATTGGTGAAGGGTTCGATATTATTTCATTTGACATCAACTTTGTTTTGCTTATCTCGCGTTATTTTTCCCGGAGTACTCACCTTGCTGCTTGGTAAATTAAGATTCCACTTCACCCAAGATTAAACCGGAGTAAAGCTTCGCAGCCAAAGTCACCCGAAGCCTGCAAGCTTCGAACTCAAACTCTCCCGAACTTGTCGTCTTGCACTTACTATTTTTGAAGTAGTTTCACTTCGAAAAAAGGTCTTGCGACAGCTGCTTCACTGCCCAAACCTCCGAAGCACTCACTTCGCCACTAAAAATCCCGAAGCAATTTTTGTGCCCTAAAAATTACGAAGCTTCTCTTCTCTCAGACACTTTGCTAATTGACCAAGTGAAGCACCTACTTCGCTGTCCAACATTGTGAAGCTCCCTCGTGACCCCACAAACTTGCGAAGCATTTTTTTATTGACGTGATTTAATTCTTCCTTCAAATTGGTATCAGAGCCATTGTGTCGTGACGTGGAGATTGAAGCATGGCTTTCGAAAACAATTCCCTGTAGTTGTAGATCCCACGATTTAACGGCAAGAACTATGATTACTGGAGTATACAAATGAAGATTTTGTTCGGGTCTCAGGAGTTGTGGGACTTGGTGGAGAATGGGTACCCGAAACCGATAGATGCAGCAACACTGGCCGCCCTCTCCCAAGCTGACAAAGACCTTTTGAAGGAGAACCGGAAGAAAGATCAAAAAGCCCTGTTCTATATCATGCAAGCGGTTGAGGAGACCATCTTCTCACGGATTGCATCAGCCACCAAGGCCAAGCAGGCCTGGGATATTCTGGCCAGCTCGTATCAGGGCACCAACAAAGTGAAGTTGGTGAAGCTACAGATGCTCAGGAGGGAGTTCGAGAACCTGCAGATGAGTGAGTCCGAGTCGATGAGTGATTTCTTCACCCGGACAACTGATGTCATCAACCAGATGCGGTTGAATGGAGAGATTATGCAGAACCAAAGGATCATGGAGAAAATTCTATGGAGTCTGCCAACAAAGTTTGACTCTATTGTAATTGCAATAGAGGATTCAAGGGACTTGACAACCCTCTCGATGGATGAGCTCATGGGTTCTCTGTAGACACATGAGCAGAGGCTGAGCCGCTCAACTCAGTCCTCTCTAGAGCAAGCTTTCAAGGCGCAAGTCTCATTTCGAGACGATGAAAGATAAGACTCCCACCATGGAGCCTCCAGTTCTCAAGGTGGAAGAGGTAAAGGCAGGCATGGGAGAGGTAACAAGCAAGGAGGGAGATCAAACCCTAATGACAGTGAGACCAGTTGTAACTTTCATCAACAAGGAGGAAGAGGCACTGGCAAAAATCAGCAAAGTGGATCTTATCAAAAGAAAGATAAATCTAAGGTCCAATGCTATTACTACAAAAAATTTGGCCATTATATCTCACATTGCAAAAAGAGGATGGCGAATGAGAATCAGTAGCAGGCCCATTATATGAATGAATCCAGAAATGCGGCAAGATGAAATATGCTGTTGACTTGCAGTATTGAGGAGGAGAGTAGAAAAAATATTTGGTATCTTGATAGTGGGTGTAGCAACCACATGACTGGGAACAGAGAGATGTTCTCACAACTGGATGAAATAGTCCAGTCTGAAGTCAATATGGGGAACAACAACAAGGTTCCTGTGATGGGGAAAGGTAAAATCCTCATCCGCACCCGACACGGTGAAAGAAAACAAATTTGTGATGTTTATTATGTGCCTGGGTTGAAACACAACTTGCTAAGCATTGGACAGCTTGTGCAGAAGGGGCACACTATTCAGTTCAAAGATGGTGTCTGTACCATCAGAGACAAAGTGCATGGACAAATCGCAACTATTTCCATGATAAAAAATAAAATGTTTTCGTTGCATATTCAGAATGAATCATTAATGTCTCTAAGTGTAGTTGTGAAGGATGCTACTTGGGTGTGGCATCTCAAATTTGGTCATCTGAGCTTCAATAGCCTAAATTTGCTGCACAAGAAGCAAATGGTGAAGGGTTTACCCCTTATTGAGCAACCAAACCAAGTTTGTGAAGGTTTCCTGGTCGATAAGAAGCACAGGGATGCATTCCCTGTAGGACAGTCTTGGAGAGCATCACAGCCATTGGAGCTGGTGCACTCAGACATTTGCGGTCCCATGTAGACCAGCTCATATGTCGGCAACAAATATTTCTTGACTTTCATTGATGACTTCAACCGAAAGACCTGGATTTATCCCATCAAGCTGAAGTCAGAAGCATTTGCAAATTTCAAGGAGTTCAAGGCTCTAGTGGAGAAATAGAGCGGGTATCATGTGAAAACTCTTAGGACTGATGGAGGAGGAGAATACATCTCCAACGAATTCCATAACTTCTGCAAGCATCATGGAATTCGCAAGCAGTTGACTGCCAGATACACACCACAACAGAACGATGTAGCTGAGAGGAAGAACAGAACTATCATGGAGATGGCACGAAGCATGTTGAAGGTAAAAAGTCTGCCACATGAGTTCTGGGTAGAAGCTGTGTCATGTGCAGTTTATCTGCTGAACCAATGTCCCACCAAGAGTGTGAAGGAAAAAAATTTGGAGGAAGCTTGGAGCAATCTGAAGCCAAGTGTGGCTCATTTGCGAGTTTTTGGGTGCATTGCATATGCACATGTTCCAGATGAGAAAAGGCAAAAGCTGGATGACAAAGCTAAAAAATGCATTTTCATAGGGTACGATGAACAAGAGAAGGCATACAGGTTGTACAATCTTGTGACAAAGAAACTTGTCATCAATCGAGATGTGAAGTTCTTGGAGGATGAAGCCTGGAACTGGAAGTCAAAGACTGGTCAGCTTGAACCAGTAATTATTGAACCTATAAACTTGGAGGAAGATAGTGTGCATCCACCTATACCTTCAAGTAGCAACAGTGGTGCCAGTAGCAGCACAACCTCATCATCCCGGTCACCTCCACTTGCAAGAAAAATTCCAAACTTGAGGACACCTGCGAAGACTCGGAGCTTGCAAGACATATACGAGGTAACCCAAAATCTGACAGATGAAGAATATTTTGATTTTGCCTTCTTTATAGAGTGTGATCTAGTGGAGTTTGAAGAGGCAAGTCAGAATCGCAAATGGGTAAATGTGATGGATGAGGAGATAGCAACCATTGAAAAGAATGAGACATGGTAGTTGATAGATCTTCTAGCAGGAAAGAAGACCATTGGGGTCAAGTGGGTGTATAAAACAAAGTTTAATGCCCAAGGAGAAGTTGACAAGCATAAGGCCAGATTAGTGGCGAAAGGCTACAAGCAGAAGTCAGGAGTTGACTATCATGAGGTGTATGCACCTGTAGCCCGACTTGACATAGTCAGAATGATTTTGGCATTGGCAGCTCAAAAGGGATGGAGCGTTTATCAGATGGATGTCAAGTCTGCCTTCCTGAATGGAGTGTTGGAAGAAGAGGTCTACATAGACCAGCCACCCGGATATGAAATACAAGGGCAAGAAGACAAGGTCCTAAAGCTGAAGAAGGCCCTGTACGGGTTGAAGCAAGCACCTCGGGCATGGTACAACCGAATTGATGGCTAATTTTTGGAGAATGGGTTTCATAAATGCCCATATGAGCACACCCTATACCTAAAAATAAATGAAACAGGGGAGATGATAATCATATGCTTGTACGTGGATGATCTGATATATACTAGCAATAGCAGCAACCTATTTGAGGAGTTCAGAATAGCCATGAAGACCGAGTTTGAAATGACAGACATGGGGCTGATGAAATTCTTTCTTGGCATTGAAGTTGACCAATCAATAGATGGCATCTTCATTTCTCAGGGTAAGTATGCTAAGGATGTCCTGAAGTGTTTCAATATGGAGGACAACAAACCTGCCATCACCCCGGTTGCCACTGGCTTGAAGTTGAGCAAGACTGACAACAGCAGAAGCGTTGATCCAACTCTCTATAAAAGGTTAGTTGGAAGCTTGATGTACTTGACCGCAACCAAGCCAGATCTAATGTTTACTGTGAGTTTAATCAGTAGGTTTATGGAGTCACCCAAAGACACTCACTGGAAAATAGGCAAGAGAATTCTACGGTATGTCAATGGCACGAGAAACCACGGACTCCACTATGCCAAACAAGACCAGCTTGAACTGATTGGCTACACTGATAGCAATTGGGCTGGTAGCATAGATGACCGAAAGAGCACTTCTGGATATGCCTTCCATTTTGGATCCGGAGTTGTCTCTTGGTCCTCAAAGAAGCAACCAATTGTTGCTTTATCTACAGCAGAGGTAGAGTATGTTGCTGCCACCTCAGCCACCTGCCAGGCAGTCTAACTGAGAAGAGTTCTGAGTGAACTACATCATCCTTCGAAAGTAGCAACAACAATTTTTTGTGACAATAACTTTGCCATCACCCTCTCGAAGGACCTAGTTTTCCATGGTCGAACGAAGCACATTGATATCCGGTATCATTTCATCAGAGAGCTGGTGAAATTTGGTGAAGTACAGTTGTAGTTTTGCAGGTCCAAGGAGCAGGTAGCTGACATCTTCACAAAACCTTTGAAGGAGGAGGACTTCGCCAGGTTGCGAGAAATGTTGGGCATCAAAGAATTTGTGAAATCTGGTTTAAAGGAGGGTGTTGGAATTATTAAACCACCTTTCACGCCGCCCGCAAGTGCTTCACCACGAAGCAGTAAAAACATGCCTCTTGAAGGTGCTTTGCTACGAAGCAAAAAAATTATGCCTCCTGAAGAAGCTTCGCTGCGAAGCAGCAAAGTCATACCCCCATGATTCGTTGTGAAGCAACATAAATCTGGTAGTTTGCCCATCAATTTTGTGAAGTAGTGTCCAGGCACGAGAAACAAGCACCTAACATCACACATGCGAGTAGGTAGGGTTGTTCGATGATTGGTTGAAAACCCTCTTCGGCATTTATTTTTGTCAGCCTGTTGGTGAATTTGTTCCCGCCCATTGTCCTCATATCCCATCTATAAATATCGGACCTATTGTCACTGTCTAGAGTGGAATTTTGAGTGCAGAGCAGCAGAAGAGAGAAAGCAGTAGCCGCAGATAACTAGAGAGGAGAGCAGCAGTCTCCAGGAAAATCCTTGTGTTTATCCTGCAAATTACTTGCAGATGTTTTAGCTTCATTTAGAGAAGCTTTGTAATCCGGTGTTATATGATAAATAAGATCTTTGTTTGTTTCCAGTAAATTGGTGAAGGGTTCGATATTATTTCTTTTGACATCAACTTTGCTTTGCTTATCTCGCATTATTTTTCCTGGAGTACTCATGTTGCTGCTTGGTAAATTAAGATTCCACTTCACCCAATATTAAACCGGAGTAAAGCTTCGCAGCCAAAGTCACCCGAAGCCTGCAAGCTTCGAACTCAAACTCTCCCGAACTTGTCGTCTTGCACTTACTATTTTTGAAGCAGTTTCACTTCGGAAAAAGGTCTTGCAAAGCAGCTGCTTCGCTGCCCAAACCTCCGAAGCACACACTTCGCCACTAAAACTTCTGAAGAAATTTTTGTGCCCTAAAAATTATGAAGCTTCTCTTGTCTCAAACACTTCGCTAATTGACCAAGCGAAGCACCTACCTCATTTTCCAACATTGCGAAGCTCCCTCATGACCCCAAAAACTTGCGAATCATTTTTTTTATTGACATGATTTAATTCTTCCTTCATGGAACACGAGTTGAAGGTGTGTGTTTTCTAGGAATTTGCTTTGTTCATTATGAAAAGTATGATTTCTCTGTGTCACCTTCTCTTCCTCCACCGTAGCCGCCCATAGAAGCTCTAGCTGATTCAACGTCCCCAACAACATCACCTCAACCACCACCGAGTAGTCTATATTTCAACTTATTTTGGTTCAGATATTGGAAACTAAATATAAACATACTCCCAGGTCTTATATTGCACGACTGGACACTCCAATTGATGTATCTTGTAGGCAAATATTCAAAGAGAGTAGCAGTAATTCTTGGTAGCCTTGGTCGTTTCTTGTTGACGATCCTAGTAGGCCTATTTGCTATGCGAAGAAAGTTAAAGTTTGCACTATTTGGGAAGCCAGTTCTGCCAAGAGACCTACACAAAGGTTTTTTCAAATGCTGAAATGAGCCCTTTAAATTTGGTCCTTAATTTTCCGCAAACATTAATATGATCTTGCACTATTTCTAATTTTCGCTAGCATCAGTGAAACCACGAAATTCCATTCTAGGAACAGATATTAGAGTGAAATAAAACCAAAAGGGCTCCAAAATAGATCATACTAATCTGGCTTTGCTTAAATAAAATTATATACATTCTTTTTCCATGTGTTTTTTTTTTCATAGGTTTCTCCGATTCTATAATACAGGAAATTGAAACATCGAAGAGGACTCAATAATCATTCAAGATCAGCATATATTATTTAATATCGAAACACTGATAGCTACAACGAGAAATTTTCACGATGATAGAGAGCTTGGAAAGGGAGGATTTGGCACTGTATACAAAGTAAAATGAACTTTCACTGCTTTTTTTATTATTTTGCTTCCTCTTCGTTCTAATATCTAATTTAGTTCTTAAAATTTGCTTAAAATATTCCTTAGCCATCACAAAATTGAAAGCATATACACACAACTCATTTTTTAGTATACATAGGCTTATTGTTTAGTGTTTTATCTTCCTTAGGGTACTATGCTAGATGGATGAGAACTAGCAGTGAAGAAGTTGTCGCTAAAATCTACGCAAGGGAAAAAAAGAGTTTCTAAATGAAGTTAAGATTACTTCTAAAATTCAACATAGGCATCTTGTGAATCTACTTGGGTCTTGTGAATCTACTTGGGTGTTGCGTAGAGGGATCTGAAAGGATGCTTGTCTATGAGTGCCTACTGATGAGGCCAGGAATTGCCTCATCCATGAACACTTTTTGATACATTATAACTATTTGACTCACCCTTTTTACTATGTTTTTATGTTAATTATTAGAAAAATGCATTATATAACAATGTTTGCATATTCTGAAATGACAAAGTGCATATACTCTATTTTACTATTTTTACTGCAATTTCACCTGTTTTCAGTTAATTAATCAGTAGTATTATAGCAATTCAGACCTTGTTGAATATCTTATGCTTAGTAATATTGTGTTCCTCTGTTTAAACTAATTCAAATGGAAAAGGTGCCCAAAAATTGTCCACTGTAGCTGACTGTGTAGGAAAACAGGTTGTAACTATGACAGTTCCAGCCAGCTGTACATATACAGCAGGGCTTGGAATCAGTCACTCCAGCATGTGCCACCAATGTAGAAGGGTGTACAAGATAAGTGAAAAGTCAACAAGTTACTCCCTATGCATTTGGAGCACAGATCAGCAACGAATAGTCACCTTTCTGTTATTTCGGAGTAGTGTAGGAATAAGCGACGCAAGAATAGGGAATAGCGCAAGAACAACAAAAAATGGTCAAAATGCACCAAAAACATGGAAATCATGATTGGAAATTGACCAAGTAGTTAGTCCACCCTATTTGGACTCCGTTCCTTCACCATAGGCAGACTAGCTGGGATAAAGGGATAAAGGTTGACAAATTATAACCCTGCATTCCAAGAAACTATTTTGTAAATAGTTGAAAATTCTTAAAACTCAGTAACTAATGTATCAACTTTATCTTATAAATAAATCTCCCAACACGGTTGAGCATAATAGATAATAAATATAGAATTAGAGATAGTCATTAGCAGAAGTGAGTAGAAGGAAAAGTCTTTGTAGCATTACAGTAAATTGCAGATTTTTCTTGCATTACTGTAATGCAGTTGCAGATGGAATAAAAGGTGCATTTTTTAGATCTTATTTGCATGTGATGGTTTATAGTGCACATTTCATTTACTTGATATAATTTTTCACCCTCTTCTGGTTCTGGAAGCAAGGGCCCACTTACAGGATCAGAGGAAGGGCAGCTTAGTGACAGGAAAATCTTGTTGATTTCTTGTTGCAGTAGAACAACAGAACTCTGTCAACAATTATTTGTAGCATTAAGTTTCATTTAAGAATTGCACCCTTGCATCTAGAATAGGTTCAATTATATGTTAGAATAATGCTTAGCATTTGACCTGTAATAGCATCATGTCCAGCATTTTCTACAATTTCTAGAATTACACCATTTTCAGCATTTTTCTACAATTTTCAGAATTATGTCATTTTCCAATTTTACTGCAATAAACATTAGTTTGGTTCAACTTATGTTCAGATCATTGTGAGTTTTATCATTGGTTAATTTTTGCAAGTGTGTGTGTGAATTTCCATTCTGCAGTTACTTTTCTACAATTTTCTTTGTGGTCAATTTAGCAGCATTTTATTTCTTGTCAATTTTATATTTGCAATTTCATTTTCCTGCAGTTTAAATTTAGTTTCAGCTTTTGCAATTTGATTTCCTTTTTTAGACATTAGGAAGATACACCAAACCCCCAAAAACACTAACTGATCCATCAATAAAAGTCTGTTCTTGGATAAACTGAACCTAAAACTGTGACACCTCCTATCGTATACAGCCTTTGGACATCGCCCTAGATTGACATATAATTACTAAATGATGAATGATCAACGACCCTCATCATTTTTGGCACCGTTGTCTGGGAACAATCGGTGTTGTTAGGAAAAGTGAAACAGGTCAAGAATTGTGTTACAATTTTTGAAATACTGCATTTCAATTTATTTAGAGAATAGGCATGAATGCATAGGCCAAGAGACGAAAGAGGGAGGTTTATCAGAACTAGTTCTGAACCACCAAGGCGTTCTTCATGATCAGATGAAGAATTTCCAAAGCAGGAAATACCTTCTTCACCAACTAAAGCTTTGGATAGATTAGAACAAGAGCTTTTGGCAGCACTTTCTGCTAAACATTCCCTTAAGCCTGAACCATCCACATCAAACTCAAGAAAGAAAATAACTATGGCAGCAACAACACCACCACTAGGTGGGTATGCTGATGATCCTCCTAGGACTTTTGAATACCCCATACGGTTGGATCCAGATCTAGATGCTCCCATGAAAACTATTTCTCCATCTATATTGCCAATTTTTAGGGGAACTATTTCAGAAGATCCTGATCAATTTTTGTTTGAATTCAAAGTGTTATGTCGGACTTATGACTACATAAATGATAATCAAAAATTGAAATTGTTTCCTTCCACGCTTAAGGATGCTTTGCTCTCCGATGGTTTATGAGTAATCTTGAACCTAATTCAATCCGTACTTGGGATGACATGGAGACTGCATTCTTACATAAATATCAAGATTATTGTAGAGTACGAAATAGGAAAGATGAGTTGTTTCGGATCAAGCAAGAAGAAGATGAGAGTTTAGAGGATTATCTTGATCGCTTTGCCTTTGTACAAAAGAGATGTGGTCTTGTAGAACCTGATTTCTTAAAGCCTATCTTCTTAAGAGGATTGCAGGATGAATCTAGGGAAGTGTTAGATTTAATGGGAAAAGGAGACATAGATCAACTTGACCTTGAAGATATTGTGGAGTTATGTAGAAATTATTCCCGCACTCACCAACGAAGAAAGAAACGAAATTCTGGCAATAATGACATAAAGGAGTTGATGGAGGAAATGGCTAATTTAAAAACTGATATCCTTGTTCAACTTAATTCTGCATTAGGTGAGAGAAACACAAAACCCAATTCTACACCACCTTTGGCAATTTATTGCCCTAGATGCAGAAATAAGCATGCCTTGCAGGATTGCCCTTTAAACAAAACTTCTATTTGTGGAATTTGTTCCAAGGAACATTCAACAGATAGATGTCCTTTGTTGCCTCATCTAAAATCTGTTTTAGGCACCCAAACAGAAGAACTTAATGCTATTGGGCAGAGATCCGATGGTGGCTATACACAATATCCCAATGCTCCTCGGTTTCCAAATTGGGGACAACCTCCTTGGAATATGAATATGCCATGGGGACATGCAGAGGTCTCTGCACAACCTTGGAACCAACCTTGGATAGCTCCTCCAGATTGGTCACATTCTGGGTGGATGAACCCACCTTGGAATACAATTCATCCACAATGGACATAGCAAGGACAAATATGGGGACAACAATATCCACCATATCAAGGACAACAAAGGTATCAAGGGCAAGCTCAAAACTTGCTGCCTGCTCCTAATCCAAATTTTTAGGGAAGAACACAACATCAACAAACACAACCATTGAAACAACCTCCACTCCCAGATCATCCTGTGACTAACCCAAATAATACCAGACAAACAACCCCTATTTATGAGGTTGAGTCTGAAGACTCTGCTGCAGTTCATGTACTTGACTATAGTAACATCCAGCTGTGTTCAGGGAAGGTTTTACCTGAACTTGTTCCACCCACCATTGAAGAAATTAGTGAGAAAAAAGAACCTCCAAATCAGGAGATAGTGCAACAAAAACAAAAAGAAGAAATAACAAAAAAAATGCAGGAATCTTCTCTAGTAGCATTACCATACCCTGAAAGGTTTGATCATATTGATACTGCCTCTAAATCAGAATTAGTGACAACACTTAAAAATATGTCAATTTCTCTCCCTTTGTTGCAAGCAATAAGGGATGTGCCTTCAATCAAAAATACTATTTAGGAGTTATGTATCAAGAAACCTAGTAAAAAGAAGGCCTTTCCTAAAACTATTTAGGTAGAAGGAAAATTAGCTGATTTATTGTCCGGGAAACTAGTTCCTCCCAAATATAGTGACCCAGGTAGTCCAATAGTTACAATTACTATTGGATTAATGCAAATTCCTAATGTGCTAATTGATCTTGGAGCTACAATTAATGTCATGACTAAGGACACAATGCAAAAATTGTAGCTCAAAAATCTCAGTCCTACCACCATAATTTTGGAAATGGCAGATAGGTCAGTTGCTAAACCAAAAGGTATCCTAGAAGATATAGCCATTGAAGTCTCTTCTTGGGAATATCCTGTAGACTTCTTAGTGTTGCAGCCTAGAAATTCAGTCAATGGATACCCTATCATTCTAGGACGACCTTGGTTGGCTACTGCAGTTGCTTTTATAGACTGCAGGTCAGGGGAAATGACCATTTCTAATGGTGTTGACCTGAAGAAAATTTCTTTGTATCCACCAACTCAACCTTCAACTAAATTTTTTGGACAAATTTGGTATCCTAAATTTGATGAAGAACAAGAAACCATTGCCACTTTGGCAACAGTTGTAGTGAAGGAACATATTGAGGAAATAACTACACCAGAAAGAGAAATATTTGAGAATGAAACTATCCTAATTGAAACATTACAATCAGAAGGACTAACTGATGATCAAATTCTTGTTCATCGGTTATTATGGAAAGAGGAGGAACAAATTTCAGAACCTTTGTCATCCATGCTTAATCAGGAAAGATCATTCATACTACCACATGGATGGCATCATCATCTCCTTAACACCTTCAAATGTCCTCTGATTCCATCAAGTATCATCTCTGAGACAGATTCTAGAGTATTTCATACTCTACAGCCACATCATTGTCCATTAAATGCATTAATCAGTAACTATGAAGCAGCTAGTTCTGTCTATCCAAGGATCAAACAAATTGAAATACAACCAGATAAATTTTTGAACATTAATAGCTGGCTAACTGAGGACCAAGAAACCAAATTGTTTGCAGTCTTACAAAAACATGTTCAAGCTTTTGCATGGAACTATAAGGATATGACAGGCATTCATCCTAAGGTATGTACACATAGGATATACACAGAAGATGTAAAACCAGTAAGGCAACCTCAGAGACGCTTGAATCCTGCTTTAAAGGAGATTGTGAAAGAGGAAATTGAAAAACTCTTAGATGTTGGATTCATTTATCCAATTTTAGACAGTAAGTGGGTTTCACCACTGGTCATTGTTCCAAAGAAAAATGGTAAAATGAGAGTATGTGTGGACTATAGGGAGTTAAATAAGGTCACACATAAGGATCATTTCCCATTACCATTCATAGACCAAGTAT
Organism: Wollemia nobilis; assembly: GCA_028583015.1. Lineage (NCBI taxonomy): Eukaryota > Viridiplantae > Streptophyta > Pinopsida > Araucariales > Araucariaceae > Wollemia > Wollemia nobilis. The sequence goes on from JAQPPZ010002631.1 coordinate 179,664, forward strand.
TGGATACCCTTGCTGGAAAGAAATTTTTCTATTTTCTTGATGGTTTCAGTGGGTATAACCAGATACAAGTTGCACCAGAAGATCAAGAAAAGACTACCTTTACATGTCCTTGGGGAACCTTTGCTTACAGGGTTTTACCCTTTGGGTTATGTAATGCTCCAACAACATTTTAGAGAGTTGTGTTAGCAATTTTTTCTTATTTAACAAATGAAAGTGTTGAAATTTATATGGATGACTTCACAGTATTTGGAGATAGTTTTGAATATGCATTAGAACAACTTGAAAAAGTGTTGATTCGCTGTGAAACATACCACCTCTCTCTTAATCCTGAGAAATGCTTCTTAATGATGGAGGAAGGAATTGTTCTTGGACATCATATCTCTTCTTATGGAATCAAGGTTGATCCTAAGAAGGTTGAAGTCATCAAAAACCTCCCTCCTCCACAAACTCAAACTGATGTACATAGTTTCTTAGGGCACATTGGTTTTTATCGTAGATTCATTGCTAACTTTAGTACCATAGAAAATCCTATGTTTGCCTTACTCATGAAATATTCTGAATTTGTTTGGTCTTCTGAATGTCAAAATTCTTTTGAAGACTTAAAGGAGAAGTTAACCACTCCACCTATACTAAGAGGTCCTAATTGGGAGTTACCTTTTCATATTCAAACTGATGCTTCCAATACTGCTATTGGAGCTATGTTAGGACAGATTGAAAATGGGGAACATTATGCTATTTATTATATCAATAAAAACTTGACAAGAGCTGAGAAAAACTACACTACCACTGAAAAAGAATTCTTGGTTGTAATCTATGCTATTAACAAATTCTGACACTATATCACAGGGTACCAAGTATTCATCCATACGGATCATGTTGCAATCAAATATTTGATGAATAAACCATTGGTTAGTGCAAGAATTATTCGTTGGTTGATTTTGTTGCAGGAATTTGATGTTACCATAGTGAACAAACCTGGGAAATCTAATGTAGTCATAGATTTCTTGTCAAGAATACCAAATGTAGATATAGGAGAAGTGGTGGAAGATACCTTTCCAGATGAAAAGTTGTTTGTTGTCTTTGTACAATCTCCATGGTTTGCAAACATAGCTAATTACTTAGCTACAGGGAATATTCCTCTTCACTTTACCCCTAAACAAAAGAAACAGTTAATCAAGCAAAGCTCTTATTTTAAATGGATAGAAGGATTACTGTTTAAATGTAGTCCTGATCATGTTTTACGTAGGTGTATCCACCAGGATGAAGTATATGATATCCTACGAGCATGCCATGATGAACCATCAGGAGGGCATTATTCGATCAAAAGTACTATTCACAAAATTTTGGGAACCGGATACTATTGGCCATCTTTGCACAAAGATGTAAAAAGCTACATTAGACATTGTGATGCCTACCAACGAATGGGAAAACCTACCTTTACTAATGAAATGCCATTACAACCTCAAATAGGAACAGAACCATTTGAAATATGGGGTTTAGATTTCGTAGGACCCATTAATCCTCCTTCCCAAGGCAAAGTGCATATCTTGGTATGTACTGATTATGTTACCAAATGGGTAGAAGCTCGTGCCTTTAAGCATGCTAGAGAAGAAAAAGTTGCTGATTTTTTGTATTCACAAAATTTTTTGCGTTTTGGAGCCCCACAATCCATCACCACAGATCAAGGACCCCAATTTACTTCAAAAGTTATTGAAGCCTTCACTCAACTCTATCAAGTCAAACACATAAAGTCCTCACCTTATCATCCACAAGCCAATGGCCAAGTTGAAGTGACTAATAGGGAATTAGAATGAATTCTGACCAAAACCATAGCAGTCCATAAAAGAAATTGGTTGGAAAAGTTACCAAAAGCTATTTGGGCTTATAATACCACTTGGAAATCTACCACTGGATTTACGCCATATGAATTAGTTTATGGAAAAAAACCTCTTTTGCCTATTGAGTTTGAATTACTAACTCTTCGAACTACTTTGGAAGTAGGTATTGATCTGTCATAGGAACAAGAAGATCGCATTCTACAACTTGATGCATTGGATGAACTACGCATGGATGCACTACATCAGATAGAGGTAATCCAAGCACAGTGAAAGATGTGGCATGATAGTCACATAAAGCAGCAAAAATTTTAGCAAGGTGACTGGGCCTTGTTGTTTGATTCACAATACAAGGATTTCCCTGGAAAGTTGCAGACTAGATGGCTTGGACCATACCAAATTGAGGAAGTGTTTAACAATGGAGTTGTTCGCCTTACCCCTATTGATGACTCACAATGCAAGTTGTTGGTGAATGGACATCATCTTCGTATGTACCACAAACCATACAACAAGGAAGAATTTCTCAAGCAAGTGGAAAATTTGGATGTACACATTTGGGAAGAAAACACTTCTTCCATACCAAATTCAGCAGATTGACACAAGATTTAAAAAAAAAAAAAACAAAAAAAACAAAATAAAAATTTAGGAAGTGAAAACCTCTTTGAGGCGCTCCTGAGTTGGGTTTACATGAAAACCGGTGTTCCGGCATGTTTACCTAGTTGGTTTCACTATCATTGTTCGGTCTTGTCTCATGACCGTTGTTTCATCTATTTTTAGATTGCACCTGCCTTAGTTCAAAGATTGATTAGCTGGAAATCTCAACAGGAGCACCCCGAAATGTAGATAAAATGGTTATAACAGGTATGTGTCTTTTTCATTCTCTGAATAATGTAAATCATTAGTATATAGTGTATATATCCTTGATTAGTATAAAAGCATATAAAAAGGGGAATCAAAAATGGAAAGTTCTTGTTAAGTGTTTCAAAAATGCCTCTGCCTAGTTCTGCTCTAGAATGAAAAAAAAAAACAAAAGTGTCTTTGGAATCAAAAAAAAAAGTGTAGGAATGATCCATCAAGCACAAGAATAAACTATTTATGCTTTAGTCATAGGAACGAGCTATACATAAATGCTAGAATAACTTATTAAGCGTAGGAATAAATCACTAAGCGCAGGAATGAAGTTTTGTTCAATAAAGTCTACGACACGTGGCTTGTAGTGATTTAATTGGGTTTGAAAAAGGTCAAGTCACGATAGCATGTGATAGCTGGCACCCATAACAAGAATGAGCAAAATTTAGGATTGACAACTTCATGTACGCTGCCACATTACCTACCCTGATTACTCTGCAAGTTTCGAAGCAGTTCCTGCACTGCGATAATTATTCTTGCTACGGTGAATAAAACCCTAAAATTAGATGCACGCTCGTACTGTCCACCAATTTACAGATACTACAGAATAGAAGGCAGAAAACTACACCATGGGGGGAAAGAAAATCAGAGCCGAACCTAAAAATATTAGCTACCTAGAGAGCGATCCTGCATCTCTGCAAATATTTACTGATGGAGGATTTTTGCCATTCCTACAAAAATTTGATGGCTATTTCGAGCTCCTGGCAGAAAAATTCGCACGCACCTTCCACAACAATTGAGTGCACATCAACGGGATGACCATCCAGGTAACTCCCAAAATACTTAGCCAAATCACTAAATTTCCCCTTCAGGGTTTGCAGATTGTGAAAACTGGGAGAAATATTCTAGTTGACCTAGTTAATCAGTTTAAGGAAGAAGGGGATGGAAAAATTGAATTCTTGATGCATAGGAATGTTTGTAAGGGGGTAAAAAGACCTAGTTTACTATCCCCTTGGGACGAAGTGGCAATGTGGGTTATGAGATACATCACTTGTGATGGCCAATTTCCTATTGTATCTGGCCCACACCTTCGTATTCTCAACCATCTGTGCCATGGATCAGTAAAACCAGAATATAGGGTCAATATTCCCTTATATATTTATCAGGAGCTAAAAGCTATGGCCCTAAAATACCAAGCAGGGAAGGGAAGCCCTAAACACCATGGGCTCATCAAACTCATTTGCAAGTATCACTTTAGGGGAAACCCTAGGAATTTTGACCGCTTCTTCTCTCCTTGGGTAGAAACAAATGATTCTAATTCTGCACCAGAGGAAGAGGAAACAGAGGGAGAATTTGAAGAAAACCCTAATCCAAAGCTCTTCTTCTCTAGATGGTCCCCCATCTTCACGAACTAGAAAACAGCAAGCATCCACATCTAGTTCCCAGTTAAAAAGAAAAAGGGTAACATTTGTAGAAACTATACAACCCAACAAAGAAATTGGGGGTTCAAGTGAACATTCACCTGCTCCAAAATCATCAGAAGAACCTGTATCTGCTCCTGAATTAATAGCAACATCTACAATTGCTCTAGAACATCTAGAAAATGCACCTGCTAAGAAATCTCTAGGTTCTACAGGGTTAAGAAGGTCTGCTAGACTTCAAAAAATTAAAACCCCAATAGAAAAACTAATAAATATCATAGACCCAATCTGTTTATCAAGTGAAGGAGAAGTTAGAATAGAAGATGCACAGGAAAATGTTGAAACAAAAATGACAGACACAGGGATACAGACAATGGAACTGGATACAACTATGGAAGAAACTCCAATAAGCCCTGTACGTCCACTAGTTGATTATACTGACTCTGATCCTGAGGAGCAGCTGAATTCTGATTATGAACCAGCTGAGGATGATGTGCATGTTTTAATGCATTCTGAGTCTGAGAAAGATTCTGAGTCCGAGTCTGAAGAAGAAATCGATATCCACACTCAATTGCATGCTGCAAAGAGTGTTATTAAAACCCAGACCCATTGGATTGAACAAGCTGAAGAAACCATAAAACACAAAGATCAACAAATTTCTCTGCTTCAACAACAAATTCAAGATTTGCAGAACAAATTGTCTCAACTGGAATATCAATCTACAGAGTTAACAAAGGCATCACCTGATGAATGGGCACAAATCCTCTTGGATTTAGCTAAACAATCAGAAGCTAACATAGCACCTGCACAAATATCACCTATCAGAGAGGAAGCAAGAATAGCAATATCTGATGATGTGATTCAACATGAGAGTCCATCAAAAATTTTGATGAAAAATGACACTGCCCTTCAGCAGGAAACACAAATACTTTCTGTGGAAGAACAGGAGGTTGCAACTCAAGACCAGGTATCCACACTCTCTCCTCTTACTAATCCAATTAGTACAGTTACAGCAGAACAAGGAACACAAACAGATTTTCCAAATGTAACACCAACTGTGGAAGTTGGTGTACAAGTAAATATAGTGGCACAAATGCAACCCATTGTAAGGCTCCCAGACACAGTGTCTTTAACTAGGTACAATGAAGACCTAGCATATTGGATGACTCAGTGTCATCAGTTAGAGGGAAAGGTTGCCATTTTGAAATCTGAAACAACCAAATTAGAAGAGAAGGACACAAAAATTAATAGGTTAAAAGCACAGGTGTAGGATGTATGTCAGATTGTAGAATATGCAATACAGTGCAGAAGACCACCTAGGTTTTATAGCCTCTTACTCAAGGAGAAATACCTTCATTGGCAAATCATGAGACTTGCTTTTGAGCTGCCTCATCAGTTGAAAACTCCTAAAGAATTCATAGATGCATTTATGTAGAGTCCAGTAGAGCAACAAAACCTATTGTGTGAATTATTTTTGCATAATTTCTTTTTGCCAACAGAAAGTATGTTTCTACCTCATATTTATACAAGTGACTTACAGTTGAGAGCCTTCATGTCCACTCTACAAAATCATATCTATTGGGACACAGAAAAGAAATTAACTAAAGAATTGGAATCACAAGTTGTTTTACTTATCAGGCCTGCTCCCCTGAATCATAGGGATTGTACAAATGTTCATTATACCTTCATGCGGGATATCAGAATGAAACAACTCTATCTAGGGAACCTTCATAGATGTATAACTCAATTTCAAACTTTTTGTGCAGATTTCTTTGATGATGCTTTGGCAGCCTATAAAAATAGATGGGGTGAGTTATCTATCTCTCTACAGAAAAGGGAGCCAATTTCTCCCACTAATTTGTTGTGGTCAAGGAGAAGGGTAGAAGGCATTGTCCAAATTATCTCAGAAATCAAGGAGCTTTGGATAGGTCTGAGATACAGGATGCCCATAATTATTACTCCTGTCCCCTACTTCTTTGATACTGACCCACAGCCTGATATGCACTTCCAACAGTGGTTTCAGTCCATCAAAGCAATCAGTGGATTCTATAAAATTGGTGGCGCATTACTCAAATTTCATGAAAGATGTCTAGACCTGGATCTGTGTGTCATTGTAGCTGTATAAAATGCATGAGGGCATGCATTACCATAAGTTGGGGGGAAATGATGAGGCCAGGAATTGCCTCATCCATGAACACTTTTTGATACATTATAACTGTTTGACTCACCCTTTTTACTATGTTTTTATGTTAATTATTGAAAAAATGCATTATATAACGATGTTTGCATATTCTGAAATGACAAAGTGCATATACTCTATTTTACTATTTTTACTGCAATTTCACCTGTTTTCAGTTAATTAATCAGTAGTATTATAGCAATTCAGACCTTGTTGAATATCTGATGCTTAGTAATATTGTGTTCCTCTATTTAAACTAATTCAAATGGAAAAGGTGCCAAGAACTTGTCCACTGTAGCTGACTATGCAGGAAAACAGGTTGTAACTGTGATAGTTCCAACCAGTTGTACATATACAACAAGGCTTGGAATTAGTCACTCCAGCACGTGCCACCAATGTAGAAGGGTGTACAAGATAAGGGAAAAGTCAACAAGTTACTCCCTATGCATTTGGAGCACAGATCAGCAATGAATAGTCACCTGCCTGTTATTTTGGAGCAATGCAGGAATAAGCAGCACAGGAATAGGGAATAGCGTAGGAACAACATAAAATGGTCAAAATGCACCAAAAACATGGAAATCATAATTGGAAATTGACCAAGCGGTTAGTCCACCCTATTTGGACTCCGTTCCTTCACCATAGGCGGACCAGTTGGGATAAAGGGATAAAGGTTGACAAATTATAACCCTACATTCTAGGAAACTATTTTGTAAACAGTTGGAAATCCCTAAAACTTAGCAACAGATGTATCAAATTTGTCTTATAAATAAATCTCCCAGCATGGTTGAGCATAATATATAATAGATATATAATTAGAGATAGTCATTAGCAAAAGTGAGTAGAAGGAAAAGTCTTTGTAGCATTACAGTAAATTGCAGATTTTTCCTACATTACTGTAATGTAGTTGCAGATGGAATAAAAGGTGCATTTTTCAGATCTTATTTGCATGTGATGGTTTATAGTGCACATTTCATTTACTTGATATAATTTTTCACCCTCTTATGGTTCTGGAAGCAAGGGCCCACTTACAGGATCAGAGGAAGGGCAACTTAGTGACAGGAAAATCTTGCTGATTTCTTGCTGCAGTGAAACAGAGAACTCTGTCAACAATTATTTGTAGCATTAAGTTTCATTTCAGAATTGCACCCTTGCATCTAGAATAGGTTCAATTATGTGTTAGAATAATGTTTAGCATTTGACCTGTAATAGCATCATGTCCAACATTTTCTGCAATTTCTAGAATTACACCATTTTCAGCATTTTTTTGCAATTTCCAGAATTATGTCATTTTCCAGTTTTACTGCAATAAACATTAGTTTGGTTCAACTTATGTTCAGATCATTGTGAGTTTTATCATTGGTTAAATTTTGCAAGTGTGTGTGTGAATTTCCATTCTGTAGTTACTTTTCTACAATTTGCTTTGTGGTCAATTTAGTAGCATTTTATTTCTTGTCAATTTCAGATTTGCAGTTTCATTTTCTTACAGTTTAAATTTAGTTTCAGCTTCTACAATTTGATTTCCTTTGTTAGACATTAGGAAGATAAACCATTTTGTCAAGCATGCTAAGTTAATATTAGTTTGGTGATTGGTCAGAAACCCTAGTTCAAGGTCTATCAGAACCTATCAGAGGATAACCTCTATCTTCCTCTCCCTATAGCTATATGAGGTATTTCATGTCCTCAAAAAAACTAAGAGTGGGGGAACTTTAGAGAAACATGCAAGAGAAAAGCAGTAATTCATAGAGCAGTAGATGAGAGCGTTTCAGTGAGCAGAGTAGCTCATCTATTTAATTTTTGAGTAGCAGACTCAAAATTTGTTTTGCCTCTCAGTTTATCCTACATCTTTAGTCTACAGATGTTTGTATATCCTTGTTCAAGGATGTTTGTAACCCTTTATTTGAATAAATATATTTGCTATAGTTTTTGGTAGGGTTTCGCTCTATCAGTATCTACGTTTATTATGACTTACTTCTTTATTTCTAAATGTCATTTTATTGCAATCATTTCTTATGATTTTTTGATTGCTAACCCTTCCTAGTAGGGCTCATTGTTCCTCTTGTGAAACTTCTTCAAATCGCTTCCTCAAACAGAGTAATTTTGAATCCTAAAAAGGGTTTATCCTTGAAGTGCCGAACGTCGCCTCCAAAATTTTTCTCTCCCGCCAAGACAAAACTTCACAAGAAAATCATGAGGTCATTGCATTTTGTTTGAGTGTTTGAATAGCATATTCTGCAAGGAAAAATTTCCCTAAGTGTGGAGCTGTCTACCCGACTCTGTAGTGCAGTCTGATGATGTAATCAATCATGAGCACAGTTGGACGGGACAACCTAAATAAGGGGAGCACATTTTTTGGCTAAGTCTTAGCCAACTGCCCGACTGTGCAACGCAGTCAGACTTCACTACCTTTGACCAGTGCAGTTGGGCGTTGACCACCTCATTTGCCTGACTTTGTGCTTTTCACATATGTAGCTCAACTACACATATTTCTTCATGCACAACCTGACTACATAGAAGTTTGGGAGCACATCCCGACTTTGAGAGTGCATCTCGACTTTGGGAGCACAACCTGACTTCAAGAATTTTCTCCCCGATGGTGGTGACTCAAAAAAAAATTAAAACTTCAAATTGGTATCAGAGCCACTGATCCCTTAACACGGAGACCGAAGCAGAATGGCTTCCAATAGCAACAACTTGCAATTGCAGATCCCATGCTTCAATGGGAAGAATTATGATTACTGGAGCATCTAGATGATCTTGTTTAGATCTCAGGAGCTATGGGAGTTAGTCAAGAATAGCTACCCAAAATTGGTAGATGTAGTAGCACTAGCCACCCTTTCTCAAGTAGACAAGGACCTGTTGAAGGAGAACAAGAAGAAGGACCAAAAGGTCCTCTTCTACATCATGCAAGTGGTCGAGGAGTCCATCTTCTTGCAGATCACATCATCCACCAAGGCAAAGCAGGCCTAGGAGATTTTATCCAGCTCGTACCAGGGCACCAACAAGGTAAAGTTGATGAAGTTGTAGATGCTCAGGAGGGAGTTTGAAAATATGTAGATGTGTGAATCTGAGTTCGTGAGTGATTTCTTCACCTGGATGATGAACATTATCAGCCATATGTGATTGAATGGAGAAAATGTGTAGAGCTAAAGAATCATGGAGAAGATTCTCAAAAGTCTTCTTGCCAAGTTTGACTCAATTGTGATAGCAATCGAAAAGTTGAGGGATCTGACAACCCTATCAACAAATGAGCTCATGGGTTCTTTGTAGACACATGAACAAAGGTTGATCCATTCATCTTAGACCTCTCTAGAGCAAGCATTCAAGGCTTGGGTCTCATTTTGAGATAACGACAGATAATATTCCCACCATGGTGCCTCTAGTTCCCTTGAATGAAGAGGCAGAGGCAGGCATGCGAAAAGCAAAAAGCAATAAGGATGGTCAAACCCTAGCGAGGGAGAGACCAACTGTAATTTCCATTAGCAAGGTGGAAGAGGTGGTTCAAAAAATTAGTAAGCTAGATCTGGTCATAAGAATGACATGTTAAAGGTCCAGTGCTATTACTGCAAGAAGTTCGGCCATTACAGCAATAGGCCCATTAAATAGACAAAACTAGAAATGCAGCAGGAGGAAATATGCTACTGACTTGCAACATTGAGAAGGAGTGCCAAAAGAATGTCTAGTATATAGACAGTGGGTGCAGCAACCATATGATGGGGAATAAGGAAATGTTCTTACAATTGGATGAAACCGTCCAGTTTGAGGTGAATATGGGGAACAACAACAAGGTTCCCATGATTGGGAAAGGAAATATTTTCATCCGCACTAGGCATGATGAACGAAAATAGATCTGTGACATCTACTATGTTCCTGGCTTGAATCACAACCTATTGAGCGTTGGACAACTCATGCAGAAGGGACATACGATCTAGTTCAAAGACGAAGTATGCACCATCAAAGACAAGGTGAATGGGTAGATTGCAACCATGTCCATGATGAAAAACAAAATGTTTCCACTACATATTTAGAATGAATCATTGATGTCTCTTAGTGTAGTTTTGAAAGATGCTACCTAGTTGTGGCATCTCATATTTGGTCACCTAAGCTTTAGTGTCCTGAATAAGCTACACAAGAAGTAGATGGTGAAGGGTTTACCCCTAATAGAGCAACAAAATTAAGTTTGTGAGGGCTACTTAGTTGGCAAAAAACATAGGGATTTGTTCCCTTCCAGTCAGTATTGGAGAGCATCACAACCACTAGAGCTAGTACACTTAGACATTTATGGTCTGATATAGACTAGCATGTGTGTAGGCAACAAATACTTCTTGATGATCATAGATGACTTCAGTCGTAAGACTTGGATCTATGTCATCAAACTGAAGTCAAAAGCATTTGCTAGATTCAAGAATTTCAAGGCTCTAGTGGAGAAATAGAGAGAATATAGATCAAGACTCTCAGGATAGATGGTGGAGGTGAATACATCTCCAACGAATTCCACAACTACTACAAGTAGCATGAAATTTGGAGGCAACTCACTACTAGATATACTATAGCAGAATTGCGTAGCTGAGAGGAAGAACCAGACCATCATGGGGATGGCATACAGCATGATGAAGGCAAAGGGATTTTCACACGAGTTCTAGGTAGAGGTTGTAACATGTGTAGTCTACCTACTAAACATATGTCCCACCAAAATCATGAAGGACAAAATCTCTCAGGAGGCCTGGAGTAGTGTGAAGCCAAGTGTGGCTCACTTGCGTGTGTTTGGATGCATTACATATGCACATGTTCTAGAAGAGAAGCAATAGAAGCTGGATGATAGAGCAAAGAAGTGCATCTTCACAGGGTACAATGAGCAGGTGAAGGCTTACAAGTTGTACAACCTTGTGACGAAGAAGCTCATCATCAGTCGTGATGTGAAGTTTCTTGAACATGAAGCCTGGAACTAGAAGTCAAAGACTGGCCAACCTGAGCCAGTAGTAGTGGAGTTTGTTGACTTGGATGAGGGTAGCATGCAACCACCTACAACCTCAAGCAGCAGTAGTGATGCTAGTAGTAGCACAATATCACCATCTCTGATGCCTCCACTTGCAAGTAGGACCTCAAACTTGAGGAATCTAACAAAGATGAAAATCTTGCAAGAAATATATGAGGTAACCTAATCCCATGAAGATGAAGAGTACTCTGAATTTGCATTCTTTAATAAATTTGATCCATTAGAGTTCAAATATGCAAGTCATAATCATAAGTGGGTGTAGGCGATGGACGAGGAGATTGAAGCCATTAAAAATAATGATACATGACAACTGATAGATCTTTCAGTAGGGAGGAAGACCATTGGGGTCAAGTGGGTGTATAAGATAAAGTTTATTGCCTAAGGAGAGGTTGACAAGCACAAGGCCATACTGGTGGCAAAGGGCTACAAGCAAAATTCAAGCATCGATTACCATGAGGTATATGCGCCTATAGCTAGGTTGACACAGTCAGGAGGAACCTAGCATTGGAAACCCAACAGGGTTGGAAGATGTACCAGATGGATGTCAAGTCAACCTTCCTCAACTAAGTGTTGGAGGAATAGGTCTACATAGACCAGCCACTAGGTTATGAAATTGAAGGTCAGGAGGGCAAAGTCCTGAAGCTGAAGAAGGCCCTGTACGATTTGAAGCAGGCACCTCGAACTTGGTACAACTGAATTGATAGTTATTTTTAGGAAAATGGATTTGTAAAATTCCCATATGAGCACACCCTGTACATGAAGACAAATGATGTAGGTGAGCTCATAATCATAATCATTTGTTTATATGTGGATGATTTGATTACACTGGTAAAAACACAACACTATTTGCCTAGTTCAGAACAACCATGAAAAAAGAGTTCAAGATGATGGACTTCAGGCTGATGAAGTATTTTCTCAATATTGAAGTTGACCAATCGACTGATGGCATCCTCATTTCTCAAGGTAAGTATGCGAAGGATGTCCTGAAGTGATTTAATATGGAGAACATCAAACCTACCATCACACTTTTTGCCACAGGTTTGAAGCTAAGCAAGTTATATTCAAGGAGGAATGTAGATCCAACTCTATTCAAGAGGCTAGTTGGTAGTCTAATGTATATGACTACAACTCGACCAGATATGATGTTCAGAGTCAGTACGATCAGCCATTTTATGGAGACTTCAAAGGACATGCACTGGCAAGAAGGCAAGAGGATCTTACGCTATGTCAATGGGACGTGGAACCATGGCCTATTTTACGCTAGACAAGACTAGTTGGAATTAGTTGGCTATACAGACAGTGACTGGGCTGGAAGCACCGACGATCATAAGAGCACCTTTGGGTATGATTTTCATCTCGGATCAGGGGTAGTCTCATGGGCATCAAAGAAGAAACCCATCATTGCATTGTCCATAGTCGAAGAAGAATATGTCACTGCCATGTCAGCCGCATGCTAGGCAGTTTGGCTATGAAGAGTTTTGAGTGAACTGAACTATGCTTTGGAATGCACGATAAAAAAAAATTATGATAAAAATTTGGCCATTACCCTATCAAAGGATCCCATGTTTCATGGTCGGACGAAGCACATCAATATTCATTATCACTTCATCAGAGAGTTGGTGAAGTCTAAAGAAATTCAACTATTGTTTTGTAGATCCAAGGAGCAGTTGGCAAATATTTTCACAAAGCATTTGAAGGAGGAAGACTTCAGTAGATTGCGAGAGCAGCTTGGAGTTAAAGCGCTCGTGAAATAGGGCTTAAAGGAGGGTGTTAAAAATATTAATCCCGATTCACACCAACTGTGTGCTCTTAAAGTGATTTTAGCTGCATTTCTCAGGTGGATTAGCCCTCAGGATCAGATTGCAATAGCCTTCATTCCTCTCCATGTGTGAATTCCATGCCTTGCCATTCATTGGTAGCTTGCTGGAATTTACATGGTAAATTACTGCATTTTCCAACTATGTTGCACAGTTATAAAATATTGGCATTTCTTACAAATTCAAACAAATTAGAACACAAAAAAATTATTCAAATATCAAAATGAAGGAGTACATCAAATTGTTACTGAATTTATGCACTTCACCAAGTAACCATGCTGAAATAGTGCAACAGTGCTGCACAATTGTCCCTGCTCTGTTATACCCTATTGCTGCCTATTTATACCATGTGAGAATACTTCTAAATAGGTCAGATGTCTTCTGTAGTCCTTATGAACTCATTCCTTCCATATCCTCATGCTTTGTTTGACAACTTCAAGGTGTTCCTATAAAGTGATAGCTTGCTGATTTTTATATGGCTATTTTTTTTAGATTTTTAGATTTATTATAGTCCTAATAATTTGTCTTCAAAGTGGACTTCAAAAACTTTGAAGGGTAGGAAAACATTCATAAACCATTGTGAAGTTAATGGATATTAGCATACCACATTTGGTTGTTTGAAATGCATATTTTTATTTGCTACTTAATCAAGAAAAAGCAGTTACAAAATGCTGAAAATAGTTAAAAACTGAGATATAATGATCCTAACATAAAATCATGCAAACACTTAGCAAATATATATTTTAATCAACTATTTTGCATTTAACTTAATAATATGACAGTTTTTATATGTCAAACATAGTGTAAAAATGAGGCATTTTTAGGCCTCATCACTCTCCATAGAAGAACTCTATCTTCATAGCTGGTTCGTAGATCACACTCCATAGGAGAACTCTTTCCCATTTCTCTAGTTTGTGGATCTCTATCCATAGGAGAACTCTATCTCCTCTTCTCTGGTTGATGATCTTCTAGAAAGCTTCTACCCCCACTACTTTGTCTTGCGGATATCTCTCCATAGAAGACCTCTATCCTCAATACATTGGCTAATGGATATCTATCCAATGGAGACTACTATCCTCTGCTCTATCACCTCCAAATCCTGCTCTCAACTCTATCTTATATTTACACTAAAATCTGTCCTAAGTGTAGTAAAAATTTGTTCTAACTTTACTCACAAATATTATCACATATTTGCTCACAAATATCTATCTCAAATCTTTCCCCAAGCCTTAACATAAATCTTGATCAACTCTGATTAGATCTTCCCAATACTTAAAATAAAGCTTGAAGAAATTAAACCTACTCTCAATACTGTCTCAAGTCTTCATCAAGACTTACTCAAATCTTCCTTCAAGTCTTTACCAAGACTTGCTCAAATCTATCTTCAAGTCTTCACCAAGACTTTCTCAAATCTTCTCTCAAGATTTCACAAGGCTTGATCATCTCTGCTTAGATCTACCCCAATCATAAATCTTGGACAAATCAAACATACTCACAATATTTTGTTAAGTATTCACAAATACTTGCTCAAATCTACCTTCAAGTCTTCACCAATATTTGCTCAAATCTGCCTTCAAGTCTTCACCAAGACTTGCTCAAATGTGCCTTCAAGTATTCACCAAGACTTGCTCAATTCTGCCTTCAAGTCTTCACTAAGACTTGCTCAAATATTTCTTCAATTCTTCACCAAGACTTGCTCAAATCTATTCTTAAGCCTTCACAAAGACTTACTCAAATCTGTTCTCAAGCCTTCATAAAGACTTACTCAAATCTATTCTCAAGACTTCACAAAGACTTGCTCAAATTTTCTCTAACACATGCTATCAAATACTTTGTTTAATCTTCAAAGTATTTTGTTTAATCTATAAAATATGCTCAATCAATCTCAACTCTTGCACACAATGCTATCAAATACTTTGTTTAATCTTCAAAGTAATTCATTTAACTTGAAGTATTTTAGACATATTTTATTCAGAATTCGTTTAACCTATGGAACATATAGAGAATGGTGTATTCTATTAAAAACTTAATATGTCCTACTCAATAATTACTTCTATCACTTTCACAAATATAATTTCTAATGTTTGCACATTCACTTTCAATATCACTCAAAACCAATGCTTAAGAATTTTACTCAATCATTCAACCAATGAAGCAAAACTTACAAACCCTAACCAAGTGTTTCACACCACTTCCAACAAAAATACAATGTAAGTCTCAAATCCTAACTCAAATAATTAATAATCTCTATCTCAAATGTTCTCCAAACATTCAATAATGAACCACATAGAACTCACTCAAATATTTCCAACATTGCTCATCAAACAATCCTTTTCACTCCACCTTATGTTTCACAACATTCAATCCAACAAACACTTCAAACAAAAGATGATGTGCCCATACCTTTTGCTTGTTCTTATGGAGATATATCTTCAAAATATGTTTCACAATCAACCACTTTTCTATGTGCCACTTCACAAGTTAGATAGCAAATTTCTATTTCAAAATTTTCTCATACATTTCTTCAATGTTCTTTGAAAATAATACTCTAGCACTTTTCCTTAGTTCTTAAAGACACTACATTAAAACTCTCAAAATTCTCTCAATAATTTCTCTTTCATAAAGCACAATTTACAATCAAATAAAATATCTTTTACACCTTTTATCTCCACACTTTCAAAACAATTTTTCACTCCACTTTTATATCAAAAACAAATACATTACATTCATAAATCCTTCACAAAATTATCACTCCAAGCTTAACAGATTTAAATAAATGATATTTAAACCCTAAAAATATTGTAAAAATATTTTACCTTATATCTCCTAAGTTTTCAAACCATAGGTCAAATTAACATCTACCAAATATACTATAGCCAACAATCAATAATGCAACCAAACCAAAGCACATACCTTAAAAAAATTTCTTTGCTTTGTCGCATATGGGAATTGACCCTCCAACCTTAGCCTACTAAGCGTAGCACCTTGACCACTTGTGCTAGCCAAGAGGTTGAGGCTAAGCGTTAGCCTCCCACACCAAATACTTGCTACCTTCATAAAATCTTAAAAAAAACCTTCAAATCGACATTGGGGAGATTTGAACCCCATACCTCTCTTCTGCCAATGACTTAATGCAAGATCCACCTGCCACATGGGCTACTAGCCCTTGGTCCACGAAAATATTCATTGTCCTCTCTTTATTCCTTGTGCTTGTCTAATAAATAAGAAATGTCCATATTTATCCTCTCTCCTCCATTCAATTTTGTTCGCATGGACTTCAATGCTTAGCATTCAAATTTGTTCACATGTGCTTATTTCCTGAGCCTTTGAATCACTTTCATTTTGATTTTTATTACCTCCTTTTATATGCTCCAAGGTAATGTTTAAAATATCAATGAAATATATGCCTCCAATATTAAATTTGAATTTTTGGCACCTTAGCCAAATTCAAAATTTAATTATAATATTAATATAATATTTTAACCTTAGGTTAAATATTATATTATTTAATCTAGTATTAAATAATACTTTTGCATGGGATTTTCACCAATTATTTTTCTTCCTTTTATTAAGCCCTCCTGGATTAATTATTATAATATTTAAAATATTATAATATCTCATTTTTTTCTCTTTAAAACCATGGGCATGATCTTTTATCTTCAACCATGTTAGCCAAACTTTTTGGCTTATAATATAAAATACTATAGCCAGTTCTTTTACCACTTTTTTTGTACCAAAATGGAATTTACATTGCACCAAAAACTTGACATCAATGACAACCTAATCACTCAAAAATTCCAATAAAATCTATACAAAAGATCATTTTCGTTACCTTTCATAGATCAGGTACTTGATACCCTCCTTTGAAAAAAATACTTATCTTTCCTATATGGATGTAGCGAGTACAATAAAATACACATGGTATTAAAAGATCAAGATAAAACTACTTTCAAATACCCCTAGGAAATATTTACCTAGAAAATCCTACCTTTTGGGCTGTGGAATGCTTCCACAACTTTTGAATGGGTCATTCTCTTTATTTTTGTGGATCTTACTAATGGATGTGTTGAAGTATACATGGATGACTTCAATATTTATGGGGTAACCTTCGATGAATCCATCCATAATTTTGATGGAGTCATTACCCAATGTGAAGCCCATAATCTATCCTTAATCAACAAAAAGTGCTTAAAAATAATGGATGAAGGTATCATATTAGGGCATAATATATTAACACAAGGTATCAAGGCATATCCTAAGAATATAGAGGTCATAATTCAATTTCCTGCACCTCATACTCAAACAAATGTTACGAGATTCTTATGATATGTTGGTTATTATAAGTATTTCATTAAAACATTTAGCAATCTTACTTCTCCATTATTTACTCTCACCAAAAATATTGAGTTCATATGGACTAAAGAATGTTAAGAGATATTCAAAGCCATTAAGAAAAAGTTGATCATCACACTAGTACTAAGAGGACTCGATTCAAATATTCCATTTCATATCCATACTAATTCTTCCAACGCTACAATAGGTGTTTTCCTTGGTCAATGAGATGAGTAA
Organism: Wollemia nobilis; assembly: GCA_028583015.1. Classification (NCBI taxonomy): domain Eukaryota; kingdom Viridiplantae; phylum Streptophyta; class Pinopsida; order Araucariales; family Araucariaceae; genus Wollemia; species Wollemia nobilis. The sequence goes on from JAQPPZ010002631.1 coordinate 197,327, forward strand.
AAAAAGAAAAATTATATTATTTATTATATTAGTAAAAGCTTAATCAGTATTGAGAAGAATTACACTAAAACTAAAAGGGATTTTTTGGGTAGTAGTCCATGCTATTAAAAAATTATGTCATTATATCACAAGTTACCCTGTGTATGTGCATATTGATTGATACGTAATTAAGTACTTAATAAATAAACCAATGGTATGTGGACAAGTGATCGGATGGCTTTTGCTATCACTAAACTAAAAAGGGTCTTTAAGAATAATTTTTAACCATCCTTAAAGACCTTTAAATATGGTTATTTAGCCACCATCTATGAGGGTATCATAAAAATCTGCATCATACAATGATGGTTAAAAAGTGAAGAACACAAGCTTATACTGAGAGGGGGGTGAACAATATAAGACCACTTTTAACTTTTCTTTCAACTCAGCTTTCAAAACAATATTATGCAGAATATAGATAGCAGTATTAACAGCAGTAATCAGGCAATGCACAACACATCATTCACAAAGTGACACAACAATTTACGTGGTTCACCCAAGGTGGGCTACTCCACGAATAAAACTTTTCTCTAAAAGTTATATCACAGTTCTTTGGGAAAACTTCCCAATTACAATGTTTATGAGCCTCTGCTCAAGGGAGATACCTTCCCCTATCTTTGCTCTAGCTGGTGATCCTCTAGAAGACCTCTGCATCTTCTACCTTTAGCAAGTGGAACTCTATCCATAGAATACACCTGTCTTCCCTGCTCTAGCTGGAGACTTCTATCCTCAACTCTGTCACCTCAAAGCTGGTCCTCGAATTTGCACCAAAACATAGTCTTTCAGTCTGGCACAAATGTCCTCTTCCTCTTTATCTGATCTACACCAAACATAGTCCTTCGTTTTGGCACAGGTCTATCCTCTTCCTCTGTTCTGCAAAAATATAGTCCTTCGCTATTTTCTTGTAGTCACAGCTGCACTCGATCGAACAACAACCTTTGAACTTCTACGCATTCACAGCAGTATTGTCTTCGTGCACTCTATTTCCTTACAATCTCCTGCACTTAGAAGATTTGACGAAATGCACTCTTATACTGCTATCGATATTTGCACTCTGCTTTTTCGAATATCGAACTTCATAGTCACACTAAATCTATGAACGTCACTCTTCGAGCGCACACTCTTGATCGATGATTAAACTCTTCAAGCAGCCCTCATTTTATACTCACAATCTCAAGATAAGAACCTTGATCTTAGTCAGCTGCACATCCCTAAAACAACGTCGATGCAAAACCCTACGCTACATCGGCCCAGATTTAACTCTGTCGGCTTCACTACCTTCCTATCGCTTCTGGCGCAAAACTTCACCATGTTGCGATATTGGGACACTTTTGCGGTCGTACACTGTCTTATAGCTTTTGTCGTGATATCGTGAAACCTTGGACTTTGTTGACTTCCTTTGTGCTTCTGTCACAAAATCGTGACACCTTTGCCTCTTCCTGACGTCATATCACTTCTGTCACGAAATCATGACACTTTAGTCTTCATGGCCTTCCTCTCAGCTTTTGTTGTGATATCGCGACACATCTGCTTCTACTAACGTCATCTGCAACTCTGTCGCAAAATCGTGACACTTTAGTCTTCATGGCATTCCTCTCAGCATTTGTCGTGATATCGCGACACATTTGCTTCTGCTGACATCATCTGCAACTCTATCGTGAAATTGTGACACTTTCTCCAACTGCAAGTTGCCAACTCAACTTGTCATGAAATCGTGACACTTTTTGCATCCGTACAACTTCTTTGTAGCCTGTCATTAAATTATGACGCTTTCAATTTTTGAAAGCTTTCCTTGCAACCTATCACAAAATCATGATGCTTCTCCTTTCAGACTCTTCCATTTTGTTGCATGTCACAAAATCGTGACAGTTCTCACTTTGAGCTTTTCAGCATGTCATGAAATCGCGACAGTCCTCAACTTGACCTCTGCAGCATGTCATGAAAATGTGACAGTCCTCACTTGTAACTTTGCATCATGTCGCGAAATCATGATAGTTCCTAAGTAACTTTCTCTCTCATCGATCTTGTTGTGAAATCGAGATAGCTCACATTGCAGACTCTCTCTTCTGCAACATGTCGCAAAATCGTGAAACTTTTTCGTCCATACAACCTTCTTGGCAATGTGTCGTGAAATCGTGACACTTTTCCTTCTCTGCCTTTCTGCACCTTCCAAGTCGCGAAAATGCGACATGTCACGAAATCGTGACACTTTCCATATTGCTCTGCTTCTCTGCCAACATGTCGCAAAATTGCGACAGTTTTGCCAGCTTTGTCTCTGCCTTCCAGCATGTCATGAAATCACGACATTTTTGCCCAAAATTTCTCTCTCCTCAAACATGTCACGAAATCACGATAGGTTTTCCAGTCGCCTGCATACTTTTTCTTACTTGTATTTCTCTTGATCTTTTGCAACTGGGTTACCTTGATCTTCTTGGAAACTCACTGACCAGTTAAAACCTTCATCAAAACACATTCCTTGACAATAAATCAAATTGCATCAAGAACTTCTTTGACATCAATGAAAACTACTATACTTGAGCAAAGGCAATGTACCCAAGGTACCCAAAATTACCAACAATCTCCCCCTTTGTCATTGATGGCAACCCTTTACTAAAAACACATCTTCAAGAGCCAAAACTAAAAGCAATCTGAGCTGACAACTAAGAATATTTCGTTGAAGTTTTGCTCCCCTAAATTAAAGCTTTCCTCTTCACATAGAAGCTCTCCCCCTTACTCATATCTCTTCCCCTTACTCAAATCTCTCCCCATTTGTCATCAATGGCAAAGGGTCACCTTTGGGGCTCGGGAATAAGAATGAGCTACTTAGCTTAGTCCCTCCCCCACCTCCTGATGAGGTGATTAGAAAAGGGTTGGAAGTAGAACTCCCATTAGGCACTCATCATCATCAGTTTCTACAGTTTCTTTGTCGGGCCTTCTCTTGAACTCTTTGTCCATATTTCTATTTTTGTCACTTTTCTTGTTCTTGTTCTCATCCCTGTTTTTGTTCATGCCTTGATCCACGGAACTGTTCATATTACTTTTATTGTTCCTGTACTTTGGTAGTTCAGTTCTGCACTGTCTAGTTGTGTGACCTGCACTATTGCATTTATAACAAGTAATAATGTAATTTCTTTTCGACATGTCTGTTCTTTGAATCTGCCTGTTATAATTAATCATGAACCTGTTATTGGACTTGCAGACAAATGCCCTATGCCCAAACTGATTACAAGAGTAGCAGTATCCTTGGAAGAAATTAGCACTTCTGAAATTGTTGTTGACCTTCTTCATTTGAGACATGCAATGTACAGCCATATGACCAAACCTGTGACATGCAAAACATCTGCCATGAAATATTCTTTTAATCGACCTTTTGGGTCCCAAAAACATCTTCTTCGTATTCAAAATTCTATTTTTTGTTTCTACGCATTTATCACTCATGGACTCTTTCTCTGAAATACTCTCTTCATCAGAACTCTCTTCTTTCTGAAATATCTTACTTGATTCCTCAACCTGTTTTTTGTGTGGTTTAACAAAACCAAGACCTGTTTTATCTGATGAATTTATTTGACTTTGGATGAGAGACATAACCCTTTTGGAGCTATCTTGAAACATGTACAGCTTATCCTTGTATTCTTTATTTTTCTCTTTCAATGCAGCCATTTTCTATTCTAATTCACTATACTCAAACACCTTAGATTTTAACTCATTTTTTAGTTCTTGTGTCTTAGCCATAGAGATGTCAAGAATTTCTATGAGTTCATCTCTCTCCATACAACATTCATCTAACTTATCCTTGAGTCTAGCATTCTTTTTTCTTTCCTTTTTCAAAACACTAAGAGCATTAGTAAGTTCACATTCAATATCCTCTATTTGATTGCATTTTGAATTATCAAGGCCTTTTTCAGATTTCTTATCACTAGAGATGCTACCCTTTTCAAAAACCATACATGCATCTTCCTTATCATTTTCTTAAGCATCCTCATACATACTAGCAACCAATTCATTATTTGTGCAATTATCCTCAAGGTGCCCAAAATTTCCACATCTAAAAAATTTCATGACAATGAATTTATGTTTTGGTTCTTCCTCTTTTTCTGAAATGAACAGCATCTCATTTTCATCATCACTAGAAGAACTTTCACTATCACTGCTAGAACACTTACTTGCTTTGTCTAGGTAGAAGATCTTCTTATTCTTGTGAGAATGCCTCTTTCCTTGATTTTTGTGCTCATCTTTGTTCTTTCTGTAATACCTGTGCTTTTCAGAATCCTTGCTCTTAACATCCTATATATCTTCATCACTTTCATTCTTGGAAACAGTACAGTCAGTAGCATAATGACCAAACTTTCCACAGTTGAAACATATTATATTTTTCTTGCTTTTGTGTTTTCTAGAGAACTTACCCTTCTTGCTATAATAAGCCTCTTCATCACTTGAAGACTCATCACTCTCTTGAATCTGTTTGCCCTTTGATTTCTTGGTAGCTTTGAAAGCTGCCTCTTTCTTGACATCAATTTTCACTTGAGTTCTCAGCTCAAATGCTGCAGGAATACTATGGAGCTCATCCTTTTTCAATTTATCTAAATCTTTAGCTTCCTCAATAGCAGAAATATTTTCTCTAAATCTATTAGGAAGAGATCTTAAAATCTTATCACACACATCATTTTCAGCAACCTCAAGACCTAGGTTTTTCATGGAGTTAACAATCTCATCCATACGAAGCATGTAGTCACTAATATTTTCATCATCATTCATTTTGAGTTGTTCAAACATACATTTAAAATGTCTCAATTTGGCCTTTCGGACATTTGCATCACCTGTATGAACCACCTGCAATTGTTTCCACATTTCACTAGCTGTCTTGCAGTGAATAACTTTGGTGAGATCTACTTTTTGTAAGCCTCTCAAGATTGCATTCATGGCTTTTGAATTGCTATGAAGCATGAGCCTATCTTCTTTGGTATAAGGACCATGTTCAAGAATAGTGTATTCATCTTCAATCACTTCCCATACCTCATTACCAAGTGCCATTAAATAAACTCTCATTCTTGCACTCCATAGACCGAAATCTGATCCATCAAGAATAGGTGTTGTATTGCTACCTAAAAAATCCATTTTTTTCTTAACCAGTTCTTCCTTCCGGCTGTTAAACCTTTTTGAAGGAACCCGCTCTGATACCAATTGAAGAACACAAGCTTATACTGAGAGGGGGGTGAACAGTATAAGACCACTTTTAACCTTTTTTTCAACTCAGCTTTCAAAACAATATTATGCATAATATAGATAGCAGTATTAACAGCAGTAATCAGGCAATGCACAACACATCATTCACAAAGTGACACAACAATTTACGTGGTTCACCCAAGGTGGGCTACTCCATGGATAAAACTTTTCTCTAAAAGTTATATCACAGTTCTTTGAGAAACCTTCCCAATTATAATGTTTATGAGCCTCTGCTCAAAGGAGATACCTTCCCCTATCTCTGCTCTGGTTGGTGATCCTCTAGAATACCTCTGCCTCTTCTACCCTTAGCAAGTGGAACTCTATCTATAGAAGACACCTGTCTTCCCTGCTCTGGCTGTAGACTTTTGTCCTCAACTCTGTCACCTCAAAGCTGGTGCTCAAATTTGCACCAAAACATAGTCCTTCAGTCTGGCATAAATGTCCTCTTCCTCTTTCTCTGATCTGCACCAAACATAGTCCTTCAGTCTGGCATAGGTCTTTCCTCTTCCTCTGTTCTGCAAAAATATAGTCCTTTGCTATTTTCTCATAGTCACAGTTGCACTCTATCGAACAACGACCTTTGCACTTCTATGCATTCACAACAGTATTGTCTTCATGCACTCTGTTTCCTTACAATCTCTTGCACTTAGAAGACTTGATGAAATGCACTCTTATACTGCTATCGATCTTTGCACTCTACTTTTTCGACGATCAAACTTCATAGTCACACTAAATCTATGAACGTCACTCTTCGAGCGCACACTCTTGATCGATGATTAAACTCTTCAAGCAGCCCTCCTTTTATACTCACAATCTCAAGATAATAACATTGATCTTAGTCAGCTACACATCCCTAAAACGTCGATGCAAAACCCTACGCTGCATCGGCCCAGATTTAACTCTGTCGGCTTCACTGCCTTCCTGTAGCTTCTGGTGCAAAACTTCACCATGTCATGATATCCCGACACTTTTGAGGCTGTACACTGTCTTATAGCTTTTGTCGCGATATCACGACACCTTGGCCTTTGTCGACTTCCTTTATGCTTCTGTCATGAAATCGTGACACCTTTGCCTCTTGCTGACGTTATATCACTTCTATCACAAAATCACGACACTTTAGTCTTCATGGCCTTCCTCTCAGCATTTGTTGTGATATCACGACACATCTACTTCTACTGACGTCATCTACAACTTTGTCATAAAATCATGACACTTTAGTCTTCATGGCCTTCCTCTTAGTATTTGTCATGATATCGCGACACATCTGCTTCTGCTGATGCCATCTGTAACTCTGTCATGAAATCGTGACACTTTCTTTGACTGCAAGCTGCCAACTCAACCTATCACGAAATCGTGACACTTTCTGCATTCATACAACTTCTTTGTATCCTATCATGAAATCACAACGCTTTCAGCTTCTGAAAACTTTCCTTGCAACCTATCACAAAATCACGACGCTTCTCCTTTCAGACTCTTCCCTTTTGCTGCATGTTGCAAAATTGTGACAGTTCTCACTTTGATCTTTTTAGAATGTCACGAAATCATGACAGTCCTCAACTTTACCTCTGCAACATGTCACAAAAATGTGATAGTCCTCACTTGGAACTTTGCATCATGTCATGAAATCGCGACAGTTCCTGAGTAACTTTCTCTCTCATCGATCTTGTCATGAAATCGCGACAGCTCACACTGTGGACTCTCTCTTCTGCAACATGTCATGAAATCGTGACACTTTTTCGTTCGTACAACCTTCTTGGCAATGTGTCATGAAATCGTGACACTTTTCCTTCTCTGCCTTTTTGCACCTTCCAAGTCGCGAAAATGCGACATGTCACAAAATCGCGACACTTTCCATCTTGCTCTACTTCTCTGCCAACATGTCGCGAAATCGTGAAAGTTTTACCAGCTTTGTCTCTGCCTTCCAGCATGTCACGAAATCGCAACATTTTTTCCTTAACTTTCTCTCTCCTCAAACATGTGAAATCGTGACAGTTTTTCCAGCCGCCTGCATACTTTTTCTTACTTGTCTTTTTCTTGATCTTTTGCAACTAGGTTACCCTAATCTTCTTGGAAACTCACTGACCAGTTGAAACCTTCATCAAAACACATTCCTTGACAACAAATCAAATTGCATCAAGAACTTATTTGACATCAATGACAACTACTATACTTGAGCAAAGGCAATGTACCCAAGGTACCCAAAATTGCCAACAAAAAGCATATCAAAAGACCATCATCGTAGGGTCTAATACAATGGTCTTAAGCCATCATCTTAGACCATAAGAGAGCAGTTTTAAACCATTGTCTTAGGGTCTAAGAGGGTAGTTTTAAACCACCATATTAGAACCTAAGAGGTAATTTCATAACCATATTCTTAGGGCCTCCCCTAAGAGGGTGGTTTTTAATTTCCCTCTTAGGTCTAAGATAGTGGTTTTAAACAACCATCTTAGGCCCTCACATTAAAAAAAAGAGGGTTTTTCATAACTACTCTCTTAAGGCCTTCCCTAAAAGTGCGGTCTTAAACCACACTCTTAGGTCTAAGAGGGTGGGCATCACATTTAAAAAATAAAATAGAGTGGCTTATAACCACCCTATTTGATCTAAGAGGGTGGTTTAAAACTATCCTCTTAGGACCTCACATTAAAAAAAATAAGGGTGAACATGTTAATAAATTGACTATTTTTTACAACATTGTGATAGTAAATAGTAAAAAAGGTGCCATACCTTTTGCTATACCTGCAATCATATAGAAATCTATGATGGTGAAGTGCATGCAAAAATCTATTATATCTATATACTAGAAAGCTTTACAATAGTAAAGTTAAATCATAACCTAGAGAAGCAACACAAAATACAAACTAATATTTTCATTGAGTATTTTTTTTCATATGGAAAATACAATTCAAACTCCCATTCATAATATTTGATAGATAATACATAAAAAATAGTTGGTATAGTGGTATATGTATTAGATTTTTATAACAACTTAAACTATACATTTTTTTTTAAATTCCTTATGAGAAGACATAAATGTTGTCAAGTTTAAATGAGAAGGGGAGTCATTGAAATCATAGGAATTTAATAAAGAAGGGGAGGTATTGATATCATAGGAAGTCAATAAAGAGGATGTCAATGAGAGTGGAAGGTATGAATATATGGATCTACATGAGGATGGAAGCAAGGATAACCTAAATATAGAAGAAGTTGATAGATATAGAGATAAGGGTAGCCATAATATTTTGAAATATAACAACCAATATGGGGGTAACAAGATGCAACGGGGCTTAAAATTTTATCATAACTCTTTGTTAATGTCTAAAGTAGATGAATATGAAGTAAATTAAATGAAATTTGGGTTGGCATGATGAGATGTGATCTATTTTCTACTATGAGTTATTGCAAGAATTAATTTGAAGGTGAAAGAAATCATCTGTGACTTCCCCGATGTGAGTTTCCTTGAAACAAAAGGGGTTCAACCTAGGCATATCCCATTCACATATATACAATGGCAAAAAATTGAAGTACCTTCTTAAGGCCTCACATTAAAAAAAATAAAGGTGAACATGTTAAAATATTGATTGTTCCTTATAACATTGTGATGGCAAATAGTCAAAAAGACACCATACCTTTTGCTAGACCTGCAATCATACAAAAATCTATGATGGTGAGGAAGTGCATGTAAATATCTATAATGTTTGCATACTATAAATATTTACAACAATAAAGCTAAATCACAACCTAGAGAAGCAACATAAAATACAAGATAATGTTTTCATCCAATATTAGGTTTCATATACAAAATAAAATTCAAACTCCCATTCATAATTTTTGACAGATAATACATAAAAAATAACCTGTATAGTGGTATATGTCTTAGATTATTATAAGAAAAAATTAAATTGTACATATTTTTTAAATTCCTAATGAGAATACATAAATGTTGTCAAGTTTAAATGATAAGGGGGGGTATTTGATATCGTATGAAGTCAATAAAGATGATGTCAATGAGAGTGGAAGGGATGAAGATATGGACCTACATGAATATGGAAGTAAGGATAATCTAAATATGAAAGAAGTTGATAGAGATGGAGATAAGGGTAGCTATGATATTTTGAAATATGACAACCAATATGGGGGTAACAAGATGCATCGGGGTTTGAAATTTTATCATAACTCCTTGTTAATGTCTAAAGTAGATGACTATGAAGTAATGCAAATGAAATCTAACTTGGGATAATGAGATGTGATTTATTTTCTACTATGAGTTATTGCAAGAATTGATTTGAAGGTGAAATAAATTATTTATGAGTTCCCTAATGCATGTTTCCTCTAGCATAAATGGGATTAAACTTGGGTATATCTGATTCACATATCTACAATGGTGGAAGACTGAACCACTCTCTTAGGGCCTCACATTAAAAAAATTATAAAGGTGAACATGTTAAAATATTGACTATTCCATATAACATTGTGATGAAAAATAGTCAAGAAGACACCATACCTTTTGCTAAAATTACAATCATACAAAAATATATGATGGTGAAGAAGTGCATGCAAAAATATATAATGTTTGCATACTAGAAATATTTACAACAATAAAGCTAAATCACAACTTGGAGAAGCAATACAAGATACAAAATAATATTTTCATCCAGTATTAGATTTCATATGCAAAATATAATTCAAACTCCCATTCATAATTTTTGATAGTGAAAGCACGAGGATACGAAAACAAAAAGGAAAAGCCAAGATGCGATGCAAACGAAACAAAAGATAACGCTAAATCCTATGAATTGAAAGTGCATGAAAGGAGAGAAGCATAAACGAATAAAAACCAAATAGAAATCCAATATGGAAGACAACCCTTTTTATTAATATGCTTTAGAACTCGGTTACAATTCGCCTCCTCCCTTTTTAGGGGCTAGGAGCGTTAAATGTGTTCTTGTCACATCAATGGATGCCATTCCTTCTTCCGTGTGCCCACATGTAAAGTGGGCGGACCAAATGTCACCGCCGCTTGCATTGATGAGTCTTGACTCTTTGCTGCTCCTCTGATGTTGAGACCCTATGTTTAAGGAAATAGGAAATGGTCAGTAGCACCTATAGATAAAGTGAAACATGCAATCCCCACACCTTCAATTAGTGCATGCAAAATATAAATAAAACGATAACTGAAATAGATCCAAATGAATTGAAAACTTGATAGGGGCATAAAAACATCACTAAGAAGGCACTGCAAAAAGAACAGTCAGAAAATTCACCACAGATTTGTATTCGCTCTAGGGTAGGATGAATAGACCTACAACAAAGCATCAAAAATCATTGTCCCAAATGTCACATCTAGGAAGCTCCAAATCATCTGCAAAGTTGGGGGTTAGCTAAAATGGGGTATTTTGGGAAGACCCATAAGGTCATATTTTCCCAATATGGCCTCTATCACCAGGAATGTGATGATGCTACCTGCATGTTATTAAAGGTGAGAAATGATTAAAACATGATAAAAAAATGCTCAAAACGATGTGAAATTTGAATGACAACCTATCTAAGCAGCATAGAATCATAAGCAAAAATAATAGAAAGGAAATCTGCTATATATTTCTAATCGCTCTAGGACGGGGTGATTAGAACTGCAGCAGTGCGGGGGGTGCCCAGGGGCAGGACGCCCACCATTTAGTGCCTGATTTTGGCACAAATCCATTTGGGATGGTCCAAAATCTATTATGGGGTGTTTTCAAAAAATTTGGTAGGATGTTGTGGCCAAATATCAGGTTTTGGTTCTGGATTTGCCCTTCCAATAATCATCCAATGACCTCCTCTCTAAAAGAGATCAAGGATGTGAAAGGCACAAATCAAAGAATATGTGTGGGTGTAAAACAACAACACTTCATTGCTCAAAATGCTCCTTTTCTATATATTTTTGAGGTGAGAATACTCACCATTTTATAGACCTGATGGTCTCTTTGGATGAGCATGCAGAGGTGCCACTTGGCAATCATGCCTTCTCAAGAGGGAGAAGATTCCTCCCTGATTAAGGGCTTCATGACTGCCCTTGTAACTGCCTCTAGCACTCAAAATTGCTAACTCACACTCCCATGCAAGGAAGGAAGAGTTAAGTGGTGGATCTAAGATATCATTTGTCAAGATTTGACTTTTTTCCTATTGAACCTGCTATTCGCCCCACCCTAGACCGAATACTGCTAATCATCCCTAGGTGGAACAAATACCAGTTTGTAATCGTCCCTGGGTGGAATGAGTAGAGATCTGAGTGCCTGAAAGGTGCAAAATTGACCTCTGACCTTCCAAAACTACTATGAGAGTGGTTAGGACCACTGTTTAACCTTTGAGGGATGCCTTGGGGTCTGTGTGTCAATGCGATCAGTGTTTGCAGTCACGTAATCAGATTGGTGTTGTTTTGGTGTCTACAGATGCCCCTTTTTGGGATGCACTATGTGTGGCACAGTGCTGAGCAAAAATAGATAATCAAAGCACTAATGATTAGGGTTTCTCAATAAACTAACCAACTTTTGATACCCTGAGTATGGAAAGGGCATGCATTCTTGAATTCTTGCTTTTGACGAGCGAAGGAAATCAAATCAAGTGTTAACATTTTTCGGTGAGGTGTTACTTTATCTTGGCCATTGATCAATCATGAATAGGCAAAGGGTACAACCTTTTTTCTATGGGAACATTGGGTTCTGTTGGAACAAAATCTGCCTTCGGTTGATAGTGTTGCGCCTTAGACTTTGCCAACATTGAATAGACAGATCTTGCTTGAGATCATCTGTCTAGTCTCCAGAGAAGGCTGGTTCCTTTGAGTTTTTTAGAGAAAAGGGGAACAAGAGATAAGGGAAATATAGCCTAAGCTAGAACTTTTCTCACGGTATAGATTAGACAACAACAAACATTGATGATGCAGTTTAGACAACAACAAAGCTAGAACTCTTCTTTATAGAAAACATGAATTCCTGAGTGTGACTTTTAGATGTTCGTCTAAAAAGCATGTAAATATCTGTTAATGTTCAACTCTAGAAACAAGATTCATACGTGCACAGTCCAGATTTTAGAACAGATACATTTATAAAACTCGGAGTGAATAAAAGTTAAAACACCGAGATACATACAAGCACACAGAAGTTTCGAAAGGCGAGAGGAAGAAATCTTCTATTGCTTGTAATCCTAGTACATGCGCATCAAGCTTGTAAACGTCCAAGAGCCGACCCTTTTTTGGAGTCGCTCACCCCTATATATACCCTAAAAGAGTATCTTTTCCTAAGTACATCTTACTTATTTTACAAGCAATAATCTGCAGTTTCTAACAATACACAACGGATTTCCCGCAGATTGGATAGATTGGCAATCATCCAGCAGACCTGCCAGGTTATAATCAACAGACCATTCTTCAGAAATCAGCACCTGATGTCAGTGCTCGTCTCTAGTTGCCAAAAATATACTTTATTCCTTTACAGCTGGCATGTCGCGAAATCGTGACATTCGTCTCCTGCTTTGCTCCTCTGCCGCTTCCAGCCGCGAAAATGAGACATGTCACGAAATCGTGACATTCGTCTCTTCCTTTGCTCCTTTGTTGCCTCCTGTCGTGAAAATGAGACATGTCGCGAAATCGCGACATTCGTCTCTTCCTTTGCTCCTTTGTTGCCTCCCACCGCGAAAATGAGACATGTCGCGAAATCGTGACATTCGTCTCTTGCTTTGCTCCTCTGTCGCTTCTAGCCGTGAAAATGAGACATGTCACGAAATCGCGACATTCGTCTCTTCCTTTGCTCCTTTGTTGCCTCCTACCGCGAAAATGAGACATGTCACGAAATCGTGACATTCGTCTCTTCCTTTGCTCCTTTGCTACCTCCCGCCGTGAAAATGAGACATGTCACGAAATCGTGACATTCGTCTCTTCCTTTGCTCCTTTGCTCTGCTTCCTGCCACGAAAATGAGACATGTCACGAAATCATGACATTCGTCTCCTCCTTTGCTCCTTTGCTGGCTCTCACCGCGAAAATGAGACATGTCGCGAAATCGTGACATTCGTCTCTTCCCTTGCTCTTTCGCTGCTTCCCACCGTGAAAATGAGACATGTCACGAAATCGTGACATTCTTTCTTTGCTTTGCTCTTCTGCCGCTTTCAGCCGCGAAAATGAGACATGTGAAATCGCGACATTCTTCCTTGCTTTGCTCTTCTACCGCTTCCAGCCGCAAAAATGAGACATGTCGCGAAATCGTGACATTCTTCTTTGCTTTGCTCTTCTTTCGCTTCTAGCCGTGAAAATGAGACATGTCGCGATATCGTGACACTTTTTCCTCTTGGCTCTTTCTCTTTGTTTTGGCCGCGAAAAAGCAACATGTCGCGATATCGTGACACTTTTCCCTTTGCTCTTTCTCCTCGCCATGAACTATGAAACTGAGACATGTCGCGATATCACGACACTTTTTCCCTTTGCTCTTTCTCCTCACGTGACAAAGCGAGACATGTCGCGATATCGTGACACTTTTTCCACTTTGCTCTTTCTCCTCGCTGTGAACCTGAAAATGAGACATGTCGTGATATCACGACACTTTTGCCTCTTGCTCCCTTTTGTTGCTCTTAGCCACGAAAATGCAACATGTCGCGATATCGCGACACTTTTTCCCCATTGCTCTTTCTCTTCGCTTTGAACCGTGAAAATGCAACATGTCGCGATATCGCGACACTTTTTCCTCCTTGCGGTGTTTTGCATTTTCTTTGATATTTAGCATATGGGCCACTTCGGTCTTCTTGGAAAATATGCAAAAATGAGCATCAGATGTTTTTCTGTAGTTAGTCACTTTTTGACTAACATTCTTGGCGCCTTCCGGGGGATTTTTTGCTTGCAAAAATTTTGAACCAGGCCTTTATCCATTGGGTATCGGAGTCAACAACGCAGTTGTAAAAATAATCTTTCAGAGAAAGACAAAGAACACAGGAAAATGCACTTAGATCAAACGTGAACATTACCTCGCCAAAACTCCCTTTATACCTTAGTATCTCTATTCAAAAATAAATGTCGACTTCTGATTGGCTGTGACTGAAAATATTTTTTTTTTTTTTTTAAGGCCGAAAAATGGTAATATTTACAAATATTGTCTGGATATGCTTATATTATACTGTACATATAATTCCTTTTCTGCTTTTGCCTAAAAGGCTTAGCTCCTTTTTCACGCAATTCTCTGATCTGGTTCCCTTCCTCTTCATCCTGCAGATCCTAGTTGGCTGAGCGATTCATTTTAGGTATTAAGAAATCCAGTATCTATTAATCATTTTCAAAAACTTGCTGGAAAATATTTTTATCGAGCATCGAAGGCTTGTATATAAGTCTAACAGTTTTAGACTTCGAATAACATTACTTACAGGACAAAAATTAGCTCCCACTGAAGCTAACAAATCTGTGTGGGTATTTTGTTCTCTAGGGATAAAATTTATATTTAGGGCCTCAAAGGCCTCTAAGAGATCCCACACTTTGTTCCCTGTAAGCTTTCAAATAATCTTGTTTACTTATACCTTTTTTGGTGACTTGATTCACAATAAGTTCTGAATCTCCATAGATGAGTAACTGTTTGATTCTCAATTTCTCAGCCTTTCTTAACCCTAAGCACAGGGCCTCGTATTCTGCTATGTTATTGAAGCAACTCCAAGCCAATCTGTAAGAGAAAACCTTTTCCTCTCCGGTGGGAGAAAACAAAACTATTTCGGCACTAGCTCCATTCTTGCACCTAGCCCCATCAAAGAAAAGCTTCCACAATTGATTCACAGAACCATCCTTTTCTAGGGAGGGTATCAATTTTCTTTTTGGTTTCTCAATAGAATAGTTTCCTATTTCTGTTTCTATCATGGCATTAAAATTCTGTAGAGAAAAATCGTCCTCAGCTTGGAGCTCTTCTAATGTCTCTTCCATTAGATCTTCTTCTATTGTTTCTTCAGTCATCATATTTACACGGTCAGTTTCACCAATCTTTTCTACATGAAACGTAGATGTTTTCTCATTAAAAATCTTGACCCTTCTATCTTTGAAAGGTATCTCCAAATGAGAATAATCTAAGGATAAGTATCCTCCCATATTTGTTGTGAACTCTCTGGATAGACACATACCAAAATAGGGCTCCAAGTCTACGACTACTACCTCTTGTATGACTGTCATCTGAGGCATTTTATGCAGCCGTATGGGAATATCCTTTATCACTCCTACAGTTTTTACTGGAGTACCATCTAACTGTAGGACGCCTGCGCTGCTCCTAGTGTACTCCATTCCCATAATATCACATACTGCTTTGGGTATCACAGTGGTAGCAGCGCTTGAATCTATCATGCAAGTTGTGGACAACCCATCCTTCCATTTGAAGGGACAAATAGAAGGGTGGTGGCCTGTTCTTACCAGTGGCAGACGTCAAGTTCGTTAGAACCATTTTTGAAAATGATGCAGTCCCATCTCCATTTTCCACTGTTCTTAGGGATTCCTGTAGGAGATTGATTTGACCTGGGATTTGAAGAGCATCATACATACTTGCCTTAGAAGGAGTCTTTTTCATTTCCTCTACTATACTTGAATGTAGGTGAATCAACTATTCTTTCTCTTTCTTTGGCAAAAGTTTCATATTTATTTTTGTATCCCCGGGTAGCTTCAGCTTCTTTGCCTTTTTGTCAGCGAGGGGAATCTCAACCTTTCCCTAGCCTTTTCTTGGGTTTCATTTTCCCCCCGAGGAATAAATTCTTTGTGTGTTTCTTGCCCTTGAATTTTGGCTAGAAACTGATATTTTCTTTCCTGGGGGAGACTTCCCTTAGGAGTTTCTTTGGGAACTTCCTTGGGAGCAGGGGAAACATTTAATGGCTGAAGCTCTTTAGGGTCTACTTGCAGTGGTTTCTTACCTGATCTTGTCAAAACTGAAACCTGTTCTACTATAGGCATCATGAAGTTGTGGTCCTTCTCTCTAATTATATTTATATGGCCTTTCATTCTTTCTCTACTCTTTTCAACTGCTATACTTTGTACATAATGTTGGTGTATCATACACGAACTTTCCCCATGTGGATCGTTACATGTAGTACACCAAAAGTTAGAATCAGTGGGAGGCTCTTCGGCCTCCACTGTCTCATTTGTATATACCGTGCTCGGTCTCTCTTGTCCCCTATTGCTTGTCGAAGCACCTTCCTTTTGTATCTGTGGAAATCTTCTTGCTTGGATATTCCGTTCAGCCTCTCTCTTTTTCATGGATGCCATTTCATTTGACAATGTCTTCATTGTATCAATTATGGTCGTGTATTGATCATTGGGGGGAGCTGATGCAAGGGGTGTGACTGGTAATGCAGGGAATGTAGGAAGTGTAGCTATAGATGGGAGAGCATGCTTTGATGGGAGTGCAGGCAGTTTAGAAATTGATGCTTGGGAAAGCTCTGGTAAAATAGGCAATAGACTTTTTGATGGGTATCTTTTTGTAGCGATGAGATCAGCTTCGCCCTTTGTTGCCTCTACATAGATCCCAGGAAAAGTGGTTACACGGGATTGCCTTATTATCATACTGAGTTCTGAATCAAAAGCCCTTAGATAATAGCATATAGCTTGTTCTTCCGTGGGCTTTAGGCCTTGCGGTACTCTATCACGAGTTCTGGTAAACCTGATGTTGAAATCTTGGATTTCTTCTTGTGGATGCCTCTCAATGACAGTGAATTGATTCAGCAATGTGAAAGGATCCACATGTATATTGAATTCATCGACCAGACGGCCGACCAGTGCTGCCCAAGAAGTAATGGATCCAGCGGGAAGCGCTCTGTACCAATAGAGCATCTTTCCTTTCAAAGATATGATCAACAATCTGACCATTACATCTTCCTCAGTGATGTTGTAAATAGATGCTAGCTCTAATACATCCAAACAGTGTTCATCTGCTATTTTGCCTATTTCATCAAAGCTCGGCAATGCTTTTAGTGCAGCTTGTGGAATTTGGTGGTGTGTTCCCAAGTTCAAAGGGCCAGTTTGATTCCATACAAGATGCGCTGGGGTAGGGGCGGCTGCCATGATTGCTAAAGGAGTTACAACCGCTATGGGATTGCTTGCAGATGCTCCTACAACGGGTGTTAAAGAGGTGCTAATGGTGCCGGGAGGATTTGATCTTGCGGCTAGCACAGGGTGTGCTTTTAGGCTTTCGAGATGTAGTTCAAAAAACTCGATAGGTTCTTCAGAGTTTCTAGCTCGGGATCTGGTTATCATATGGCTATACAACCAGAAGGTTTCTAGACAAGGTCTTTCTTTTATGGTCTAAATGCAACGGAGTCGCCAGGTGATTTTTTCTTGAGATTTTGCAAACAAAAGGCTTTGAAGGTAAAACACCAAAACTTATACAATACTGTGGGATTGCTGGTCCCACTGGGCGTGCCAAAAACTGTTGGAACAAAATCTGCCTTCGGTTGATAGTGTTGCGCCTTAGACTTTGCCAACATTGAATAGACAGATCTTGCTTGAGATCATCTGTCTAGTCTCCAGAGAAGGCTGGTTCCTTTGAGTTTTTTAGAGAAAAGGGGAACAAGAGATAAGGGAAATATAGCCTAAGCTAGAACTTTTCTCATGGTATAGATTAGACAACAACAAACATTGATGATGTAGTTTAGACAACAACAAAGCTAGAACTCTTCTTTATAGAAAACACGAATTCCTGAATGTGACTTTTAGATGTTCGTCTAAAAAGCATGTAAATATCTGTTAATGTTCAACTCTAGAAACAAGATTCATACGTGCACAGTCCAGATTTTAGAACAGATACATTTATAAAACTCAGAGTGAATAAAAGTTAAAACACCAGATACATACAAGCACACAGAAGTTTTGGAAGCCAGAGGAAGAAATATTTTATTGCTTGTAATCCAGTACATGCGCATCAAGCTTGTAAACGTCCAAGAGCCGACCCTTTTTTTGGAGTCGCTCACCCCTATATATACCCTAAAAGAGTATCTTTTCCTAAGTACATCTTACTTATTTTACAAGCAATAATCTGCAGTTTCTAACAATACACAACGGATTTCCCATAGATTGGATAGATTGGCAATCATCCAACGGACCTGCCAGGTTATAATCAACAGACCATTCTTCAAAAATCAGCACCTGATGTCAGTGCTCGTCTCCAGTTGCCAAAAATATACTTTATTCCTTTACAGCTGGCATGTCACGAAATCGCGACATTCGTCTCCTGCTTTGCTCCTCTGTCGCTTCCAGCCGTGAAAATGAGACATGTCGCGAAATCGTGACATTCGTCTCTTCCTTTGCTCCTTTGTTGCCTCCCACCATGAAAATGAGACATGTCACGAAATCGTGACATTCGTCTCCTCCTTTGCTCCTTTGTTGCCTCCCGTCGTGAAAATGAGACATGTCACGAAATCATGACATTCGTCTCCTCCTTTGCTCTTTTGCGCTTCTCGCCATGAAAATGAGACATGTCACAAAATCGTGACATTCGTCTCTTCCTTTGCTCTTTGTTGCTTCCAGTCGTGAAAATGAGACATGTCATGAAATCGCGACATTCGTCTCTTCCTTTGCTCCTTTGTCGCCTCCCGCCATGAAAATGAGACATGTCATGAAATCGTGACATTCGTCTCTTCCTTTGCTCCTTTGCCGCTTCCAACCGCGAAAATGAGACATGTCACGAAATCGTGACATTCTTTCCTTGCTTTGCTCTTTCTGCCGCTTCCACCTAAAAATGAGACATGTCACGAAATCGTGACATTCTTTCCTTGCTTTGCTCTTCTGCCGCTTCCAGCCACGAAAATGAGACATGTCGCGATATCATGACACTTTTTCCTCTTGGCTCTTTCTCTTTGCTTTGGACCGCAAAAAAGCAACATGTCGCGATATCGCGACACTTTTCCTCTCTTGCTCTTTCTCTTGCTCTTAGCCAAAAATGCAACATGTCGCGATATCGTGACACTTTTTCCCTTTGCTCTTTCTCCTCGCTATGAACCGTGAAATTGAGACATGTCGCGATATCATGACACTTTTTGCCCTTTGCTCTTTCTCCTCGCTGTGAACCACAAAACTGAGACATGTCGCGATATCGCGACACTTTTGCCTCTTGCTCCCTTTTGCTGCTCTTAGCCGTGAAAATGCAACATGTCGCGATATCGCGACACTTTTTCTCATTGCTCTTTCTCTTTGCTTTGAACCATGAAAATGCAACATGTCGCGATATCGCGACACTTTTTCCTCCTTGCGGTGTTTTGCATTTTCTTTGATATTTTAGCATATGGGCCACTTCGGTCTTCTTGGAAAATATGCAAAAATGAGCATCAGATGTTTTTCTGTAGTTAGTCACTTTTTGACTAACAGGTTCATGATTCATGAATGCCAAGTGTTTGATCAACTTGTGATTATTGCTTGTTTGCTGCCCTAAGCAGGGGCGTGATTGTCTTTGTCAATGATTCTTTGAATGCATGTCATTTCCTTAATTGGGTGTGTATTTGTTGATTGGTGACTAAGTGTGACTACCCCCTCAAGCGACGAATCGATGAGGGAATGACCGACATGAGAAAAGCGATGAGTCGCTTGACCCAAGATGACTTGTGTAAGGGTGCCTTCAGAGGTTTATCTTTGAATGCGTATGCAGTTTTCCGACATTTAGACCTGTTTTTGGTGGGTGTTAACCCTTTTTGCAACGCCCCTTGGGGTTGAAATTGTCAAAAATCCATCCTCCCATGGAGCGGTCCGGCTATGGTAGCCTTCTTGGGGAGTAGGATAGTGACAATTTATGACCCCGACGTCGGTTTTGTATGCCATTGAACAGCGAGCGCAAAGGCGCCTTTGTTCGGCAATGTTATTGTTATTTTTGTTTGGGTTTTGGCCCTGTTGGTGACATTGTTTGGGGATGAAATTCTCAAAAATCCATCATCCTGGGGTGGGCCAAATACCAGTTTAGTAATCGTCCCAGGGTGGGATGAGCACTAACTAGAGTGCTCATCCCAGGGAGGAACGATTACAGGCCTAAAAGCCTATTTAAGGGCCAAAACTAGGGTTTGGGCTCATTTGCATTCTATTTTTTTGGCGATTTGGAGCTCTAAGGAGGAGGAGGTCGATTCTACGAAGCGAAGCGCTACCGAATTTTTCCCGCCACCATGAGTGCATGAATCGGATCGAGCGGCAGAGCCGAAGCGAGACCGGTGAGTGCTCTTCCTCTTTATTGTTTGTTTGTGTTACAGTTTTAAAATGGCAATTTATTTATTTTTTCTTTTGTAGTGTGTTTTTCAAATTAAAAATGAAAACCCTAATTAAATGTGTGTTGTTATGTGTGAATTGTTTTGTGTTTTATATGGCTTCATGAGATCTTAGAGTGAAACCCTAGTGGAAACCATGTTGATGTTGCATTGGTTGTAAACTAACAGAAACCCTAGGTTGACAAAAATCAAAACTTAGCTTAAAAACTTAGGTTAACCCTAGTTGAACAAAGATCAAAACTTAGCTTAAAAACTGAGTTTAAAACTTAGCATAAAACTTAGTTTAAAACTTAGCTTAAAACTTAGCTTAACCCTAGTTGTTTTTTTTGTTTTTAATTTATCAGTTTAGACGTAGAGTTAAAAACCCTAGAACTAACAAATGTATTTTATTTTTTTTTTTAATTTATCAGTGTAAACGTAGAGTTAAAAACCCTAGGAACTGACAAAAATTGTTTTGAATTTTTTGTTTTTAATTTATCAGTTGAACATTAAGTTAAAAACCCTAGGACTCAACAAATTATTTTTGAATTTTTTTGTTTTTAATTTATCAGTTTAAACGTAGAGTTAAAAACCCTAGAACTGACAAATGATGTTTTGAATTTTTTTGTTTTTAATTTATCAGTTGAACTTAGAGTTAAAAACCCTAGGACTGACAAACAGTGTTTTGAATTTTTTTGAATTTTTTTATTAGTTTAAACGTAGAGTTAAAAACCCTAGGTACTGACAAACTGTTTTTGAATTTTTTTGTTTTTAATTTATCAGTTTAAACGTAGAGTTAAAAACCCTAGGTACTAACAAACTGTTTTGAATTTTTTTTTAATTTTATTTATCAGTTTAAACGTAGAGTTAAAAACCCTAGTCGACAAAATGTTTTTAATTTTTTTGTTTGGTATATTTTTGTTTTTAGCTGTACATTATTTTATGTATTGTTGTATATTCATGTTATTGTTGTACAATTTATCATGTTTTTTAATGTTTTTGTCTTGTTTTCTTTGCAGGTTGTGAAGAGCCGGTACCGTGTGCCTATGATTTTCTCAGAAGCATGGGAGGCGCTGACTTTGGATGACTGGGAGTGGCTTGATGCCCTTGGGCTCAAGCATGTGACTCGGATGGAGCCTGTGGTCGGGGATCGGGCCTATTTGATGACCCTGATCAACTTGTGGGATCCCCGGACCAACACTTTCCATCTCCCAACAGGGGAGATGACAATGACCTTGGAGGACGTCTATCGGATTCTATGGATTTCGATAGACGGACTGTCGATCAGGACGACGCCGTGGGATCAGCGGACAATAGTGCTGACACGCTGCTTTGGGCATGGGGAGGAGATGGGTGTGGATAGCCCAGTGGAGAGGGCAGAGGTGAACTACCAGATTGGTGGCATTCTTGTACGATGGTGGCTAGAGAGGGGCATGTTGGGAGTGAGGCATGCAGTACTGATGGGCCTCATTTCCAACATGCTGCTACCCGACTCTTCGGGTGTGAGGTTCCCATGGAACCTATTGGAGGTGGTCTTTCGATTGGTGGATTGTTCGATGCATGAGCCCTTGATTATGAGGTGGGGGTAGACACTACTGGCACAGCTCTATGATGAGTTGTATGAGGTCCATTGCCGGAGGCGAAAGGGGATTGGCTACAACTATCTATTGTAGAGTTGGGCTTGGCAGCACATAGCGATGGAGAGGCCGATGGGGTTGTCATGGACTACTCGGTCAGAGATGGTGGACAGAGATATAGGATATGCGGCTCTATGGTGGTGGTCGAAGGAGCAGGGGTAGAGTCGATGGTGGGTAGGTGTCGTAGGGCACTATGTCGATGCCTTTGCTTGGCTTACTCTAGGGGAGGTGTTTTGGCACCCATACCGGGACTGTCCAGCCTGGCCTGAGGCTGGAGAGTGGCTTCGGTGGGTGCACAGGGGGAGATGGCTGATCGGGCGACACGAGATCGAGCAGGAGTACTTCCCATACATTTGGGTGACATGATAGTTTGGGGTGCACCAGGGGTTACCTGGTGAGCCCTTGATCTATCATCGCTAGGGGGACGAGAGGACCTTGGCCTGGCCGATCATCGAGCCACTGGGGGAGGAGGCAGATACAGTTATTGATGCACCTAACATGGATGACATCGGGGTGACGACTGAGTATGAGCAGTGGTGGACACTACGATGATGGTGGGGAGAGGGACCATTGGGAGGTGCAGAGGCAGCAGCAGCTGGCGGGGAGGGTGGAGAGGCACCAGGAGATGATTGGGGAGCTCCGCTGGAGGATGCGGACATGGTGGAGGTGGATGATGTGGGTGAGGATTTTGGGGTTCTGGATCAGCCGAAGATGCAGGACGTCCCAGAGTAGTGGGAGCCGAAGCAGCCTGCCTTTTCGGAGATGTCGATGCCTCAGGCAGTCTCGGAGGATATTGAGGCAGGGTTGCATGTTGAGAATGCATGATTGGAGGGGCTGCTCCAGAGGTGGGATGAGGAGCTCGGGGATGCGCTACGGGAGAGGGATCTCCTATGAACGTAGCTAGTGGAGTGGGAGAACGCATGGGCTACATACCATCGATGGGATGGGGATACCGATGCTGTGCGGGAGAGGGATCTCCTACGGATGTAGCTGGCATAGTGCAATGAGAATTTGGCTATGTATCACCAGTGGGAGATGGACTTTGTGTGGCATCGATTGGAGTTGGAGGTAGAGATTATCCACCTCGATGGGTGGATCCCTATGTTGAGTGGAGGTGGATCATCGCACCGCTCGAGAGGGAGTGATACGTAGCAGTCAATATCCTCTCAATGCAGGTGACTGGATGAGGGGGGCTCTAGTAGGCATGATGTGGGGGCTAGCAAGCACGCCCTGAGGGGTCCCATAGGACCCACACCATGAGGGGTAGTTCCCGTCGCACCGATCCTACATGATCATGGTGGCTGACGCCCTAGGATTGGGGGTTTTTGAGTTTTTGCTTTTGCGAGGTTAGAGGACCGGTTATTGTAGCCTATGGGCATTTTTGATGATATATATACAGATGACTTTATTTTATTTATACACGTGTCATGATTTGATGTTATGCACAATGATTGTTGAATGTGTATGTATGCATGTTAATTTATGTTGATGGATGCATATGTTATGATGAATGCAAATGTTTCTAATTTTTATGATATGCAAATGGAATGGATGAATTGAATTTGTGATTTTTGGTGGTGGCACCATAGACTGTTTAGAACTTATGGCTTTTTGTCCTAGGTGATTGCTGTGGTAAATGAATTTTTATGTATACATGTTATTTTTTTGTATTTTCTGATGGCGATGCAAGGATGAAAGATATCACAGTTGGTTTAGAATGTAGTTAAGGTTTTTTGAGACTCAGATGTTTTAACTAACTAGCCATGACTGTACTTTTATATTACAAGACTTTTGAACAAGGTATGAATCGGACTTGTCTTTGACCAAGTTATTTCACATCCCTGTGTGTGCAATTGAGTTCGTTTATGTGGTATTCGTCAGGATACCGCCAGTGTCAGATAGGCTGTCAACCAAACCTGTACTGAGGATCACCTAATTAGCTCCACTAACTCCTTTGTTGTATTTAGTCAGATTAATCTATGGTGCTATCTAGGATACCATAAGCTAGCTCATCCACATGCAAACATTGATCTGCACACAAGTTAATGTGACAGATATATCATCATGCGGGAGGTTTGCCACCAGTGACCGATAGGTTATCCACCAAACCGATACTGAGGTTCACCTCATGACCTTCTGAATGTTGAGAGTTCCAGGGATTCAAGTTCGACTCCCTTCTTTTCTTCAATTGTATTGGGATACTTGCTCTTTTGTAGTGATAAAAATCACTATTTATTTTTGTTTTCTCTTTTGAGCAAGGGATTTGAATATTGAGTGATGAGAATCACTATTGTATGTGCCTTTTGATGTATGCACTTTGGTGGTGATGTCAAATTTTTGGAGTTTTGACTTTTGCAAAATTTTGATGTTTTGCAACTTTTTTAGAACTTGGGATTCTTGGGGAATTGGGTAGGGAAGATGCTTGTCCTTTTGCCAACTCTCAGCATTCTTGGGGTCATTCGCACAGGGGGATGAGCAAGATAACCATTTCGCTTATGGTGACCTGGATTGCTTTGCAGGTTTCATCTTTCGTTCACACAACTTGGGAATTTTTTTTATGTGTTTTAACTTGTGGTGGGATGCTTCGTAACAAGGTGTGATCCAAGTAGAACTCTACCTTTGTGAAATCTGTCTGACTTTGTACAGTATGTGGCTAGAAAGCTAATGACAGCTGAATGACAAAAACTCTTGATACATTAGAAGACAACCGACTATGATATGGCAGAAAATATGTGAATGGCATTTATTTTTGATGGACTATTTATAGAATGGAGAAATGTGGAAAATGATGGTTTTGCCAAGTAATTACAGTCTATGGTGCCTTGACCTGTATTACCACAAATATGCAATGTATGGATGTGATGCCTAATGCAGCTATATATTTTTGTGTTTTTGATGGATTGATTTTTGTGAGTATGAAGATGAGATGCAAAAAGAGCTCTTTATTGTTGTGATGATTTTGAGCATGCATGGAAATGAGATGCAAATTTTTGTTATTTTTGATGATTTTATTGTTTTTTTGAATTTTCTTATTTTTGACCAAGCGATTGTGGGAACCCTTGGAGATTTTTGTTTGACCAAAGGGATTATGGGTACCTTTGGGGCATTTGGGGATTGACCAAGCGATTATGAGAATCCTTGGAGCTTTTTGGTTTGACCAAAGGGATTATGGGTACCTTTGGGGCATTTAGGGGTTGACCAACGATTAAAAGACATGTTGACCAAGCGATTATGAGAATCCTTGGAGCTTTTGGTTTGACCAAGCGATTATGAGAATCCTTGGAGCTTTTGGTTTGGGCTATGGCTCTTTTAAATATGGAATGGCCTCAAATGACTGATGTTCAAGGGTTCTAGTTCCTTGATTCCATCAAGAGAGGTGAGCTGGTATGTTCCAAGTCCTATTTTACTATGGATGACATAAGGACCTAACCAGTTTGTCATGAACTTGTCCCTTAGATGGGGTGGCAAGTTAGAATTTTGTTGGTTCTCTTTTAAGACCAAGTCACCAACCTGAAAGTCCCTCAGGTGAACCTTCATGTTGTATGCTTTCTTAAGTCGCTCTTGATAGATACGTAAATGCTCGAGAGCATTAACGCATCGTTCATCGAGCAACGTAAGCTGGTCTAACTGGGCCTGTCATGCAATGTCATCATCGATGAACTCTTGCATTGATATGCATAGGGAAGGAATTTCCAACTCGAGAGGCATGACAGCCTCGGAGCCATACACGAGCAAAAATGGAGTTGCCCTAGTGGGCGTCCGAATGCTAGTGCGATAAGCCCACAGGGCAAGTGGGATCTGAATGTGCCAATCCTTATGACTGTCTAAGACTATATTTTTGAGGATGGCAACTAGCATTTTGTTTGACGCCTCTGCTTGCCCATTTGCCTACGGATAATAGGGTGTCAAAAAACTGTGCTGAATTTTGTACTTTGTGGTCAAAGCACGCACGTCTTTGTTCTTGAATGACGTCCCATTATCCGAGATTATCTTGGATGGAATACCAAAATGACATATGATATTATGTAAAATGAACTTCGAAATGCGGGTTCCAGTCATAGAGGTAAGCGGAATTGCTTCCACCCATTTGGTGAAGTACTCTGTGGCCGTTATGATAAACGTGTGATGGCCTAACGATGCAGGGGAGATCTTTTCGATTAGATCTAAGCCCCACTACAAAAATGGCCAAGCCGATTGGATCGGCTGCAAGGCCTAAGAAGGTACGTGTGTCAAATTGGCATGGTGTTGGCACTTCATGCACTTCCTTACATACGCGCAACAATCTCGCTCTAAATATGGCCAATAATAGCCCATGCGGAGAATGCACTTTGCGATGGCCATACCACTAAAGTGGCCACCGCATGTACCATCGTGCGCTTGGGTGATCACCCAAGTGGACTCTTGCTGGTCCAAGCAATGAAGGAGGAGTCCTTCATAGCTACGATGGTACAAAATGTCTCCTAACAAGACATGCTTTGCCACTTTCTATTTGAATGATCATTTTGCGGCATGCGTCAATCCAAGTGGGAGGTTACCTAACTTGAGGTAGTCCCTTATGGGTGTATACCAATCCTGCTGATCGAAAACCTCGATAGTCTGAACAGCCAATCCCTCTTGAAGTTCATCCCTAGAAAAAGCTGAGCGGGAAAGAACTTGTAAGAATAGCGTTGTGTTGCTATTAAAGGGAGTAGGGGAGAACAAGGACCCCTAGTTAGCATGATTCAGACAATCATGGATTCGAGAGAACTTGTCCGGGGATGGTTCAATCTGGATCAAGTGGATTCCTGGCGTTAAGTCAGAGCTTGCACGCTCCATCGCTGATTGCGATAGTGTTTTGACTTGAATGGTTGTCATATCACCAAAAATGTCTTGCGGGATTAGTGACCCCAAGGAGGCCATAGTGTCCACAAAATGATTCGATGACCGAGGGAGTGCCTCGATGTCGTACCATTCAAGATTTGCCAGGAATTTGTCCACAAGGGCTTTGTAGGCCTGCAGAACTGGGCATTTACATTGGAATACCCCTTTGACTTGGTTGACAATTAACAACGAATCACCAAAGATGTTCAATCATTTGATGTTCATGGTGATTGTTGTCTGAAGACCTATGAGCAAGGCTTCATATTCTGCATTGTTGTTGGTGCACGGGAAATCTAATTTAAATGATAGAGGCATTGGAGCCCCTTGCAGTGTGAAGAATACAATTCTCGTGCCACCCCCTTGCTCACATTTAGAACCATCAAAAAATAGGGTTATGTCGGCTTGTGACTCAGGCTCATCAGAATCTGGTGATTCTGAGACATGGAAGACCCCATCATCTGGTAGTTCTATGATCAGAGGCTGATCATCTTCGAGAGGAGCCTCTGCTAGTTGATCGGCTATGACTTGACCTTTGATGGATTTTTGTCCAATAAACTCTATGTCAAACTCCATCAACAACATGATCCATTTCACCGTGTGGCTACTATGATAAGTATGACTCATCATGTACCGCAATGGATTCTCCTTAGACACAACATACGTCTTGTTGCTCAACATGTAATGGCATAGCTTTTTGGTAGCAAACACCACTGCCAAGCAGAGCTTCTCGACGTATGCATAGTTAAGTTCATAACTGACCAGGGTGCGGCTAAGATAGTAAGTAGCCTGCTCTTTGTGTAGTTCATTTTTTGGGCTAGCATGGCGCCCAGTGCCACCTCAGTAGCTGAGATGTATAAGTAGAATGACACTCCTGGTCTAGGTGGTGCCAATACTGGCGGTGAAGCCAAGTATTGTTTGATGTCATCAAAGGCTGACTGGCACTCGTCATCCCAATGAAATGCGACCCCCTTGTGCAATAATTTATTCATGGGTCGGCACTTGTCAGATAGCTGCGCTATGAAGCGCTTGATTGACGTGACCTTTCCCTGCAGGCTTTTGAGCTGCTTGATGGTAGTTGGGGGAAGCATTTCAAGGATTGCCTTGACTTTGTTTGGGTCCACCTCGATGCCTCATTTTGAGACTATGAAACCCAAGAGTTTTCCAGATGTGACGCCAAATACGCACTTCTTGGGATTCAGTCTGACTTTATGTTCCATGAGGCGATCGAGGATCTTGCTTAAGTCATCGAGATGATCTGGGCGCAAAAGAGATTTGGCCAACAAATCATCCATGTAATCTTCCAAAGTTTTATGCATGTGATCATGGAAGATGTACGTCATGGCACGTTGGTAGGTGGTACCAACATTTTTAAGGCCAAAGGGCATGACCTTATAGCAAAATGTCCCCCAAGGCATTGTGAACACCATTTTTAGTTGGTCCTCGAGATTGATACGAATCTGATTGTATCCCGAGAAACCATCCATGAGGGAAAGCATTTCATGGCCCGTTGTAGCGTCTACCAATGCATCGATGCTCGACAAGGGGAAATCATCCTTAGGACTCGCTTTGTTTAGATCTCGAAAATTAGTGCATATGTGAATCCTCCCATCAAGATTTTTGATGGGCACCATGTTGGACAGCCATGGTGGGTAATCCATGCAGATGACAAACTGTGCATCCAACAACTTTTGTAATTCATCTTTGACCATTAAGGCCACATTGGGGCATCTTACGTAGTTTTTGCTTAACTGGCTTGACTATCGGATCAAGCGTTAGATTATGCGTGACTAGCTACGGATCTAGCCCCGACATGTCTTTGTAGGACCATGCAAAAACCTCCTTCTTCTCTTTGAGAAGGGCAATGTAGTCGGCTTGCTCTTCGAGGGATAGACTTACCCCTAGCTTGATAATCTATGGATTCACTGGATCAGAGCCGATGTCTACGTCAGTCGTCTCCTCGATCGACATGTGGGATCCGTCCTCCAACTGGTGTGGAGTTGGGATCAAGTGGATATCATTTGTTGAGTTAAGATCATCATTAGGAACCTCGGGTTCCTCTTCAACATGGAAGATATCCTGAGTTGGCCCTGGGGTGAAATGAAGCATTTCACCGAAAGGCCAGTACTCTGATGGGGATGGTGGTGAATTGACGTGATCCCAGTCTATGGCATCTATGTCTAGATATAATGACTATGTCGGATCGGCTAGATTGTGGATGGGGGTGGTTAAGTCAATGGAGATCATGTTGATGAAATGATTTTGGTCTCCATTACCATGGGTGTGGTGACTCGGACATTCTGGATGTTCTTTGTGCTCCGGATCTGGCTCTGGAGGTATTGGCATGAATGGATCGGCCCTATGTGTGGATAGGAAGATAGGGTCTACCCTCGACACTGATATCGCTATAGGGTCTCTGGGCGGAAGGTGTTCTCCGTATGCCCAAAGTGGCGGATTCAACACTTGGTCCCACTACATTGGGTTTAGGTGCCACTCATGCCCTGGCCTTATGTTTAGTTGTTCAAATATGTCATCAATCTCCAAGGGGTATTGTTGCTGCATCTACCGCATGTGATTGAGATATGCCATCTCAGTTTCATCTTCATAATCACTGTCGGAGATCCAAAGGCCTTCATTGGTTCCAACAACTATTTGCGACATTAGAGGCTCGTCTTGCTCGAGCAAATTGATCTGGCCCCATTGGGGTTGTTCCACTCTCTGTGGGGGCCTAATTTTCTTGAGGTGGCACTTGTTCGATTGGAGCATCCAAAGGGAACATTGCCAAGAGTCTTTCTTGGTAGTCATCCATGGGGGTCACTTGTGAGTGATTGCTATCCGATTCGAAGGGGTCCCATGGTGCTACCTCATATTCTGACTCATCTTCTAAAGATCCTTCCTGACCTTGTCTATACCTCTCTTGTAGGTGAGCTCTCGAGCTTTCTCCTCTCTCGAGTGAAGGGAAAGGGTTGTTGAGGTCAACAAGGTTGGTTGTCAACAATGGGAGATAATCCCCTAGTGTATATGTCATGTTAGGGTTGGCATATGGATCTAATGCCAATCCCCCCTTGTTGCCTATCCCTAGGCCTTGCATGTTCTCTACCAAGATGTCCAAGGGTAGGGGGTGGTTGAACCCTACTCCCGACTTGTCGTATGGCATTTGGTATCTTGGTTGGCAAAGAACACGCACTCCTTGCTCATATCTGCCTAACCCATATCCATGCCAATTGCATTGGCCAAGGTATCTCAAAGCGAAATTCTGGGTTGGACAAATAGTTGACATCTTCTGTAAAAGGCTCTTCATCTTCGTCCTCTTGCATG
Source organism: Wollemia nobilis (assembly GCA_028583015.1). Classification (NCBI taxonomy): domain Eukaryota; kingdom Viridiplantae; phylum Streptophyta; class Pinopsida; order Araucariales; family Araucariaceae; genus Wollemia; species Wollemia nobilis. The sequence continues at coordinate 227,591 of JAQPPZ010002631.1, forward strand.
TATGGTTCAATACCATGATCAAGGCCCCCATACACAAAGTTTGTCTGATTCGATGGGTAGCCTAGAGGAACAATGGTACCGATGGGGAGGCGAGGTCTCCCCATGTCCTGCATGGACTCCAGTGTGGGTGTTGCTACAATATTCCACACCAGATACTCCCCCAGGCCCGTATTGGCCATTTCAACGGTGATTGTTGGTGATTGAGGGGAGGGAACGGAAGTTCTTCCTGAGTCCACTCCATGTCGGGTGAACTAGGAGCCTCGACTTCCATTCTGCTAGGCATCTCCTCAGTAGAGATGGTTGAGACTGATGGCGGTGCCTCTTCCAGGGGTTTCTTCCCTTTGTCCTTTGGTGTGGCCACCATAGGTGGCATTGTTGGTGAAGGACCAGACGATGAAGATGGACCCGACTGGGGTTTTGATGGACTTGTTAACGGGGATGCCTATGGAATCGGACCCTGTTTAGATGGATTCAACTAAAAATCCAAATGCATTGATGGAAGGGTCGATTGCGGCATCAGCTGCACCGCATTGCAATACTTGAAGGGTTCCAAGTCCGTCGGGACTACATGCACCTGCCCTTCGAAAGTATACTTTAAGCACTGATGAGCTATCGAAGGGACACACTTCATGTCCCTGATCCATGGCCGACCCAGCAAGATGTTATAGGCCATCTCACCCTCCAAGATGTGGCACAATGTAGGTATAGTCTTTTGTCCCACTTGGATGGGTAGGACAATTGTGCCAACTATCGAGCATATTGCATCATTGAATGCTCGCAGTGTATAGGTGGAGGCCACTATGTGAGATGCGGGCAACTTTAGGTGCTTCAAGGCCGCTGTTGTAATGATATTACTGGACGAGCCAGTGTCCACCAATACCCTCTTGTATGGAATCCCGTTGACCCATGCGATGACGTGCAGGGGTGGATCTGCCATGTCACCAGCCACTGATTTCAATTCATCCTCTCGAAAGGTGATGACTGGCTCAGTGCATCATTTGACATGTCCCATGAAGTTGTTGAAGGAGTTTGCTTCATGGGGCTGCAACTCGATGGCTTTTAGTATCTCCATTAGAGCCTCCCGATGGGGCGTTGATTGTTGTATGAGCTCGTAGATGGAGAGCCTAGCCGATGTGGTCCTCAAACTCTGGGTGAGTTTGGTTCGAATCATGGCCACTGGTCTAGGCGGAGGAGGTTGTGCAAGGTGTTGTTGTGGTTGTGACGTTGTTGGCACCTCTCCTATAGCTACCATGGGGGCAGCTGTGCTCGGGTACCTCTTGTTTCGAGTCACTATACTGATCATCCCTACATACCCCTGCATGGGGCAGTTCTGTGTGACCTCATTGACTTGTAGGGTCTTTGCCTATGCATCATGGGTAGGCAAGGGGTCTTTAAAGACCTCCATTTGTTGATTGCTTGGTGCCACGAGATTATCCACCGCTAATGTCTTGTTATCTATTAAGTCTTGCACCAAGCCTTTAAACTTCCAACATGCATTAAGGTCATGTCCCTTCCATCTATGGAACCTGCAGTACAAGTCTTCCCTATAGCCCTTAGGTTTTGGTGCATTGGGGTCTATGGGTTGAATCTCGGGCAGGTTGATCAAGTTTGCCACTGACAAGCGGTCAAACAGGGAGTCTCTGGACTCTGTGTAAGGTGTGAATTATCGCCTAGGGCGACGCTGCTGATTTTGTTCTTGCCTCTAATTTTCTTGGTCATAACTATTAAGAGGCACTGCCTGATAGTTAGCCTTTTGGGGCTATGTTGCTTGTGCAGGCTTAGGGACGTTTATAGCAACCTGATTGACCGCAGCGGGTTTCTGTTGTGTGGTCCCTATTTTAGTGTTCTTAGACCATTCTTTCTTCTTTGGCTTGGCTATCTTGCCATCCTGAATCTTGATCTCCTCAATGATTCTAGCTTGCACCAGAGCTTCCTCTAAAGTGGCATATTGTTGTAGCTGCAATAGCATGGAGATTGATCTCAAATAGCTCTTTGAGAACATTTGGGTGAGGTCGAACATAGGAGGGAGGTAGGGCAGCTTTGAAAGCAAAGTCCTCCACTGGTTCCCATAGGCCGCCATGGTTTCTTCCTCATACTGCCTGAGGCTGGCTAGGTCGCTTAGTGATGCCTTCTTCTTGGTGTTGAAGGTGAAGCGTTCGAGGAACGCATCCACTAGCTGATCTAAGTTACTAATGTTGTGCTTTGGCAATTGAGTGAACCAATCCGAGGTAGGGCCTACGAACGTGGTTATAAATGTTCTTAGAAGCAAAGCATCATTGTCCTGAATGCCAAAGCATTGGCTCAAGAATCTAGTCACATGCTCTTGGGCATCTTCCTCACCTCTAAATATTGCCAACTAAGGTAGTTTAAAGTGTTTAGGGTAAGGGGGTGCCGACACTGATGGATGCACAGGATGACTACAGAGTTGGCGTAAAGTGGGCTTTTGGGGCCCAGAAGTCTTGGTCTCCATAGACTCCAAGTGCTCTAGCAGCGCTTTATATGCATCGAAAGATTTAATTTCTTCCTCCTTAGTTTGCTCCCATTGTGGGTTGTGGGAAACTTGAGGCCTATGGAGGGGTGGCCGGATAGCAGCCCCTCCACCTTGGTAGGGCATTTCGGCCCGCTCTTCTTCTTGCTCATACTCCTCATAGGCTTCTTGAGGAGTTTTTGGATGAGACCTATAACCATGGGTGGGTCCCCATGGGGGGTGCCCATCATTGTTCCTGGGAGTGGCCTCCCGCTCAGGTCTAGGAGGTCTCGAAGGTAGCACTTGGTAAGGTCATGGGGACCTATCTCGCACCAAGGGGTTGCGCCTCTCATATGGTTCTGCTCTTTGGGTGCGAGGGGTTGGAACCCTCTCAGGCACCGTGTTATGGAGCAGCTCATCTATTTGGCACCGAATGCGCTCTTTGCTAAGGTGATATAGATGCTCTAGTTGTTGTTGGTCTTGCTCAAGCTGCGTGATCTGCGCTTGGTGGGTGGCATGTCTGGTGACTACCAGGTCAATTTGTTCTACCATATTGAGTCTAGGAGGCCTAGATGCCTCTCCTATGCATTTATCTCGGTCACGATGATCCGAGATCTCTATAGGTCGCTTCCCTCTATCGAGGTTGGTGGCATTCACTCGAGGCTCTGGCCTCAGTAGGTGATTCTGGTAGATAGCAGGTGTGGAGGTGCATTGCTCCCATGCTGTGTATTGCTCTTGAGGAATGTAATGGTCTTCCTCATGCTCCCTTTCATATATGTGAAAGGGGCGGGCAGAGTTGGCTCACCCTGTTTGAAGAGCCTTGTGCTCTGGATTTTGCCTATTATTTCTAACAGTGATGGGGGGTAAAGGAGGGATGACATAATCATGTGGCCTCTCCTCATGGACCCTATGTTGTTCTAGCACTTCATCACATGGTGGCCACTCATACCGAGCTTCTAAGGGAGCCTTCCCATTTATATTGAGTGCCACATGTAAGGATTCCTCCTGAAAGGGTCTATGTTGGACGGGAGTGTCCCTCAAAGGGGTGCCTCTATAGTCCCATTCTAAAATGGCATGATGTGGACTCTCTTGTGGGTCGGGCCACCAAGGTGGTATGACCAAGTCCTTGGGGCTATAGCGGAGGTGACTTGTGCCCCCTTGTACACTCTCCGTAGCTCCTGCCCGTGATTGGGCTTGGCTATGGGTGTACACCATGGTGGTGTTTTCCTACAAGATGCATAGATTTTTATTTCTTTTTATGATTTTTATGCTACACTAAACAGAAAATATCACACACACACACAAAGCAATGATTATCTCATTTAAATATTAAAGGTGTGCCCTAAACCTGGTTTAGTGTGTTTTGATTTTTGTTTTGAAAGATTTTGTAAAGAATGTTTAAATGCAATATGATGGCTCTTATGACTCCCAAAAATGGTCACCCCTTCGATATACCATTGCCAGGCCGATATACCAACCTCTCTATATACCCGCCCTTACGTGAGGGAAACTATTGGTACGTGAGAGCAGATGGTACGTGGAACGTAGGCGGTACGGAAGGGGAATCACCCTATTTTTGACACCTACCATAGAAGACTTATCCTCATGCACTAGGAATCACCCCAGCTACACTTGGTCAGCTTTCATCAGGATTTACGTCTAGCAATAGTAGCGATCGGGGTTATGGATGCAAAAATTCAAGCCAAGGTGGTGATGAAATCCACCGTTGGTCTTGATCAAGGGTTGGGGTTTTACGACCAGCTCCTTGGTGTTTTAAATTGCCACGTGATGTGTGGGATTATTTTTATTTTGCATAAAAGAAAGTAAACATGTAGTAAAACTTTCCCTAAGCAAGCAAGTAACCAGAAAATAGAAAACTGAAAGCAAAAAATGACAGAAGGTGTTTAGGACCCCTACCTCTTCTCTGCCCAAATCGGTTGGTTCTGAGTTTCTATCCTGAAACTGCATAGAGAGCTATTCATCCCGGGTGGGATGAATAACAGAACTGTATTCATCATAGGGTGGGGTGAATGCCCATTCATCCCTGGATAAGATGAATTCCAGCTCTGTATTCGTCATAGACTGGAACGAACAATAGTCCAACGTTTGAAAACTTGGTACCTGCAAGCAAAAACAAGCAATTTTTAATCAGATTTCTGATCTCAAAAATAGAGGACAAGGTCCCACCATGATCGCCACTGAAAGCATGAGGATACGAAAACAAAAAGGAAAATCCAAGATGCGATGCAAATGAAACAAAAGATAACGCTAAATCCTATGAATTGAAAGTGCATGAAAGGAGAGAAGCATAAACGAATCGAAACCAAATAGAAAGCCAATATGGAAGACAAACCTTTTTATTAATATGCTTTAGAACTCGGTTACAATTTGCCTCCTCCATTTTTAGGGGCTAGGAGCGTTAAATGTGTTCTTGTCACATCAATGGATGCTATTCCTTCTTTCGCGTGCCCACATGTAAAGTGGGCGGACCAAACGTCACCGTCACTTGCATTGATGAGTCTTGAATCCTTGCTACTCCTCTAATGTTGAGACCCTACATTCAAGGAAATAAGAAATAGTCAATAGCACCTGTAGATAAAATGAAACATGCAATCCCCACGCCTTCAATTAGTACATGCAAAATATAAATAAAACGATAACTGAAATAGATCCAAATGAACTAAAAACTTGATAGGGGCATAAAAACATCACCGGGAAGGCACTACAAATGGAACAGTCAAAAAATTCACCACAGATTCGTATTCGCTCCGGGGCGGGACGATTAGACCTACAACAAAGTGTCAAAAAGCATAGTCCCAAATGTCACATCCGGGAAGCTCCAAATCACCTACAAAGTTGGGGGTTAGCTAAAAGGGGGTATTTTGGGAAGACCCAGAAGGTCATATTTTCCCAATTTGGCCTCTATCACCAGGAATTTGATGATGCTACCTGCATGTTAGTAAAGGCGGGAAATGATAAAAACATGATAAAAAATGCTCAAAACGATGTGAAATTTGAATGACAACCTATCTAAGAAGCATAGAATCAGATGCAAGAATAATAGAAAGGAAATCTACTACAGATTTCTAATCGCTCCGGGCGGGGCGATTAGAACTACAGCAGTGCGGGGGCGCCCGGGGGCAGGACGCCCACCGTTTAGGGCCCGATTTTGGCACCAATCCACTTGGGATGGGTCCAAAACCTCTTGTGGGGTGTTGTCGGCAAATTTGGTAGGATTTTGTGGCCAAATGTCGGGTTTTGGTTCCGGATTTGCCCTTCCAATAATCACCCAATGACCTCCTCTCCAAAAGAGATCAAGGATGTGAAAGGCACAAATCAAAGAAGATGTGTGGATGTAAAATGATAGCACTTCATTGCTCAAAATGCTCCTTCTCTGTATCTTTTTGGGGTGAGAAGACTCACCATTTTATAGACCTGACGGTCTCTTTGGATGAGCATGCAGAGGCGCCACTTGGCAATCATGCCTTCCCAAGGGGGGAGAAGATTCCTCCCTGATTAGGGGCTCCATGACTGCCCTTGTAACTGCCTCTAACGCTCAAAAATGCTCACTCACACTCCCATGCAATGAAGGAAGAGTTAAGTGGTGGATCTGAGCTGCCATTTGTCAAGATTTGACTTTTTGCCCGTCAAACCTGCTATTCGCCCCACCCTAGAGCGAATACTGCTAATCGTCCCTGGGTGGGGCGAATACCAGTTTGTAATCATCCCTGGGTGGAACGAGTATGGAGAAGAGTGCCTGAAGGTGCCAAATTGACCTCTGACCTTCCAAAACTATTGTGAGAGTGGTTAGGACCATTGTTTAACCTCTGGGGGCTGCCCCAGGGGCTGTGTGTGTCAATGCGATCAGTGTTTGCAGTCACATAATCGGATTGGTGCTGTTTTGGTGTCTACAGATAGATAATACATAAAAATAACTACTATAGTGGTATGTCTTAGATTTTTATAAGAAAAAATTAAATTGTACATAGTTTTTTAAATTCCTAATGAGAATACTTAAATGTTGTCAAGTTTAAATGATAGAGGGAGGCATTGATATCTTAGGAATTTAATAAAGAAGGGAAGGAATTTATATCTTAGGAAGTTAATATAGAGGATATCAACAAGAGTGGAAGGGATGAAGATATGGAATTACATGAATATTGAAGGAAGGATAATCTAAATATGGAAGAAGCTAATAGATATTGAGAAAAGGGTAGCTATAATATTTTGAAATATGATAGCCATTATGGGGGTAACAAGATGCAACAAGGTGAATATGTTAAAATATTGATTGTTCCTTATAATATTGTGATAGCAAATGATCAAAAGGACACCATACATTTTACTAGACCTACAATCATACATAAATCTATGATGTTAAGGAAGTGTGTCAAGTTGTAATATCTCATACTTAATTGTTACTCTAGGTTAGATTTAAAGAATAGTAATCCCGTATAGATATCCATAATTTTAGCTTTTAACTTCTATTTTGTTTCCTTAATTTCATTTGCAAAAAATAAAGGTTTTCAATAAATGAAATTGAAATTAAATAATGCTTAATTTAAAAGATGTAATTTGTGATTTAGAATAATTCTATGTGTGTGGATCCACATTATGATCTAACAATGCATTATCTATTTAATATATTTTATAATTCTATATTATGAAACTTAATTAGATCTATGCTCTAAAACTATTCTATATCCCAATTAATTCTACCCCATTTTTAGGAGGAAGAGAGCAAGGGAATAACCATTCATAGTGGGCCCTACCTCTTACAAGTCAGTATTAATATCTTCTCCTTTATATTTTATTTTACTTTTAGTAAATAATATTTATTTAAACTATCTTAATGCTATTTAAATCATGTGTGTTAGAAAATAAAATGGAAGTTATAGTGACAAGTAAAACATGAAGAAATTACAAGATACATTTACCAAATTTATTGAAGAAAATGCTGCAACTTTATTACTTTACTTCAACCTTTATTTGTACAATGTAAATGATAGAATGTGAAAAAATAGACTATTCAAACGATAAATCTTTTCCAAGGTATTTACATTGTAGTATATATCTTTTACATCACTCCTTCAATATAAGTCTTCAACTCCTTTTTGTTACATCTAGAATAGTTGAAAATTGGCAAGATCATGATCACTTTCATAGAGAAAATAGGATTTCAAAAAAAACACGTTTTTGAAGCTAAAGCTCTTTTCTAAGGATTTTTCATTCTCAACGATCAACTATGCAAGCTTGTCATCGAAGGAGATCCTTTGAAAACTATCAAATATCTCAAAGGTGATATGGTTCTTACCTGGATATTCGTTAATCTCATATTTGAGCCTAAGTGGATCCTCAACAATCACCTTAACACTACCACTCAACATGTTTATAGGTAAGGAAATCATACTACTGATTTGATGGACAACTTAGATCTTTGCACAAAGTCCCTCAAAGTCTGGCACACAACCTTTCCCTAACCTCTCATTTATGTTTCCTCTAATGATTGGTCGTTATCATCCTAAGCCCTAGTCATAACCTTTCCTGGCATCCTACCTCAATATCTTTCTTGGTATTATCCTCGTTAACCTTTGGTCCCAATACCCATCAATGTTTGGATACTTTACCATCTATTATCCTCACCATCACCATGTCCCTCCTCATATTAGGTTCACCACACAAGCCCATCCTTATCCCATTAGTAATCCCTTAGCCACCTATCTACCCCTATCTCGCTTACCTAACAATCCCACCTCCACTATGGATCCTCGCTCCATTCTTGTGTTTATTGTAGCCCTCATCCCCTTCCTGACTGACTTAGGTGTCTTCATTGGAAACCCCTAGATTAATACTTTCCAAAGCATCCCTTTAGCCAGATCCTAATATATTCATTTCCAATATGCCCTTCCTTCCGGCTCCACCATCGTTAATATTAGGATTAAATAATAAAACACAAGCAATAAACAAATGCAAAAATAAAATACATAAGAATAAAACAATACATGTGACATAGATTTATTGGTTCAGCCTATGTGGGCTACATCCATGGAGAAAACAACCAAACCTAATTATTTCATCCAAAAAATATTGAAGGGATACAATCTACAACAAATATGCCATACTTCCTCTTCGATCTCACAATTATAGTATCTATTCCTTCTTCACTTCCTTCACACCCTTCACACTATAATATCCAATGTCATACAACATCCTCTTATAAAACGAGGGTTACAATTTTAGGGTAAATCATTAAGACCCCAAAATAAAAAAGAATTACTATTTTCGACAAATTATCTTTTTTGTCACAATTTGCCATTTTTAGTAATTACTATTTCAAAAAATTATTTTTCATCAAAACAATTTTTGTTCTTAGTAATTACTATTTTTGGCAAATTATTTTTCATCAAAAAAAATTTCATTTTTGATAATTTACTATTTTCGAAAAGTATTTTTCTTCAAAAATTTCCAAAAATAGTAATTCCCAAAAAAAATTGGATTAACATGCAATTTGACACACAATTACATAACGCCCGTATCCTTTCTTAAAGTGGGTCCAAACGCAGCTAAAACAGAACCTCCAAATTAGAATCAGGATCCATAACCAACAATCTCCCACTTGGAGACTGATCACAATAACTCCACCGCTACTACACCTATTGGACTATGCTTCAAATCTAGACCAAAAAATTTTCTCACCTTTTACTGTCATGTTTGAAGATCAACTAAAATTGAGCCAGAACTTAGTTTCTCCCTTGTTACTGCCTTTGTGAACATATCTATAGGATTTTGGCTAGTGTGTATCTTCTCCAGTTTTAACTATTCATCTTCCAACACTAAGTGTATGAAATGGTACTTGGTCTTTATTTATTTAGTCCTGGAATGAAAGACTGAATTCTTGGTAAGATGAATGGCACTCTAACTATCACTATATAATATGATATTCTCCTACTTCTTTTCCAACTCCTCTATAAAACTTTGTAACAAAATCATCTCCTTACTATCCTTTGTAACAACAACATACTTTGCTTCCATTATTTAAAGTGCAACAACCTTCTGTAATTTTGAAATCCAACTTACTGTAGTTCCAACTATAGTAAAAATATACCCTGTGGTACTCCTCGTGTTATCTATATCACCTACCATATCTGAATCAACATATCCTTGTAAAGTAGTGTTAGAACCTCCAAAGCATAATACTTAAGTTATAGTACCACTTAAATACCAAAGAATCCACTTCACTGCCTCCCAATATTGTTTTCTTAGATTGTTCATAAACTTGCTCACAACTCCCACTACATGTGTAATATCTGATATTGTGCACACCATCACATACATCAAACTACCAACTGATAATGAATAAAGAATCTTAGATATATAGTCAATCTCCTCCTATGTCTTGGGGAACATCTCTTTGGTCAGTTTAAAATGATTGGCCAAAGGTGTAACAAGTTTTGTATTATATATTTTAAATCTTTCCAACACCTTCTCAATGTACTCACCTTGAGATAATGTTAATTTGCAATTTTTCCTATATCTTGTTATTATGATACTAAGGGTTTGCTTTGCAGCACCTAAATCCTTCATTGCAAATGACTCTACCAATTTTATTTTAAGCAAAATTATATCTTGCATGTTAGATCGTACAACAAGCATGACATCTACATACAATAATAGGATAATATAGTTACCATTATCCAATCTCTTAAAATAAATACAATGATTACTATAACCCTGTTCTAACATAAACCTATCAAATTTTATATACCACTACCTTGGATCTTGCTTCAGGCTATACAAGATATTTTTCAACCTGCATACTAATTCCTCCTTCCCTTTGACCTCATACCCTTGTGACTGATGCATATAAATTTCTCCCTTAAAATCCCCATGGAGAAAATCTATTTTTATATCTATTAATTCAAGATGTAAATCCTCTACAACCACTAGGCTTAAAACAATTCTAATTGAAAATTTACCAATAGGAGAAAAAATTTCATCATAATCAATACCTTTATTCTGTGTAAACCCCATTACAACCAGTCTAGCCTTATACCTCTTTTTACCTCCATATTCTTCTTTCACCCTATAAACCAATTTATTTTGCAATGCTCTTTTTTTTTTGTAGGCAATTAAACTAGATCCCAAGTTTGATTGTGTACCAAGAATTCCATCTCCTCTTTCATGCCTTGCTCCCACTTCTTCCTAGTTTCTACCTGTATCACTTATTTATATAGTTTTGGTTCTCCAGAGTCAAAAAATAATACATAATATAATGGAGAGTAACGATCAGGAGGTCTACTTATCCTGGTAGATTTTCTAATACTTGTAGGAGTTTGAGGTGCTTGCTACTGTTGTTCTTGATTTTATAGAACCTTTGGAGTTTCAATTTTATCAAGAACTGTGTATTTTATGTTTACCTTTTCCTATTTATTTTGTTGCAAGTGGTCTTTATACATCATTTTCTCATTGAATACCACATCTCTACTTCTAATGATTTTATGATTTTCATAATCCCAAAAATGATAACCAAAATTATTAACTCCATATCCAATCAAAGTTCACGTCTTGTATTCTCGAACGTCCTATGTTTCTCAAATGTCAAACAATGAAGTCAACTTATCATGTTATTAGACGGTAACAACTTTCGTGACATTTTAATTTTGCCTACCAAAAAAATATTTACTAGAAACCTAGAAACAACTACCGTAATATAGGGTTGATTTAGGGTTTAATTATTTACTCCACGTGGCACCACGTGGGCTCAAAAATCTTAGGAGTTAGATAAATTAATTTTTATGATATATGTGATTGCGTGAACATTATTGCAGTAAACTGGAAAACTAAGAAACGATGATGTTCTATTTAATTTTTTTTTGTTTAATTTTCTATGGAATTGAACCTTCATTCTAAATAAAACCATGAATTATTGCTTTGCTACAGACAAAATATTTACTACGCTAGTGTAGATAAATTATCTATTGCACTTATGTGCGATTAATATATATGTTACCCGAAGAAATATATTAGATAAATTGGGAGCTTCTTATCCTGAATATTATCCTCACAAAATTCCAGTGTACATAGGGACAATATATTATGTAAAATTTGTTTTGCACATCGAATCGACTTGATCTGATACCACTTGATGTGAAACTTCATTGAAAGTAAACTCAAATGTAAATCACATAAAATAAATTAAATAACTCTTACCACTTGATGAGTGCTAAGTTTATTGCCATTTAAGGAGGGCTAAGTCCTTACGAATACCCAGATGAATAATTTGATGATATATGATCAAATGTAAATAAACCTACAATTGTAAACATGAATAAATCAACAATCAATGAATTAATTGGAAATATAACTGACTAGCTATATTGGAGTTGTAACACATCCAGCCTGAAAAGATTCACCAGCATATGCCAACTCAACATGGACTAATCAATGGGATAGGATAAGATTTCCAATTTAAAAATAATAAGATAGGATAAGCCAATCCATTTGTCCACCATCGTCCAAGTTGGAAATTTCATTTTTTTTTAAATATAGGAATTAATTAAGGAAAGTAGAAGTCTTACTAGAGGAAGTATTTGGTAATTAGATAATTAAAGAAATTAGAAGTTTGAACATAGCAAGTAGTGGCAATTTGTCATGTATTGTGTTGATAGATAAGATAGGAGAATTAGAGAAGAAAGAGGAGGCAGAGAGGAAAAAAAAGAAAAAAATATTATGTGAAATAAAACCCTACATTATAATCACATAGAGAGAAGATAAATATAAAGACTATTATTTTTAAAATTTTGGTGTTTTTTTTGTGTTATTCCTCGAAGAAAAATTTAACCATTCTACAAGGTAGATTGTGTGTATTGTTTTTATGTGCAGGTCACAATATTTGAAAGTGAGGATAAAGAAGCTCTGTTTAATTAGTGGGTGGGGATTGAAGTTGCTCACTGCATCATTTATGGTATTAGAGCCAGAAGATCACTGAGGACATGTTGAAGAAATAATGGCACAATGGAGAATAAGAATACCCTGAGGTCCTCAAGCCACAAATATAGTAAATATGTTGAGGGGAATTACTGTTCAAACCAAAGTAATGAAAAAAAATCAAAGAAGAGGTATTCATATTGAGGAAGTTAGTGATAGTGAAGAAGACGAGACATATCATGAAGAAAATCATGATGAAGGGTGAGAGAGAGAAATGGATGAACAATTGATCCAAGCGATTTCAAATTTGGGTTGAAAATCAAAGATAAGGGATCATGTGCAGAAGGAAAAACGAAGGAAATTTACCTCCACAAAGTTAAAAGGACATGCATCCTTGTGGTGGGATCATGTTCATAAGGAAATATGAAGGAAAGGCAAGGAAAGGATCAATTAATGGGAGAATATGGTCACCAAACTAAAAGTCAAATTCCTCCCTATAGACTACCAATTTGGTCTCTTCAAGAAATTGTAGAATCTCAGAAAAAAGGATTTGAGTGTGAAATATTATACCAAAGAATTTTATAGGTTGAGAATTTGAGCTAGTCACGTGGAATATGATGAAGAGAAGGTATCAAAGTACATCAATGGACTAAGAATGTCCATACAAGATGATATTAGTATGATAAGGATAAGGACGATAGAAGAAACCTACCAGTATGCCTTAAAGGCAGAATAAAAGTATCTATGAAAAGAATAAAATAATCAAAGAGGTAGAGGAAGGTTCTTGTGAGGATGAGGACAAAATAATAGTGGGAAAAACAATAAAAAAAATAAGGATAATCCATTACTTCTTGTAGTGATCTCAACTAGAACACTATAGGAGGTGGAGACTCCTCATGAGGTAAAGGTGGTTTTGGTCGAGGAAGGGGTAGAGGATTCTCTAGATAATGTTTCTTATGTAGAGGAGAATATCATCGAGCATATGAATGTCCAATCGTGCAATAAAGTAAAAACAAATGAAAGGACATTAGAAACCACATCGTACGAGTAGAGGGAGAAAGTGTTGCTTCTCCAAGGTATGTAGAATAACCTGAGTAAGGAGAATCTCTCATGATGAAGAGAGTACTAATGAAGCCAAAGAAAAGAGAAAATGAACATATTCAAAGGAAAAGCCTTTTCAAAATAGTATGTAAATCAGGAGGTAAATGTTTTTAAGTCATAGTAGATAGTGAAAGTATGGAAAACCTAGTATCTATTGAGATGGTAGAGAAACTACGATTAAGAAGGGTTGAATACCCTAATTTGTACAAAGTATTTTGGTTGCAAAAGAGACACCAGATCTTAGTTAGTGAATAGTGCAAGGTGAATTTTCACATAGGATCATACAAGGATGAGGTCTTATGCGATGTCATGCCAATTGATGCTTACCATGTATTGTTGGGGAGACCTTGATATTTTTATAGAAAGATAATACATGATGGTAGGAAAAATACCTACACCATAATGAAATATGAAAAGAATTTTATGTTGAGTCCATTGAAGAATGAAGATGTGAAATATCACAATGGTCCAAAATTTTACTTGATTTCAGGAAAGCAAATTTTGAAGGAAATGACAAAGGAGAAGGTATATTTTGCCTTAATTTCAAAACCCACAAAGGAAGAAATGGTAGATAAGAAAGAGGAGATGTCAAGTGAGATGAAGGATTTGTTAAAGGAGTATAAAAAAAAAATATCTGAAGAATTATTGTATGGATTACCACCAGTGAGAAGCATTAGCCATCACATCGATCTCATTCCTAGATCAAGTTTATCCAATAAGGTAGCATATAGAATGACACCTATGGATAATTAAGAAATAAATCACCAAGTGGAGAAGTTGTTGAACAAGAGGTTAATAAGAGAAAATTTGAGCCTGCGTGCAGTCCTAGCAGTGCTTACACCAAAGAAGGGTGGATAATGATGCTTGTGTACATATTCTAGAACTATTAACAAGATAACTATAAAGTATCGATTCCCATTGCCACGTATGGATTATATGATGGATTGCTTGAGTGGAGTAAGGTGCTTCATAAATATATACTTGAAGGGTAGGTATCAAAAAATTTGGAATAGGAAAGGAGATGAATGGAAAATCACATTCAAAACAAATGATGGGTTATATGAATGGTTAGTTATACCATTTGAATTGACAAATACACCTAGTACCTTTATGCGGTTGATGAATGAAGTGTTGAAGCCATTTCTTAGAAAGTTTATGGTTTTCTATATGGATGACATCTTGATATTCAGTAAGAGCAAAGAAGACCATTTGACACATTTGAGATTTGTCTTGCAAAGGTTAAAGGAAGAAATGTTACTAGTCAACTTGAAGAAATAAGTTTTTTGAAGGAGGAATTGGTGTACTTGGATTTTGTGATTTTCCAAGAGGGGTTACGGATGGACCTTGAGAAGATCATGGCCATCGTAAATTGGCCATCACCAAAAAGTAATTTTGAATCCAGAAGTTTCCATGGTCTAACAAGTTTTTGTAGGAATTTTTTTAGAAACTTCAATGGAATCTATGCTCCAATCTCAGAAACAATAAATGGAGGAAAGCATGAGTTTTAGTGGAAAAATACAATAGAAATAAGTTTTAGAATCCTGAAGGATAAAATAATAGAGAAACCTATTTTAGCCTTACCAAATTTCAACAAGGTTTTTCAGGTGGATTGTGATGCAAGTGGAACAATAATAGGAGTATTAAGCCAAGAAGACAATCCCATTTTCTATTTCAAAGAGAAGTTGAATGAGATAAAGAAGAATTATTCGGTCTATGACTAGGATTTTTATGCCATTATTCAAGCCTTGGAAAAATGAAGGTATTATTTAATTCTAAAAGAGTTTGTCTTGTTCACCTATTATCATGATTTATATTTCATTAACAATCAAAATAAGTTGAGTTAAAGACATATAAAGTGGGTGTAATTTTTGTAGGGATATTCATTTTTCTTGAAGTATAGAAGTGGTCATTCAAATTGAGTAGTTTATGCCTTGAGAAAAATAAATCTATTATTGAGAATGATGCAAATTGAAGTTGTTGGATTTGATGCTATGAAGGATATTTATAGAAATTATGTAGAATTCATGTGAGAGGTGAGCTATTCGATGCAAATGTAAAATATGCATTAACTTGAAATTAGGTTACAATTGATTTAAATAAACACAAAATAACCATACTAGAGAAAAGGGGGGAATATGAGAAGTTAAGGGAAGGGAGAAGAAATTAAATTAAAACTCTCTTGCCGCCCAAAGATGATGTTGTCCAACTGCCGTCCAGGTAAGGTAAAAGGTAAGTAAACTTACCCAAGGTAAAATACTCTTTTTAACCTTTTACCAATGGTAATTTTCCAACATTCTCCCCCTTAAAGTTGAGAGGACTGACTATACAGTCTCTCAGCTTTATAAATTGAGCTTTAGCCATGCCTTTGGTGAAGATGTCTGCTAGATTATCCAAAGTGCTGCAGTATTGAAGCTCAACTATCTGTTGTTCCACCATATCTCTTATGAAGTGATACTTCATATCAAAATTTTTTGACCTTTTGTGGTGGATCGAATTATATGCCAACTGTATGGCACTAATATTATCACAATTCAGTTTGGTTGGACCAATTTTTTTTTGCCAATCTCTTCAAGGATTTTCCTCAACTAGAGGATTTGAGTACTAGCATGGGTAATGGCTATATACTCAGCTTTTGTAGATGATAATGCTACAACATATTGCTTCTTGGAACTCCAAGTTATTAGTCCTGAACCTAGACTAAAATAGTTCCCTGATGTAGATTTTTTGTCATCTATATTATTGCCCCAATCGTTGTCACTATAACCAACTAACTTCACAGAGTTAGACTTGTGGTAATGGATTCCAAAATCCAATGTACCTTTTACATATCGTAAAATTTGTTTGGTTGCTTGAAGATGTAGCTCGGATGGGCATGTCATAAACCTTGATACTAGAGAAACAACATACTGTAAATCTGGCCTAATGTTGGTGAGAAACATTAAACTCCCAACCATGCTTCTGAAATTGGTCATGTCAACTTTTGGTGCTCCATCATCTTTGCTTAGCTGGATTCCATGTCCTGTTGGTGTTGCAACTGATTTGCACTACTGCATAGCAAATTTTTTGATCATGTCATGAGTATATTTCTATTGACATATGAAGATCCCATTATTTGATTGATGTACTTCCATTCCTATGAAGTATCTCATTAATCCGAGATCCTTCATCTCAAACTGATTCATCATGGAGTTTTTGAACTCCATATTCATTTTATTATTACTACCCATAAATATTAGATCATCCACATATAAACAAACTATGAGGATATCTACTCCATTATTTAGGTAGTATAGAGTTGGTTCACTCTTGCTTTTTGTGAAACCATACTTGCTGAAATAGCCGTCAATTCGTGAGTACCACGCTCGTGGTGCTTGCTTGAGGCCATAAAGTGCTTTTTTCAATTTATAAACAAGGTTCTCTTTTCCTTGTTCTTGGAAACCTTGAGGTTGTTGAACATACACCTCTTCTATCAGGTATCCATTTAAAAATGCACTTTTCACATCCATGTGTTGAATGTTCCATCCTTTATGGGCTGCCAAGGAAAGAACAGTTCTGATTGTTTCTTGTCGAGCAACTGGAGCAAAGGTTTCCTCATAATCTATTCCATATTTTTGAGTAAAACCCTTAGCTACTAATCTTGCCTTGTGCCTTTCAATGCTTCCATCAACATTGAATTTGGTCTTATAGACCCATTTACATCCAACACATTTTTTTCCCTTGGGAAGCTTCACAAGCTCCCAAGTATCATTCTTTTTAATTGAGGATATTTCCTCTTCCATGGCATCTTGCCATATACTTTTAGTACATGCTTTTTCATAGCTAGATGGTTCTAGTTGTGCAACAGCCAACAAAGCATAATTGACTACATCACCCCTTGGTTCATGAGACTCATCATATCCTGACATTTGAAGATTTTCAAGTCTTGACAAAATGTCGTCCATCTCACTAGCTTGACTCCTAGTGTATCTTTGTTGGAAATTCCTATCCAAAATTTGAGAAGATGGATGACTCTATAGTATGCACTTTCCTCTATTTGTCTCTTTCCTTTGAGAAACTGGATCAATATCCATCGGACTTGGAGCGCTTACAGATCTCTGAAATCATTTCGAAGAGTTTGGGGGTGCCAACAAAGGAGTCCCTCTTGGACTTGGTGTACCACTTGATGTACTTGATGAAGATTCCTGATGTGGACTTTGTGGAGGGGAACTATTTCCACTACTTTTCTTGGGGTGTACAAATGTGGAACTTTCTGAATTAGAGTCTATATCAACAATTTTTTTATGACCCCATTCTCCCCCTTCATAAAAAATTACATCTTTGGAGATAATTATTTTATGTGTCTTGGGATTGTACAATCTATACCCTTTGGTCGATTCACAATACCCTACAAAAATACATGCTTGACTCTTGGGATCAAGCTTCTTTCTCTTCTCCTTAGGAATGTGTGCATAAGCTAAAGAACCAAATACTTGAAAATGTTTGACATTTGGTTTCTTACCGTACCATCCTTCATAAGGAGTGATACCATCTAAACTAGAAGTCGTACTTCTATTTAGAATATATGCACTAGTTCTCACTACATTTGCCCAATAGTTATATGTTAGATGCTTTGTCTGAAGCATCGTTCATGCCATTTCAATAAGGGTGTGGTTCTTTCTCTTGGCCACACCATTCTGTTGTGGGGTATAGGCAATGGTGAACTACCTTTTTATCCCATTTTGCTTACAATAATTTAAAAATTCATTTGAGGAGTACTCTCCTCCTCTATCAGTGCGAAGACATTTGACATAGTAGTCACATTGCTTTTCTACATTATTTTTGAAGTCTATGAAGCAATCAAATGCTTCATCTTTGTGTTTCAGAAAATAGATCCAGCACATTCTAGAATAATCATCTATGAATGTTAGAAAATAAGAATTGTTTCCAAGGCTTTTTGTTTGCATTGGACCACATATGTCCGAATGTACTAGCTAAAGATGATAGCTTGCTCTCCATGCTTGGCCTCTTGGAAACTTCATTCTGGAGTGCTTTCCCAAAGCACATGCTTCGCATACCTTCTTATGTTCTTGAATTTTTGGTAGTCTTGTCACCATAGCTTGTGATGTTAACATTTTCAAGCTAGCGAAATTGAGGTGACCATATCTCAAGTGCCACAATACACTTGGATTTGTAATAGCAATGTTTGCAAGTTGAGCTCCCCTTGGCTCACCAAATTTTAGAGGGAATAACCTATTCTTTGTCATAGGTACTTCTATGATGACTCTGTTACAATTGTTTTTATCAAGGATTGTACATTTTCTTTCATCAAAAACTAATTTGTAATGCTTCTCCATCATTTTGCCAACACTTAACAAATTGTGTTGTAGCTGTGGAGTATAGTATATGTCATTCACCTTTTTAAGGCCTTCTTTTGTTGGAACTTCCATAGCTCCAATGCCTTCAAATTGCAAAGATTTATTATCCCCTAACTTAACATGGGATTTGTAATTTGAATCTAATGTAGAAAAGAGATTTTTTTTGCCACTCATGTGGTTGGAGCAACCAGTATCCAAAATCCATGTATCTTTAATATTTTGATCTGACTGTCCATAAGAGAGAAAAATATTTGATGGACCTTCTTCTTCTCCGTAGAATGAGCCATATTGACTGCTTTGATCTTTTGAAGTCTTTGACCAGCAATCACGAGCGAAGTGTCCTTGTTTCCCACAATTGAAACAAGATGTTTTAGTCTTGTTACTTCCTCGTCCTTGATTTCCATGGCCTGCATTATCGCTTTGGTTCTGATTGGCTCCTCTATTTTTATTTCCACCTCTGTTTTGATTTCCTCCTTTGTAGGAGTTGCTTTGGCATTTGCCTCTTTGTTGTTGTCCTCTACCTCAGCCTCTTCCTTGTCCTCGTCTTGTAGCTTCGTTCAAAGTGAAGGCTTTGTCATCACCTCCATAGCTTGTTGAAGGTGCTCCTTGAAGTCTCTCTTCATGTGATGTTAATGATCCAATCAAACTATCAAATGTAAGAGTAGAAAGGTCTTTTGATTCTTAAATTATGATGGCAATGTGATTCCACTTAGGAAGAAGTGTTCTCAACACTTTCTTCACAATTGTTTCAACTTTTGTGTCATCACCTAAAGTTTGCATCATATCAACTACTACTTTGACTCGTATACAGTAGTCACTGACTCTTTCATTTTCCTTCATTCTGAGATTTTTAAAATCTCTTTTTAAGGTCTGAAGCCTGACTTGCTTCATTTTATCACTTCCTTGGAATCCTTCCTTCAAGGCATTCCATGCTTCTGTGGTAGTTAAGTAAGATGCAATTCTAGGAAAGATACTTGGATCTAATGTCGCTTGAAGATGGTATAAGGCAAAAGAGTTATTTTTCTGTGTATCTTTGAAGATCTTCTTGTTGGTTGCACTCAAAGTAGTCCAATCTGTTGGAGCAGTGTAACCATCTTCAATACTATCCCATAGTCCTTTTACTATGAGTAATGTCCTCATTTTGATGGACCAGTACTCATAATTATCCCCACTGAATTTGGGGATTGGTAGATTGTTATTTGATCCCATTACAATCTACTAAAATAAGAAACCTTTCTTATATAGTCTTATTTCAAAAATACTTTACAAACTATCAAGCCTTGCTTGATTTACAATCATAAACAACTCACTCTTGTTGTTGTGATTCAGCAATTACAAAATTTTCAGTGACTTGTTTGTCATCGTCACTGATCAATATAATTTCAAGAGAAGGAGGTTGTAGGATTTCAACTGAATTACAATAATGAGTATATTCAGATCCTTGTGGAGAAATCTCCACTGTGTTAGATTGTTCAAATCTGCTCCCAAAGGAGTTATATTCTGAATCTGCTTCGTATCCTAGATCAGGATTTCTCTGTTGTGCAATAACCACATTTTGCAACTGTGAAAAGACTGAATTTATGCCTAGTGTTCTCACATGCTCATCAAAGCTTTCAGCGTTTGTTCTCAGTAACAAACTACAAAGTGCTTGGTAACATCCTTCCGATCTTATCATTTAAGAAAATTTCCCAAAAATTTTCTTTTACAAAGATTTCCTCTTAGGAAATTTTACTAATTTTTTACCTCTTAAAGCGTAAAAAATTTTACAACTATTTCCTCTTAGGAAATGTCAATCATCAACTCAAATGATAAATAAAACCTTTCAAAAAATTTAAATTACCTTAAAGGTTTTTAAAGAAATTTTCTTTAAAAAAAACTTTTGACCCCGCCAAGGTTCGACCGTGCGACCTCGCGGGTGTCAAGGCAAAGGGTAGCCGTTGTGCTATCGGGAAGATCTGGGAGCACTAGCTGCCTCCCTGCCTTTATTGCATTCGTGTTGAACGCGAAGAAATTTTTTTTTATTTGGGACTTAATAGTCCCACATCGTCGATGCGGTGATGTTGATGCTCTTTAAAAAGAGCAAAGCACTGTATGTGCTTTGATTGCCTGTGGGTAGTCCGTAGGCTACGTGATCCTTTTGCCATGTACCATGTTCAGGTCACCTCGGGCCATGCATAGGTGGCCTCTCCAATGAACCACCTCAGGCTACGTGCCACCTCGGGCCGCATGCCGCCCTCTCTAATGTGTTGCCTCGATTCACGTGCCACATCGTCAATGAATTACCTCAAGAAATGTGTCTGCCTGTGCCTGTCACGTCTAGCTCCACCAACGCCTCGAGAATCATGCCAATCTACTCCTACGGGCCGCCTCGGTTCCTACGGGCTGCCTTGAGATTCATGCCTCTGCCTCAAACTGCGGGCCCCACCACCTCGAGATTCGAGCTAGTCTCAGCTCTTGGCTCTGATACCAAATGTGAGAGGTGAGCTATTCGATGCAAAGGTAAAATATGCATTAACTTGAAATTAGGTTACAATTGATTTAAATAAACACAAAATAACCATACTATAGAAAAGGGAGGAATAGGAGAAGTTAAGGGAAGGGAGAAGAAATTAAATTAAAACTCTCTTGCTGCCCAAAGATGCTGCCGTCCAACTACCGTCCAGGTAAGGTAAAAGGTAAGTAAACTTACCCAAGGTAAAATACTCTTTTTAACCTTTTACCAATGGTAATGTTCCAACAATTCAATTTATCTTGGAAGCATGCAATAATCCTACTATAGAAGATATAACATCTTGGTTGGATTACTTCATCCAAGAAGGATTATTGTTCAAGGGGTAATAGTTGTGCATTCCATGAGGTTCGATGAGGGAGAACCTGATACAAGAGAAGCATAGCAGAGGACTAGCTAGACATTTTTGGGTAGATAAAATAATGGGTCAACTTTGTGCAAGTTATTTTTGGTCTGGCATGAATACAGATGTTAGAAGGTTTGCACAGTGTTGTAGATTTTTTCAGCATGCAAAAGGAAGGAGCCAAAATACTAGGTTGTACCAACCATTACGAGTATTGGAGAGGTCATAGAAGGATATAAGCATGGATTTTTTTCTTGTATTACCATGAAAACAAAGAGGTAATGATTATATTATTATTATTGTTTATAGGTTCTTGAAGATGGCACATTTCATTCCTTGTAAGAAAGTGAATGATGCAACCCATATTGTTGACTTGTTCTTTCAAGAAGTGGTAAGGTTGCATGGTTTTCCAAAGAGCATCGTGTCTTATCGAGATGCCAAGTTTGTTGGTAATTTTTGAATTCTATTATGGAAGAATTTGGGTATCAAGTTAAGCTTTAGCTCATCTTATCAACTGCAAACAAATGGACAGATTGAAGTTGTGAACAAAAGCCTTGGAAATTTGTTGCGCTATCTCATTGGAAAAAATCAAAGTTGTGGGATACTATGTTGGCACAGGCAGAGTTTGCATATAATAATTCTATGAATAGGATTACATCCAAAATTCCATTCCACATTGTGTATGGAACTCATCCCATGGGAGTATATGAGTTATGAAGTACAACTAAATTATAGAAACCTAGTACTTTATTAGAGGATTTTGCTGAGTATATGCACGACTTCCATCATGAAGTGAAGTTTGAGTTGGAAAGGAATGTCCAAAAATATAAATAACATATTGATAGTAAGCATCATACACAGGATTTTTAGGTTGGATATTTAGTATTGACACATTTTTGAAAGGAGAGGTTTCCCAAAGGTACATACAACAAGCTCAATTGGAAGAAGCTTGGACCATGTAAGGTGTTGAAATTTTTTACCACAAATGCATATGAGATTGAGCTTACAAAAGGAATTGACATATCACCAATCATTAATGTAGTTTATCTCTATCCATACCATGGTCAACTTACTTATGAGGATGAATCCCACACAACTGATATCCAAGCAAAGGAATAGAGCACATAATTGCTTGAGAAGGTATGCAATGAAATTGAAGCCATTGTAGATTCAAGAGTGGCAAGCAAGAAAAGAGGTAAAACATATCACAAATATCTAGTTAAGTGGAAGAACTAAAATGTTGATGCTGCAACATGACTAATACCTTTCAAAATTGCCAAGTATGGACTATCCATTGATGACTTTTGTAATGTTCAAGGAACATCTCTTTTGTTACCCAAGGAGTATTATGCAAAGCATCCATCCTAGAAATATTCGTCAAAATCCCCAAAATCAACACGGAGTAATCAGCGGGATAGTATAAGCATCCCAATTTGAAAAATGATAAGATAAGATAAGCCAAGCCAGTTGTCCACCGTTTTCCAATTTGGAAATTCCATTTAAGAAAAAACAAGATAGGTATTAATTAAGTAAAGTAGAAGTTTCACCTAAGGAAGTAGTTGGCAATTAGATAATTAAGGAAATTAGAAGTTCAAATATAGCAAGTAGTGGAAATTTGTCATGTCTCATGTTGATAGATAATATAGCAGAATTAGAGTAAAAGAGGAGGTAGAGAAGGAAAAAAAGAAAGAAAGAAAGATTATGTGAAATAAAACCCTGCATTATAATCATGTAGAGAGGAGATAAATATAAAGACTATTATTTTTAAAATTCTGGTGTTTTGTTGGTGTTATTCCTATGAGAGAATTTTAACCATACTGTAAGGTAGATTGTGTGTGCTATTTTTTCATGTTTAGGTCATAGGATTCTCATGTGAGGATCATGAAGCTCTGTTCAATTAGTGGGTAGGAATTGAAATTGCTCATTGCATAAAGTCAATTTGAGAGTGATTTGAATACAAATTTATAGAATCTTGTCCAAAACACATCATCATCAGGTGGTTTTAATAATTTTGTTTCTAGGTAAAGTTCAAACTATTTATGGCCTCCTTCAATGTCAGGGAAACTTATCGGTGGACGAATGCTACAAATATTCGTTACAAGTAAAGGTTAGGATTATACAAGACTATCCTAATGCCATAAGCGGTAGATTTTGGCTTTACAAGTGTTTCTTGCAGTATGATAACTACAACTTCATTGAAGTATTAGATGTGTTCTATTCTAATATTATGCTTCACAATGAGAGTAAAGCCATAGATCTCAGTGGCTATGACATAGCCATTCAATTTTTTTTGAATAATTAGTTGAATGAGGCCTTTTCATCATCCAAAAGATATGTTGTTGAGTCAACAGTTAATGATTGGACCAACAAAAAATTCAAGGTGTGGTACAGTGTTAGATGGACATTTCCATTGAGTACTACCGATAATGCTTATCAAATACGATAAAATTTTACCTAGCATTTATCAATGATACACAAGTTGAAGGTATTTTTCTTGGAGGAAGTTAATTTTTTCATTATGATTCTACTACGTTGCCTCATCTTCATCCACCGTAGTTGTCCATAGAAGCATCAGGTGATATAACACCAACAACAACATCACCTAAAAAACCATCAAGTAGCCTATATTTCAAATTATTTTAGCTCAAATATTTTAAATTAATTAAGTATATAATTTTAGTCCCCAGTATTATATTGCATGACTAAACACTCCACTTGATGTTGTTAGAAACACAATGGCACAGAGAGGGGAGTGAATCTGTGTAGTTTTTAATTTTAATATATTTTTTTAATCTGATTTAAAGCATAAATAAAATGAAATATAACAGTAATGAGATGCAGAAAAAAATTCAACCCACAACATAGGAATTGACAGGGAAAATCGTGAAAAACCCTGGTGAGAAATGCTTGTTGTGTCTACTTCACAATATCAAGCCTCAAAAAATAAAAGAGTAGAATATGATTTTTCTGCCACAACAGAAGGAGGTCTGCAACCCACCTATATCTCAGCCACAACTTATCAACTCAACAATATTATGAAGAAAATTACATCAAAATGATGCATTCACTTATAGCAAGATCTAAGTAGCCTGCAACCACAAACCTACAATCCTACAATGAAGATATTCAGCAACCAAAGTATGCAAGATGAAAATCCCATAAAATTTGATCAAACCCTTGTAATATTCACATCAATCCAAATCTCTCATCATCAAAAATAGACATCCACAACTGCATAAAATGCTATCAAACTTCAAACACCTGCAGAAAATTCGACAACATTCCTACAACATAACCCTACTTTTCTGAAAACCTTTCACACAACTGCATAAAAAATACCTTCAATTTTTAATAATAAAACATGGAAGGAAACAAAAAATGGTTTCCAAAACCATGTGCCAAACCACCTTCCAAAAATCAAACACTTTTCATTCTGTCTCAACCAATCAATTATCCTGTAGTGAAATCCACGTTGTCAATATTACCAATTTTTTAATACTTGCACAAAAATAATAAAAGAAACATAAAATATGTTTCCAATTCAATGTAGCACGCCTATTAAAATATTTCCCAATATATTTGAATCCACAACACCAAAAAAATTGGCATGCACAATCACTTCCACTGAAAAAAGAAAAAGCAACTTCATGTTTTTGTCTTCTTGCTAGGTGCCTATCCTTTACAAATTCAAATTTAAAATTATTTTTCAAATACAAATACAAACATAGGAATCCATATTTCTATATTTCTCTATTATGTTTTATTGCTTACTTTATTTCTTTCATATTTCATGCTATGAAACACATCGGGTTTTATAACAAAATGACAATGTTATAAAACACACAATATTTTATAACAATGACAAATTTGCCAACAAGATGCCAAATGAAATGTGTTGACAACAATGAAAACACCTCTAAGGCTCAACAGATGTACCTTAGAGGTAAATCTTCAAAGAGAGTGGCAATAATTCTTGGTAGCCTTCGTGGGTCATTGCTAACGTTCTTAGTAGGTCTATTTGCAATGTGGAGAAAGTTCAAGTCTGTGCTATTTAGGAATCCAATTCTGTCAAAAGATCTGCATAATGGTATTTTACAACACTGAAATAGGTCCTTTAAATTTGGTTCTTTAACTTTTTGTAAAAATTAATATGATCTTGCACTGTGTTTAATTTTTGCAAGAATCAGTGAAATAATGAAATTCCATCATAGGAATACATATTTACCTAAAATAAAATCAAAAGGGATCCAAAATAGACCATACTAATAAAAAATAAGGATAGTTTTCATGGATGAGGGTAACAACCTGATCTAGATCGTCAAATCACAAACATAAATCTTGGAGATAACCCAATAGGATTATCACCAATCATCTAGATATTTTCTGATTAATGAAGAGATGGTCATTTTAGTTCACATAAAATAAAATCAAATAAATTCAAAATGTATCAATGTCTTTGCTGCCTAGGCAAGTAAGAAGACTATGTGGCATGAGTCTGGTACTTGAAAAAGTACAAAGATTTTTCTAGATCACATTTCTAAAGAAAAATTTAAATTAAGGATGGAAAATATAGTGGATATGAATTCAATATGAGCAAGCTCACAACTATTAAAGTGGGAAATTCTATAAAAGGGTCATCTCACCATAATTTTCCCATGAACTCTCAAATAAAGCTATTATCCAAATATAAGAAATAAAAGTGTTTTCTTAGAAAGCATACACCCCCTACTCCCTTCTTCTTAGCTTCAAAAATATCAAATATTTTCTTCCATTGACTCCATGCCCAATAGATAAGGATTTTATTTTTGTGTTTCTTATCTTCTACGAGTAGAATATCCCCTATGAGTCACCAAAGCTATATTGTAAATTCACTACATCAAGTAAATTATACCAAAGAGAATGACATTGGTTGGCCATCAACTGGTGGTAATTTGAAAGGAGAATAAAATTAAAGGACCTAAGAGGCCCTACGACCTATCATGTAGATGGCATGAAAAAATTATTAGGCATGATATCAGTCAAAAATATCTACCAATAATTGAAACCAATAAATGAAGCCTCATGAGCCATAAAGATGCATCAACCATTTAGATCAAACATTCAATATCCCACAAACTCTTTAATGCTAGCTAAGCCAGATCCCTTCATTGGTTAGATCCTAAGATCTATTTTGATGATACCTGAAATGACTCTACCATTGGTACGTGTCTCATCCAAACAATGTTTATGAACTTTCTTTACCCCCATAAGGGTGAGACTACAGACCTAATTATCTTCCATATCTAAATAGGATCGTAGTGAGTATCCACATAGATGCTACCCCTAATGTGTAACTACAGAAGAAAGAATGGTACATTGACATATTTGGTCAAAGGTATAGTAGGATAAGCTCCTCCACACCAATGTTTTCATTAAGAGGAGCTCAAAATTTAATAATTTATGAATGCAAAAGCATATTGAAGCATGTTAAATTACAAACACATTGTAGAGTGTTTGATCCTATTAATCCATGACAAAAGTTGCTTCAAAAAAATAATGGCAAGAATGTGAGAATGGTTAGAACTAAAGATGGGAATTACTTGTGTGCACACACAAATTTGAAATGACTAGTAATCGTAATTCAGTAGAAATAACTAAAACTTCAAAAAAAGTATAGGTGAATTTATGTATAAAAGAGCACCGAATAGGCTATGAAATGTGTAAATCAACAAAAAGTAAAACTTTGATCAAAGTTTGAGGAAGAATTGCATGAAAAATAGTGTTAATTGAATTTATGTCCAATGGTAGAAGGACAACCACACTCAAAAGGAAAGTAACTAGATTTTAAATAGGCTACCTTTATCACCTGAGCATGGTATCCTAAGAAGATGGGTGATGCATTAAAATCAACAATATAGAGGTAACCATGAAGCAACCTCAATCCTAATGATGTTAATTGCAAGAGATACCCACATATAATCTCTAAAGATTTTTTGCATGGGAATTCAACGTAGGCAACAAATACTTCACATCCAAAGACCCAAAACTCTATAGCATTAATAGCTTTAGATCCAAAAGCCTTGAGTTTACCTATAATTAATGAAATGCATTTTGACAAAATTTTGAAAGGGCATTCTAAATTTTTAGCACAATTTTGAGAGAGAAATTTTTCTTAATTTTATCTATAAGTAGTAATATTTTCTTCATTGTAAATGATCAAAATTTGATTACTCGTGCCTTATATTTTGCCTTGTATATAATCTTTCTTTCACTTATCTTCTATATAATAATCTAGTTGGAGCCTTGAGTCATTTAGTTTTTAAGACTTCTTCTTTGGCATGAGTGTAATGAGACCACCATGATATATATATGAGAAGCTATGACTATTCACTTTTCTATCCTAATTCTTATATGTACATGTTGTGTAAAAATCATCATGTTGAATGAAATTATGTTCACTTTGTATTGTTGATGAATGATGTATGTGTTAACTAAACCCACTGTTATAGGAAAGATCGTTAAGATCTTGATATATCACCTCCCATAACATAGGTTTTTATTTATTTTTTATTTACTTTCCACTCGTATCTATTTCTCATTTTCTTATAAAATTCAAGTAGGTTAAGCTATCTTAAAAAGGTGAACTTCAATATCGCATCTTGACAGGAAATCGATCTTGTAAAAAACTTTGTCCTTATAACTCTTGGGACTTTCAAACTATTATACTCTATGTGAAACATAAGTGTCGGGTGTGCTAGACTACTACAACATATGATCATGTCAATAAGAGTCACTAATGAAGAACTACATACTCTCTATGTATTTCTTTGTCTCACGTAAAAGCTTTGGTATTATATTGCATAGGCAATTACACTATTTTTGAGGAATTGTAGGGTTTTATAACTAGTCATGCAATATATCATACCCAACTCTTTTCTCAACCAAGAGAATATTATGGTGATTAATATACAAGCATTACATGCAGTTGGGGTCGCAATCAATAACACAACTTCACGTTGCCTACGATCCTCGTCCCACCACTATGTCTCTTTCTTCCACTGTATTTTCTTGCAGATGTTTGTTTTTTTTTTGAGAAATTTGAAAAAACTTGTATTAAAACAAAGAACATTTACAAGTTGGGATGAGACTTTACCCAGCCTTAGTCAGATAGGACACAAGATTACAACAATAAAAGAAGATTTGCAATGGAGCCAAATCTCTTAAACCATTACCTAGCTAACAGGGGAGTCGACAAATCTGACATTCAAGAGTGGAGGGACTCCTTCCCCATTGGCCTAAGGCATGATCCTACAAGTTTCCATGTTTGCACAATGTGAGATGTTGCCAAGGGGATCGGTTTGGTCTGTTGATGCAACTTGTCGTGAAATCGTGATACTTTTTCCTTCTCCTTTGGCCGTGAAAATGCAACATGTCATGATATCGTGACACTTTTCTCTTTTGGCCATGAAAATGCAACATGTCGTGATATCGCGACACTTTTTCCTCTTTTGGCCACGACGTTGCAACATGTCATGATATCGTGACACTTTTTCCTCCTTTGGCCATGACGATGCAACATGTTGCGATATCGCGACACTTTTTCTCTTTTGTCCGCAATGATGCAACATGTCGCGATATCACGACACTTTTTCTCTTTGGCCGCAACGAAGCAACATGTCGCGATATCATGATACCTTTTCCTCCATTGGCCGTGATGATGCAACATGTCACGATATCATGACACTTTTTCTATTTCGCCGCGATGAAGCAACATGTCTTGAAAATACGACACTTTTTCCTCCATTGGCCATGACAATGCAACATGTCGCGATATCGCGACACTTTTTCTCCTTTTGCCGTGACGTTGCAACATGTCGCGATATGGTGACACCTTTTCCTCCTTTGGTCATGATGATGCAACATGTCGCGATATCGCAACACTTTTTCTATTTTGGCCACGACGAAGCAACATGTCGCGATATCATGACACTTTCTCTTTTGGTCGCGACGATGCAACATGTCGCGATATCGTGAAACTTTTTCTCCTTTGGTCGTGATGATGCAACATGTCACGATATCACGACATGTTTTCTCCTTTGGCCATGACGATGCAACATGTCACGATATCCTAACACTTTTTCTCTCTTTGCTGCGACGATGCAACATGTCGTGATATCCCGACACTTTTTCTCTTTTGGCCACGACGATGCAACATGTCACGATATCGCAATACTTTTTCTCTTTTGGCTGTGACGATGCAACATGTCACGATATTGTGACACTTTTTCTCCTTTGACTGTGATGATGCAACATGTTGCGATTCGTGACACCTTTTCTCCATTGGCCTCGACGATGCAACATGTCATGGTATCATGACACATTTTCTCCTTTGGCTGCGATGATGCAACATGTCGTGATATCGTGACACCTTTTCTCCTTTGACCTCGACGATGCAACATGTCATGATATCACGACACCTTTTATCCTTTGGTCGCGACAATGCAACATGTCACGATATCGTGACACCTTTCCTCCTTTGGTCGCGACGATGCAACATGTCGTGATATCACGACACTTCTTCTCTTTTGGCAGCGACATTGCAACATGTCATGATATCGCAACACTCTATCTCCTTTGGTCATGATGATACATCTTTTCATGATATAGCGACACCTTTTCCTCCTTTGGTCACGACATTGCAACATGTCACGATATCGCGACACTTTTTGCTCCTTGCTTTCTCCATTTGCTTTGGACCACAAAAATGTAACATGTCGCGATATTGCAACATCTATCTCGTTATGGTGATTTGCTTTTTATTTGATCTTTAGCTCATGGGCATCTTCGGTCTTCTTGGATAACATACAAAAAAAGTGAGTTCTTCTAGTTGGTTCCTTTGGGTGCCATTACCTTAGGTTTCCCTTGTTGTTTTTAGGCTGTCTCGGTCTATTGCCGCAACTCTTCCCCTTTGCCTCCCTCTTTGGAGGCCCACGACTTCCTTGAACAAGGTTCAGGGACCTTTCAACACCCTGCCTAATCACCTCATCCTTAATAGCCATGTCACTATGCCGCTGAACCCCTACCTCCTTCTCAGCACCCATCTTAGCCAGGAAGTTTGCAACTTTATTTAGATCTCTACTCACATAAACTGGAATCACATCATCTAATTCCCTCCATAATTCCTTAATTTGAGTGACACGAATCCTCAACCTCCATGTTTTCAAAGCAAATTTCCTCATGCAATCTAGAGCTCCAACCATTATTTGAGAATCTTATTCTAGTATTATCCTCCTGTGGCCTTGTTTTATTGCCCAAATAGAAGAAGATTTGATAGCTAAGGCTTATGCTTCATTGTTTGTGGCTATTCCCAAGCCTTGTAGTTCCCAATAGAGCACTGTTCCAACATGATTTCGGCAAACCACTCCAATTCTAGCTCTACCCAAATTGCCTTTTGCTGCTCCATCAGTATTAATTTTAATCCAACCTTCTAGGGGTGGTTTTCAACTAGCTCTGTCCTGTCCCTTTTGCACTTCAACTTCCTTTTCCATTTCCCCAATAACAACCTAAGTTTCCTCTTTAGCATAGACTGCCACAGTTTTTGTGACTTTGCTCCAAATGACCTGCCAAACTCCATCTAAAGAAGAAAAAGTTTCTCTAAAAATTCTAGCATTTCTCTCCAACCACACTTGCTACCAAATAAAGTTTAATCCAAGCTCCCAACCAATACAAAGAGCTTTAGATTTAAATCTACCCATCTTCCATATTTCCCAAATATTAATCCGATTCAAATCACCATTAACTTGAATTTTATAATATAGAAACCATCTCTCCCAAATTTGGCACGTGAATGGGCACTCAAACATCAAATGATCAGTTGTTTCCTCGCTCTTGTAGCATAAAACACATTGAGATGGACCAATGATTCCTTTACATCTGAGATTATCAAAAGTAAGAATTCCATTATGCATGAACTGCCAAGAAAAAAAGTTTACTTTTGACCAACCCTTGGACTGCCAAATCTTTCTCCAATACTCAACCTGATATGTATGAGGAGGAGGCTCTGGAAGGATATTATCATATATGTCCTTCACTGTGTAGACACCAAGGCTTCCATAGCCCAAAGCTAATTCATCCTCCTCGTCTCTACCTGTGAGAAATCTTTCTGCCAAGATTTTAGTCATGATGGGTGTCAAATCCGAAGGGATTGAAATTGTCCACTCATCCAACTTCTTAAAATGATTAAACTTATAATCCCCCATCTGACTAGTGTTGAAATAACTTTCAATTTGGACCCATCCCTTGGTTTCTATGGCTATTTTTATTGGTTGTAATTCAGGAAATTTAACAATGATAGGTGGGTATTGATGCCATGAATCTGTCCAAAATCGTGCCTTCTCCCCTCTCCCCACTTTTCAAAATAATCTATCTTTTACTACCTGAGATCCTAACTTGAGAGCCTTCCACACTAAGGATCCATTACCATCCAAAGGGAAATGACCCACCTCATTTGGGTTTACATGTCCCAAATATTTACTATTTAAGATTCTACTGAATAAAGAAGTTGGTTGGAAAATCCACCTCCAGTAAATCTTTCTAGCCAAAGCTTTATTATTTAACTTTGATCTTTTCAATCCCAAACCTCCTTTTACCTTGGGCTGGCTTACTTTATCCCAACCAACTAAGGCCCATTTCCTCTCCTTTTACTCCTTCCCATAAAAATTTTCTGGCCATCTTGTCCAACTCTTTCCATACAGTATGTGGGGTAGCAAGGATAGAAAATTTATAAATTGGCATGGCTTTGAATGATGATCGTAAAAAAGTTAATCTACCCCCATAGCTTAACCATTTGTGAGACCAATGATTAATTATATCCTTGATACAATCCAAAATATTCCTCCGGATATCTATTTTTAGTTTTTTAAAATGCAAAGGGACCCCCAAGTATACCACTGGGAGATAAGTCCTTGTGAATCCCAAGATCTCTAAAACTCGCCTCGAAGACTTTGATCAAGATTGAAAAAGACCACTTTGGATTTTTTATCATTGATGACTTGGTTTGTAGACCTGAGGTAGACATTAAGTGTATCTCTAATCATTCTTGCTTACCTGAAGCTGGCCACTCCCACCAATCCTATGTCATCCACAAACTGTAGGTGAGTCAAAATTTCCTCACCCACCTTGATACATGTTAGCAAACCTTGTTATCTTCTCCTCAAGATAAGTCTACCCAATCCTTCAACAAATACGAGAAAAATATAGGGAGAGTAAGGATCTCCTTGAAGAAGGCCTTGAGTAGCTCCAAATGGTTGCAAGGGAAGACCCTTGATTAAAAATGAGTATGTCAGAGTAGAAACACAACTCATGACCCATTCTATCCAATCCTGAGAGAAACCAAAGGCTGCCATCATCTTAGACAAGAAGCTCCACTCCACCCTATCATAAGCATTTGACATATATAATTTTATGAACATTCCTCTATTACCAGATGTTTGCATTGAATGGATTGCCTCCTGAGCTAGAACCACACCATCCAAGATCTGCCTACCCTCTAAAAAACCTCCTTTATCTAAGGAGATAATGTTATGTAGAAGAGGTTTTAGCCGCTCAGCCATTACCTTTGTGATTTTTTTATATATGACATTGCATAAGGCAATAGGTCTATAATCTGAAATATGTACCCCCTCATCCCCTTTTGGAATTAAGGTAATGAAAGTATGATTTAATGCTTTAAGCATTCTTTTACTACCTTTTGACTCCTCTATAACAGCCATTACATCCTCCTCCAAGTTATCCCAAAAGGCCTGAAAAAACTCAATTGGAAAGCCATCTGGACCTAGAGTTTTTCCGGTGCTAATTCCAAAGACTACATTCTTTAGTTCCTCTCTATCAATGGGTTTAAGTAGGGTCTAATTTTTAAAGATTTTAGAAAAATAATCCATTGAATGGAAATGCATACCTAGAAGTGTATCAAAGGAGTGTCCGTTCTCACCTTGAAGAGCTTCCATGTTGTTCATCTGTCTCCTAGCACAAGCAGTCCGATGGAAAAATTTGGTATTTTTATCCCCTTCTAATAACCAAGTGGTTCTTGCTCTCTGTTTCCAGTAGGTCTCCTCTTGGTTGTCAATGTCCTCAACCGCTTTACACAATGCATCATCCTCTTCTTTGAGTTGCTCTATAATTGTTCCTTCCCTAAAGTGTTTTTGAACCTCATCCCATCTGGCCACCAATGGAGCTCTTTGGACCTGGAAGTTTGTCTTGTTAGCTCGCCTCCATTGTTTCAGTTGAACTTTGACATAATGAAGTTATTTGTGGAATCTAAACATTGTTGTCCCATATGCTGGGCGACCTTCTTCCAACCACTGTGGAATTTTCTTTCGGAGTTCCTCTTTTTGTAACCAAAAGTTTTCAAATTTAAATGGTTTGTGATGCTGCCCTGTCTTGATCCCCCCTTCCAAAAAAATGGGAAAGTGATCTAAAACTGGACCCTCCAAAATCTGAAATTTTATATTCCATTTTACAAATGCCTCATCCGAAACCAAAAAATGGTCTAACTTCACCTTCCCGCTATGTGGCTCCCTCCTCTTATTAGTCCACGTATAGTTGGTTCCAGGGCATTTAATATCCACCAAGTGTAATGCCCGGACTTGGGCAATCATAAGTCGATCCCCTGGGTCCAAAATTGGGGTTCCCCCTTCCTGATCTCTGGAGGATAATTTAGCATTAAAATCCCTAGCAATAATCCAGTTTAAATCTTCCCTTGAGACTCTCATGTTATGCATAGCTTTTCATTGATGCATCTGACCATCTAGGTTTTGAGCCCCATAAAAATTTGTGATTAAAACATGTTTAGTTGTGACATTATTTCTAAAAAGTGATGTGAGAACACTCCTCCAAGCTATATGTTCTATTGCAGTCCATTCAAGAGAGTTCCAAAAAGTAACTATCCCCCCTGAGGCACCTTGGGAAGCCACTTCCATATGACCAGCACCCCTCCAAATTTTGTTAATTGTTTAACACATAAGATCTAATGACATTTTTGTCTCCTGGATAAGCAAAAAATTCTTTTTACATTTTTCTAAGAGTCTTCGAATAGCAAATTGATGGGTTCTACTATTTAAACCCCTAACATTCCATGATTGTATAATCATTGGTTACCTTGAGAGCAGTAAAAATCTATTGGCCTCACTGATCCTCCAGTGATCAGCTTGTCTCCTTGAACTGCTATCAATTCCTTATTTGATTTTCTACCCACTCCTTGAGAGTTGCTATTTTTTATCTCTTTTCCACCTGAGTTATTCCTAAAGTTGGCCTTTCTTTGTTCTTTTCTGCTATTCCCATGCTGACATCCTTAATTATTGGCTGCTCTTGGTTATGCACTATCAATGCCCCTACACTCTCTGACTGCAGTAACTCACTATACTCAACTACCTGCTCTATGACGGGGGGAGATGAAAGAGGAGGTTGAACATGGATGTTATTATTTTCATTATTCCCATCCAATCCCTCCATGAATTTTTCTTCTTGGTCCATTAGTGTTTTAAGTATCTCATACCTATTGGAGGGCTTGAGTTGGGTTTGCTCTTTACCATATTTTTTCTTTTGCCTTCTCCTTCTTTTAGGCTGTTCAAAACCATCTCTCTGTGCTTCTTTACCCTGAGAAATATTGGTTGGTTCATTTTTTATTGTTGTCTTACCCTCCTTAGGAAGATTTGACATTCCTAGAGGAGCCTCCATTTTTATGTTCATATTATTTGGGCAAGATCGGGCCAAATGCCCATGTTTGTGGCAAACTCTGCATCTGAAGGGCAATGCCTCATAATCTAGTTGTTGAATCCAAGATAGTCCTGCAAGTTCAAGTTCCACCTCTGTCGGTAGAGGTTGGCTAAGATCCATTTCCACACATAATCTTGCATAAACAGTTGTGTTTCCTTCTATTGTGTCTTTGGAAACACCCAAATGTCTTCCAAGGGAATTACCGATAATTTCCAATACCTTCTCACTCCAAAACTCCATTGGAATTGCATACAAACGGATCCAAACCGGGACAGTAATGGGTTCAATTCGAGGATCAAATCTCACTCTTCAGGGTTGAACAAATAATCCTACTGGACCATGATTCCTCTTTTCTGATTCGAAAACCCTATTTCTATCGGCAAGTGAAGAAAAACTAACAATAAAATATCCATTGCTAATAAACCATAAAGAGTACTCACCAAGAGGCTCCTAGTTTTGCCGGACCCAAGAATGCAAAAATTCAGGGTAGGGCGAATACCCATGAATTTACAGATCCAATCATGATTGGCTCTATATAAAACTGTTTCTTCAACCATCCTTTGCTCAATGACAATCTTTGGCCTTGATTATGACTGTGGCAAGCATCCATTAACTCGTTGAGATGTTGATCTATTTCCAGCAGCCGTAAAGAGCATTTTTGATGCAGTTTTTTGTGCTTCTTCGGTCGTTGATGGAGATTTATCCTTTTAACAAATCTGCAAAAGAATTGTCTCTCTAGAAGAGGATCCGGAGGAGTCCCCATTGAACCCTCCTGGGGCAGCAATCTTGTCTTCAAATCCACAGTAACCAGAAATCTCTTCGACTACCCAACTGATGCCCTAGCTTTTTTTGCGCGAAATTTTTTTTCCACATACCTTCTTGCAGATGTCTGTTGAAATGAAACCCTTACATAGAATTGGCCGCTGCATGACATTTGTTCCAAACAAAATTATTCTTTAGAATAGGACAATGCAAGTTTTAATTGAATAAAACAGGTTACCACCTCATTTTCTTCCCTGAAACAATGTCAATGGAGATTGGGATCGGATTTTGTGGAGCGGTAAAATCGAAAATGCTCATAAAATGTCAAGGCGCAGATGAGACGTTGTTGCCATCGAAAACTCAGATCTCCCTGCCCCATGAATCTCCACCCGTGAATTTCTGCCCAGGAAGAAGAAAAGGTATTAAAGTAGAATGGAATTCCAACATAGAATATGCCCACGGCTCTACCACTGAACTTTAATTAACATTATTAAAGGCATTGAACACTTAACCATGCCCATGACCCTCGTCGAGCCCTCGATGGCTAAAATTTAGCGAACATTGTTAACCGTTATTGATGAAGCCAACGATTGAGTTGTGGTCGGCAATATCTACTGCACGCATACTCTGCCATCTGTTATGTGAGTATTCTTCAGCTTTAGTTGTGAGTATTCTTCTGTGCACATTTTTGCGAAAATCAGCTAAAATTTTCCCGACAGTATTAATAGTTATCGATATAGTTGTGGCCGATATCTAACAAGTGCGCATACTGTTTTATCTATTGTGTCCCCTCGTATTAAAAATGAAGATGGCCTTCCATTTTAATTCAAGAAATTTATGTTCCTTATTTTACTTGCAAAATACTATGATCATATTATTTATTGTTGCATTCTTCATCAATTCCTCTAAGCAAAGAAAAACCCTTTGGTGCAGCGATACGACATATGCAAACGAAAGTAAATTCGAAAGTGATTTGAATACACTTTTATAGAATCTTGTCCAACACACATCGCCATCAGGTGGCTTTAATACTTCTATTTTTGGGCAAAGTCCAAACATAATTTATGGCCTCCTTCAATTCCGGGGAGACTTATCGGTGGAGGATTGCTACAACTGTTTGGTACAAGCAAAGGCTATAATTCTACAAGACTTAGAAAAATTAACCTAGATTTCACGCCTCTGCCAGACTGCACTTCGAATTTGGGCGAAGCCGGACTACGCTCGCATAGTTGGGGATCTTGGCAAAAAGGTCTGACATGACGTCGCACCTACCCTCTGACAGATGTGACGTCTGACAGATCCGATCGCTGCAGAAGTTAATGCCAGTTCGATGATTTAATGTTAGTTTGGCGATTGGTCAGAAACCCTAGTTGAGGGCTCGTCGGAACTCGTCAGAGGACAAACCCTAATCCTCCTCTTCCCGTGGCTATATAAGGCGTCTCGGGTATTTCAGACATAGAAGCAGAAGGCAGAGAGCAAAGAGGAGTCAGGAGAAGAAGAGTATCTCAGTGAGCAGTGTGGCTCAGTTGATTAATGTTCGAGCAGCCGACTCGAAATTTTGTCTATTAGTTTATCTTGCAGCGTAGCCTCTAGATGTTGTTACTTCCTCGGTTGAGGAATACTGTAACACTAGTTTCATATAAATAAACTTTGCTATTGTTTGTGGCATATTTAGGGTTTGCAGTAGTTTATGTGCTAACGTTTGTTGTTCTTTGTTTCGGCGTTTCTCTCCTCTCATACGGGTGTTGCCAAGCCAGGCAAACCCAACCGCAGCCGCGCAAGCCTTCCGAGCAAAAATTATTGCAGAGCCAAAGTTGGCTAAGTCGAAAGAAGCCTTTCGAGTTCACTATCGAAACCCGACTGCACCCGAGATCCGAGCGCAGCCTGAGTGCGCGAGCGAAGTCTGAAGTTGGCCTCAGTCCGCACGTCGCCCAGCATAGTCCGTCGACTGAGCGAAGTCCGCACTTCGCCCATATTTCGGGCGAAGTCCGTCGGCGGCCTCAAATTACAAACTTCGCCCAGTTTTGGGCGAAGTCCGTCAGCGGCCCCGAAGTACAAACTTCGCCCAGTTTCGGGCGAAGTCTGTCAGCGGCCCCGAAGTGCAAACTTCGCCTAGTTTCAGGCGAAATCTGTCGACGGGCCCAAAGTGCAAACTTCGCCTAGTTTCAGGCGAAGTTCGTCGACACCCCGACGTTCGCACTTTGCCCTTTTTGGGTGAAGTTTTTCGAAGCCCCCAACTTGGGCACTGCACTTTCTGGGCTGCGACATTCGGACTTCGGTGAAAGTTCGAAGAGAAAAAGAAATTAAATTTTTTAAATTGGTATCAGAGCTAATTGAGCCATGACACGGAGATAGAAGATGGATTCCGAAAAGAATTCCCTACAGTTGTAGATCCCACGATTTTATGGCAAGAAGTACGATTACTGGATCATCCAAATGAAGATCCTATTTGGATCTCAGGAGCTATGGGAGTTAGTCAAGAACGGCTACCCAAAATTGGCAGATGCAGCAGCACTGGCCGCCCTCTCTCAAGCAGACAAGGATCTATTGAAAGAGCACAAGAAGAAGGACCAGAAGGCCCTCTTCTACATCATGCAAGCGGTTGAGGAGACCATCTTCCCGTGGATTGCATCAGCCACCAAGGCCAAGCAGGCCTGGGAAACCCTAGCAAGTTCGTATCAGGGCACCGAAAAAGTGAAGTTGGTAAAACTGCAGATGCTCAGAAGAGAGTTTGAGAACCTGCAGATGAGCGAGTCTGAGTTGATGAGCGACTTCTTCACCCGAACAACAGATATCATCAACCAGATGTGGTTGAATGGTGAAATTATGTAGAGCCAAAGAATCGTGGAGAAGATTCTCAGAAGTTTTCCTACCAAGTTTGACTCGATTGTGATAGCAATCAAAGAGTCGAGGGATTTGACAACCCTATCTGTGGATGAACTGATGGGTTCTCTGTAGACACATGAGCAGATGCTAGGCTGCTCAACTCAGTCCTCTCTGGAGCAAGCTTTCAAGGCACAAGTCTCAGTCCGAGACAACTGCAGACAAGACTCCCACCATGGCACTTCTAGTTCTCAAGGAGGAAGAGGCAGAAGCAGGCATGGGAGAAGTAACAAGCAAGGAGGGAGATCAAACCCTCATGATGCTGAGCCAAGTTGCAACTTTCATCAGCAAGGAGGAAGAGGCACTGGCAAAAATTAGCAAGGAAGATCTCAGCAGAAGGACATGTCAAAGGTCCAATGCTACTACTGCAGTAAGTTCAGCCATTATGCCTCATAGTGCAGGAAGAATATGGCGAATGAGAATCAACAACAAGCCCATTATACGGAGGAACCTGAAAATACGGCAGGAGGAAATGTGTTGCTAACTTGCAGTATTGAAGAGGAGAGCAAGAAAAACATCTGGTATCTTGATAGTGGTTGCAGCAACCATATGACTAGGAACAGGGAGATGTTCTCATAACTGGATGAAATAGTCTAGTCCAAATTCAAGATGGGGAACAATAGAAAGGTTCCTGTGATGGGGAAAGGAAAGATCCTCATCCGCACCCGACATGGTGAAAGAAAAACAATTCAAGATGTTTTTTATGTGCCTGGGTTGAAGCATAATATGCTAAGTGTTGGACAACTTGTGCAAAAGGGGCACATTGTACTGTTCAAAGACGGTGTCTATTCCATCAGAGACAAATTGCATGGACAAATCGCTACAGTGTCCATGACAAAAAACAAAATGTTTTCACTGTAGATTCAGAATGAATCATTGATGTCTCTAAGTGTAGTTGAGAAAGATGCTACCTGGATGTGGCATCTCAGATTTGGTCACCTGAGCTTCAGTGGCATGAATCAACTACATAGGATGTGAATGGTGAAGGGTTTACCTCTTATTGAGCAACCAAACCAAGTTTGTGAAGGTTGCCTAGTCGACAAGCAACACAGGGATGCATTCCCTGTAGGACAATCTTGGAGAGCATCACGGCCATTGGAGCTGGTGCACTCAGATATTTGCGGTCCGATGCAGACCACCATGTTTATCGGCAACAAATACTTCTTGACATTCATAGATGACTTCAACCAAAAGACTTGGATTTATGCCATCAAGCTAAATTCAGAAGCATTTTCCAGATTCAAGGAATTCAAGGCTCTGGTGGAGAAACAAAGCAAATATCAGATCAAGACTCTCAGGACAAATGGTGGAGGCGAATACATCTCAAACGAATTCCACAACTACTGCAAGAAACATGAAATTCGAAGGCAGTTCACTACCAGATACACGCCACAAAAGAATGGCGTAGCTGAGAGGAAGAACTGAACCATCATGCAAATGGCTCGAAGCATGATGAAGGCGAAGGGATTGTCACATGAATTTTGGGTAGAGGCTATAACATGTGTAGTCTACTTTCTGAACATATGTCCCACCAAAAGTGTGAATGACAAAATCCCTTAGGAGGCCTGGAGCGGAGTGAAGCCAAGTGTGGCTCACTTGTGTGTGTTCGGGTGCATTGCATATGCACATGTTCCAGAAGAGAAGCGACAGAAGCTAGATGATAGAGCTAAGAAGTGCATTTTCATAGGGTACAGTGAACAAGTGAAGGCATATAGGCTATACAACCCTGTGACAAAGAAGCTCATCATCAGCCGTGATGTGAAATTTCTTGAAGATAAAGCCTGGAACAGGAAGTCAGAGACTGGCCAGTCAGAGCCAACAGTAGTACAGTCTATTGACTTGGAAGAAGGAAGTGTGCAGCCACCTGCAACTTCCAGCAGCAACAACGGTGCCAGTAGTAGCACAGCCACTCCATCTTGATCGCCTCCATTTGCAAGTAGAATCTAGAACCTGGTGATGCTAGCGAAGACAAGGAGCTTGCGAGAAATCTACAAGGCAACCCAAACCCACACAGATGAAGAGCACTCTGACTTTGCATTCTTTATTGAAGTTGATCCAGTAGAGTTCGAAGATGCAAGTCAGAATCAAAAGTGGGTGCATGCGAACCTGGTGATGCTAGCGAAGACAAGGAGCTTGCGAGAAATCTACAAGGCAACCCAAACCCACATAGATGAAGAGCACTCTGACTTTGCATTCTTTATTGAAGTTGATCCAGTAGAGTTCGAAGATGCAAGTCAAAATTAGAAGTGGGTGCATGCGATGGATGAGGAGATAGCAGCCATTGAAAATAATGAGACATGGCAGCTGACAAATCTTCTAGCAGGGAAGAAGACCATTGGGGTCAAGTGGGTGTATAAGACAAATTTCAACACCCAAGGAGACGTTGACAAGCATAAGGCCAGACTGATGGTGAAGGGTTACAAGCAAAAGTCAGGCATCGATTACCATGAGGTATATGTGCTTGTAGCCCGACTTGACACAGTCAGGATGATCCTAGCATTAGCAGCCCAACAAGGTTGGAAGATGTACCAGATGGATGTCAAGTCAGCCTTCCTCAACGGAGTGTTGGAGGAAGAGGTCTACATAGACCAACCACCAGGTTACAAAATTGAAGGCCAGGAGGGCAAAGTCCTGAAGTTGAAGAAGGTCCTATATGGTTTGAAGCAGGCACCCCGAGCTTGGTACAGCCGGATTGATAGCTATTTTCAAGAAAATGGGTTTGTCAAATGCCCATATGAGCACACCTTGTACATGAAGACAAATGAAGCAGGTGAGCTCATTATCGTCTGCCTGTATGTGGACGATTTGATTTATACTGGCAACAACAATGTCCTGTTCGACCAGTTTAGAACAGCCATGAAGAAGGAGTTCGAGATGACGGACTTAGGGCTGATGAAGTATTTTCTCAGCATTAAAGTTGACCAATCGGCAAATGGCATCTTCATTTCTCAGGGCAAGTATGCGAAGGATGTCCTAAAGCGATTCAAGATGGAGGACAATAAACCTGCCATCACACCTATAGCCACAGGTTTGAAGTCGAGCAAATTGGATTCAGGGAGGAATGTCGACCCAACCCTGTTCAAGAGGCTAGTTGGCAGTCTGATGTATTTGA
The DNA here is from genome assembly GCA_028583015.1 of Wollemia nobilis. Classification (NCBI taxonomy): domain Eukaryota; kingdom Viridiplantae; phylum Streptophyta; class Pinopsida; order Araucariales; family Araucariaceae; genus Wollemia; species Wollemia nobilis. The sequence goes on from JAQPPZ010002631.1 coordinate 269,801, forward strand.
CTACAACTCGACCAGATCTGATGTTCGGAGTTAGTCTGATCATCCATTTCATGGAGACTCCGATGGACACGCACTGGCAAGTAGGCAAGAGGATCTTGCGCTATGTCAATGAGACGCAGAACCATGGCCTATTTTACACTGGATAAAACTAGCTAGAACTGGTCGACTTCACAGATAGTGATTGGGCTGGCAGTATCGACGATCAGAAGAGCACCTCCGGGTATGCTTTCCATCTCGGATCAGGGGTAGTCTCATGAGCGTCCAAGAAACAACCCATCGTTGCATTGTCCACAGCCGAAGCAGAATATGTCGCCGCCACATCAGCCGCATGCCAGGCAGTTTGGCTGCGAAGAGTTCTGAGTGAACTAAACTTTCCTTCGAAAGGTGTGACAACAATTTTCTGCGATAACAATTTGACCATTGCACTGTCAAAGGATCCCGTCTTCCACGGCCGGATGAAGCACATAGAAATTCGGTATCATTTCATCAAAGAGCTGGTGAAATTTGACGAAGTACAACTACAGTTTTGCAGGTCCAAGGAGCAGCTGGCTGACATCTTCACGAAGCCTTTGAAGGAGGAAGACTTTAGCAGATTACGAGAGCAGCTTGGAGTCAAAGCGCTCATGAAATCAAGCTTAAAGGAGGGTGTTAGAAAAATTAACCCAAATTTCACACCTCCGCCAGACTGCGCTCCGAATTTGGGCGAAGCCGGACTGAGCTCACGTAGTTGGGGATCCCGACAAAGAGGTTTGACATGACATCGCACCTACCCTCTGACAGATGTGACGTTTGACAGATCCGATTGCTGCAGAAGTTAATGCCAGTTCAGCGATTTAATGCTAGTGCGACGATTGGTCAGAAACCCTAGTTGAGGGCCTATCAGAACCTGTCAGAGGACAAACCCTAATCCTCCTCTTCCCGCGGCTATATAAGGCGTCTCGGGTATTTCAGACATAGAATCAGAAGGCAGAGAGCAAAGAGGAGTCAGGAGAAGAAGAGTATCTCGAGTGAGCGATGTGGCTCAGGTGATTAATGTCCGAGCAACCGACTCGACATTTTGTCTGTTAGTTTATCCTGCAGTATAGCCTACAGATGTTGTTACTTCCTCGGTTGAGGAATACCGTAACCCTAGTTTCATATAAATAAACTTTGCTATTGTTTGTGGCATATTTAGGGTTTGCAGTAGTTTATGTGCTAACGTTTGTTGTTCTCTGTTCCGGCGTTTCTCTCCTCTCATACGGGTGTTGCCAAGCCAGGAAAACCCAGCAGCAACCGCGCAAGCCTTCCGAGCAGAAATTATTGCAGAGCCAAAGTTGGCTAAGTCGGAAGAAGCCTTCCGAGTTCGCTGCCGCAACCCGACTGCGCCCGAGATCCGAGCGCAGCCCGAGTGCGCGAGCGAAGTCTGAAGTCGGCCGCAGTCCGCACTTCGCCCAGCGCAGTCCGTCGGCTGAGCGAAGTCCGCACTTTGCCCATATTTCGGGTGAAGTCTGTCAGCAGCCCCGAAGTGCAAACTTCGCCCAGTTTTGGGCGAAGTCCGTCGGCGGACTCGAAGTGCAAACTTCGCCCAGTTTCGGGCGAAGTCCGTCGGCGCCCCGACGTTCGCACTTCGCCCTTTTGGGGCGAAGTCCGTCGGCGCCCCCGACTTGCGCACTGCGCTTTCTGGGCTGCGACATTCGGACTTCGGTGAAAGTTCGAAGAGAAAAATAAATTAAATTTTTCACTAATGCCGCAGGCGGTAGAGCTTGGCTTTACAAGTGCTTCTTGCGGTACGATAACTACAACTTCGTTGGAGTATTAGATGTGTTCTATTCTAATAAAATGCTTCGCAATGAGAGTAAGCCCGTAGATCTCAGTGGCTATGACATAGCCATTCGAAAACTTTTGAATAAATTGTTGAATGAGGCCTTTTCATCGCCCCAAAGATATGCTGTTGAGTCAACCGTTAATGATTGGACCAACGACAAAATTCAAGGCGTGGTTCAGTGCTGGATGGACATTTCCATCGAGGACTGCCGACAATGCTTATCAGATGCCACAACATTTTACCTAGCGTTTATCAAGGATACACAAGTTGAAGGTATTTGTCTTGGAGGAAGTTGCTTTGTTCATTATGAATCTACTGCGTCGCCTCGTCTTCCTCCACCGCAGCCGTCCATAGAAGCGTCAGGTGATTCACCGCCACCAACAACATCACCTCAACCACCACCGAGTACACCGAGTAGCCTCTATTTCAAATTATTTTGGTTCAGATATTGTAAATTAAATAAGTATATAATCGTAGTCCCATGTCTTATATTGCATGACTGAACACTCCACTTGATGTACCTTGAAGGCAAATCTCCAAAGAGAGTGGCAATAATTCTTGGTAGCCTTGGCGGCTCGTTGCTGACGTTCTTAGTAGGCCTGTTTGCAACGCGGAGAAAGTTCATGTCTGCGCTATTTGGGAATCCAATTCTGCCAAAAGACCTACACAATGGTATTTTCCAACGCTGAAATAGGCCCTTTAAATTTGGTTCTTTAGTTTTCTGTAAACATTAATATGATCTTGCACCGTGTTTAATTTTCGCTAGCATCAGTGAAACAACGAAATTCCATCACAGGAATAGATATTTGCGTTAAAGGAAACCAAAAGGGCTCCAAAACTTATCATACTAATCTACCCTGCTTAAATAAATTATAAAATTATGTACTTTCTTTTTCCATGTAATCATTTTCTCAAAGGTTTCTCACATTTTATAATACAGAAAATCGATACGTCGACGAAGACTCATTAATCATTCAAGATCAGCTTATATTGTTTAATATCGAATCACTGACAGCTGCAACGAGAAATTTTCACGATGATAGCGAGCTTGGAAAGGGAGGGTTTGGCACTGTATACAAAGTAAAATGAACTTTGACTGTAATTATTATTCTTTTGCTTCCTCTTTGTCCTGATATTTAATTTAGTTCTTAAAATTTGTTTAAAACATTTTATAGCCATCACAAAATTGAAGCATATTCAAGCAACTCATTCTGTACTTATTATACATAGGGTTACCGTTTAGTGTTTTCTCTGCCGCAGGGTACTATGCCAGATGGAAGAGAAATAGCAGTGAAGAAGTTATCGCTAAAATCTACGCAAGGGAAAAAAGAGTTTCTAAACGAAGTTAAGGTTACTTCTAAAATTCAACATAGGCATCTTGTGAATCTACTTGGCTATTGCGTAGAGGGATTTGAAAGGATGCTTGTCTACGAGTACCTACCGAACAGAAGTCGTGACAAAATTTTATTTGGTGAGTCCCTCCCGAACTAAACAATGTAATTGAGATATCATGCTACAATGTTTTAAATAAAATTCTTTCTTATGATTTGTTACCCGCGAAAACAGATTCAGAACTAAGCAAACAACTTGACTGGCAAAAGCGTTTCGCCATAATAATCGGAATAGCTCGTGGGCTTCTGTACCTGCATGAAGATTCTCAAATGCGGATTATTCATCGAGATATTAAAGCAAGCAACATTTTGCTGGACGGAAAAATGAATCCCAAGATAGCAGACTTTGGCTTAGCAAGACTATTTCCTGAAGATGAGACTCATGTTAGCACTCGAGTTGCAGGAACCTAGTAAGATTCTAGAAACACAACAATTATTCTTGCCGCCTTCAAATTGAAAGGTTAATATGTTTTTAAGTATTTGAATTTAGTAACTCTCATTTTGCAGCGGTTATATGGCACCAGAGTATGCCATGCATGGACAATTATCTGTTAAAGCTGACGTTTATAGCTTTGGTGTTGTACTTCTGGAAATTGTATGCGGAAGAAAGAACACAGATTTTAATTTGTCCACAGATTTCCAAAGCCTTTTAGAACTAGTGAGATTTTTTTTTCTTCTCGTGCCTTTTTTAAGTTTATAATTATAAAGTTCGCTCGTTGCCAATGATGCCATTTCCTACAGTAATCCAAGATAAATGAAAAACTAAATTCTTAGAACTATGTTTTCTAAACGCAATCGACATTTTACGAACATTAGAATTGGTTATGATTATAATGCAGGTATGGACATCGTACAGCAGAGGAAATATTGTGGAAATAATTGATAGAGCAATAGTTGAAAGTTGCTCGAAAGATGAAACTTTGAGATGCATTCATGTTGGGCTTCTGTGTACTCAGGCAGATGCATCACTTCGTCCATCCATGTCTACTGTAAATTCGATGGTTTTAAACTCCTCGATAACCAAGTTACCAGATCCCACGATGCCTGCCTTCGTGAAAGTTACTCATAATAAATTGCTGTCACCTGTGCAAGGATCAACAATAAATAATGCATCTATAACTGACTTTGTGGGCAGGTAATCCCACTTTTCAGATTGTTAATTACTTATGTAGTAATTGTTGTTATACACAAAGCCGAGCTATAGGGATGAAGAATGTCGCATTTGATGTCATTGTTTATTTCTAATGGTCGGCAGAAGATGCCTCTGTTAATGTTTTTATATAATGCTCTATTCTTGAAGCAAACTGTAAGCCGAGCTATAGAGATGAAGAATGTCGCATTCGATGTCATTGTTTATTTTTAATGGTCGGCAAAAGATACCTCTGTTATTGTTTTTATACGATGCTCCATTCTTGAAGCAAACTGTTAATTGACATTTCTCTAACAATGCCAATGAGAGAAAGCATAGTGTTAGTAGGAATGATTTTGGTAAAAAAAAACAGTCTTATAAATCATATAACTGCTTTGAAATAGTATTATTTTAAAAAAATTATACATATATATTTCAGATTTTATATATCATTGTTTCGTTCTTATATATTTAATATCAACAAACTTGAATAAGTGAGACGAGAAGACATAGGATGAGTGAGACTAGAAGACAAACTTTGAAATTGAATTTTTATTTTAAATATGAAATATGACTATGTTTGACAAGATTTTAGAATATTGTATTTTAAATACAAACAAGTTAATTTAATTTGAGGTTTGTCTTGCTTTAAATTATTATTAATTGAATATTATATTTTTATGAGTTTTGGTTCTTTGAAATAAAATTATGAAAGTTCTTAAAAGTTTGATTTTTTTTATATTATTATTAATTTAATATTATAATTTTATGATTTATTTTAATTATAAATTAAAATATTTATTAATTTTTTTAAATTTACAAAAACTTGATCACTTTTCAAATTTATATCAATATTATTATAAAGTTTAGTAGTTATTTTATATTTAAAGGAGTTTTAAAATATTTTGTTTTTTTCTTAAACAATTATTTGATTAGTTTAAATAGAAATTAGATGGCTATAAAACTTATATAGTTTTTATTATTTTGAGTTTGATGAATAAGGAAAAAATATTTTTGTATTATATTTGTTAAAATTATAATTTTTGGTAAGGTAAATTCTAGATAATGAGAGAAGATATAATTTCAATATGGTTCCCAACACTAGTGAACCACAATTTTGGTATTGCAGAAAGGAATACAAGGGATAATTGTTTCTTTCAAATGGTTGCGCAATTTTGTGCTAAGAATGGTCCATAAGGTAACCTTCATTCTCTTGATGTAATTCTTCCATTGCCTGAATTTGATTATGCATATCACTGGTTAGAATCATTCACCCTTGTCGAGTATTTCATTGGATGCATCCCTAATGAGTATTCCCTTAAGACTTGGGTTAATGCAGCTAAGACTCCTCATGGAGTCAAGCTGGCAATGGTTCAAAACCTTACGAAATAATTTTTTTTGTTTGACTTTGTGGAAATAACCCATGCTAAGGTGATTTACGAGCATGGTCCCTAGTACATGAGAAGCTCTCTGCTTTTTTTTCTTCTTAGACCCCTAACTTTGTTATTTCCAAGGAAAGGTCCACCAAAGTCCCTATGTGGGTGGAATTGCCAAGACTCCGTTTCCCTTTGTGGCCTTTTCGCAATCACATAGTAGCCCCTTTAGGGTATGTCATTTTTGTGGAGGCGAACAAAATATTTGCATGCACAACCTCAAAAATATATTTACATCAAGATTGATATTTTTTGAGATCTCAAGGAAACTATTGACATACAAGTTGGTGACACTATGCTATCCCAATGAGTCCTTTACATTAATTTTCCCAAAATGTGTATTCATGTCAATCCTTAGCACACAAGATCAAATATTATCCCTTAATATTAAACAATAGGGATAGGCAAAGCCCCACTACACTGAGTGTACCCACTACTCAGCTCAAGGAGGATGGTTGGATGACTGTGAGAGGGTATAAAAATATGTTTTCAACTACTTCTAATGGCACATAGTCCAATTCAGTGTATGTTTCAAAGTTGATAGAAAAAGGACATGAAAAAGAAAAAGCTAATCCCCTAACTAAAACTGCCAAAAATGAAGGTCCTTGGTCTCAATAGATTTGTACCCTAAGGGCTACAATAATGATTATTTTGTAGTCTTCCCATATGACCAGTCCTCAAGTACATTCCCCCTAGCTATTGCATGGTGCCACTCTAAAAAAGTGAATTTATATGACCAATTTTTAGTTAGGTAATTATGTTCCTCATTCCTCCAACAACTATAATGTGTTGGAGTATCTTAGAGGCAAAGATATGTCATTAAATACAAAGCCATCATTGATAGAATAGTAACTCCTATGAAGGAAGAAAAACCTAAATATTGCTCCTCTTCTATGTGATTTCGATGTTCCTATAGTCCTTTATAGAGGAAAGAATATGGGGATAACCTACCCATAAATGGTTTCACCCATCCAAACCTTGGTGTGTGAGTGCCAAAATCGGTAGTTTCAACAACTTTGGGATATTGACATTGCTTGAATAGAAGTAGGTCGATGGATTCTAAATGGAGCAGCTAGTCTTTAAATTTACTTGTAAATATTTACTTATTTGGTTGCCTAATGAAACCAATCATTCTATGCATTACCAAAGTTAAAATTTTATAGTATTGGGCTTTTTTTCTCTAATTTATTTTTAGTTTTTTTAGTTTTGCACTGTAAGTGATAGATCTCTTGGTGATCTGATCGTCATTTTTTATTTTCTCAAACCCATTTAACCCTAGTTTAATTTTTTGCTTAGGCTTTGAGGTATGATTCTATGACACCTACTTTTGTTTATGAATTTGTACTCTTATTACATTTTTTTATTAGATTAAGTCACTTTCAACAAACCAAATATATATATATATATATATATATATATATATATATATATATATATATATATTAAAAATTAATTTTAACAATAAATAAAAAAAAATTATCAATTAATTTATAAGTTTTACTAAAAATAATTTCTTAATAATAAAATATTCAAAATGATTATTAAAGCAATAAGAAAAAAAAAAAAATAAGTGCATGCTAATATGTGTGAAGACGTGCTAGAGCCGTTTTAAGTGTAGAGAGTGACCATATCATTAGATTGTTTGCTCCATATTTATTTATATAGTTGAAGAATGAATATGTATCACAATCTTTGTTATTAAAAATAATTATTAAAAAACATTATCAAGTACATACTATGACGATTCTCAGGAACAAAGGATTAAAACTGCATTCATGAATATTGATCAGGTTTTTGTTTTTTTAAGATTAAAGTTGAATCTATAAAATTTGGATATTGAACTCATATTATTAAATTAATTTTTTTATAAAAAATACTAGGGATAAAGTTATGGGTGATAGCCTATAATATATCGTCGGAGTTGGGTTGTATTAAGAGTATAGAGTGAAATTTTTTTATAAAGATAAAGAAAATTTTAAACGGGCTTTAGTGTGGGTCAAGTTTTTGGGTTTCATATAATCTTATGAATAAGGAAGATTTAAAAAATATTAATGATATCTTAGGAAAGTTCATCTAGGTGACACTAATATCTAATATGAATTAAGTTTTGTAGGATTTTATTGGAAATGTGATGCTAGCAAAAATGTCATTTCTACTATTAAAAATATATATATATATATATATATATATATATATATATATATATATATAACTAGAATATGTAGTCGTAGAAAAAACTATAACTATAATTATACATATTCTACTTTAATAAGTTGTAATTGAAGAAAAATTATATATTTCATGCTAGCTTTAATTCTATAGTTTTCCTTTTCATGTTAGTATGTAAAAGACTAGTGCTTTGGCTGTGTAAAATCACATCTTGCTATATAAAGGAGTTGTGTAAATTTTATGTGAATGTGATTGTATATGCATTTTTTTTTCTTGTCAAAATAAGTTGATTTTACATTTGTATTAGAGCTAGACATGGTGGTCTTGGGTTGGAGTGATTTTGTGTTCTTGATATTTATAACCATTCCCTATTCTAGAGTTTAGTGGTGAATATTAAGACTATTAAGCAATGAATGAGGACTTTGTTGACTAAGAAATATCTTTTCTATATTGTTGAGGTTAGTTATGATGAGCTAGTAGAGAGGTCTATTATCCTACATAATGATAGACTAACAAAAGAGGCCAAGAAGAAGAACTCTTTGGCATTGCACCATATTTAGTCAACTCTAGATAAGAGCTTATTTCCAAGGATTGCATAGTTAATTTTTAAGGATTGACCACAATGGTGAGTATTGTTTAAGATACTTTAATGCCATTGTAAAAGTCAAAGTAAATATATAATTAAATGTTTAAGTAACCATGGTGATGAGTATTGTTTAAAAAATTTTACAAAGTTTTGTGATAAGAATAAGAATAAGAGGTAACATACAACTACCTACATACCTCAACAAAATAGAATGACTAGAAAAAAAAATTAAATTATGGTTGAGATGAAACAAAACATGATTTAAACGGAAGGTCTAAACAATTTTTTTTAGGGTTGTTATAGTAGTATAAATTCTAAACTGGTCTATACATATGATTGTACTCCTAATACGAACCCTTATCCCTATACCTATTATTTGGAAATTCCATGCAATACCATGTTCATGCACCATTATAACAAAGCACTAATGAGAGTAGTAGAAACAAATCATATATTTTAGGCAGGTTGTCGGATAAGTATCTGCTTTCAAAAAAAAATTATATTTTTAAAATTATAATTATTTAGGTTATAGTTATAATATATAAATAATAATTCAAATAATTATTATATATTTTTTATCAATTAATTTTAAGTACATCTTTAGCCAATTCTGGACAAGCGCACCCATATTAACTTTCCTGCCACCAATTTTGAAGATGTCACTTTGGCAGTCTTCGGTGTGGAAAAATCACAGGAATCTTCTCCATACGCCGGTTTTCCAGGTACGTTGTCAACAGTCAACTGTCTACTCGGTGGAGAAAATCACTTGTCGCGTTAATATCTAATATTTGTCACATGCCAATAGGAAAAATCAATGTAACGCTTGATTCCAATAAAGACCAATTGCCGCGTCTGGAAACTTAAAAAAGAAAATTCACCTAAGCGTTCCACGTTCCAATAGTTTCCTATTTTTGAAGGGAATAAACTACAAATTGATTTATAAATATGTTTTGTTGATTTCTCAACCCTTATTATTCATGGTTTTATTGTTCTAGAGGAAATGACCAGAGAACGAAGGCTCAGTTTTCAAGACCCATCATAAATTTGTTAAGAGTTATCGATAAAGCTGTAAGCGATATCTAAGGAACCCCGAGGGCACACAGATGGCATCTGTGATGTCCATTGATCTTAAGGATGAAGATCGTCATCCAATTTAATTCAAGAGATTTATGCCTCTCTTCTTTCTTACAAAATATTCTGCTCTTATTATTTATTGTTAAGTTCTCCAACTCCAACTCCTGCAGATACTATACTTGCATATATGCGAGAATGCGACAGATCCAAATGCAAGTAAATTCGAGAGCAATTTGAATACAGTTATAAATAATCTCGTCCAACACACATCCTCATCAGGTGGTTTCAATACTTCTGTTTCCGGATAAAATCCAGACAAAATTTATGGCCTCCTTCAATGCCTTCAATGCAGGGGAGACTTATCGGTGGAGGAATGGTGCAAGACATGTTTTAAATAAGACATGATTTTTATTTTAGAAGATACAAATAATAATAATTGACTAAATAAATTATTTTTATATAATATTAAATTATTATATAGAGATCAAGTTTAATATAGACTAAAAGCCTTATTACCTTGGAAGAGTCTGGTTGGCTATGGCTGCTACATTCATAGATTGACACTGTGGGGATATGACTATCTCTAATGGGTTTAATATTAAAAATATGTTTCTATACCTTTATCTTACCATGGATTTCTCTAGAAATATGTGTGGATGAGTCTAGAAAATAAAATCATCATTCTTGTTTAGCTATGGTGATTGTAAAAGAGTTTGCAGAAGAGGTAGACTTATTAGTAGAAGCTCTCTTCAAGGATGAAACTATTTTGATGGTTTTTTTTTAGTGAAGCTTGTTAAGATAATGAGAGGACTACAAGTCATATGTTTTTTGTGGAAAGACGAGGATCTAAATATTTTTCATTTATACCATTACAAGATAGTTCATTCACTTTCCATATAACAATAAATAAATTTCCTTAGATCTTTCAAATGTCCCTTAGTTGAACTCCCTCTTGTAGGGTTCACTTTCAATTAAAATACTCTAATTTTTTATTCTCTCCTATCCCATCATTGTTCTTGAAACTCATTGGTGAGCAAAGGACTCAATTCGGTGCTACCGGGTACCAAGCAAATAGAATTACAACTAGGAAAATATGTCAACATTAATAGTTGGTTGTTAAATGCAGAAGAAGCTAAGTTGTTCAATGTTTTAAGCTACAATTTTAATGTATTTGCATGGTATTATAGTGATATAAATGGAATCCATCCTAACATATGTGCTCATAGAATTTATAATACTAAGAAGAAACATGTTAACCTACCCTAAAGAAGGATGAATCCTACTTTGAGGGACATGGTAAAGACCAGGATTGAAAAGCTACTAGTGATAGGATTTATCTACCCTATCTCTAATAGTGAATGGGTCTCATTATTGGTCATTTTTCCTAAAAAAGAATGAAAAAATATGAGTGTGTATCGATTACATAGAACTTAATAAATATATACAAAAGACCATTTTTCGTTACCTTTCATAGATCAGGTACTTGATACTCTCCTTTGAAAAAAATACTTATCTTTCCTAGATGGATTTAGCGAGTAAAATCAAATACATGTGGCCCTAAAAGGTCAAGATAAAACTACTTTCACATACCCCTAGGAAATATTTACCTATAAAATCTTACCTTTTGGGTTAAAAAATGCTTCCATAATTGTTCAATGGATCATTCTCTCTATTTTTGTGGATCTAACTATGGGGGAACCTTTGATGAAGCCATCTATAATTTTGATAGAGTCCTTACCCAGTGTGAAGCCCATAATCTATCCTTAAGCAACAAAAAATGCTTAACAATGATGGATGAAGGTATCATATAGGGCATCATATCTTAGCACAAGATATCAAAGTATATCCTAAGAATATAGAGGTCATAAGTTAGTTTCCTGCACCTCATACCCAAACAAATGTTAGGAGCTTCTTAGGACATGTTGGTTATTATAGGTATTTCATCAAAAAATTTAGCAAGCTCACTGCTCTATTATTTACCCTCACCATGTTGGCAATTTTGGGTACCTTGGGTACATTGCCTTTGCTCAAGTATAGTAGTTGTCATTGATGTCAAAGAAGTTCTTGAAGCAATTTGATTTGTTGTCAAGGAATTTGTTCTGTTGAAGATTATCCAGAGCATGATCAGTAAGTTTCCAAGAAGTCCTTAGTAGCCCAGTTGCAAAAGATCAAGAAAAAGGCAAGTAAGAAAGAGTATGCAGGTGGCTGGAAAAACTGTCGTGATTTCGCGACATGTTTGAGGAGAGAGAAAGTTCTGGCAAAACTGTCATGATTTCGCGACATGTTGGAAGACAGAGACGTGGCTGGAAAAACTGTCGCGATTTCGTGACATGTTTGAGGAGAGAGAAAGTTTTGGCAAAACTATCGCGATTTCGCGACATGTTGGCAGAGAAGCAGAGCAAGATGGAAAGTGTCATGATTTCGTGACATGTTGCATTTTTGCGACTCGGAAAGTGTAGGAAGGCAGAGAAGGAAAAGTGTCACGATTTCATGACATTCTGCAAAGATGGTTGTATGGACGAAAAAGTGTCACGATTTCGTGACATGATGCTGAAGAGAGAGTCCACAGGGTTAGCTGTCATGATTTCATGACAAGTTCGAAGAGAGAGAAAGTTATTCAAGGACTGTCACGATTTCATGACATGATGCAAAATTCCAAGTAAGGACTGTTGCAATTTCGTGACATGCTGCAAAATTTGAAGTAAGGACTATCGCGATTTCATGACATGCTAAAAATCTTGAAGAGAGAACTGTCATGATTTCATGACATGCAGCTAAGGGAAGAGTTTGGAACAAGAAGCATTGTGATTTCATGATAGGCTACAAATAAGTTGTACGGATGCAGAAAGTGTTGTGATTTTGCGACAGGATGAAGGAAAAGCTTGTGAATGCAAAAAGTGTCATGATTTCATGACAGGTTGAGATGGCAGCATTTAGTTGGAGAAAGTGTCACGATTTCACGACAAAAATTGTTAGCAAGTCTTCATCAGAAGAAGCGTCATGATTTCGTGACAATTTCAAGAAGGAAGAGCTCGAAGGGAAAAGCGTCACGATTTTGTGACATGTTCCATTTTCGCTGGTGCAAGCCAAGAAAAAGTTGAAGAAGCAAGAAGGGTCACGATTTCACGACAGAGTTGCAGATGACGTCAACAGAAGATGTGTCACAATTTCACAAAAAAGGAAGAAGAAGGCCATGAAGTCTAAAGTGTCATGATTTCATGACAAGAGTGAAGATGACGTCAGCAAAAGTTAGAAGTGTCACGATTTCGTGACAAGGACGTTGTCAAGGCAGACAAAGGCAAAAAGTGTCACGATTTCATGACAACAGGCAATAGAAGGTGTACGGCAGGCAAAGGTGTCGCGATATCGTGACATGTTGAAGTTTCACGCCAAAAGCTACAGGGAGGCAGAGGAGCCGACAAAGTTAAATCTGGGCCGACGCAGCGTAGGGTTTTGCATCGACGTTGTTTTAGGGATGTGCAACCGACTAAGATCAAGGTTCTAATCTTGAGATTGTGAGTATAAAAGGAGGGCTACTTGAAGAGTTTGGCATCGATCAAGTGTGCGTTCGAAGTGTGATTTGCGTAGATAGAGTGCGGGGAGAAGTTCGATCGTAGAGGTGCATAAGTGGAAATCTGATCGACTATTGTGTTTGCGTAGAGTGTGCGATGACTGTGCTACGGTGTTTGCATAGAGTGTGCAATGACTGTGCTACGATGTTTGCAGAGTGTGCAATAACTGTGCTACTATGTTTACACAGAGTGTGCAAAGACTATGCTACAGTGTTTGAGCAAAGAGTGTGAAAACTGTGTTGTTGTGTTTGCGTTGAATGTGCGAAGACTGTGTTGCTATGTTTTCGTAGAAGAGCATAAGTTGATCGAGTGCTACTGTGTTTGCACAGATAGTGAAAAGTTGGTTTCGACCAAGTGCGACTGTAACAAAAAAGAACAGAGGAAGAGGACAGATTTGTGCCAGACCAAAGGACTATGTTTGGTGCAAATTTGAGGAACGACTTTGTAGTGATAGAGTTGAGGATAGAGATCTCCAGCCAGAGCAGGGAAGACAGGTGTCTTCTATGGATAGAGTTCCACTTGCTAAGGGCAGAGGAGGTAGAGGTCTTCTAGAGGATCACCACTAAGAGCAGAGCTAGGGGAAGGTGTCTCCTTTGGGTTAGTGCCCATAAACTTTGTAATTGGGAAGGTTTCCCAAAGAACTGTGATATAACTTTTAGAGAAAAGTTTTATCCGTGGAGTAGCCCACATTGGGTGAACCACGTAAATTGTTGTGTCACTTTGTGGATGGTGTGTTGTGCATTGCTTTGATTACTGCTATTGTTACTGCTATCTTTATTCTGCATAATTTTGAATTGAAAGCTGCTTTGAAAGAAAAAGTGAAAAGTGGTCTTATATTATTCACCCCCCCTCTCAGTATAAGCTTGTGTTCTTCAATTGGTATCAGAGCGGGTTCCTTCGAAAAGGTTTAACAGTCGAAAGGAAGAACTGGTTAAGAACACAATGGATTTTTTAGGTGGCAATGCAACACCTATTCTTGATGGATCAGATTTTGGTCTGTGGAGTGCAAGAATGAGAGTTTATCTAATGGCACTTGGTAATGAGGTATGGGAAGTGATTGAAGATGAGTACACTATTCCTGAACATGGTCCTTATACTAAAGAAGACAGGCTCATGCTTCACAACAATTCAAAAGCCATGAATGCAATCCTGAAAGGCCTATAGAAAGCAGATCTCACCAAAGTTATTCATTGCAAGACAACTAGTGAAATGTGGAAACAATTGCAGGTGGTTCATACAGGTGATGCAAATGTTCGAAAGGCCAAATTGAGACATTTTAAAGGTATGTTTGAACAACTCAAAATGAATGATGATGAAAATATTAGTGACTACATGCTTCGTATGGATGAGGTTGTTAACTCCATGAAAGACCTTGGTCTTGAGCTTGCTGAAAATGATGTGTGTGATAAGATTTTAAGATCTCTTCCTAATAGATTTAGTGAAAAGATTTTTGCTATTGAGGAAGCTAAAGATTTAGATAAATTGAAAAAGGATGAGCTCCATAGTATTCTTGCAGCATTTGAGCTGAGAACTCAAGTGAAAGTTGATGTCAAGAAAGAGGCAGCTTTCAAAGCTACCAAGAAATCAAAGGGCAAACAGATTCAAGAGAGTGATGAGTCTTCTAGTGATGAAGAGGCATATTACAGCAAGAAAGGCAAGTTCTCTAGAAAACACAAAAGCAAGAAAAACATAAGATGTTTCAACTGTGGAAAATTTGGTCATTATGCTACTGACTGTACTATTTCAAAGAATGAAAGTGATGAAGATATACAGGATGTTAAGAGCAAGGATTCTGAAAAGCACAGGTATTACAGAAAGAACAAAGATGAGCACAACAATCAAGGAAAGAGGCATTCACACAAGAACAAGAAGAGCTTCTACCTAGACAAAGCAAGTAAGTGTTCTAGCAGTGATAGTGAAAGTTCTTCTAGTGATAATGAAAATGAGATGTTGTTCATTTCAAAAAAGGAGGAAGAACCGAAACATAAATTCATTGTCATGAAATGTTTTAGATGTGGAAATTTTGGGCACCTTGAGGATAATTGCACAAATAATGAATTGGTTGCTAGTATGTATGAGGATGCTTCAAAAAATGATAAGGAAGATGCATGTATGGTTTTTGAAAAGGGTAGCACCTCTAGTGATAAGAAATCTGAAAAAGGCCTTGATAATTCAAAATGCAATCAAATAGAGGATCTTGAATGTGAACTTACTAATGCTCTTAGTGTTTTGAAAAAGGAAAGAAAGAAGAATGCTAGACTCAAGGATAAGTTAGATGAATGTTGTATGGAGAGAGATGAACTCATAGAAAGTCTTGACATCTCTATGGCTAAGACACAAGAACTCAAGAATGAGTTAGAATCTAAGATGCTTGAGTATAGTGAATTAGAACAGAAAATGGCTGCCATGAAAGAGGAAAATAAAGAATACAAGGATAAGCTGTACAGGTTTCAAGATAGCTCCAAAAGGGTTAAGTCTCTCATCCAAGGTCAAAGAAATCCAACAGATAAAACAGGTCTTGGTTTTGTTAAACCGAACAAAGAACAGGTTGGGGAATCTAGTAAGAGATTTCGAAGAGAAGAGAGTTCTGATGAAGAAAGTATCTCAGAGAAAGAGTCCGTGAGTGATAAATGCGTAGAAACAAAAAACAGAATTCTGAATGCGAAGAAGAAGTTTTCGGGACCCAAAAAGTCGATTAAAAGAATATTTCATGGCAGATGTTTTGCGTGTCACAGATTTGGTCACACGGCTGCACATTGCATGTCTCAAATGAAGAAGGTTAACAACAATTTCAGAAGTGCTAATTTCTTCCAAGGGTACTGCTACTCTTGTAATCAGTTTGGGCATAAGGCATTTGTCTGCAAGGCTAATAACAGGTTCACGGTTAGTTATAACAGGTGGATTCAAAGAACAGATATGTCTAAAAGAAATTATAGTATTACTTGTTATAAATGCAACAATGCAGGTCACACAGCTAGACAGTGCAGAACTGAACTGCCAAAGTATAGGAATAGGAAAAGTAATATGAACAGGTCCGTGGATCAAGGCGTGGACAAAAATAGGGATGAGAACAAGAACAAGAAAAGTGACAAAAACAAAAATATGGACAAAGAGTTCAAGAGAAGGCCCGGCATAGAAATTGTAGACACTGATGATGATGAGTGCCTAATGGGAGTTTTACTCCCACCCCTGTTTTAATCACCTCATCAGGAGGTGGGGGAGGGACTAAGCTAAGAGGCTCATTCTTAGTCCCGAGCCCCAAAGGTGACCCTTTGCCATTGATGACAAAGGGAGAGATATGAGTAAGGGGGAGAGATATGAGTAAGGGGGAGAGCTTCTATGTGAAGAGGAAAGCTTCAAGTCAGGGGGAGCAAAACTTCAAAGAAAGATTCTCAGTTGTCAGCTCAGTCTATTTTCAGTTTTGGCTCTTGAAGATGTGCTTTTAGTAAAGGGTTGCCATCAATGACAAAGGGGGAGATTGTTGGCAATTTTGGGTACCTTGGGTACATTGCCTTTGCTCAAGTATAGTAGTTGTCATTGATGTCAAAGAAGTTCTTGAAGCAATATGATTTGATGTCAAGGAATTTTTTCTGTTGAAGATTATCCAGAGCATGTTCAGTAAGTTTCCAAGAAGTCCTTAGTAGCCCAGTTGCAAAAGATCAAGAAAAAGGCAAGTAAGAAAGAGTATGCAGGTGGCTGGAAAAACTGTCACGATTTCGCGACATGTTTGAGGAGAGAGAAAGTTTTGGCAAAACTGTCACGATTTCACGACATGTTGGAAGACAGAGACGTGGCTGGAAAAACTGTCATGATTTCATGACATGTTTGAGGAGAGAGAAAGTTCTAGCAAAACTGTCACGATTTCGTGACATGTTGGCAGAGAAGCAGAGCAAGATGGAAAGTGTCACGATTTCGTGACATGTCGCATTTTTGTGACTTGGAAAGTGCAGGAAGGCAGAGAAGGAAAAGTGTCACGATTTTGTGACATTCTACAAAGAAGGTTGTATGGACGAAAAAGTGTCACGATTTCACGACATGATGCTGAAGAGAGAGTCCGCAGGGTTAGCTGTCACGATTTCACGACAAGTTCGAAGAGAGAGAAAGTTATTCAGGGACTGTCACGATTTCGTGACATGATGCAAAATTCCAAGGAATGTTGCGATTTCGTGACATGCTACAAAAGTCGAAGTAAGGACTGTCATGATTTTGTGACATGCTGAAAAGCTTGAAGAGAGAACTGTCACGATTTCGTGACATGCAGCTAAGGGAAGAGTTTGGAACAAGAAGCGTCACGATTTCGCGATAGGCTACAAAGAAGTTGTACGGATGTAGAAAGTGTCACGATTTCATGACAGGATGAAGGAAAAGCTTGTGAATGCAGAAAGTGTCACGATTTCACGATAGGTTGAGATGGCAACATTCAGTTGGAGAAAGTGTCACGATTTCATGATAGAAACTATTAGCAAGTCTTCATCAGAAGAAGCGTCATGATTTCATGACAATTTCAAGAAGGAAGAGCTCGAAGTGAAAAGCATCGTGATTTCGTGACATGTTCTGTTTTCGCTGGTGCAAGCCAAGAAAAAGTTGAAGAAGCAAGAAGGGTCACGATTTCACGACAGAGTTGTAGATGATGTCAGCAAAAGCAGATGTGTCATGATTTCATGACAAAAGCAGAGAAGAAGGCCATGAAGTCTAAAGTGTCATGATTTCATGACAAGAGTGAAGATGACATCAGCAAAAGTCAGAAGTGTCACGATTTTACGACAAGGATGTTGTCAAGGTAGACAAAGGCAAAAAGTGTCACGATTTCATGACAACAGGCAATAGAAGGTGTATGGTAGGCAAAGGTGTCGTGATATCGTGACATGTTGAAGTTTTGTGCCAGAAGCTACAGGGAGGCAGTGGAGCCGACAGAGTTAAATTTGGTTCGACACAGCGTAGGGTTTTGCATCGACGTTGTTTTAGGGATGTGCAGCCGACTAAGATCAAGGTTCTAATCTTGAGATTGTGAGTATAAAAGGAGGGCTGCTTGAAGAGTTTGGCATCGATCAAGTGTGCGTTCGAAGTGTGATTTACGTAGATAGAGTGCGGGGAGAAGTTCGATCGTAGAGGTGCATAAGTGGAAGTCTGATCGACTGCTGTGTTTGCGTAGAGTGTGCGACGACTATGCTACGGTGTTTGCGTAGAGTGTGCGACGATTGTGCTATGGTGTTTGCATAGAGTGTGTGATGACTGTGCTACTGTGTTTATACAGAGTGTGTGAAGACTATGCTACAGTGTTTGAGCAAAGAGTGCAAAAACTATGCTACTGTGTTTGCATTGAATGTGCGAAGACTGTGCTGCTGTGGTTTCGTAGAAGAGCATAAGTTGATCGAGTGCTGCTGTGTTTGCGTAGACAGTGAAAAGTTGGTTTCGACCAAGTGCGACTGTAACAAAAAAGAACAGAGGAAGAGGACAGATTTGTGCCAGACCGAAGGACTATGTTTGGTGCGAATTTGAGGAACGACTTTGCGGTGATAGAGTTGAGGACAGAGATCTCCAGCCAGAGCAGGGAAGACAGGTGTCTTCTATGGATAGAGTTCCACTTGCTAAGGGCGAAGGAGGTAGAGGTCTTCTAGAGGATCACCACTAAGAGCAGAGCTAGGGGAAGGTGTCTCCTTTGGGTTGGTGCCCATAAACTTTGTAATTGGGAAGGTTTCCCAAAGAACTATGATATAACTTTTAGAGAAAATTTTTATCCGTGGAGTAGCCCACATTGGGTGAACCACGTAAATTGTTGTGTCACTTTGTGGATGGTGTGTTGTGCATTGCTTTGATTACTGCTGTTATTACTGCTATCTTTATACTGCATAATTTTGGATTGAAAGCTGTTTTGAAAGAAAAAGTGAAAAGTGGTCTTATACTGTTCACCCCCCTCTCAGTATAAGCTTGTGTTCTTCACACCAAAAATGTTGAGTTCAAATGGACTAAAGAATTTTAAGAGATATTAAAAGTCATTAAGAAAAAGTTGACCATCACACTAGTACTAAGAGGACTCGATTCAAATCTTCCATTTCATATCCATACTAATGCTTTTGACACTACAATAGGTGTTTTCCTTGGTCAATGAGATGTGTAAAATAAGAAAAAATATATTATCTTTTATATTAGTAAAAGCTTAATCAGTATTGAGAAGAATTACACTACAACTAAAATAGAATTTTTGGTAGTAGTCTATGTCATTAACAAATTATGTCATTATATCACAAGTTATCCTATGTATGTGCATATTGATAGATATGCAATGGTATATGGACAAGTGATCAGGTGGCTATTGTTATCACTACACTAAAAAGGATCTTTAAGGAAAACATTTAACCATCCTTAAAGACCTTTAACGATGGTTATTCAGCTTCCATCTATGAGGGCATCATAAAAAGTCTGCATCATACGATGATGGTTAAAAAGCACCTCAAAATTCCATCATCTTAGGGTCTAAGACAACGGTCTTAAACCATCATCTTAGACCATAAGAGGGAAGTTTCAAAACATTGTCTTAGGGTCTAAGAGGGTATTTTTAAACCACCATCTTAGAACCTAAGAGTACAGTTCATAACCACCCTCTTAGGGCCTCCCCTAAGAGGGTGGATTTTAATTACCCTCTTTGGTCTAATACGGTGGTTTTAAAAAAACCATATTAGGGCCTCAAATTAAAAAAATAGGGTGGTTCATAAATACCCTCCTAATTCCTCCCCTAATAGGGTGGTCTTAAACCACCCTCTTATGTCTAATAGGGTGGGACTCACATTTAAAAAATAAAAGAGAGTGGTTTATAACCACCAACTTAGGGCCTCACATTAAAAAATAAAAGTGAACATGTTAAAAAATTGACTATTATTTATAACATTGTGATGGTAAATAGTAAAAAAGATACCATACCTTTTTTCCAAACCTACAATCATACAAAAATCTATAATGGTGAAGAAGTGCATGCAAAAATCTATGATATCTGCATACTAGAAAGCTTTACAATAGTAAAGTTAAATCATAACCTAGAGAAGCAAAAAAAAATACAAACTAATGTTTTCATTGAGTATTTTGTTTCATATGAAAAATATAATTCAAAATCCCATTCATAATATTTGATAGACAATAATAACAAATAGTTGGTATAGTGTTATATTTCTTAGATTTTTATAAGAAAAACTTAAACTATACATAGTTTTTTAAATTCCTAATGAGAAGACATAAATGTTGTCGATTTTAAATGATAAGGGGAGTCATTTATATCATAGGAAGTTAATAAATAAGGGGATTTATATCATAGGAAGTCAATAAAGACGATGTCAATGAGAGTGGAAGGGATGACGATATGGACCTACATGAAGATGGAAGCAAGGATAATCTAAATATGGAAGAATTTGATAGAGATAGAGATAAGGGTAGCCATGACATTTTGAAATATGAAAACCAATATGGGGTAACAAGATGCAATGGGGTTTGAACATTTACCATAACTCCTTATTAATTTCTAAAGTAGATGACAATGCAGTAATGCAAATGAAATTTGGGTTGGCATGATGAGATGTGATCTATTTTCTACTATGAGTTATTGTAAGAATTGATTTGAAGGTGAAATAAATCATTTGTGACTTCCCCAATACAAGTTCCCTCCAACACAAAAGGGGTTCAACCTAGACATATCCCATTCACATATCTACAATGGCAAAAAATTGAACTGTCCTCTTAGGGCATCACATTAAAAAATAAAGGTGAACATGTTAAAATATTGATTGTTCCATATAACATTGTGATGGAAAATAGTCAAAAAGACACCATACCTTTTGCTAGACCTACAATCATACAAAAATCTATGATGGTGAGGAAGTGCATGCAAAAATTTATGATGTTTGCATACTAGAAAAATTTACAATAGTAAAGCTAAATCACAACCTAGAGAAGCAACATAAAATACAAAATAATGTTTTCATCTAGTATTAGGCTTCATATGCAAAATAGAATTCAAACTCTTATTCATAATGTTTGACATACAATACATAAAAAATAACTGGTATAGTGGTATATGTCTTAGATTTTTATAAGAAAAACTTAAACTATACATAGTTTTTTAAATTCCTAATGAGAAGACATAAATATTGTCAAGTTTAAATGAGAAGGGGAGGCATTGATATCATAGGAAGTCAATAAAGAGGATGTCAATGAGAGTGGAAGGGATGAAGATATGGACCTACATGAAGATGGAAGCAAGGATAATATAAATATGGAAGAAGTTGATAGAGATGGAGTCAATAGTAGCTATGATATTTTGAAATATGACAGACACTATGGGGATAACTAGATGGAATGAGGTTTGAAATTTCATCATAACTTCTTGTCAATGTCTAAATTAGATGACTATGAAGTAATGAAAATTAAATCTGGCTTGGTATGGTGAGATGTGATCTATTTTCTACTATGAGTCATTGCAAGAATTGATTTGAAGGTGAAATAAATCATCTGTGAGTTCCTTGGCATAAATTTTCTCAAGCATAAATGGGATTAAACCTGGGTATCTCCCATTCACATATTTACAATGGTGGAAGACTAAACCACCCTCTTAGGGCTTAATAAATGTGCACATATTAAAATATTGATTATTCTATATAACATTGTGATGACAAATAGTCGAGAAGACACCATACCTTTTGCTAAACTTACAATCATACAAAAATCTGTTATGGTGAAGAAGTCATGCAAAAATCTATGATGTCTGCATACTATAAAGCTTTACAACAGTAAAGCTAAATCACAACCTGGAGAAGCAATACAAAATACAAAATAATGTTTTCATCTAGTATTAGATTTCATATGTAAAATATAATTCAAACTCCCATTCATAATGTTTGATAGAAAATACATAAAAAATAACTAGCATAGTGGTCTATGTCTTATATTTTTATAAGAAAAACTTAAATTGTATATAGTTTTTTAAATTTCTAATGAGAATATTGTAGACACCAAAACAACACCAATCCGATTATGTGACTGCAAACACTGATCACACTGACACACACAGCCCCAAGGGCAGCCCCTAGAGGTTAAACAGTGGTCCTAACCACTCTCACAATAGTTTTGGAAGGTCGGGAGTCAATTTGGCACCTTCAGGCACTCTGCTTCATACTCGTTCCACCCAGGGATGATTACAAACTGGTATTCGCCCCACCCAGGGATGAATAGCAGTATTCACTCCAGGGTGGGGTGAATAGAAGGTTTGACTGGAAAAAAGTCAAATCTTGACAAATGGCAGCTCAGATCCACCACTTAATTCTTCCTTCCTTGCATGGGAGTGTGAGTGAGCATTTTTGAGCATTAGAGGCAGTTACAGAGGCAGCCATGAGGCCCCTAATCAGGGAGGAATCTCCTCCCTCCTAGGAAGGCATGATTGCCAAGTGGCGCCTCTGCATGCTCATCCAAAGAGACCTCCAAGTCTATAAATTGGTGAGTTTTCTCACCACAAAAAAATGGGAGAAGGAGCATTTTGAGCAATGAAGTGCTGTCATTTTACTTCCACACACACACCTTTTGATTTGTGCCTTTCGCATCCTTGATCTCTTTTGGAAGAGAGGTCATAGGGTGGTTATTGGAAGCGCAAATCCGAAACCCAAACCCGAAATTTGGCCACAAAATCCTACCAAATTTTCTGACAACACCCCACAAGAGATTTTGGACCCATCCCAAGTGGATTGGTGCCGAAATCGGGCCCCAAACGGTGGGCATCCTGCCCCGGGTGCCCCCCACAATGCTGCAACTCTAATCGCCCCGCCCCGGAGTGATTAGAAATATGTGGTAGATTTCCCTTCTATTATTTTTGCACTTGATTTTAGGTTACCTGAATAGATTGTAGTTTGAATTTCACCTTGATTGGAGCAATTTTGACCATGTTTCTATCATTTCTCGCCTTCACTAACTTGCAGGTGGTACCATCAAATTCCTGGTGATAGAGGCAAAATTGGGAAAATATGACCTTTTGGGTCTTCCCAAAATGCCCCCAATTAGCTAACCCCAACTTTGTAGGTGATTTGGAGCCTCCGGGATAAGACATTTGGGACTGTGCTTTCTGACAAATTGTTGCAGGTTTATTCGTCCCGCCTCGGAGCGAATACAAATCTGTGAGGAATTTCCTGATTGTTCTTTTTGCAGTGCCTCATAGGTGATGTTTTCATGCCTCTATGAAGTTTTTAGTTCATTTGGATTCATTTTAGTCATCATTTTATTTAATTCTTTGTAGGCACTAATCTCAGGCTTGGGGATTGCATGTTTTATTTCATCTACAGGTGCTACTGACTATTTCTTGTTTCCTTGAATGTAGGATCTAGACATTGGAGGAGCAGCAAGGAGTCAACATTCATATACACAAGTGGCGGTGACGTGTTGGTCCACCCATTTTACATGTGGGCACGCGAAAGAAGGAATAGCATTCATGGATGTAACAAGAACACATATTTAACGCTCCTGGCCCCTAAAAAGGGAGGAGGTGAATTGTAACCGAGTTCTGAAACACATCAATAAAAAGGGTTGTCTTCGTTATTGGATTTTTGTTTCATTTTGATTCGTTCATGCTTTCTCTCCTTTCATGCACTTTCAATTCATAGGACTTAGCGTTAAGTTTAGTTCCATTTGCATCGCACTTGGAGTTTCCTTTTTGTTTCCGTATCCTCGTGCTTTCAGTGGCGATCACGGTGGGACCCTTGTCCTCTATTTTTAAGATCAGAAATCTGATCAAAACTTGATTGTTTTTTGCTTGCAGGTACCGAGTTTTCAAGCGCTGGACTGCTGTTCGTTCTAGCCTGTGGTGAATACAGAGCTGTAATTCATCTTACCCAGGGATGAATGGGCATTTGCCCCACCCTATGATGAATACAGTCCTATTATTCATCCCACCCCGGGATGAATAGTTGTCTATGCAGTTTTAGGATAGAAACTCAGAACCAGCAGATTTGGGCAGAGAAGAGGTAAGGGTCTTGAACTCCTTCTGTCATTTCCTGTTTTTTGTTTCCTATTTTTTTGGTTCTTTGCTTGCTTAGGAAAAGTTGCACTGCATGTTTATTTTATTTCATGCAAAATAAAAAGAACCCCACACATCACGTGGCAACATAAACACC
The DNA here is from genome assembly GCA_028583015.1 of Wollemia nobilis. Lineage (NCBI taxonomy): Eukaryota > Viridiplantae > Streptophyta > Pinopsida > Araucariales > Araucariaceae > Wollemia > Wollemia nobilis. The sequence continues at coordinate 294,100 of JAQPPZ010002631.1, forward strand.
AAGGAGCTGGTCGTAAAACCCCAGCCCTTGATCAAGACCAACGGTGGATCTCATCACCACCTTGGCTTGAATTTTGCATTCATAACCCCGATCGCTACTATTGCTAGACGTAAATCCTGATGAAAGCTGATCGAGTGTAGCTGGGGTGATTCCCAGTGCATGAGGATAAGTCTTCTATGGTAGGTGTCAAAAATAGGGTGATTCCCCTTCCGTACCGCCTATGTTCCACGTACCATCTGCTCTCACGTACCAAAAGTTTCCCTCACGTAAGGGCGGGTATATAGAGAGGTTGGTATATCGGCCTGGCAATGGTATATCGAAGGGGCGACCAATTTTGGGAGCCATAAGAGCCATCATATTGCATTTAAACGTTCTTCACAAAAGCTTTCAAAACAAAATTAAAACACACTAAACCAGGTTTAGGACACACTTTTAATCTTTAAACGAGATAATCATTGCTTTGCGTGTGTGATATTTTCTGTTTAGTGTAACATAAAAATCATAAAAAGAAACAAAATTATATGCATCTTGTAGGAAAACACCACCATGGTGTACACCCGTAGCCAAGCCCATTCAAGGGCAGAAGCTGCGGAGAGTGTACAAGGGGGCACAAGTCGCCTCCGCTATAGCCCCAAGGATTTGGTCATCCCACCTTGGTAGCCTGACCCACGAGGTAGTCCACTTCGTGCCTTGATGGAATGGGACTATAGAGGCACCCCTTCGAGGGGCACGCCCATCCAACATAGACCCTTTCAGGAGGAGTCCTTACACGTGGCACTCAATATAAATGGAAAGGCTCCCTTGGAAGCTCGGTATGAGTGGCCACCACATGATGAAGTGCTAGAATAGCAGAGGGTCCATGAGGAGAGGCCACATGATTATGTCATCCCTCCTTTACCACCCATCACTATTAGGAACAATAGACAAAATCTAGAGCACAAGGTGCTTCAAATAGGGTGAGCCAACTCTGCCTACCCCTTTCACGTATATGAAAGGGAGCATGAGGAAAACCATTACATTCCTCAAGAGCAATACACAGCATGGGAGCAATGCGCCTCCGCACCTGCTATCTACTAGAATCACCCAACGAGGCCAGAGCCTCGAGTGAATGCCACCAACCTCGACAGAGGGAAGTGACCTATAGAGATCTCGGATCATCACGACCGAGATAAATGCATAGGAGAGGCATCTAGGCCTCCTAGACTCAATATGGTGGAACAAATTGACCTGGAAGTCGCCAGACATGCCACCCACCAAGCGTAGATTACGTAGCTTGAGCAAGACCAACAATAGCTAGAGCATCTATATCGCCTTAGCAAAGAGCGCATTCGGTGCCAGATAGATGAGCTGCTCCATAACACTATGCCTAAGAGGGTTCCAACCCCTCGCACCCAAAGAGTAGAACCATATGAGAGGCGCAACCCCTTGGTGCGAGACCGGTCTCCATGACCTTACCAAGTGCTACCTCCGAGACCTCCTAGACCTGAGTGGGAGGCCACTCCCAGGAACAATGATGGGCTCCCTCCATGGGGACCCACCCATGGTCATAGGTCTCATCCAAAAACTCCTCAAGAAGCCTATGAGGAGTATGAGCAAGAAGAAGAGCGGGCCGAAATGCCCTACCAAGGTGGAGGGGCCGCTATCCGGCCACCCCTCCATAGGCCTCAAGTTTCCCACAACCCACAATGGGAGAAAACTAAGGAGGAAGAGATTAAATATTTCGATGCATATAAAGTGCTACTAGAGCACTTGGAGTCTATGGAGACCAAGACTTTTGGGCCCCAAAAGCCCATGTTACGCCAACTCCATAGTCATCCCGTGCATCCGTCAGTGCCAGCACCCTCTTACCCTGAACACTTTAAGCTGCCTCAGTTGGCAATCTTTAGAGGTGAGGAGGATGCCCAAGAGCATGTGACTAGATTCCTGAGCCAATGCTTTGGCATTCAGGATAATGATGCTTTGCTATTGAGAACATTTATCACCATGTTCGTAGGCCCTACCTCGGATTGGTTTACTCAATTGCCAAAGCATAGCATTAGCAACTTAGATCAGCTAGTGGATGCGTTCCTCAAACGCTTCACCTTCAACACTAAGAAGAAGGCGTCACTAAGTGACCTAGCCAGCCTCAAGAAGTATGAGGAAGAAACCATGGTGGCCTATGGGAACCGATGGAGGACTTTGCTTTCAAAGCTACCCTACCTCCCTCCTATGTCCGACCTCACACAAATGTTCTCAAAGAGCTGTTTGAGATTGATCTCAGTGCTATTGTAGCTGCAGCAATATGCCACCTTAGAGGAAGCTCTGGCACAAGCCAGAATCATTGAAGAGATCAAGATTCAGGATGGCGAGATAGCCAAGCCAAAAAAGAAAGAATGGTCTAAGAACACCAAAATAGGGACCATGCAATAGAAACCCGCTGCGGTCAATCAGGTTGCTATCAACGTCCCCAAGCCTGCACAAGCAACACAGCCCCAAAAGGCTAACTATCAGGTGGTGCCTCTTAACAGTTATGACCGAGAAAATCAGAGGCAAGAACAAAATCAGCAGCGTCACCCTAGGCGACAATTCACACCTTACACAGAGTCCAGAGACTCCCTGTTTGATCGCTTGTCAGCGGCAAACTTGATTAACCTACCCGAGGTTCAACCCATAGATCCCAACGCACCAAAACCTAAGGGCTATAGGGAATATTTGTACTATAGGTTCCATAGGTGGAAGGGACATGACCTTAATGCCTGTTGGAAGTTTAAGGGCTTGGTGCAAGACCTAATTGATAACAAGACATTAGCGGTGGATAATCCCATGGCACCAAGAAACCAACAAATGGAGGTCTTTAAGGACCCCTTGCCTGCCCATGATGCATAGGAAAAGACCCTACAAGTCAATGAGGTCACACAGAACTGCCCCATGCAGGGGTATGTAGGGATGATCAGCATAGTGACTCGGAACAGGAGGTATCCGAGTGTAGCTACCCCCATGATAGCTACAAGAGAGGTGCCAACAATGTCGCAATCGCAACAACACCTTACACAACCTCCTCCACCTAAACCCATGGCCACAATTTGGACCAAACTCACTCAGATCTTGAGGACCACGTCGGCTAGGCTCTCCATATACGAGCTCATACAACAATCAACGCCCCATCGGGAGGCTCTAATGGAGATATTGAAAGCCATCGAGTTGCAGCCCCATGAAGCAAATTCCTTCAACAACTTTGTGGGACATGTCAAACGATGCACTGAGCCAGTCATCACCTTTCGAGAAGACGAAGTGAAATCAGTGGCTGATGATATGGTGGATCCACCCCTACACGTTATCGCATGGGTCAATGGGATCCCGTATAAGAGGGTGTTGGTAGACACTGGCTCATCCAATAATATCATCACAACAGTGACATTGAAACATCTAAAGTTGCCAGCATCTCACATCACGGCTTCCACCTACACTCTACGAGCATTCAATGATGCGATATGCTCGACAGTTGGCACAATTGTCCTACCCATCCAGGTGGGACAAAAGACTATACCTACATTGTGCCATATTTTGGAAGGTGAGATGGCTTATAACATCTTGCTAGGTCGGTCATGGATTAGGGACATGAAGTGTGTCCCTTCGATAGCTCATTAGTGTTTAAAGTATACATTTGAAGGGGAGGTGCATGTAGTCCCGACGGACTTGGAACCCTTCAAGTATTGCAATGCGGTGCAACTGATGCCGCAATCGACCCTTCCATCAATGCATTTGGATTTTTAGTTGAATCCATCTAAACAGGGTTTGATTCCATAGGCATCCCCATTGGCAAGCCCATCAAAACCATAGCCGGGTCCATCTTCATCGGCTGGTCCTTCACCAACGATGCCACCTACGGTGGCCACACAGAAGGATAAAGGGAAGAAACCCCTGGAAGAGGCACCACCATTAGTATCAACTATCTCTACTGAGGAGATGCCTAACAGAATGGAAGTCGAGGCTCCTAGTTCACCCGACATGGAGTGGACTCTGGAAGAACTTTCATTCCCTCCCCCTCAATCGCCAACAATCATCGTTGAAATGGCCAATACGGGCCTGGGGGAGTATCTGGTGTGGAATATTGTAGCAACACCCACACTAGAGTCCATGCAGGACATGGGGAGACCTCGCCTCCCCATTGGTACCATTGTTCCTCTAGGCTACCCACCAAACCAGACAAACTTTGTGTATGGGGGCCTTGATCATGGTATTGAACCATACATGCAAGAGGGCGAAGATGAAGAGCCCTTTGTAGAAGATGTCAATTATTTGTCTAACCCAGACTTTGCTTTGAGATACCTTGGCCAATGCAATTGGCATGGATATGGGTTAGGCAGATATGAGCAAGGAGTGCGTGTTCTTTGCCAACCAAGGTACCAAATGCCATACGACAAGTCAGGAGTAGGGTTCAACCACCCCCTCCCCTTAGACATCTTGGTAGAGAACATGCAAGGCCTAGGGATAGGCAACAAGGGGGAATTGGCATTAGATCCATATGCCAACCCTAACACGACATACACACTGGGAGATTATCTCCCATTGTTGACAACCAACCTTGTTGACCCCAACAACCCTTTCCCTTCACTCGAAAGAGGAGAAAGTTCAAGAACACACCTAAAAGAGAGGTGTAGACAAGGTCAAGAAGGATCATCAGAAGACGAGTCAGAATATGAGGTAGCACCATGGGATCCCTTTGAATCAGATAGCAATCACTCACAAGTGACCCCCATGGATGATTATCAGGAAAGCCTCTTGGCAATGTTCCCTTTGGTGGCTCCCATCGAGCAAGTGCCACCACAAGACAATCAGGCCCTACCGTAGAGAGCGGAACAACCCCAATGGGGCCAGATCAATTTGCTCGAGCAAGACGAGCCTCTAATGTTGCAAATAGTTGTTGGAGCCAACGAAGGCCTTTGGATCTTCGATAGTGATTACGAAGATGAAACTGAGATGGCCTATCTCAATCATATGCGACAACAACAATACCCCTTGGATATTAATGACATATTTGAATAACTAAACATAGTTCCAGGGCATGAGTGGTACGTAGACCCAGCATGGTGGGACCAAGTGTTGAATCCGCCACTTTGGGCATACGGAGAACACCTTCCACCCAGAGACCCTATATCGATATTAGTGCCGAGGGTAGACCCTGTCTTCCTATCCGCACATAGGGCCGATCCATTCATGCCAATACCTCTAGAGCTAGACCCGGAGCATAGAGAACATCCAGAATGTTTGAATCATCACGCCCATGGTAATGGAGACCAAAATCATTTCATCAACATGATCTCCATTGACTTAACCGCCCCCATCCACAATCCGGCCGATCCAACATAGCCATTGTATCTAGACATAGATGCCATAGACTGGGATCACGTCAATTTACCACCATCCCCATCAGAGTACTAGCATTTCGATGAAATGCTCCATTTCACCCTAGAGCCAACTCAGGATATCTTCCATGCTGAGGAGGAACCCGAGGTTCCCAACGTAGATTTGAACTCAGCAAATGATATCCATTTGATCCCAACTCCACACCAGTTGGAGGATGGATCCCACATGTCGGTCGAGGAGATGACTGACGTAGACATCGGCTTGGATCCAATGAATCCATAGATCATCAAGCTGGGGGTAAGCTTATCCCCTGAAGAGCAAGCCGACTACATTACCCTTCTCAAAGAGAAGAAGGAGGTTTTTGCATGGTCCTACAAAGACATGTCGGGGCTAGATCCATAGCTAGTCATGCATAACCTAACGCTTGATCCGACAGTCAAGCCCGTTAAGCAAAAACTACGTAAGATGCACCCAACAGTGGCCTTAATGGTCAAATATGAGTTGCAAAAGTTGTTGGATGCACAATTTGTCATCTGCATGGATTACCCACCATGGTTGTCCAACATGGTGCCCGTCAAGAAGCTTGATGGGAGGATTCGCATATGCACTAATTTTTGAGATCTAAACAAAGCGAGTCCTAAGGATGATTTCCCCTTGCCAAGCATTGATGCATTGGTAGACGCTACAGTAGGTCACGAAATGCTATCCCTCATGGATGGTTTCTCGGGATACAATCAAATTCGTATCAATCCCGAGGACCAACTAAAAATGGTGTTCACAATGCCTTGGGGGACATTTTGTTATAAGGTCATGCCCTTTGGCCTTAAAAATGTTGGCGCCACCTACCAACGTGCCATGACATACATCTTCCATGATTACATGCATAAAACTTTGGAAGATTACATGGATGATTTGTTGGCCAAATCTCTTTTGCGCCCAGATCATCTCGATGACTTAAGCAAGATCCTCGACCACCTCATGGAACATAAAGTCAGATTGAATCCCAAGAAGTGCGTATTTGGCGTCACATCTGGAAAACTCTTGGGTTTCATAGTCTCAAAGTGAGGCATCGAGGTGGACCCAAACAAAGTCAAGGCAATCCTTGAAATGCTCCCCCCAACTACCATTAAGCAGCTCAGAAGCCTGTAGGGAAAGGTCGCATCAATTAAGCACTTCATAGCGTAGCTATCTGACAAGTGCCGACCCATGAACAAATTATTGCATAAGGGTGTAGCATTTCACTGGGATGACGAGTGCCAGTCAACCTTTGATGACATTAAACAATACTTGGCTTCACCGCCAGTATTGGCACCACCTAGACCAAGAGTGTCATTCTACTTATACATCTCAGCTACTGAGGTGGCACTGGGCGCCATGCTAGCCCAAAAAAATGAACTTCACAAAGAATAGGCTACTTATTACCTTAGCCGCACCCTGGTCAGTTATGAACTTAACTATGCATACGTTGAGAAGCTCTGCTTGGCAGTGGTGTTTGCTACCAAAAATCTATGCCACTACATGCTCAGCAATACGATGTATGTTGTGTCTAAGGAGAATCCATTGCGATACATGATGAGTCATACTTATCATAGTAGCCACACGGTGAAATGGATCATGTTGTTGATGGAGTTTGACATAGATTTTATTGGACAGAAATCCATCAAAGGTCAAGTCATAGCCGATCAACTAGCAGAGGCTCCTCTCGAAGATGATCAGCCTCTGGTCATAGAACTACCCGATGATGGGGTCTTCCATGTCTCAAAATCGCCAGATTCTGATGAGCCTGAGTCCTAGGCCGACATAACCCTATTTTTTGATGGTTCTAAATGTGAGCAAGGTGGTGGCATGAGAATCATATTCTTTACACCGCAAGGGGCTCCAATGCCTCTGTCATTTAAATTAGACTTCCTATGCACCAAAAACAATGCAGAATACGAAGCCTTGCTCATAGGTCTTCAGACAACAACCACCATGAACATCAAATGATTAAACATCTTTGGTGATTCGCTGCTAATTGTCAACCAAGTTAAAGGGGTATTCCAGTGTAAATGCCCAGTTCTGTAGGCCTACAAAGCCCTTGTGGACAAATTCCTGGAAAATCTTGAATGGTACGACATCGAGGCACTCCCTCGGTCATCGAATCATTTTGCGGACACTATGGCCTCCTTGGGGTCACTAATCCTATAAGACATTTCTGGTGATATGACAACCATTCAATTCAAAACACTATCGCAATCCATGATGGAGCATGCAAGCTCTGACTTAACGCCAGGAATCCACCTGATCCAGATTGAACCATCCCAAGACACGTTCTCTCGAATCCATGATTGTCTGAATCATGCCAACTAGGGGTCCTTGTTCTCCCCCACTCCCCTTAATAGCAACACAACGCTATTCTTACAAGTTCTTTCCCACTCAACTTTTGCTAGGGATGAACTTCAAGAGGGATTGGTTGTTCATACCATCGAGGCTTTGATCAGTAGGATTGGTATTCACCCATAAGGGATTACCTCAAGCTAGGTAACCTCCCACTTGGATTGACGCATGTCGCAAAATGAGCATTCAAATAGAAAGTGACAAAGCATGTCTTTTTAGGAGATATTTTGTACCATCGCAGCTATGAAGGAATCCTCCTTCATTGCTTGGACCAGTAGGAGTCCACTTGGGTGATCACCCAAGCGCACGATGGTACATGCGGTGGCCACTTTAGTGGTATGGCCATCGCAAAGTGCATTCTCTGCATGGGCTATTATTGGCCATCTTTAGAGCGAGATTGTTGCATGTATGTGAGGAAGTGCATGAAGTGTCAACACCATGCTAATTTGACACACGTACCTTCCCAAGCCTTGTAACCGATCCAATCGGCTTGGCCATTTTCATAGTGGGGTCTAGATCTAATTGGAAAGATCTCCCCTGCATCGTTAGGCCATCACACGTTTATCATAACGACCACAGAGTACTTCACCAAATGGGTGGAAGCAATTTCGCTTACCTCTACGATTGGAACCCGCATTTCGAAGTTCATTTTACATAATATCATATGTCATTTTGGTATTCCATCCAAGATAATCTTGGATAATGGGACGTCATTCAAGAACAAAGACGTGCGTGCTTTGACCACAAAGTACAAAATTCAGCATAGTTTTTTGACACCCTATTATCCATAGGCAAATGGGCAAGTAGAGGCATCAAACAAAATGCTAGTTGCCATCCTCAAAAAGATAGTCGTAGACAGTCATAAGGATTGGCACATTCAGATCCCACTTGCCCTGTGGGCTTATCGCACTAGCATTCGGACGCCCACTGGGGCAACTCTATTTTCGCTCGTGTATGGCTCCGAGGTTGTCATGCCTCTCGAGTTGGAAATTCCTTCCCTGCGCATATCAATGCAAGAGTTCATCGATGATGACACTGCACGGTAGGCCCGGTTAGACCAGCTTACGTTGCTCGATGAACGACGTGTTAATGCTCTCGAGAATTTACGTATCTATCAAGAGTGACTTAAGAGGGCATACAACATGAAGGTTCACCTGAGGGACTTTTAGGTTGGTGACTTGGTCTTAAAAGAGAACCAACAGAACTCTAACTTGCCGCCCCATCTAAGGGAAAAATTCATGGCAAACTGGTTAGGTCCTTATGTCATCAACGATAAAATAGGACCTGGAACATACCGACTAGCCTCTCTTGATGGAATCAAGGAACTAGAACCCTTGAACATCAGTCATTTGTGGCCATTCCATATTTAAAAGAGCCATAGCCCAAACAAAATGCTCCAAGGATTCTCATAATCACTTGGTCAATCCCAAAATGCTCCAAGGATTCTCATAATCGCTTGGTCAATCCCAAAATGCTCCAAGGATTCTCATAATCGCTTGGTCAATCCCAAAATGCTCCAAGGATTCTCATAATCGCTTGGTCAATCCCAAAATGCTCCAAGGATTCCTACAATCGCTTGGTCAACCCTAAAAAAATGCCCCAAAGGTGCCCATTACCCCTCTGGTCAAACCAAAAAGCTCCAAGGATTCCCACAATCGCTTGGTCAAAAATAAGAAAATTCAAAAACAATAAAATCATCAAAAATACAACAAAAATTTGCATCTTATTTCCATGCATGCTCAAAATCATCACAAACAAATAAAGAGCTCTTTTTGCACCTCATCAATCCATCAAAAACACAAAAATAATAGCTGCATTAAGCATCACATCCATACGTTGCATATTTGTGGTCATACAGGTCAAAGGCACCATAGAACTGTAATTACTTGGCAAATCCATCCATTCCCACATTTCTCAATTCTATAATAAGCCACCATTTACGTTATTTTACCATACCATAGTCAGTGGTCTTCTAATGTATCTAGAGTTTTGTCACTCAGATGTCATTAGTATTCTAGCCAAACACTATACAAAGTCAGACAGATTTTCCAAAGGTAGAATCTTACTGGGATCACACCTTGTTACTGTAGACACCAAAACAGCACCATTTTATTAAGTGACTACAAACACTGATCGCATGCACATACACAACTTTCAGGGCAGCCTTTAGAGGTCAAACAGTGGTCTTGACCACTTGCACAGTAGTTCGGAAGGTCAAAAAGTGAACAGAGTAAAGATGGTCTTCAAACGTCAAAACCTTCAAAGCCTTAAACAAAGTCTTTAAAAGCAAACTTAGCAAAAGGAATGGAGCCCAACCTTGGACGTCGTGAAATCGCACGTCGCGATATCGCGACGGTCGCGATATCGCGACCGTCGCGATATCGCGACCGTAGTCACACTTAGTCACCAATCAACAACCACACACCCAATCAAGGCAATGACATGCATTCAAAGAATCATTGACAAAGACAATCACGCTCCTGCTTGGGGCAGTAAACAAGCAACAATCAAATCAATCAAACACTTGGCATTTCGTGAATCATGAATACAAGGTTCCCCCTGTGGATAAAATGCCCTTCACTTATTCATGACTGATCAATGTCTAAGTTCAAGTCACACCTCACCAAATTGATCAAATACAAAGCATTCCCGAAGCATGAACACAAGGTTCCCCTGTGGATAAAAGGTTACGCCCTTTGCCTAATCATGACTGATCAATGTCCAAGCTCAAGTCACACCTCACCAAAACAGGTTAATACTTGAAATCGAATTCCTTAGCTCATCAGAAGCAAGGATTCAAGAATGCATGTCCCTTCCATACTTGGGGCATTAAAAGTTGGTTAGGTTACCAAGAAACCCTAATCATTAGTGATTTGGTCATATATTTTTGCTCAGCACTGCGTCACCTGTAGCGCTTCCCAAAAAGGGGCATCTATAGACACCAAAACAGCACCATTCGATTAAGTGACTACAAAAACTGATCGCATGCACATACACAGCTTTTAGGGCAGCCTTTAGAGGTCAAACAGTGGTCTTGACCACTTGCACAGCAGTTCGAAAGGTCGAAAAGTGAACAGAGTAAATATGGTCTTCAAACGTCAAAACCTTCAAAGCCTTAAACAAAGTCTTTAAAAGAAAACTTAGCAAAATGAGGGGAGCCCAACCTTGGACATCGTGATATCACGACGCACGATATCGCGACCGTCGCGATATCGCGCGGTCGCGATGTCGCGACCGTCGCGATATCGCGCGGTCGCGACCGTCGCGATATCGCGACAGACTCCTACCTTCGTGCCTGCCAGACACGTAAACATATGCATATAACCACTCAAAAGCCAACACGTCATCAGTTAAAGGCAGAGTTAAAGCAAATATCCAAAGAAAGCATTCAAAGCAATTTACGACGAGCTTTAATGGAATAACAAGCGGTTTCAAAATATCCGATCCGAGGCCATGCCTCATAACTTTCGATGTCAGTGCGAGCCATGCTTAGTAATGACCCGATAAGGATCAAATCTGAGCGGCCCTTACAGATTTAGGGTTTAAAAACATTAATATCTCAGAGGCCGGATCCTCTATAAAACCGGATCGATACAATGAAAAAAGAGGTTACGAAGCATTTTGAAAAGCAACGAAGTGCTGCCAAAGTAAGACACCCGACTGCATCCCTTACGATTCATTTTCTTCTACATACGGAGAGTATGAATCTGGATCCATGGATCTACCCATTCGTCGACAAATCTTAGTGTATTTTTAGTTCTTTTACATTATGGTTTTGAATTCGATTTCAAGCATGTATTCACCGACTTTTTAACAGTAGGTTTCATTCTGTTCTCGTTAACTTAGAATCTACTGTTTTAAATCATTCAACAGGTGCTATTAAAAATTTTTATTGTTTCTTTGAGTACAGGAAGAACAGCAGAAGCAGAGATTCATCGGCAACCAGCGGCAGCAACACCGGCCTGTCCATTTTGCATGTGGGCATGCGGAAGAAAATCATTGTGCACTCTTTGTAATAAGAATCAGGCTATTGTAACCGAGTTGGAATTAATATAAAAAGGCGGTGCTCTTACCTTTTGATATGATTACATCCGTGTTATTACATGCATTAAACTAGTTCTATTTTTATTGCATCTCGGTGTTTTATTTCTGAAATCTCATTCTTTCAGTTACGTAACATCCCAACACAAAGTTAAAACACAAAAAAATTCCAAAGTTGTGTGAACGAAAGATGAAACCTGCAAAGAAATCCAGGTCACCATAAGAAAAATGGTTATCTTACTCATCCCCCTATGCGAATGACCCCAAGAATGCTGAGAGTTGGCAAAAGGACAAGCATCTTCCCTACCCAATTCCCCAAGAATCCCAAGTTCTCAAAAAGTTGCAAAAATCATAAAATTTTGCAAAATTCAAAACTCCAAAAAATTGACATCACCACCAAAGTGCATACCTCAAACAACACATACAATAGTGATTCTCATCACTCAAAATTCAAATCCCTTGCTCAAAAGAAAAAATATATATAATAAAAATAAACAGTGATTTTTATCACTACAAAAGAGCAAGTATCTCAATATAATTAAAGAAAATAAGGGATTCGAACTTGAATCCCTGGAACTCTCAGCATTCAAAAGGTCATGAAGTAAACCCCAGTACCGGTTTAGTGGATAGCCTATCGGTCACTGGTGGTAAACCTCCCACATGATGATATTTATCACATTAACTTGTGTACATATCAATGTTTGCATGTGTATGAACTAGCTTATGGTATCCTAGATAGCATCGCAGATCAATCTGACTAAATACAACAAAGAATTAGTGGAGCTAATTAGGTGATCCTCAGTACAAGTTTGGTTGATAGCCTATCTGGCACTGGCGGTATCTTGACAAATACCACATAAACAAACTCAATTGCACACACAGGGATGTGAAACAACTTGGTCAAAGACAAGTTCGATTCATACCTTGTCCAAAAGTCCAGTACTGGCTAGTTGGTTAAAACATCTGAGTCTCAGAAAACCTTAACTACATTATAAAACCACCTGTGCAATCTATCATCCTTGAATTGCCATCAAAAAATACAAAAATAGCATGTATACAGCAAAATTCATTCACCATAGCAATCGCCTAAGACAAAAATTCATAAGTTCTAAACAGTCTATGGTGCCCTCACCAAAAAATGACAAACTTAATTCATCCATTCCATTTGCATATCCTAAAAATTAGGCACATTTGCATTTATCATAACATATGCATCCATCAACATCAATTAACATGCATACATGCACATTCAACAACCATTGAGCATAACATCAAATGCCGACATGTGTATAAACAAAATAAAGTCATCTATATATATCATCAAAAATGCTCGCAGGCTACAATAAACCGGTCCTATGACCTCACAAAAAGCAAAACCTCAAAAACCCCCAAGCCTAGAGTGTGGGCCACCATGATCAGGCAAGATCAGTGCAATGGGAACTACCCCCCTGTGGTGTCGGTCCTATGGGACCCCTCAGGGCAGCTTTTGCAAGCCCCCACATCACGCCTACTAGAGCCCCCCTCATCTAGTCACCTGCATTAAGAATATGTTGACTACTCAGTATCACTCCCTCTCAAGCAGCACGATGACCTGCCTTCGCTAAGCATAGGGATCCACCCATCGATGCGGCTAATCTTTGCCTCCAGATCCAAATGATGCCAAACCAAGTCCATCTCTTGCTACTGGTACATAGCCAAATTTTTGTTGCACAGTGCCAACTGCACCCGTAGAAGATCCCTCTCTTGTTTCGTATCAGTATCCTCTTCTTTTTGGTGATATGTAGTCCATGTGGTCTATTGCTCCTCTAGCTGAGTTCATAAGAGATCCCTCTCCTATAGAGCCTCCCCCAGCTCCTCATCCCATCTCCAGAGTATCCCCGCAAATCATGCATTCTCAGCATGTAACCCTGCCTCCGTGTCCTCCATGACTGTCTAGGGCATTGGCATCTCTAGAATAGGAGCCTACTCTAGCTCCCACTGCTTCGGGATGTCCTACATCTTTGGTTACTCCGGAACCCCAAAATCCTCCCCTATAAAATCATCCACCTCTACCATATTTGTATCCTCCAGTGGAACCCCCCAACCCTCACCTGGTGCCTCTGCACCCTCATCACCTACTGCTACTACCTCGACACCTCCTAGTGGTCCCTCTCCTCGCCATTGCTACAGTATCCACCACTGGTCGTACTCTGTGGTAGTCCCGATGTCATCCACATCTAGGATGTCAATAGTTGTGTCAGAATCCTTTCCTAGTGATGTAATGAATGACTAGGCCAGAGTCCTCTCATCCCTCGATTCTGATAGACCACGGGCTCCCAAGGCAACCCTTGGCGCACCCCGAACTATCATGTCACCTGGCTATAAGAGAAGAACTCCTACTTGATCCCATGCTACCCAATCAGCCATTGCCCACTACGAACCTACCAAAGCCACTCTCCAGCCTCATGCCAGGCTAGATACTCTCGGTAGGGGTGCCAAAAAACCTCCCCTAGAGTAATCCAAGAAAAGGCATTGAAATAGTGCCCTATGACACCTGCCCACCGCCGACTCTGCCCTTGCTCCTTGAACCGTAGCCACAAAGTTGCATAGCCTATATCCCTATCCACAATCTCCACCCAAGTAGTCCATGGCAACCCCACCGGCCTCTCCATCGCTATGTGCTACCAAGCCCAGCACTACAACAAAAAGCTTCACCCAATACCCTTTCACCTCCAACAATGAACCTCGTACAGCTCATCATAGAGTTGTGTCAGTAGTGTCTGTCCCCACCTCATGATCAAGGGCTCATGCATCGGATACTCTACCAGTCGAAAGACCACATCCAATAGGTTCTATGGTAACCTCGCACCTGACGAGTCAGGTAGCAACATGTTGGAAATGAGGCCCATAAGTACTGCATGCCTCACTCCCAACACCCCCTTCTCCAGCCACCATTGAACTAGAATCCCACCAATATGGCAGTCACACTCTGCCCTCTCCACTAGGCTATCCACACCCACCTCCTCCCCATGATTGAAGCAATATGTCAACACTATTGTCCATTGATCCTACGACATCGTTCGGATTGGTAGTCCATCTATAGGAATCTGAAGGATTTGATAGACTTCCTCTAAGGTCATTGTCATCTCCCCTATTGGGAGATGGAAGGTTTTGGTCCAGGGATCCCACAAGTTGATCAAGGCCATCAGATAGGCCCGATCCCAGACCATAGGCTCTAGCCGAGTCACTTGCTTGATCCCAAGCAAGCCACTCCCAGTCAACCAAAGTCAGTGCCCCCCACACTTCAGTAAAAATAGTAGGTACACGATACCGGATCTTCACAACCTACAAAAGAAAACAACACAAAAATATTAAAATCATGAAAAACTGTACAACAGTAACATGAATATACAACAATGCATAAAACAATGTATAGCTAAAAACAACAAAATTCACAAAAATTCAAAACATTCATAGTTTTTCAGTCTTAGGTTTTCTGTACTCTAAGTTTAAAACTGATAGACAAAACAAAAACAATTTTCAAATATAGTTTGTCAGTCTTAGGGTTTCTGTACTCTAAGTCTAAAACTGATAGACAAAATAAAATCCAAAACAAAAACAATTTTCAAATACAATTTGTCAAACTTAGGGTTTTTGTACTCTAAGTCTAAAAATGGCAGAAAAAATAAAAATCAAACAAAAACAATTTTCAAATACAGTTTGTTAGTCTTAGGGTTTCTGTACTCTAAGTCTAAAAACTAACAGACATAATAAAAAAACAAAATTAACATGATAGTTTTTACCTAGGGTTTTCAATCAAGTTTTAAAAACTCACACATTCAACCTAAAAAACTAAGGTTTCATAGTCAGTTTATCCTAAGGTTTTCATGTAACAAAAACATCACAAAAAACAAAACAAATTTTTTTTCCTAGGGTGTACCTTACTATAAAAAGGAAATAAATTTCAGACTTTTATCACGTCATTTCCACATACATGTAAACTAAGGTTTCATTTTTTACGAAGCCAACTAAAAATAAAAAAACAAAATTTTAAACTAAGTTTTGGACTAAGTTTTTTCGTTCAGTTTTGATCTTTGTGTACCTAGGGTTTTAGACAAATTTTTTATGAAGCCATAAAACAACAAGTCACGCATAACGACATACATTTAATTAAGGGGTTAATTTTTTAATTTGAACAACAAAATCATAAAATATAAGCAATAACGAGGAATATCACTTATTGATATCGCTTCGGCTCTGTAGCTCGATCCGGTTCATGCACTCATGGTAGCAGGAAAAATTTGGCAGTGCTTCACTTTGCAAAATCAGCCTTCTCCTCCTCAGAGCTCCAAATCACCAAAAAATTTGAATGCAAATGAGCCCAAACCCTAGTGTTGGCCCTTAAATAGGCTTTTAGGCCTATAATCATTCCTCCTTGGGATGAGCACTCTTGTTAGTGCTCGTACCACCCTGGTACGAATACTAAACTGGTATTCATCCCACCCAGGAATGAATACAGGGCAAAAACTTCAAAAATAGCAAAAACTACACAAAAATGCACCAAAACAAAGCAATAAAATTGCCCGATGAAAGTGCTTTTGCACTTGACATTTCGGGCATGCAAAACAGACGTCGGGGTCACAAATCCTCATTATCCTATTCCCTAAGAAGGCTACCATAGCCATACCACTCCATAGAAGGACGGATTGTAGAGAATTTCATGCCTAGAACAGCATCCCAAAAAGGGTTCAAACCCACCAAAAATAGGTCTAAATGTCAGAAAACCATACGCACATTCAACAATAAACATCTGAAGGCACCCTTACACAAGTCATCTTGGGTCAAGCGACTCATCGCTTTTATCATGTAGGTCATTCCCTCATCGATTCGTTGCTTTATGGGGTAGTCACACTCAGTCACCAATCAAAAAATACACACCCAATCAAGGAAATGGCATTCATTCAAAGAATCATTGATAAAGGAAATCGTGACCCTTCTTGGGGTAGCAAACAAGCAATAATCACAAGTTGATCAAACACTTGGCTTTCATGAATCATGAACTCAAGGTTCCCATACACAAAAGTTTCTGCCCTTTGTCTATTCATGACTGATCAATGTCCAAGTGCAAGTAACACCTCACCGAAAAAGGTTAACACTTGGATTGAGTTCCTTCGCTCGTCAGAAGAAAGGATTCAAGAATGCATGCCCTTTTCATACTTGGGGCATCAAAATTTGGTTAGGTTACTGAGAAACCCTAATCATTAGTGCTTTGGTTATCTATTTTTGCTCAGCACTGCACCATGCATAGTGCTTCCCAAAAAGGGGCATCTGTAGACACCAAAATAGCACCAATCCAATTATGTGATTGCAAACACTAATCGCACTGACACACACAACCCCAAGGGTAGCACCTAGAGGTTAAACAGTGGTCCTAACCACTGTCACAACAATTTTGGAAGGTCAGGAGTCAATTTGGCACCTTTAGGAACTCTACTTCATACTCGTTTCATCCAGGGATGATTACAAACTGGTATTCGCCCCACCCAAGGACGAATAGCAGTATTCGCTCCAAGGTGGGGCGAATAGAAGGTTTGACTAGAAAAAAGTCAAATCTTGACAAATGGTAGCTCAGATCCACCACTTTTTTCTTCCTTCCTTACATGGGAGTGTGAGTGAGCATTTTTGAGCGTTAGAGGTAGTTACAGAGGCAACCATGAGGCCCCTAATCAGGGAGGAATCTCCTCCCTCCTAGGAAGGCATGATTGCCAAGTGGCGCCTCTGCATGCTCATCCAAAGAGGCCTCCAAGTATATAAATTGGTGAGTTTTCTCACCACAAAAAAAGGGGGAGAAGGAGCATTTTGAGCAACAAAGTGTTGTCATTTTACTTCCATACATACATGAAAAAGGGGGAGAAGGAGCATTTTGAGCAACAAAGTGTTGTCATTTTACTTCCATACATACACCTTTTGATTTGTGCCTTTCGCATCCTTGATCTCTTTTGGAAGAGAGGTCATAGGGTGGATATTGGAAGTGCAAATCTGGAACCCAAACCTGAAATTTGGCCACAACATCCTACTAAATTTGCTGACAACACCCCACAAGAGATTTTGGACCCATCCCAAGTGGATTGGTGCCGAAATTGGGCCCCAAACGGTGGGCATCCTGCCCCCGAGTGCCCCCCCACAATGTTGTAACTCTAATCGCCCTATCCCGGAGCAATTAGAAATTTGTGGCAGATTTCCATTTTGTTATTTTTGCACTCAATTTTATGTTGCTTAGATAGGTTGTCATTTAAATTTCACATTGTTTTGAGAAATTTTGATCATGTTTCTATCATTTCTCACCTTTACTAATGTGCAGGTAGCATCATCAAATTCCTAGTGGTAGAGGCAAAATTGGGAAAATCTGACCTTTTGGGTCTTCCCAAAATGCCCCCAATTAGCTAAACCCAACTTTGTAGGTGATTTGGAGCCTCTGGGATAAGACATTTGGGACTATTCTTTCTGATAATTTGTTGCAAGTTTATTCATACCGCCCTAGAGCGAATACAAATTTATGAGGAATTTCTTGACTGTTCTCTTTGCAGTGCCTTCCAAGTGATGTTTTCATGCCTCTATGAAGTTTTTAGCTCGTTTGGATTCATTTTAGTCATCGCTTTATTTAATTCTTTGTAGGCACTAATCTTAGGCTTGGGGATTACATGTATTTCATCTACAGGTGCTACTGACTATTCCTTGTTTCCTTGAACATAGGATATGGACATTAGAGGAGCAGCAAGGAGTCAAGACTCATCAATGCAAGCGGTGGTGACGTTTGGTTTGCCCATTTTACATGTGGGCACGCGGAAGAAGGAATAACATTTATGGATGTAACAAGAACACATATTAAACGCTCTTGGCCCCTAAAAATGGAGGAGGCAAATTGTAACAGAGTTTTGAAACACATCAATAAAAAAGGGTTGTCTTCGTTATTGGCTTTTTGTTTCATTTTGATTCGTTCATGCTTTCTCTCCTTTCATGCACTTTCAATTCATAGGACTTAGCGTTAAGTTTAGTTCCGTTTGCATCGCACTTGGAGTTTCATTTTTGTTTTCGTATCCTTGTGCTTTCAAATACATAAATGTTTTCAAGTTTAAATGAGAAAGGGAGGCATTGATATCTTAGGATTTTAATAAATAAGGGAAGGAATTTATATCGTAGGAAGTTAATAAAGAGGATATCAATGAGAGTGGAAGGGATAAAGATATGGCCTTACATGAAGATGGAAGCAAGGATAATCTAAATATGGAAGAAGTTGATAGATATGGAGATAAAGGTAGCTATAATATTTTGAAATATGATAGCTAAGATGGGGGTAACAAGATGCAACAAGGCGAATATGTTAAAATATTGACTATTACTTATAACATTGTGATGGAAAATGATCAAAAGGACACCATACCTTTTACCATAGCTACAATCATACAAAAATATATTATGGTGAGGAAGTGTTTCGAGTTGTAATCTCTTGTACTTAATTGTCAATCCTAGTTATATTTAAAGATCAATAATCCCTTATAGATATCCATAATTCTAGATTTTGACTTGTATTTTGTTTCCTTAGTTTCATTTGCAGGAAATAAAGGTTTGCAATAAATGAAATTGAAATGAAATTATGCTTAATTTAAAATATACAATTTATGATTTAGACTAAGTCTATGTGTGTGGATCCACATTATGATCTAAGAATGCATTAACTATTTAATATATTTTATAATTCTATATTATGCAACTTAATTAGATCTATGCTCTAAAACTATTCTATATCCCAATTAATTCTACCAAATTTTTAGGAGGAAGAGAGTAAGGGACTCACTATTCAGAGTGGACCCTACCTCTTACAGGTCAGTATTAATATCTTCTCTTTTCTATTCTATTTTAATTTTAGCAAATAATATTTATTTAAACTATCTTAATGCTATTTAATTCACGTGTATAGGGAAATAAAATGGAAGTGTAGACACCAAAACAGCACCAATCCGATTAAGTGACTACAAACACTGATCGCATTGACACACACAGCTTTCAGGGCAGCCCTCAGAGGTCAAACAGTGGTCCTAGCCACTTACACAACAGTTTAGAAGGTCGAAAAGTAAACGAAACAAAGCTGGTCGTTTTAGCAAGCCTTAAGCAAGAAGCAAACTTCAATTAAAAGCAAACTCGAGCCTTAAGCAAACCTTAAGCAAGAGCAAACTTTAATTAAGAGCAAACTTTAATTACAAGCAAGCCTTAAGCAAAGGGGAACCTTGGCCGAGGGTGTCACGATCGCGACGTCGAAATCGCACTAAGAAAGGAGGGCAATTTCGCGACGTCACGAAATCGTGACACCTAAGGCCCAAAGGGACCCTTTGGCCGAGGGTGTCATGATTTCGCGACGTCGCAAAATCGTGACACCTAAGGCCAAAAGGGAGCCTTTGGCCGAGGGTGTCACGATTTCGTGACGTCGCAAAATCTCGACACCTAAGGCCCCAAAGGGAGCTTCGATTGAGGGTGTCACGATTTCATGACATCGCGAAATCACGACACCTAAGGCCCCAAAGGGAGCTTTGGCCGAGGGTGTCACGATTTCACGACGTCGCGAAATCGTGACACCTAAGGCCCGAAAGGGGAGCTTTGGTCGAGGGTGTCACGATTTCACGACGTCACGAAATCGTGACACCTAAGGCCCGAAAGGGAGCTTTGGCCGAGGGTGTCACGATTTCACGACGTCACGAAATCGTGACACCTAAGGCCCAAAGGGAGCTTTGGCCGAGGGTGTCACGATTTCGCGACGTCACGAAATCGTGACACCTAAGGCCCAAAGGGAGCTTTGGCCGAGGGTGTCACGATTTCACGACGTCGCAAAATCATGACACCTAAGGCCCAAAAGGGAGCCTTAGCCGAGGGTGTCACGATTTTGCGACGTCGCAAAATCATGACACCTAAGGCCCAAAGGGGAGCCTCACCTGAAGTGTCGCGATATCGCGACGAACTTCACATTTTTCTCAAAGGTGACATTTAATCAATCAAAGGCACCATTAAATCAATCAAAGGTGAATTTAATCAATCAAAGGTAGACATTAAAATGACTTAAAGTAGACGTGAGACAAGTGGCAGCCGAGAACAGTTAGTTACTGTCACCTGTTGTGCATGCGCGCGTAGGTGGGCAGATTGGCAGTTAGCGGACTATTGCGAGGGCGGTCATGTAAGCCCTAGTCAAGGCGGAGTCTCCTCCCTATTGAGAAGGCATGGCCGCCACGTGGCATCCCTGCGTGCCCTTTTCAAAGAGACCCCGTGGGTCTATAAAATGGTGGACTTTCCCACCCAAAAAAGAGGTTGACAAGCATTTTTAAAGCAACGAAGTGCTGCTAAACCAGAGACCCAATTGCATTCCTTTCGAATTCATTCTTCTACATCTGTAATCTCTTTCGCAAGAGAGGTTATTGGTGGTTGTTAGAAGCGTGAATCTGAACCTTCAGACCCGACATTGGACACAGTAAACCATCAATTTGACGACAACTCTTTCTCTGAGATTTTGGGCCCATCCCTAGTGGATTGGTGCCGAAGTCAAGTTTTAACGGGGGCGGCCCGCTTGGGCACCCCACACACGTTCTTAGTTTTAGTTTAATTTATGTTGTTTAAATAGTTTATGCTTTCTATTAGAATATATCCTGCACTACGTTGTATGTTTGAATGTATCTTGCATTACATTTATCGAATATTATCATGCTCTCACTTTTATTATCTTACTAACTTGTAGGTAGCGACATATAGTTCGATAAGATTCCACGGTTTTAATGAGGCCATCTAGTGATTTTTCGATTTTTGTCATAGTTGCGTAGAGTTGTTTTATGCACGCATTTAATCAATATTTTGCATGCATTTCTCATTAATTTCAAAAGATCAAATTTTCTCTACGTGCAAGTGCTACTAACGCTTTCATTATTTCTTTGAATGCAGGAAGAACAGCAAGGAGCAAGGATTCATCAGCATAAGTGGCGGCAACACTTTGGCCCGCCCATTTCAAATGTGGGCATGCGGAAGAAGATCACTATTCATTGATTGTAACTGAAATATGCTAACTCCCAGCCTTTAAAAAGGGAGGAGACGTATTGTAACCGAGTCAGAATCTTATTAATAAAAAGGGTTGTGCTCCTGCTTTTTGATTTGATTATATCCATGTTATTTCATGCATAAATCTAGTTCTGTTTTCATTGCATCTTAGTATTTCTTTCTTCCGAAATCTCATGCTTTCAGTGGCGATCACGGTGGGACCGTTCCCTGATTTTTAATATCATAGAAACTAATCAGATTTTTGTGTTTTGTGCTTAACAGGTACCATTTTTTTTAAATTATTCGTCTTTGCCTGGACGAATTCTCCGTAAATTTTAGAGCCGAAGATCAGAAACAGCAAGTCCGGGCAGAAAAGAGGTAACGGTTTCTAACTGTCCCTATCATTTTCTTGATATTTCTTTTTTTTTATTTTCCTTTTAGAAAATTTAATCATAAAAATAAAAAAAAAAAATTTTATTTTTTATTTTTTTACTTTCATTTTTTTTAATTGTTAAAGAAAGGTAGAGAAAGTTGTCATCAATTTTCATGCTTTATTTATTTATTTAATTGTTAAAAAAAAAAAAAAAATCCGTCAAATTTCTATTTGTTGTTTTCCGGTTTGTAGTGTTTGTATGGCTTAGGGAAAGTTTCTTTTCTTGTTTCATTTTTAAATAAAAAGAACCACACACACTTCACGTGGTAAAATTAAACCAAGGAGCTGGTCGTAAAACCCCAGCCCTTGAGCAAGACCAACGGTGGGTTCATCACCACCTTGGCTTAGCTTTGCATCCATTTCCCCGATTGTCACTATTGTTAGGCGTAAATCCTGACGAAAGCTGACCGAGTGTTGCTGGGGTGATTCCCATGCATGCGAGGATAAGTCTTCTATGGTAGGTGTCATTAACAAGACAATCCCCCTTTCGTACCGCCTATGTTCCACGTACCATCTGCTCTCACGTACCTATAGTTTCCCTCTCGTAAGGGCGGGTATATAGAGAGGTTGGTATATCGGTCCGGCAATGGTATATTGAAGGGGTGACCATTTATGGGAGTCATATGAGCCAACATTATGCATTTAAACGTTCTTCAAAACTTGCAAAAACAAAACAAAATATTAAAATGCACTAAACCAGTTTAGGACACACTATTTAATCCTTAAAAGAGATAATCACGGTTTGTGTATGTGTGTGTTCATTTCTGCTTAGTGTAAACAAAAAGAAAAATCATCATAAACGAGATAAAAATCTGCTTAGATAGTAGAGAAGCACCACAATGGTGTACACCCGTAGCCAAGCCCAATCAAGGGTGGATGCTGCGAAAGGTGCACAAAGAGAGGGCGCTGGTCGCCTTCGCTTTAGCCCTGAGGACTTGGCCATACCGCCTTGGCGGTCTGGCCTACAAGAGAGTCCACATCAGGCCACATCAAGAAGGAATTATTGGGACCCCCCTCTGTGGGGTATGCCCATTCAACACAGCCCCTTTCGGGAAGAAGCTTTACATGTAGATCTCAATGTAAATAGACAACCGCCTCTTGAGGCTAGATCTGAGTGGCCGCAGCATGATGAAGCGCTAGAGAGGCACAGTGTTCATTTGGAGAGACAACGTGGATATGGCATCTCTCCTTTGCCTCCCATCAGAACTGAAAGACAAAACCCAGAGCGTAGGGCTCTTCACACAGGGCGAGCTAACTCCGCCCGCCCCTTTCAAACCCATGAAAGGGAGTACGAGGAAAGCCATCGCATTCCTCAAGGACAACATACAGCATGGGAACCTTGCGTTTCCGCACCTGCT
This sequence comes from Wollemia nobilis, assembly GCA_028583015.1. NCBI lineage: Eukaryota > Viridiplantae > Streptophyta > Pinopsida > Araucariales > Araucariaceae > Wollemia > Wollemia nobilis. The sequence continues at coordinate 317,704 of JAQPPZ010002631.1, forward strand.
AGATATCATGATCACACATCGAGGCCAGAGCCTCAAGTAAATGCCGCCTACCTCGACAGAGGGAAGCGACCCATTGAAATTTTAGATCATCAAGATCGAGGCAAATACGGATTGCCTCAGGGGAAGACCAAGTTGACCCGACAGTCGCTAGACATGCCGCCCGCCAAGCCCGAATCACGTAGCTTGAGCAAGGTCATCAGGAGTTAGAGTACTTATACCGCCTGAATAAAGAGTGCATGCAGCGCGAAGCGGATGAGTTGCGCTATAAACTCCCTGAGAGGGTGCCAACCCCTCGCACCCAAAGAGCAGAACAATATGAGAGGCACAACCCTTTGGTGCAGGACAGGTCTCCGCGACCTCGTCAAGCTTTGCCTCCGAGACCTTATAGACCCGAGAGGGAGGCCACTCCCCGAAACAATGATGGGTACCCTCAACGGGGACTCAATCAGGGTCATAGGTCTCACCTAGAGACTCCTCAAGAAGTTTATGAGGAGTATGAACCAGAAATAGAATGGGCCAAAATGCCCCATCAAGGCGGGAGGGCTGCCACTCGGCCACCCCCCCATAGGCCTCCAGTCTCCCATAACTCACAACGGGAGCAAACAAAAGAGGAAGAAATAAAATCTTTCGATGCATACAAAGCGCTATTAGAGCGTTTGGAGTCTGTGGAGACAAAAGCTTCTGGGCATCAAAAACCCACATTACGTCAACTCCGTAGTCATCCAGTGCATCCCTCAGTGCCCACACCTCTTTACCCCGAACATTTCAAGTTGCCTCAATTGGCAGTCTTTAAAGGTGAAGAGGATGCACAAGAACATGTCACAAGATTCCTAAGTCAATGCTTCGGCATCCAAGATAATGACGCATTGTTGCTTAGGACATTCATAACCACATTCGTAGGCCCTGCCTCGGATTGGTTCACACAATTACCAAAACATAGCATAAACAACCTAGATCAATTAGTAGATGCGTTTCTTGAACGCTTTGCCTTCAACACAAGGAAGAAGGCATCACTGAGTGATCTGGCCAGCCTCGAGCAATATGAGGAAGAAACAATGGTAGCATACGGGAATCGATGGAGGGCTTTGCTTTCTAAGCTACCCTACCGTCCCCCTATGTCTGATCTCACACAGATGTTTGCACGGAGTTGCTTAAAATCAATCTCTGGGCTATTGCTGCTGCAGCAATACGATAGTTTAGAAGAAGCTTTGGCGCAAGCCAGAGTTATAGAAGAGATCAAAATAGGTGAAGGCGCAATCGCCAAGCCTAAAAAGAAAGAGTGGAATAAAACCACTAAGACTGGGACAACGCAATCACAACCCGCTGTGGTTAACCAAGTTGCGATAAATGTTCCCAAGCTTGTGCAAGAAATACAGCCCCAAAAGGCTAATTACCAGGAAGTGCCTCCTAGTTATGAAAGAGATAATAAGAAACAGGAGCAGAATCAGCAGCGTCGCCCTAGGCGACAATTCACCCCTTATACGGAGTCTAGGGACTCCTTATTTGACCGCTTGTCAATGGCAAATTTAGTCACCCTTCCAGAGATCCAAACTGTAGACCCTAACGCTCCCAAGCCTAAGGGATACAGAGAGGAATTATATTGTAGATTCCATAGGCGAAGGGGACATGACTTGAATGGATGCTAGAAATTCAAAGGATTAATCCAAGATTTGATCGACAATAAAACATTGGCCGTGGACAACCCCATAGCGCCAAATAATCAACAAATGGGGGTATTCAAGGACCCTTTGCCTGCCCACGAGGCACAGGCAAAACCTCTCCAGATTAATGAGGTGCGACAGAATCTTCCCATGCAAGGATTTGTGGGAATGATCAGCATAGTGACCAGGAACAAAAAGTACCCAGCAGCTTGCCCCCGAGGTAGCTACAAGGGAAGTTCCAACAACGTCGCAGCCTCAACAACGCCCTGTGCAGTTGCCTCCGCCTAGACCCGAGGTCACGATACGGACCAAACTCACGTAGAGTTTGCGGACCACATCGGCTAGGCTTTCCATCTACGAGCTTATTCAACAGTCAACACCTCATAGGGAAGCTCTTATGGAAATTTTAAAAGCCATCGAATTACAACCTCACGAAGCAAATTCTTTCAACAACTTCGTGGGACATGTGAAACGATGTACGGAGCCGGTCATTACCTTCAGAGAGGATGAAGTCAAAGCAATATCGAATGACATGGCAGATCCACCCCCGCACGTTATCACGCGGGTCAACGGGATCCCGTACAAGAGAGTGTTGGTAGATACTGGCTCGTCCAGTAACATCATTACCACTACAGCATTAAAACATTTGAAGCTGCCAGCCTCTCATATCACAGCCTCCACATACACACTGTGAGCTTTCAACGATGCAATATGCTCGACAGTCGACACAGTTGTTCTGCCTGTCTAGGTAGGACAAAAGACAATACCTACATTGTGCCATGTGTTGGAAGGCGAGATGGCTTACAATATACTGCTAGGGTGGCCATGGATCAGGGACATGAAGTGTGTCCCTTCGATCGCTCACCAGTGCCTAAAGTATGCATTTGAAGGAGAAATACATGTAGTCCCGATGGACTTAGAACCCTTCAAGTATTGCAATGCGGTGCAATTAATGCCTCAATCGACCCTCCCTTCAACGCATTTGGATTTCCAGTTAAATCCATCTAAACAGGGTCCAATACCGTAGGCACCACTGGTGACCAAAACATCAAAATCCCAGCCAGGTGAGTCTTCATCATCTGCTCCTTCACTACCAATGCCACCTGTCATGGCTAAACAGAAGGACAAGGGAAAACAGATCATGGAAGAGGCTCAGCCCCTAGAAGAGGGGTTGCCAACAATTTCAACGGTATCAACAGAGGAAATACCTAGCACAACGGAAGCTGAGACTCCTAAAACACCAAACATGGAATGGACTCGGGAAGGACTCCCGTTCCCTCCCTCCCAAGCATCAACAATCACTGTTGAAATGGCCAGTACAGGCCTGGGGGAGTATTTAGTGCAGAATGTTGTGGCAACGCCCGCATTAGAATCAGTACAAGACATGGGGAGACCTCGCCTTCCCATAGGAACAGTTGTTCCTCTAGGTTACCCACCAAACCAGACAAATTTTGTGTATGGGGGCCTTGATCATGGTCTTGAACCATGCAAGCAAAAGGAAGAAGACGAAGAGCCTTTTGTTGAAAATATCAACTATCTGTCAAACCCGGACTTCGCTCTAAGATATCTCGGCCAATGCAATTGGCATGGATATGGGCTAGGCAGATATGAGCAAGGGATGCGTGTCCTTTGCCAACCAAGATATCAGATGCCATATGATAAGTCAGGAGTAGGGTTCAACCACCCCCGCCCTTAGACATCTTGGTAGAAAATATGCAAGGCCTAGAAATAGGCAACAAGGGGGGATTGGCACCAGATCTTTATGCCAACCCAAATACAGAATATACATTGGGAGATTACCTCCCATGGTCAACAAACACCCTTGGCAACAGCAATAATCCCTCTCCTTTGCTAGAGAGAGGTGAAAGTTCGGACATTAATCCCCAAAGAGAACATAAACGGTGTTCGGACATCTTTTTGAAGCTGTTCCCCTTAGAGGTTCCAGTTGAGTCAATACAGTGTCAAGAGAATCAGGTCCCTCCACCAAGAGTGGAACAACCGCAATGGGACCAGATTAACTTGCTGGAACAAGGAGAACCCTCAATGTCGCAAGTAACAGTTGCTGAAGAGAATGAACATTTTTGGATCTCCAAAAGTGATTCAGAAGATGAGACTGAGATGGACTATCTCAATCATGAGCATGCAACAAAGCAACAATCACAACTCATCCTCAAGATGATGACCTAATGGGACAGATGGGCATAAGGTTAGGGCATGAATGGTGGGTAGACCCAACAGGGTGGGACCAAGTGTTGGATCCATGGCTCCAAATTCACGATGAGCACCGTCCACCCCGAGACCCTATCATGACAACAGTGCCGAGGGAAGACCCTGTCCTCCTATTCGCACATAGGGCCGATCCGTTCGTGCCCGTTCCCCTAGAGCCAGATCCAGAGTATAGGGAGCATCCAAAAGATTCAAGTTATCACACCCACGGTAATGGAGACCAAATTCATTCCATCCACATGATCTCCATTGATTTGACCGCACCCATCCGCAATCCGGCCGATCCAGCATGGTCATTGCATCTAGACATAGATGCCATCGACTGGGATCGCGTCAATTCACCTTTATCACCATCATAGTACTGGCCTTTCGGTGAAATGCCTCATTTTACCCCAAGGACAACTCAGGATATTTTTCAGGCTGAAGAGGAACCCGAGGTTCCAAACGTAGATCTAAACTCAGCTAATGATATCCATTTGATCCCGACTCCACATCAGTTGGAGGACGGATCCCACATGTCAGTCGAGGAGACGACTGACGTAGATATCGACACAGATCCAATGAATCCACAGATTCTCAAGCTAGGGGTAAGTCTTTCCCTCGAAGAGCAAGCCGACTACATTGCCCTTCTCAAAGAGAAGAAGGAGGTTTTTGCATGGTCATACAAGGATATGCCAGGACTAGACCCGCAGCTAGTCACGCATAATTTAACGCTTGATCCGACAATCAAGCCTGTAAAGCAAAAACTACGTAAGATGCACCCAACAGTGGCCTTGATGGTCAAAGACGAATTGCAAAAGCTGTTGGATGCACAGTTTGTCATCTGCGTGGATTATCCACCATGGTTGTCCAACATGGTTCCCGTCAAGAAGCCCGACGGGAGGATTCGCATATGCACCAATTTTTGAGACCTAAACAAAGCGAGTCCTAAGGATGATTTCCCCATTGCTCGAGCATCGACGCGTTGGTAGACGCTACAAGCAGGTCACGAAATGCTCTCCCTCATGGATGGTTTCTCAGGATACAATCAAATTCGTATCAATCCCGAAGACCAACTAAAAACGGCGTTCACAACGCCTTGGGGGACATTTTGTTATAAGGTCATGCCTTTTGGCCTTAAAAATGCCGGCGCTACCTACCAACGTGCCATGACATATATCTTCCATGATTACATGCACAAAACTTTGGAAGATTACATGGATGATTTGTTAGCCAAGTCTCTTTTGCGCTCAAATCATATCGATGACTTAAGCAAGATCCTCGATCGCCTCATGGAGCATAAAGTTAGACTAAACCCCAAGAAGTGCGTATTTGGCGTCACATCTGGAAAACTCTTGGGTTTCATAGTCTCAAAGCGAGGAATCGAGGTGGACCCAAAGAAAGTCAAGGCAATCCTTGAAATGGTTCCCCCAACTACAATCAAGCAGCTCAAAAGTCTGTAGGGAAAGGTCGCGTCGATTAAACGCTTCATAGCGCAATTATCTGACAAGTGCCGACCCATGAACAAATTATTGCACAAGGGGGTTACATTTCACTGGGATGACGAGTGCCAGTCAGCCTTTGACGAGATCAAACAATACCTGGTTTCGCCGCCAGTATTGGCACCACCTAGACCAGGAGTGCCGTTCTACTTATACATCTCAGCTACCGAGGTGGCACTGGGCGCCATGTTAGCCCAGAAGAATGAACTTCACAAGGAACAGAGCTACTTACTATCTTAGCCGCACCCGGTCGGCTTATGAACTTAACTATGCATACGTTGAGAAACTCTGCTTGGAAGTGGTGTTTGCTACCAAAAAGCTACGCCACTACATGCTGAGCAACACTACGTATGTTGTGTCTAAGGAGAATCCATTGCGATACATGATGAGTCGTACTTATCATAGTAGTCGCACGGCGAAATGGATCATGTTGTTGACGGAATTTGACATAGAGTTTATTGGACAAAAATCTATCAAAGGACAAGTCATAGCCGATCAACTAGCAGAGGCTCCTCTTGAAGACGATCAGCCTCTAGTCATAGAACTACCCGATGATGGGGTCTTCCATGTCTCGGAATCGCCGGATTCTGATGAGCCTGAGTCACAAGCCGACATAACCCTATTCTTCGATGGTTCTAAATGTGAGCAAGGTGGTGGCACGGGAATTGTATTCTTCACACCGTAGGGTGCTCCAATGCCCCTGTCATTTAAATTAAACTTCCCGTGCACCAACAATAATGCAGAGTATGAAGCCTTGCTCCTAGGTCTTCAGACAACAATCGCCATGAACATCAAATGACTGAATATCTTTGGTGATTCGTTGTTAATAGTCAATCAAGTCAAAGGGGTATATCAATGCAAATGCCCAGTCCTGCAGGCTTATAAAGCCCTCGTGGACAAATTCCTGGCAAAACTTGAGTGGTATGACATCGAGGCACTCCCTCGATCATCGAATCATTTTGCGGACACAATGGCCTCTTTGGGGTCACTAATTCCGCAAGACCTTTCCGGTGATATGACAACCATTCAAGTCAAAACCTTATCGCAATCCGTGATGGGGCGTGCAAGCTCAGACTTGACGCCAGGAATCCACATGATCCAGATTGAACCATCCTCGGATAAGTTCTCTCGAATCCGAGATCGTCTGAAACGTGCCAACTGGGGGTCCTTGTTCTCCCCTACTCCCATTAATAGCAACACAACGCTATTCTTACAGGTTCTATCCCATTCAGCGTTTGCTAGGGATGAACTTCAAGAGGGATTGGTTGTTCATACTGTCGAGGTTTCTGATCAACAGGACTGGTATTTACCCATTAGAGACTACCTCAAGTTAGGTAATCTCCCGCTTGGATTGACTCATGCCGCAAAACGAGCACTCAAGCAGAAAGCGGCTAAGTATGTCTTGATAGGAGACATTTTGTATCGTCGCAGCTATGAAGGAATCCTCCTTCGTTGCTTGGACCAGAAAGAGTCCACTTGGGCAGTCGCCCAAGCGCACGATGGTACATGTGGTGGCCACTTTAGTGGTATGGCCATTGCAAAGCGCATTCTTCGCATGGGCTATTATTGGCCATCTTTAGAGCGAGATTGTTGTGCATATGTCAAGAAGTGCATGAAGTGTCAACATCATGCCAATTTGATGCACGTACCTTCTCAGGCCTTGCAGACAGTCCAATCTGCTTGGCCGTTCTCGTAGTGGGGCTTCGATCTAATTGGAAAGATCTCCCCTGTGTCGTCAGGCCGTCACACGTTTATCATAACGGCCACAGAGTATTTTACCAAGTGGGTGGAAGCGATTCCGCTTACCTCTACGACAGGACCCCGCATTGTGGAGTTCATTTTGCATAACATCATATGTCATTTTGGTATTCCATCCAAAATAGTCTCGGATAATGGGACGCCTTTCAAGAACAAAGACGTGCGTGCTTTGACCACAAAGTACAAGATTCAGCATAGCTTTTCGACACCCTATTATCCGCAGGCGAATGGGCAAGCAGAAGCGTCAAACAAAATGCTAGTTGCCATCCTTAAAAAGACCATCACAGACAGTCATAAGGATTGGCACATTCAAATCCCACTTGCCCTATGGGCCTATCGCACTAGCATTCGGACACCCACTGGGGCCACTCCGTTTTTGCTCGTGTATGGCTCCGAGGCAGTCATGCCTCTAGAGTTGGAGATTCCTTCCCTACGCATATCAATGCAGGAGTTCATCGATGATGACTCTGCGTGGCAGGCCCGGTTAGACCAGCTTACGTTGCTTGACGAACGACGCGTTAATGCTCTCGAGCATTTACGTATTTATCAAGAGCGACTTAAGAAAGCTTACAACATGAAAGTTCACCTCGAGGGACTTTCGGGTTGGTGATTTGGTTTTGAAGGAAAACCAACAGAATTCTAGTTTGCCATCCCACCTAAGGGACAAGTTTGCGGCAAATTGGTTAGGTCCATATGTCATTGATAGCAAAATAGGACCCGAGACATACCGGCTAGCTTCTCTTGATGGTATCAAGGAAACAGAACCCTTGAATATCAGTCATTTGTGACCATTTCATATCTAAGAGAGCCATATCCCAAAAATGCTCCAAGGATTCTTGCAATCGCTTGGTCAATCCCAAAAATGCTCCAAGGATTCTAACAATCGCTTGGTCAATCCCAAAAATGCTCCAAGGATCTCTAAAATCGCTTGGTCAATCCCAAAATGCTCCAAGGATCTCTAAAATCGCTTGGTCAATCCCAAAATGCTCCAAGGATCTCTAAAATCGCTTGGTCAATCCCAAAAGGCTCCAAGGATTCTTACAATCGCTTGGTCAATCCCAAAATGCTCCAAGGATTTCCACAATCGCTTGGTCAAAAATCAAGAAAATTCAAAAACAACAAAAATCATCAAAAACAACAAAAATTTTGCATCTCATTTCTAGGCATACTCAAATTCATCAATAGAGAGCTCTTCTCGCACTTCATCTTCATATTCACAAAAATCAATCCATCAAAAATACAAAAATACATAGATGCATTAAAGCATTGCATCCATACATTGCATATTTGTGGTCGTATAGGTCAAAGGCACCATAGGCTGTAATTGCTCTGCTAGTCCATCTTGTTCCACACTGTTCCATTTTACAAAAACAACAAAAACACCATGCATTGCTTTTTACCACACTAGAGTCAATGGTCTTTTAATGTATCAAGAGTTTTCGTGATTCAGTCATCATTTTGCTCTTTAGCCATGTAATGTATCAAGTCAAACAGATTTTATGAAGGTAGAGTTACACTTGAAATACACCTTGTTACGTAACATCCCAACACAAATTAAAACACATAAAAATTCCCAAGTTGTGTGAACGAAAGATGAAACCTGCAGGGTAATCCAGGTCACCATAAGTGAAACGGTTATCTTGCTCATCCCCCCGTGCGAATGGTTCTAGAATGCTGAGAATTGACAAAAGGACAAGCTCTTTCCTATCCATTCACCTCCATATACAGTGGTTTTCACCACTACCAAATCCCAATCATAGTTGGTTCCCAAAGTTGTAAGGATTTGTACTACACGTCCCTGCCAAGGATGGGTAGTCATCCCCAAGACCTAAAGGGATCAACACCATTCACAAACAAAATTCCAACAAATCATCATCCTAACACTTTCCATTCACCTTTGGTCTCCAAGTTGTAAGGATTCGTACTATCCGCCCCTAACCAGGATGGGTAGTCATCCCCAAGGCCTAACAGATCAATGCCCTTACTCCATAATCTCCATCACCCCCTTGGTCCCCAACGTCGTAAGGATTCGTACTACACGTCCCTGCAAAGGATGGGTAGTCGTCCCCAAGTCCACAAGGATCAAGGCCACTCACCAGCCCAAACTCACAATACTCAAAATACAAAATCAAATAACAGTGGTTATCACTACTATTCAAAATCCTTGCTCAAAAAGAATTAATAGAAAATAAACAAGTGATTTTCATCACTATATAGACGAGCAACTTTCTAAATCATTCAGCCAACAAATATCCCGAACTTGAATCCCCGGAATTCTCAAGCATTCGAAAACCATCTAGGTGATCCTCATTACAGGTTTGGTTGATAGCCTATCTCGGCAATGGTGGTATCCTACCCGCATGACGATATGTCCGTCACATTCGCTTTGCGTATGTGCAGACCAATGTTTGCATAAGGATGAGCTAGCTTATGGTATCCTGGATAACACCGCAGATTAATCTAACTAAATACAACAAAGGAGTTAGTGGAGCTAATTAGGTGATCCTCGATACGAGTTCGGTTGAAAGCCCATCCGGCACTCGGCGGTATCCCGACAAATACCACATAAATGAACTCAATTGCACACACAGGGATGTGAAATAGCTTGGTCAAAAACAAGTCCGATTCATACCTTGTTCAAAAGTCTTGTAAGATAAAGTACAGTCATGGCTAGTAAGTTAAAACCGTCTGAGTCTCAGAAAACCTTAGCTACATTTCTAAACCAATCGCGCTACTTTTCATCCTTACAATACCATCAGAAAATACAAAAAAAGAAAAACCACATGTATACATACAAAGTCATGCATCACAGCAATCGCCTAAAAGACAAAATAATAGAGTTCTAAATAGTCTATGGTGCCATAGCCAAACATCACAAAGTCCATCCATCCATTTCATTTCTGCATATCACATATAAATCAAAAACATTTGCATTCATCACAACATATGCATCCATCAAAATAAATCAACATACAACAATCGCATTTATCATACCATATGCATCCATCAATATAAAGTAGCATGCATCCATCAACATCAATCATTGTGCATAACATAAAATCATGACATATACACAAAGAAAGAAAATCAAAACAACAAAAACATCCCAAAAATGTAACACAAAAACATAAGCAATAAGCATTGCCGGACACAAGTGCTCTTGCACTTAACCTCTTGGCATAAAAAAATCGATGTCGGGGCTCAAATTGTCACTCTCCTACTTCCCCAAGAAGGCTACCATAGCCGGACCGCTCCACGGGAAGACGGGTTTTTGATGATTTCACCCCATTATGGCATCACCAAAAGGGTTAACACCCACCAAAAATAGGTCCAAATGTCGGGAAATTGCACGTGCTTAAACGGTAAAACATCTAAAGGCACCCTTGCACAAGTCATCTTGGGTCAAGCGACTCGTCGCTTTTCTCATGAAGGTCATTCCCTCATCGATTCGTCGCTTGAGGGGGTAGTCACACTTAGTCACCAATCAACAAGCACACACCCAATCAAAGCAATGACATGCATTCAAAGAATCATTGACAAAGACAATTACGCTCCTGCTTGGGGCAGTAAACAAGCAATAATCAAATTGATCAAACACTTGGCATTCCCGAAGCATGAACACAAGGTTCCCCCTATGGACAAAAGGTTACGCCCTTTGCCTAATCATGACTGATCAATGTCCAAGCTCAAGTCACACCTCACCAAAATAGGTTAACACTTGAAATCAAATTCCTTAGCTCGTCAGAAGCAAGGATTCAAGAATGCATGCCCTTCCCATACTTGGGGCATCAAAAGTTGGTTAGGTTACCAAGAAACCCTAATCATTAGTGCTTTGGTTATCTATTTTTGCTCAGCACTGCATCACCCGCAGTGCTTCCCAAAAAGGGGCATCTGTAGACACCAAAACAGCACCAATCCGATTAAGTGACTACAAACACTGATCGCATTGACACACACAGCTTTCAGGGCAGCCCTCAGAGGTCAAACAATGGTCCTAGCCACTTACACAACATTTTAGAAGGTCGAAAAGTAAACAAAACAAAGCTGGTCATTTTAACAAGCCTTAAGCAAGAACAAGCCTTAAGCAAAAGAAACAAAGCAAACCTTAAGCAAGAGCAAACTTTAAGCAAGAGCAAACTTTAAGCAAGCAAGCCTTAAACAAAGCGAACCTTGGCCAAGGGGCGCACGACGCGCAAACGCGACACCTAAGGCCCAAAGACCTGGCCAAGGGCATCGGACGTCGCGAAATCGCGACACCTAAGGCCCCCAGGTCACGATTCGCGACAAACTGACACCTAAGGCAAAGGGAGCCTTGGCGAGGGTGTCGCAATTGCGACGTCGCAAATCGTGACACCTAAGGCCAAAGGGAGCTTGCCGAGGGTGTCACAATTCGCGACGTCGCAAAATCGTGACACCTAAGGCCAAAGGGAGCTTTGGTCGAGGGTGTCACGATTTCGCGACGTCACGAAATCGTGACACCTAAGGCCCAAAGGGAGCTTTGGCCGAGGGTGTCACGATTTCACGACGTCGCGAAATCGTGACACCTAAGGCCCAAAAGGGAGCTTCGCCGAGGGTGTCGCGATTTCGCGACGTCGCGAAATCGTGACACCTAAGGCCCAAAAGGGAGCTTTGGCCGAGGGTGTCGCGATTTCGCGACGTCGCGAAATCGTGACACCTAAGGCCCAAAAGGGAGCTTTGGCCGAGGGTGTCACGATTTCGTACGTCGCAAATCGTGACACCTAAGGCAAAGGAGTTGAGGGCCGATTTTGCGACGTCACGAAATCGTGACACCTAAGGCCCAAAGGGGAGCCTCACCCGAAGTGTCGCGATATCGCGACGTCGCGATATCACGACGAACTTCGCATTTGCTCAAAGGCGACATTAAAATAATCAAAGGCGCCATTAAATCAATCAAAGGTGACATTTAATCAATCAAAGGCAAACATTAAAATGACTTAAAGCAGACATGAGACAAGTGGCAGCCGAGAACGATCGATTATCGCCTCGTTGTGCATGCGTGCGTAGGTGGGCAGATTGGTAGTTAGCGGACTGTTACAAGGGCGGTCATGTAAGCCCTAGTCAAGGCGGAGTCTCCTCCCTGTTGAGAAGGCATGGCCGCCACGTGGCATCCCTGCGTGCCCCTTTCAAAGAGACCCCATGGGTCTATAAAATGGTGGATTTTCCCACCCAAAAGGAGAGGTTGACAAGCATTTTGAACGCAACGAAGTGCTGCTAAACCAGAGACCCATTTGCATTCCTTTCGAATTCATTCTTCTGCACCTGTAATCTCTTTCGCAAGGGAGGTTATTGGTGGCTGTTAGAAGGTGAATCCGAACCTTCAGATCCGACATTGGACCACAGTAAACCATCAATTTGACGACAACTCTTTCTTCGATATTTTGGGCCCATCCCTAGTGGATTGGTGTCGAAGTCGAGTTTTAACGGGGGCGGCCCGCTTGGGCACCCCACACACGTTCTTAGTTTTAGTTTAATTTATGCTATTTAAATAGTTTACGCTTTCTGTTGGAATATATCCTGCACTACGCTGTATGTTTGAATGTATCTTGCATTACGTTTATCGAATATTATCATGCTCTCGTAGTTTCTATTATCCTACTAACTTGCAGGTAGCGACATCTAGTTCGACAGCAGATTGGCCGACGGTTTTAATGATAGTGGCCATCTGGTGATGTTTTCTGATTTTTGTCATAGTTGCGTAGAATTGTTTTGTTACCCGATCTAATCAGTCTTTTGCACGCATCTTTCATTAATTTCAAAAGAACAAACTTTCTCTATGTGCAGCAGGTGCTACTAACGCTTTCTTTTATTTCTTTGAACGCAGGGAGAACAGCAAGGAGCAAGGATTCATCAGGCACAAGCGGCGGCAACACTTTGGCCCGCCCGTTTCAAATGTGGGCATGCGAAAGAAGATCACTGTGCACTTTTTGTAATAGAAATTATGCTAAGTCTCCTAGCCCTTAAAAAGGGAGGAGATGTGTTGTAACCGAGTCGGCATCATATTAATAAAAAGGGTTGTGCTCCTGCTATTGATTTGATTATATCCGTGTTATTTCATGCATCAAACTAGTTCTGTTTTTATTGCATCTCAGTATTTCTTTCTTTCGAAATCTCATGCTTTCGGAAGTTACACTGACAAGTAAAACATGAAGAAATTACAAAATACATTTATCAAATTCATTGAAGAAAATACTCCTACTTTATTACTTCACTTCAATTTTCATTTGTACAATGTAAATGATAGAATGTGCAAACAATAGACTATTCATATGGCAGACCTTTTCCAAGGTCTTTACATTGTAATATATAGCTTTTACATCACTCCTTCAATAGAAGTTTTCAACTCCTTTTTCTTACATCTAGAAAAGTTGAAAATTGACAAGAGCATTATCACTTTCATAGAAAATTTAAGATTCTAAACAAACCACATTGTTGAAGATAAAGCTCTTTTCTAGGGGCTTTTCATTCTCAACGATCAACTATGCAATCTTGCCATCAAAGGGGGTTCTTTGAACACTATAAACTATCTCAAATGTGATATGGTTCTTACCTAGATATTCTTTAATCTCATATTTGAATCTAAGTATATCCTCAAAAATTGCCTTAACACTACCATTCAACATGTTTATAGGGAATGAAATCATACTACTGATTTTATGGCTAACTTGGATCTTTGCACAAAGTCCCTCAAAGTCTGGAACACAATATTTCCCCAAGCTCTCATTGATGTTTTCTCTAATGATTGGTCCTTATCATCCTAAGTCCTACTCATGGCATTTCCTAGCATCCTACCCTAGTTTCTTTCTTGGTATTATCCTCGTCAACCTTTGGTCCCACTACCCATCAATGTTTGCACACTTTACCATCTATTATCCTCACCACCACTATGCTCCTCTTCATCTTAGGTTCACTGTCACACAAGCCTACCCTTCTCCCATTAGTAATCCCTTAGCTACCTATCTACCCCTAGTTTGCTTATCTGATAAACCCACCTCCACCATGGATCCTCGCTCCATTCTTGTGTTCGTTGTAGCCCTCATTCTTGTATCATACCCTACCTAATTGATTTAGGTATCTTCATTGGAAACCCCTAGATTAATCATTTTCAAAGCATCCCTTTAGCCAGATCCTAGTCTATTCATTTCCAAGGTGCCCTTCCTTATAGCTCCACCATCATCAATGTTAGGATTAAATAATAAAACACGAGCAATAAATAAATACAAAAATAAAACACAGAAGAATAAAGCAATACACGAGACATAGATTTATGTGGTTTACCCAATGTGGGCTACATCCATAGATAAAATAACCAGGCTTTATTATTCCATCTAGAAAATCTTGAAGGGATACAACCTACAGCAAATTCGTCATACTTCCTCTTCGATCTCACAATTACAGTTTCTCTTCCTTCTTCACTGCCTTCACACCCTTCATACTACAACCTCCAATACCATACAACATCCTCTTATAAAACGAGGGTTACAATTTTAGGGTAAATCATTAAGACCCCAAAATAAAAAAAAAAATTACTATTTTTGCCAAATTATTTTTTCTATTGTAATTTACCATTTTTAGTAATTACTATTTTAGGAAAAGTAATTTTCATAGAAACAATTTTTGTTTTTAGTAATTACTATTTTCTATGTTTTTAGTAATTACTATTTTTCGAAAAATTATTTTTCATCAAAAAAATTCCAAAAATTGTAATTCATAAAAAAACTCGGATTAACATGCAATTTGACACACAATTACATAACGTTCATATCATAACATTAAATGCAGCTAAAATAGGACCTCCAAATTAGAATTAGGCTCCACAACCAATAATATCCCACTTGGATACTGATCACAGTAACTCCACCGCTACTGCACCTGCTGGACTATGCTTCAACTTTAGACCTAAAAATTTTCTCACCTTTTACTATCATGTTTGAAGATCAACTAAAACTGAGTAATAACTTATTTCCTCCCTAGTTACTACCCTTATGAACATATCTGTAGGATTTTGGCTAGTGTGTATCTTCTCCAGTTTTAATTGTCCATCTTCTAACACTAAGCATATGAAATGGTACTTGGTCTGTATATGTTTAGTTCTAAAATGAAAGGCTGAATTCTTGGCAAGATTAATGGTGCTTTGACTATCACTATATAATATGTTATACTTCTTTCCCAACTCCTTTATAAACCTTTGTAACCAAACCATCTCCTTACTAGCCTCTATAATAGCAACATACTCTACTTTTGTTGTTGAAAGTGCAACAATCTTCTATAATTTTGAAATATAACTTAATGCAGTTCCACCTATAGTAAAAATATACCATGTGGTACTCCTCCTACTGTCTATATCACCTGCCATATCTGAATTAATATATCCCTGTAAAGAAGTGTTAGAACCTCCAAAGCATAATACTTGAGTGATAGTACCTCTCAAATACCTAAGAATCCACTTCACTACCTCCTAATGTTGTTTTCCTATATTGTTCATAAACCTACTCACAACTCCCATTGTATGTGCAATATTTGGGCTTGTGCACACCATCGCATACATCAAACTACCAACTACTAATGAATAAGGAACCTTGTACATATAGTCAATCTCCTCCTATGTCTTTGGACACATCTCTTTGATTAGTTTAAAATGATTGGCCAAAGGTGTACTAACAGGTTTTGCATCCTACATATTAAATATTTCCAACACCTTCTCAATGTACTCACCTTGACATAGTGTTAATTTACATTTTTGCTATCTCTTTTTATTCTTATACCAAGGATTTGCTTTGCAATACCCAAATCCTTCATTGTAAATGACTCTGTCAATTTTCTTTTAAACACAATTATATCCTACATGTTAGACCCTACAACAAGCATATTATCTACATACAATAACAGGATAATATAGTTACCACTATCCAATATCTTAAAATAAACACAATGGTCAAAATAACATCTACTATAACCTTGTTCTAACATAAACCTATCAAATTTCATATACCACTACCTTGGAGCTTGCTTTAGGCCATACAGGCTCTTTTCAACCTGCATACTAATTCCTCCTTCCCTTTGACATCATACCCTTGTGGCTGCTACATATAAATCTCTTCCTCCAAATCCCCATGGAGAGAAGCTATTTTTACATCTAAATTTTCAAGATGCAAATTCTATATAACCACTAAACTGAAAATAACTCTAATTGAAGTCCTAATGATTTTATGATTTTCATAATTCCAAAAATGATAACCAATTTTTTTAACTCCATATCCAATGAAAGTGCACTTCTTGGATTTTACCTCAAGTTTAGTTATATTTTATTTATCCACATGCAAGAATGCTTCACAATCGAAAGTCTTCAAAAATGACTAGTTAATAGGCTTACCTGTCCATACCTCTTCTAGAATACCACCATCCAGGGAACTTGAAGACCCTTTTTTATTAAATAAACTATAGTATCCACAACATCTATCCAAAACTGTAAGGGTAATATTACTTGTAATCTCATACACCTAGCACATTCCATGATAGTCCTATTCATGCTTTCTAACACACCATTTTCTTGTGGATTTCTTGGAACCATATTCACTCTACGAATCCCATGGTATGAAAAATAATTTTTAAACTCTTTTTTGCAGTACTCACCTCCATTATCTGATTTGAGACACTTCAACTTATTTCCTATCTCATTCTCAACCAAAGCTTTCCATTTATTAAAAGTATTAAAGACATTCAATTTATTTCAAATACAATGAACCCAAGTTTTTCTAGTTGCATAATTAATAAATGTAACATAATAATAAGAGCCACACAGAGATGATACCTGAGTTGGTTCCCAAATATTTGTATGCACAAGATATGGATTTTCACCCTTATTTTCTTTTTCAACTCTGAGAAATCTGACTCTTTTCTATTTTCCATAAATGCAGTGCTCACAAAATTCCAAATCAACCTGCTTCAAACCTAGCAACAAATTCCTTGAGTGGAGAATCTACATCCCATTCTCATTCATGTGTCCAAGATTATGATACCATAAAACTGTATCCACTCTTTTAGAAGCTAAATTAATAGAAATATTATTATTACCAGTACATACATACAACATACCTTCTTTCTCTCCTTTTGCTAATAATAGTGATCCTTTAGCAACATTCCATGAATTTTTTAAGAATGTAATTGTACATCCTTCATTATCCAACATCCCTATGGAAATTAGATTTCTTCTCAAATCAGGAATATGCCTTATCTCTTTCAGCAACCATTGGTTTCCATTATATAATTTTATCTATATCTTACCCTTTCTAATGGTCTATCATCATCCAAATAGACTTGTCCAAAATCACCTTGAACATAATCAAGAAAATATTTCTATGAGGTGTGCAATGATATAAAGCCCTTGAGTCTAGCACCCAACAATCATTAATATTAGCTAGTGAAAGGATTAAAGTACCTTGCAATACATTACCTGCTATTTTTCCTTCTTGATTACCTTATTTTTCTTTTTAAGTCCAATAGTCTCTTTTAAGGTGTCATTTCTTTTTATAATGCCAGCATTCCAACTACTTCCCTTTGAATTTGGATCTATCTTTTTTTTATTTTCCATATTTTCCTAGACTCTTTCTTCTCTCCTTCTGTCTACCCCTATTTTCCATAGTTAATGCATTACCCGATGTCTCACATATGATTTTTTGTTGCATTTCTTCGCTAAGGATAACATCAATAACATCATCAAATTTTAAAGTATTTGAATCAGAAACAAAATTATTGACAACCATGACCAAGGCATTCTAGTTTTTTGGCAATGAGCATAATATCAAAATATCCCTAACCTCATCATCAAAATTTACTCCAACAAAATTTAATTAATTAGTAATCATGTTAAAATCATTTAAGTGATCAGTAATAGACCCACATTCTGATATCTGCATATTAAATAAATGCTTCATAAGAAATGCCTTGTTTGAAGCTAAGGGTTTTTTCATACAATTTAGCCAATGCATTCATTAAACCCTTCGTTGTATTTTTCTTTGAAATTTTGAAGGCCACCGATGATGCCAGGCATAGTTATATTATTCCTAGTGCATTTCTATCTAGAACTTCCCATTTTTTGTCTTATGTCTTCATTGGATTCTTTGCTATTATGCCTAATGGTAGGTAAAGATCCTTATAATAAAGATAGTCCTCCATTTGCATCTTCCATGGTTGGTAATTTTGACCATTAAACTTCTCAACCTAAACCTATCTTATTCTGCCATTGCTCAAACACAAATCGAAAACCCTCCTTTCAATTATGTTTTTTAAACTCTAGGCTTTGATGCCAATTGTTAGGATTAAATAATAAAACACGAGCAATAAATAAACATGGAAATAAAACACATAAGAATAAAGAAATATACGAGATATGGATTTATATGGTTCACCCAATGTGGGCTACATCCACAGAGAAAATAAATAGGCCTTATTATTCCATCCAAAAAACCTCAAAGGGATACAACCTACAACAAATCCATCATACTTCCTCTTTGATCTCCCAATTACAGTCTCTCTTCCTTCTTCACTTCCTTCACACCCTTCACACTACAATCTCCAATATTGTACAAAATCCTCTTATAAAATGAGGGTTACAATTTTAGGATAAATCATTAAGACCCAAAAATAAAAAATAACTACTTGTTTCGACAAATTATCTTTTCTGTCATAATTTTCCATTTTTAGTAATTACTATTTTTGGAAAATTATTTTTCGTCAAAACAATTTCCATTTTTAGTAATTAGTATTTTCAGCAAATTATTTTTCGTCAATAAAAATTCATTTTTAGTAATTACTATTTTCAAAAAATTATTTTTTGTCAATTTTTTTTTTTAAATAGTAATTCACAAAAAAACTCGGATTAACATGTAATTTTACACACAATTACATAACGTCCATATCCTTTCGTAGAGTGGTTCCAAAAATAGCTTAAAAAGGATCTCCAAATTAGAATCAGGATCTACAACCAATAGTCAATCATGACCTAAACCTGCTCTAGTGGTACCTTTCCCATGTGATGATGATCTTGAGTGATTGGGAACATATAACAAATATCCTTAGCTATGATGGGCATTAACAACTTCTAAAACAAAACACTTCCAAAAATTTTGACATGTATCTTTTGCAAGCTTCTAAAGTAATCCCCCTGAATCTATATATATTTTCTTGTAGGAATAACCTTAGACAATGCCATTGCTCAAGTTCCCTTATATTCCTGAGCTCAAGGAGCAATTCCATCTCAAGAGAGACCTTTCATTGGTCTAGAATGGCCATGTTAGAACCCAAAAATTTATAGCTTAATCCAATTGTGGAAGATATCTTTGCCAACCATGGGGTTCTTCTCTTTCTAAATAATTTCAATGGGAATGATCCAGAGCTTTCTAATGAGTTCAATGTTGGAGGAGACCAATCACTTTGTTGAAAAAGGCAAGAAGCTTTCCAAAGAAAAAGGTGGAGTTGTGAGGATGTCCCTTTTGACCCCCTAGGATAGGGTAATGATCTCAACAATGTGTATTTCACCTGTGATAAACTTGATGTCCCTTTGCATAGTTTTAATCTTGCATTTCTAAATTACGTTAGGGATATTAAAGTGATCAATGTGCCCAACTATTATATAGATTCTTAGAACTTTCCATTGATAGTTTTAGAAAGAGGAATACCTTCCATCCTACCCATCAAGGATTACACTTGATCCTCTACAAATATATCCTAGAAAAGCAAGCCTAAAAAGTAGTCGTATCTTGTACTGTCACCCCTCCTAACTCGTCTGTCGACCAAAGTTTGAGTCAATAATCACCTGTCAATGAAGTGATCAATGGTAATGATGACCTGTATTTTGGGTCCCCTAAATCATCCAATTCAAGGAGAAAGCCAATATTCTGGCCCACTACCACATGACACTCTATAGTATGGTAAATTTGATATTTGGTGTTGTTTTCAAGAACAAATAGGCTAGGAGCAAGTGTAAAGATAACCTTAATGTTGTTCAAGAATCCCTTCAACCAAACTAGGTGAAGACCAAAGGTTATCCCTGGAAGGTAACGTTCAAATAAAACCCCTTTAGTGTGAATATTTTTAAACCAATGGGGGAACTCATGGCCAGCATGTTTAGAAAGATCATCTTGGATCCTTTCACCAACACTACTGTAATGCTTTCTACGACAACTAATGTATCTAAGACTACATGGACCATGTACCACCAAGCTACCATGGTTATGGATGATATTTATAGCCAACTCAAATATCTTCAAAAGACTGATGAAGAGACTCCTACAAATAATGTTGAATATACCTAGGATTGAGTCCCATCTTCTCTTCTTTGATGTTCCATATTTATTTATTCATCTTAGAACCCTCAATGGTTTCCTTTTGATCTGTTGAGATTACCGTTTTAGCCCACTAATTATTTTTTTGTTATAGGTCTTTTGACCTGTTATTTTTTTTACTTCATTTGTAAATAAGGTTTTGGGATCCTTTCAAAACCCACTCCTCTAATATAAAAATAAAATAAAATTGTGAAAGAGGAATTTATGACAATATAAAAACCCTAATTATATATTAAATTTTAACCTAAACCATCATTAAAAAACTATAGATTAATTTTAAGTTAAAAATAAGGTTTATCCATAAAAAGGTTAACCGCGGCTCATAGGGCTTACGTAGTAAAATATTACAAATAATCGATACACTATACAATACAATATCCTTATGCCTATATAATACATCTCACAATGATAGCCTTGGCCATGAATCAAATTACAATTACAACGGTACTCTCATCTCCATGAAGGTACTAGAATCTGGTAGACCATAATTGAACCAAGTTGAGTCTCAAGGAAGACACTATCAATAAGTACATAATTTGTTTGACTTTAAAAATATGAATGCAAGAGATAACATCAATAAACTCAAACATTTTTTGAGAGTATTTATTCCTATGAAATAGGCTTGTTTAGCATTTAACATACCCATTTGATTTGATTATGGTTCTAGCCATTATATTGTGCCTAACCAACTTTGCATGTGTATCAAAATTAGGTGTTCTTATTGTAACTTCATTTTTATTTTATTTTTCTAGTAGACCATTTTAAATTCTAAAGCAAAAAAAAAAATCTAAGATGTCAAGCACTAGAAAACAAGTCAGGAGTTAGGCACTGAAAACTAGGTTGAGAATCAGGCACTGGTAGTTGAGAAGCAGGTGCCACCAATAGTCAGGAAGTAGGCATCAAAAATAGTCAGGAATCAGGCACCACCAATAGTCGAGAAGTAGACACCACAAATAGTTGGGAATAAGGTGACACCAACAATCAAGAATCAAGTGCCCACCTTCACCATTTATTGTTGTTCCTTTCAAGATATTTTTGTGCATTGCCAAGCCCAAATGGGATGTAGACTTAAAACACTAGATTAGTAGCAAAAACCTGCATTGACACACACTTTCCACTAAAAACACTAGTCAGGCATAATACTTCATTTTATATCAATTATATGCAAATTTATATATATATAAGTTCATTTCAAATGCTAATTTAAACCCATAATTATGCCCTTAAAAGTGTATATAAAATGAGCATTTTTGGTGCTCATCAAAGGGCATTGGGGTCATGTAAAAACCTCTAATACAATTTAGCAGCTAAATATTTGTTGTTATTAATAGCATATCATAATCCTCATCCCCCTTCATTCTTAGGAATACAAAGTATCCTATTTCATCAAGGTCCATTTTCTTTACTCCTTAGTACCATTCAAGAGGAACCAATGATTAATTTGATCTAATTCTTGAAGAACAACCATTGGGATATTCAACATGGTAGAAACATAAATAGGTATAGATTGAAAGACAAAATTTACCAAGGTAATTTTATCCCCAAAAGAAAGCCACCTATTGGTCCACTTTCCAATTTTCTTCTTAACTTTATGCAACAACCAATTCCAGTATTTATTTTTTTGTCTTTGAGTATTGATAGGGATGCCTAAATAAGTGATAGAAATGGAAATTTTCTTATATCTTAATTTATCCAAGACCATGTATTCCTATTTGGTAGAGCAGTGAAATAAAATGACTTTAGACTTGTATTTATTGATCAATTACCTGATAGCCTTAGAAAAATAGCTAATGATTTGTTTAATTTTAGAAGCTTCCTTAATTGTAGCTTTACCTAATAGGATAGAGTCATCAATAAATTGAAGATGAAATATATGCCTAGCTCCGTAAGCAATGGTAACTCCCTCAAGGATTTCCTTGTCTCTATTTTTGGTTATAGTCCTACCCAAGCATTCAAAAAGAATGATGAATAAATACGGGGAGAGGGGGTCACCTTGCCTAATACCTCTAGAAGCTGGGAATAATTGTGAAGACCTATCATTGATAATAATTGATAGGTAATGAAGAGATACAACCCATAATCCAGTCCATCCAATCTTGAGAGAAACCAAATTATCTCAAAAATTTGATAAAGAAGTGCTAATCCACTCTATCATAAGCTTTGGATAAGTCTAAATGAATGAACATAGAAGGAGATTTTTGCATTTCCATGGAATGGATGGCTAAAAAAGAAAGAGACATTGACTAAAGTATCTCCTAAATCAGTTTTCCAAGACTTTAAAAGCCTCAAAATCTACTACAAGTATCACAAATCCATGTATATCTCCAAAAATACTAGGAAAAATATTGCAATTGCATAGAAACTTATAATTTTTTCCTTTTGAAATCAGTTAATAGGGCTTGAGGGATATTTCACTCAATTTAGCCCCAAACAATGAAATAAGTCTATAAACACTTTTGCATTTAAAAGTTATGGCATTAAAAAAATTCCTAATAGCCTTTAATAATTGAAACATTAAAGTCTCAAATATTAGAGAAATGATGCCAAATCATAGCCTACTACATATTACTTGCTCATTCATTAACGACCACCACTTATCTTGCATTGCATAACTACTATTAATGCCCTCTTAATCTTACATATACCATAGTTTAATTGGATAAAGGTGCATATATAGGTAAAACATCTTGAATGGTTATCATATCAACCAAGATATCTATTTTCTTTGAAAGTATCAAAAAGTATCCTTGAGAGATTCAAATTTAAGACCTAACCAGCCTAATATAGTTGAGCAACCTAAAAGAGTGATGCATATTAATCCATTGCCTATAGAATAAGCATGAGAAGTTAAAATAGTAGTTTGCAAAATGTGAGAGTCAAACCTACAATATATAGTATGCTAAAGACCTTACATAATCCACATATCTTCTTGGTTAGGCATTTACTTAGTGTTTTAACCATCAACATTACTATATTTGATGTTTTTTTGTGCTTCTACTAAGCTCACAAAAAGAAACACATAGAGATTCGATCTATGAACCTCCTTCCTCCTGTGCCCAAGATTTATCTTATCTGACCACTACATCATACAATCTATATTAACCAAAAATATATTCTCATTTTCTTATTCTATACAATATGATCTAATAAGAAATACATGGGCTCAAGCCTATGTCCCTTGTGATGAGAGCCTTAAATGACCTCCAACTAATCATCATAAATATTTTATAAAACTACTCATGGAGTGCACTACCACTTGAAAAGTACCCTAAGACAATAATCCTATGAAGCCTATACAAAGAAGCACATGAAAGTGTGCATAAAAAATCATATGAAAATTTAAATTTGAATTTTTTCTTGCCTTCATCCCTTCAATGGATCTGCTCAAGAAACTCTTAAGGAGATGACCATTTTCAAAATTTGTATTCTCAATCAAAGGATTATAGTACTGGAGTAGACAAAAGAACTCTAAGAATTTTGTAAATATGAATGATAAAGAGAGTAAAAATTATCCCCAAATTTGGAGGAAATATTGGAGGCTCCAAGGAAATTTTTAACATGACCAAGTAGTGCTCATTAATACCCACTCTGATACAATATTAGAATTCACAATATTTTCAAAAATTAATAGAAGCAAACCATCCACTCAAATATTATAACAAAGATAGAAAGAAGGACAAAAAAGAGAAGGATTTATTAGGAACATATAAACACCATAAATAATATTACACAACACTCCAATAATTAAATAAGAAGTGTGAAGGAAGTATTTATGGCAATATCAAAACCTTAATTATATCATAAATTTTAACCTAAGTTATCATTAAAAACTACTTTAGGATAATTACAAGCTATAAAGAGGGTTTAACCATAATAAGGTTAACCACATCCTATAGGGATTACATAATAAAATATTGCAAATAATTAATACATTGTACAATGCACTATCCTTAGGCCTATCTAATGCATCACATAATGAAGGCCTTGGTCCATGAATCAGACTATAATTTCAATGGTACTCTTATCTCCATAAAGGTACTATAATATAATAGACCATAAATAAACCAATATGGGTCTCAAGAAAGATAATATCAACAAGAAAAACATACAATTTGTTTGAATTTAGAAAAAATAATGCAAGAGATAACATTAATAGACTCACATATTTTTTTAGAGTATTTATTCCTAAAAAAATAGGATTTTTTATCATTTCACCTAGCTACTTGGCATGATTATGGTTGTGCCTAACCAAATTTGCATATGTATCAAACTTAGGTGTTTTTATTATCACTTCATTTTTTTTATTTTTATATTAAACCATTTGAAAAGTCTAATCCAAAAAAATCCTAAGATGTTGAAAATCTTAGAATCTCAAAAAATATGTTGAAATTTTGGTATTTTTATAATAGATTTATTTATCTACATGGTAGCCTATGGATTTGTACCATATTTGAATAAGTTAACTTTCCATCCAACATATATCAAAATAATTTATATAACTATTAAACCATTACAATTGGATATATTCTAGTAAATATCTTGAAATTTTGGTAATTTTATAATGGATTTATTTATCTACATGGTAGCCCATGGCTTTGCACCATTACAATTAGATATATTCTAGTAAATATCTCTACTAGTTATTTAGGCTTCACATATTTGCATGCATTGTGGGATTAATAATTTAATAGCTAAGATATATGTATACTTTAGGAGTAATTATCATATCTTTGACCATATATTCATCCTCACATCTTTGCTTTGTGGGCTTTTATAAATATTTTGATATTATTCTTTGATATTTGTTGTTTGATAGGTTTAAGGCTCTAGGATTTTCAATTCTTTTGATATCACTTTGATGGATCTTTATAAGGTTATTATTTATAATGTATACACAAATAATAGAGTCATTTATGGAATATAAGGCATCATTGATGTTCAACATGGTTGTCAACTAACACCTATCTTTTATGATATTTATATTTATGAGAGTGAAGAGATTATGTAAAATATACTAAAAAATAGAAATTAACATTTATTATTTAGAGCATATAACAATATTATTGTTCTTTTTACATATAATATCAATTTGATGTCCCATTCAAAAATGTATCCATAGATAACTAGATACTTTAGCATCCTTTTATGATACCTATGGTTTGTAAATAAATCTTGGGAAAAATATTA
Source organism: Wollemia nobilis (assembly GCA_028583015.1). Classification (NCBI taxonomy): domain Eukaryota; kingdom Viridiplantae; phylum Streptophyta; class Pinopsida; order Araucariales; family Araucariaceae; genus Wollemia; species Wollemia nobilis. Next base: position 343,378 of record JAQPPZ010002631.1, read on the forward strand.
CTTTTGATACTTCTAATCAAGAGGTGGATCCAATTCCTATATCTTCATATGTATGCTTCTACTTTATAGGTATACTCTTCACATTGATAATACAAGTATGTTCAATATTAAGGATTATGCAATTCTCCTTCATTTGACTTTAATTCCAAGATATTTAGATAAAGATTTACCTCTTGTTTTTTATAGTTACACATACTCTTTTCTATGGAAGTGATATTAGCAGACAATACCCAAATCAAGAAGGTTCTCATTTCCATGTCCTCTAAAAATAGATCTATTTTCTAAGCTATCATTTTACATACGTTGATATTAGTTTTATTAATAACTTCTATTATTTTTCTAATGGTCATATGATATATAGGTTTAGATAAATATCAAATTCTTAGATAGACAATTGTAGATGCCTTGCTTTCAAATCATCCATGCAACAAGCAAACCATGGGAACCACTTTACATGTTATGTTAAAACCTACTCTTTATTCCATTGTTAATCTTGATATGGATAGATTAGTTCCTCATGGATTTTAAAAAGATGATCTAAGGTCTCTCCATAAGAGACAAAAATAAACATTTGAGAAGAGATAAACAAAGCCTAATTTTGGTCTATGAAACTTTACCAATAATATATTTCTTATTTTACTTCAATGGAACCATATAACCATTAGTATATATTAGATTTCAAGTACACTATTGCTTAAGGATTTCCTTAACATAGTATGTATAAAGTTTGCTCTTGTTAGCTTTGTATCTAAGTTGAATTATCACATTCATCAAAAAAACATGATTAACAAATTTGTTTTCCAATATCAAAATTAAGAATCATTTTATTTTATTTTATATGTGAATGCTTCTTTCAGTAGTATTTTTTTAATTGTTAAGATATCCATGCAACTCCTTTAGCTCTTTTACAAAGATAGTTTGATTAATATATATATATATAATAATTTTATATCAACCTAATCATCTCAAACAATATAACTTATTTATTATTATTATTATTAATTCTAAGTTTATATAATATTTAGTATTGGGATAAATATAATATCCTTATAATTTATCTCTAAAGTAATATATCTCTAAAGTGGTCTATACATCTGGTCGTACTCCTAGTCCGAACCCTTATATCCATGTAGCTATTATTTGGAAATTCCATTCAACACCATATACATGCACCATTATAACATGCATTAATCGGAGTAGTAATAACAAAGCATATTTTTTAGGCGGGTTGTCTAATAGGTATCTGCTTTAATAAAATGTTATATTTTTAATATTATAATTATTTAAGTTATAATTTTAAATATAAATAATAATTTAAATAATTATAATATATTTTTATTAATTAGTTTTAATAATTACCCAAAAACTGCGTACGTCTTTAGTTAATTCTGGACAAGCGCACCCATATTAACTTTCCTGCCACCAATTTTGAAGATGTCACTTGTGCTAGTCTTGGGCGTGGAAAAAACACAGGAATCTTCTCCATACGTCGATTTTCCAGGTACGTTGTCAACAGTCAGCAGTCTACTCGGTGGAGAAAATCACTTGTCGCGTTAATATCTAATAATTGTCACATGCCAATAGAAAAAATCAATGTAACCCTTGATTCCAATAAAGACCAATTGCCGCGTCTGGAAACTTAAAAAAGAAAATTCACCGGCGCGTTCCACGTTCCAATATTTTCCTATTTTTGAAAGGAATAAACTACAAATTGATTTAAATATATGTTTTGTTGATTTCTCTAACCCTTATTATTCATGGTTTTCTTGGTCTAGAGAAAATGACCAGAGAACGAATGTTCAGTTTGCAAGACCCGTCTTAATAGTTATTAAGAGTTATCGATAAAGTTTGCGGCCACACAAATGGCCTCTGTGGTGTCCCTTGATCTTAAGGGTGAAGATCGCCATCCAATTTAATTCAAGAGATTTATGCCCCTCTTCTTTCTTACAAAATGTTCTGCTCTTATTGTTTATTGTTACGTTCTCCAACTCCAACTCCTCTGGGCAGATACTATACTTGCGATAGATCCAAATGTAAGTAAATTCGAGAACGATTTGGATACGGTTATAGACAATCTTGTCCAAAACACATCCTCATCTGGTGGCTTCAATACTTTTGTTTCCCGGTAAAGCCCAAACAAAATTTATGGCGTCCTTCAATGCCTGGGAGACTTATCAGAGAAGGAATGGTACACGACATCTTTTAAATAAGACATGATTTTTATTTTAGAAGATACTAATAATAATAATTAATTAAATAATATATTTTTATATAATACTAAGTATTATATAGAGATCAAGTTTAATATAGAGACTAAAAGGCTCATTACCTTGTAAGATCTCGTTGGTTATGGCCTTTACATTCATAGATTGACATTGTGGGATATGACTATCTCTAACGGGTTTAATACTAAAAAATATCTCTATACTCTTATCTAGACCTACGATGGATTTCTTTAGAGATTTATGGGTGGATGAGCTTCGAGAATAAAATCATCTTTTTTGTTTATCTATGGTGATAGTAAAAGAGCATATTAGTAGAAGCTCTCTTCAAGGATGAAACTATTTTGATGGATTTTTTTTTAGTGAACCTTATTTAGATGATAAGGAAACTACAGTTCATAGGTTTCTATGGAAAGACGATGGTGAAATCTTTGAACTTTTTTTTATTTGCATCATTATAAGATAGTTCATTCATTTTATCACATAAACAACAAACGAACCTCCTTACATATTTCAAATGTCCTTTAGTTGAATTTATTTCTGTAGGGGTCACTTTCACTTTCAATGAAAATACTCTAATTTTTTATACCTTGTTACCTTGTTACCCCATCATTGTTCTTTAAATTCATTGGTGAGCAAAAAAGTAAATTCGGTGCTACCAAGCACCAAGCAAATAGAATTACGACTATGGAAATTTGTCAACGTTAATAGTTGGTTGATAAATGTAGAAGAAGCTAAGTTATTCAATGTTTTAAGTTGACATGTTAATGCATTTGCATGGGACTATAGTGATATAAATGAAGAAAACGACGAAGCAGTTTGATCATATTGATTGATATCCATATAAAGGTTACAATGCATGCAGTTATTAGTTGGTTTATCTAACCAACCTGGTGGTTAATCAACCAACCTAGAGAGCGCCTACGAGCGCTACCATTTTGCCAAGATGTAATACAATGACATATATGACATATATGCTAACATCCCCCCTTATTACATTATTGGCAAATTCCAATAGTATCTCGAAACTTTTCATATTTGATACGCCCAAGAGCTTTGGTAAAAATATCTGCAACTTGTGCATCAGTAGGAATGTATTGAAGTTGTATATGGTGCTTGGGAACTGCATCTCGAATGAAATGACATCTGGTATCAACATGTTTGGTACGTTCATGAAAAATTGGATTTTTGACAAGATTCAAAACACCTTGATTGTCGCAAAACAAATGAAGAGGAAGATTCTTTGGGAGACCCATGTTTGTAAGAATGCGACTTAACCACATTATCTCATAGACTGCTTCACTTGCTGCGCGATATTCTGCTTCTGTAGAAGATAAAGCAACCACTTGCTGCTTCTTACTGTGCCAGGAAACAGGTCCAGATCCAAGATGAAAAACATATCCAGAAGTGGATTTACGATCATCAAGGGATCTAGCATAATCTGAGTCCGTGTAACCTAGTAGGAAAAACTTATTATTCTTTTTGTATTCCAGACCATAATTTGTACTGCCATGAACATAATGAAGAACTCTTTTTGCTGCTTTCCAGTGACTCATCTTAGGCTCTTGCATGAATCTTGAAAGATATCCCATAGCAAAACTGAGATCTGGCCTGGTATTTGTCAGATATAGGAGACTCCCAATCAATCGGCGATAGAGAGTACCATCTACCTGAGGTGATTCATCATATCGGGATAACTTAAGTCCTTGCTCCATTGGAGTTGCTTTTGACTTACAGTTAGTCATCCGATATTTTTCTACTAAAGTCTTGGCATATTTCTTTTGTGTTACTCTGATATGAAATCTTTGCTGAGTAACTTCTAAACCAAGACAATAGTGCAGAAGTCCTAGATCTGTCATTTCAAATGAATGCTTCAAATCATTTTTTACTAAGTCAATCATTCTTTTCGAGCTTCCTGTTATGATCAGATCGTCTACATAAAGTACAAGGATCACTATATCAGAACCATTTTTCTTAATATAGAGATTTGCATCAGAAGGACTTCTTTTGAATCCATGCTGCACAAGGTGACTGTCTATCTTGATATACCAAGCTCGAGGAGCTTGTTTGAGCCCATACAAGGATTTGATCAACTTGCATACTTTTTGTTCTTGCCCCTCGACTATGAATCCTTCTGGTTGAGTCATGTATACTTCTTCCTGTAAGTCACCATTCAAGAAGGCACTTTTAACATCCATCTGATGCAACTTCCACCCAAACTGAGCTCCCATGGCACAAAGTACTCGAATGGTAGTCATTTTTGCAGTAGGGGCAAAAGTCTCTTCATAGTCTATACCTTCTTTCTGAGCATAACCCTTTGCAACAAGTCGGGCTTTATGCTTATCAAGAGATCCATCTGCCTTATACTTTACTTTGAACACCCATTTGCAGCCTATGGGTTTCTTTCCTGTTGGCAGATCGACTAACTTCCAAGTTTTATTTTTTATGAGAGAATTATGTTCTACATCCATGGCCTTTTTCCATTGTGGTTTATCAAGTGCAGATTGAACCGTTGTGGGTTCATTTTCATTCAATGTAGACATATAAATCTTTTCGTCATCCTCATCTTCTTCTCTAGCATTTTCTGTACCCACTGACAAATCATCAAAGTGTTGACAAAGTTCGTCAACCTCTGAAGTAGATTCCTCTGCTCTCATTTGCTGAGTCATACTGCGAGTACATGGCCTATCTAGAGATAGATCTGGAAGAGAGTTCAACTTAGCATCTCTCAAAGTGCTAGTGTACCATTTTGGAACTTTCTGTTGTTGTTGTGGAAGTTGATCCTCCTTCTTAGATTCTTCTTCATCTAGATATACAGTTGTGGATGTGTCTTTTGATGTGAAAGCTTCATCAAATATAACATCTCTACTCACGTGTGTCTTCTTGGTCTTAGTATCAATCAATCGATACCCTTTTGAATACTCATCATAGCCAAGAAAGATACACTACAGGGTTTTCTCATCCAATTTCCTCCTTTTCTGTTTTGGAATGTGCATGAATGCTTTACATCCAAACACCCTTAGATGAGAAATGGAAGGTTTCTTACCACTCCAAGCTTCTTGTGGTGTTTTCCCTTGTAGAGCTTTAGTGGGTGCTCTATTTAGGAGGTATAATGTTGTGTTTATTGCTTCTGCCCAATATTGATCCTCAAGATGTGCTCCCTTTAGCATACATCGAACCATTTCCATAATGGAACGATTTCTCCTTTCTGCAACTCCATTCTGTTGAGGTGTATAGGCTGTAGTCAGTTGTCTTTTGATCCCATGCTTCTTAAGAAATTCTGAAAACTCTTCAGAGGTGTATTCCCCCCCCGATCTGAGCGGAGAGTTTTTATCAAACAACCTGACTCTTTCTCAACAAGTCTCTTGAACTGTTGAAAGTAGAGGAATGCTTCTGATTTCAACTGAAGAAAGAAAACCCACATCTTTCGTGAGTAATCGTCAACAAATAGTTGAAAATACTTCTTCCCACCATAGCTGGATGGCATAGGACCACACAGATCGGTATGTACCAGCTCTAAAGGTTGTGTAGCTCGAGAGGAGCTTGCTTCAAAAGGTACTCGGTGTTGCTTCCCTGCTAAGCAATCCGAGCAAACTGGTAAGATAGACGAGAGTGGGGGTAGACCGATCACCATCCCATATTTGTATAATTCAAGCAAATATCCAGAACTGAGGTGCCCATAACGTCTATGCCAGAGAGAGGTGGCCTCTTTTGTAGTTGCAGCCAGAGCAACATGAGGAGTTGAAAGGGCATCGAGAATGAACAAACCATGTTTGTAGGATCCGGTTGCAACATGTTTACCACAGTGGGTGATAAAACATCTCTTCTTGCCTTTGATAACTCGAAACATGACAGCCATATTTCTATCCAACATTTGTGTGACTGAAAGTAGATTATTGGCTAAACCTGGAACATAGAGTACTTTCTCAATTTTACAATCACCATCAGGAAGAGACACAGAAATATCCCCTTCTCCCTTTACTTGATAGACTTGATTGTCAGCAATGGTGACTGGCTTACCCTCTTTCTCCACAAAAGTATCAAACCATGATTTGTCTCCAGTCATGTGTTTGCTGGCTCCTGAATCAATATACCATACAACATCGATATGGGAAGACGAAGTATGGGTCATGAGCACCTTGTGTGCTCTTTCAGAGTCAGAATGTGAATCGGACCCAGGAGAATCGGAGTCTGAATTGGAGTCAGCATAAGCAACATGGCCTTTAGATTGCTTATGTTTGTTGTATTTCTGTTTGTTTTTGCCCTTCTTCTGAGGACCTCTATCATTTTGTTGCTTGTTTTTGAACCAACACCTGTTGGTGTCATGGTTATTCATATCACAAATCTTGCAATATTTTGTATCCTTCTGTTGATTTTGCTTCCCTTTGCCTTTGGAAGAAGGACCCCCTTTTTGAAACTGTCCTTGTTTTCTACCACTTTGTTGTGTGGAAAGAGCATTATCTGGTACATCATCTTTCTGGATCTGAGTTGCCTCCTCAGTCTGAAGCAAATTTACCAGCTCCACAAATGATACTTGTCTACCAGAAACATTGAGAGAAGTGATCAACATCTTGTAGGAATTTGGTAATGCTCTCAAGATAACAGAGTTCAAGACATCATCATCCACAGGTTTTCCCATAGCATTCAATTTGGCTTTCAAGTCAGCCACTCGACAAAGGAATATATCAACTGTTTCCCTAGAATTCATACTGAGATTATGTAGTTGAGTTTGAAGATGAAGAATAGTGGATTGATTCTTTCCTTCATATACTGTGATCAAGGCATCCCAAGCTATCTTACTAGTTTTTGCATCACAAATATGAGGTTGCACCTCATCTGTAGTAGCAAGCAAGATAAACACAAGGCTCTTCTTATCTTTCTTATCCCAAGCATCTTGATCTGTTCCTGTTGTCTGAGGGCGTTTTGCAGTGCTAGTCACTACATCCCATAGATCTTCCAACTGAAGAATAGCTTTCATCTTTGTCTTCCATGGAACAAAATTAGGACCTTTCAACAATTGTGAATCTGAAAGATACTTATGAATTGTGGCCATTATGAAGGTTCCTTATATCACCGATTGGTCTCCCTTTCTTTATACCTGCCAGATCTTTATATCGTAACCATTCAGTATATACCTGCCCTTACGTGAGGGAGACTATAGGTATATAGGAACAATATACTACTCAATATGTACCCGCCCTTACGTGAGGGAGACTATAAGTACATATGAGAAGCACAATATATCGAACATAGGCGATATTGAAAGGGCATCGTGTTGTTAATGACACCTACCATAGAAAATTTTATTCCTCATGCGTGGGGCGTAACTTCCCCTAAACACTTTGGAAAAAACTTTCGTCAGGATTTACGCCTAACAACAATCACGATGTGGGTATGAAATGGGAAAAAAAACTGGTTTGCCTTATTTCTCCCCGACGATTAATAGAGAACAAGCTCAGACGTCGTTGTTGCAGCTATATTAGGCGGCGAATACAGTAGTCCAAAGCACGACAACATTACCTGTAAGTGTGGACCAGAGGTATCTCAAATACCGAACGCTGCTTGTGCAATAAATTGCACAAATAGGGTATAAATTTGGGGTCTTATATTTTTTGTAATTTATGATTGTTAATGCACAAAAAAAAGATATTTAAATGCAAAAGAAACAATCACAAATGCCCACAAATTTAAACACCTATTACAAATTTAGCAATTATTCTGCCAAATGATTGGTTTTCCCCCCTTTATCTTACAATTTTGCAAATGAAACATGTGAAGACCTGAGATCTCTCCCCCGTCAAGTTGCAAAATAGAAAAGGAGTGGGAAAAAAATGGTACCTGAACACCCAAAAAAAAAAATTTGGAGCCGTCAAGGCGTCATTTTGACTGCACAGGCATCAAAAAACCATGTCTGGGCATCAAACGGGCATTTCGGGCGTCAAATAAGCGACCCGCCGTCAACAATCAAGCGATCCGCCGTCAAAAAACCGTAGGGCGTCAAAAAAAATGCACCCGCCGTCAAAAAATTGCACCCGCCGTCACAGCGCACGCAGAGGGAATGGAAACCGTGACCTACCGCCAAACAACCACCGCACTTACCATGGGAGCCAGAGGGCCCGATGTGAACAAAGAGGAACTAGGCCAGTGTTAACAGCATCGGGGCCGGAGAAGAGGGAAAAAAAGATAATCCCACATGGCCTGTGCTGCCACTGTGGGGATCTTTAAAGGTGCGGAAAGTAACTATATCTTTCGGTTGCCTTCGGGCAACCACCCCGCCCTTTTGCCTCCGTAATCGTGCACCGTCGACCCACGTGCCCGATCCGCCCTGTCTTTGCCTCACGTGTCCTCGGTTTGCGTTGCGTGCCTCTATCGGTTTGCATTGCGTGCCTCTATGTGTTGTCCTCTGTCTGCATCCGGTCAGTCTGCCATCCATCCTCTATTTGCATTCGATCAGTCTACCATCTGTCACGTGTTCTATTGGCAGGTTTAGTCTATCCTCTATCTACATTCGATCAATCTATCGTTCGTCCTCTGTCTACGTTCGTCAGTCTGTGTCAGTCTGTCGTCCGTCCTCTGTCTGCGTCCGGTCAGGCTTGTCTGCATCTGTAGTCTATCCGTAGCTCTGATGCCATGAAGAAAACGACGAAGCAGTTTGATCATATTGATTGATATCCATATAAAGGTTACAATGCATGCAGTTATTAGTTGGTTTATCTAACCAACCTGGTGGTTAATCAACCAACCTAGAGAGCGCCTACGAGCGCTACCATTTTGCCAAGATGTAATACAATGACATATATGCTAATAATAAAAGGAATCCATCTCGACATATGCATTCATAGAATTTATACTACTAAGAAGAAACATGTTCATCAACCCTAAAGAATGATGAATCCTACTTTGAGGGACATGGTAAAGACTAGGATTAAAAGGCTACTAGTGATAGGATTTATCTACCCTATCTCTAATAGTGAATGGGCCTCACCATTGGTCGTTATTCCCAAAAAGAATGAAAAAAAGTGAGTGTATGTCAATTACAAAGAACTTAACAACTCCATACAAAAAGACCATTTTCATTACTTTTCATAGATTAGGTACTTGATACCCTCCTTAAGAAAAAAAATTTCTTTCCTAGATGGTTTTAGCGAGTACAATAAAATACACATGGTATTGAAAGATCAAGATAAAAATACTCTCACATGCCCCTAGGGAATCTTTGCCTATAAAATCTTACCTTTTGGGTTGTGCAATTCTCTTGGCACTTTTTAGTGGTCCATTCTCTCTATCTTTGTGGATCTTACTAATGAATGTGTCAAAGTATAATGGATGACTTCATGATTTATGGGAAACCTTCGATGAAGTCATCCATAATCTGGACAAGTCCTTACCTAGTGTGAAGCCTATAATCTATCCTTAAGCAACGAAAAGTGTTTAACGATGATAGATGAAGGTATCATATTAGGGCATCATATTTTGGCACAAGATATCAAGGTAGACCTTAAGAATATAGAGGTTATAAGTCAGTTTCCTCCACCTCAGACTCAAATAAATGTTAGGAGCTTCTTAGGACATGTTGGTTATTATAGCTACTTCATAAAAAACTTTAGTAAGCTCATTGCTCCATTATTTACCCTCACTAAAATATTGATTTCAAATGGACCAAGGAATGTCAAGAGGTATCCAAAACCATTAAGAAAAAATTGACCATTGCATTAGTACTAAGAGAATTCGATTGCAATCTTCCATTTCACATCCATACTAATACTTTCAACTCTACAATAGGTGTTGTCCTCAGTCAATGAGATGAGGAAAACAAGAAAATTTATGTTATCTACTATACCAATAAAAACTTAATGAGTGTTGATAAGATATATATATTTTTATTTACATGGTGGAATCGGTAGCTGCCATGAATCTGGGTAGACTGACTAAATTTTTATGGCCGCCATAGTATTCTATGTTGTCCACTCCAAAAGTAGCCACATAGATCTCTACGCAGTCCACCCCTATAACCACCATTCCACGATCATTTTAAATATTTTACACCATTGAAAGCAGGGTTATGCAGAAGGGATAGTACCAAAAAAGTAATATTAAATTCAGAGCAAATCAAGGTGAATCATGTATAAACTTCAGGGTGAATTTTTTAAAATTTTGTAAAAACTTTATCAAAATATGGTGATTTTTTGAAAATTTTACAAATAATTTTTTTTTAATTTTTGGAGGTATTTTTGACCTATTAAATCATATTAAAACTTCATAAAAACACCACCATTATATTGGGCTCGAAAAGAGATTTCCAACGAGTACAAATATACCTATGTTTGGATATATATTGATGCCTAAAACTATGAAATTATTATCAGTCACCCTCTACCAATTGCCTTTTGCCAGTCACCTTCTGCCAATCACCCTCTATTTGTCACCTTCTGCCAGTCACATTCTTTCAGTCGCCACATGGTGACTGGAAGAAGGTGACTATCAGAAGGTAACTAGTAGAGGGTAACTAATAATAGTTTCATAGTTTTAGGCATTAATATATATCTACACATAGGCATATTTATACTCATTGGAAAGCTCTTTTTGAGCCCGATCTAATTGTGGTAATTTTATGAACTTTTAAGATGATTTAATAGGCCAAAATCTACCCCAAAATGACATTACTTCCTCACCACCATCGTTGGAAAGATCTTTTCAAACCCGATCTAATGGTGGTGTTTTCATGATATTTCAAGATGATTTAATAGGTCAAAAGTGGTCTCAAATATTGTGGTAAGGAAGTAATTTTATTTTCGGGTCAATTTTAACCTATTAAATCATCTCAAAACTTCATAAAAACACCACCATTAGACCAATATTGGAAAGAGATTTCCAATGAGTATAAATATACCTATGTCTAGATATATATTGATGCTTAAAACTATGAAATTATTATTAGTCACCCTTTGCTAGTCACCTTTTATCAATCACCTTCTACCAGTCGCCATGTGGTGATTGGTAGAAGGTGACTAGCAGAGGGTGATTGACAATAATATCATAGTTTTAGGCATCAATATATATCCAAACATAGGCATATTTTCCTCATTGAAAAGCTTGTTTCGATTCCAATCTAATGTTGGTATTTTTATGAAGTTTGAAGATGATTTAATAGGACCAAAGTGGCTCCAAAGATGGTGGTGAGGAAGTAATATAATTTTGAGATATATTGTGACCTATTAAATCATCTTAAAACTTTATAAAAACACTACCATTAGATCAGTCTCAAAATGAGTTTTCCAACGAGTACAAATATGCCTATGTTTGGATATATATTGATACCTACAACTATGAAATTATTATCAGTCACCCTTTGTTAGTTGTCATGTGGAGACTAACAAAAGGTGACTGGTAGAAGGTGATTGGCAGAAGGTGACTGGAAAAATTTCATTGATAAAGGGTGATTGACAATAATTTCACCACTATATTTGAGATAATGTTTGACCTATTAAATCATATTGAAACTTCATACAAAATACCACCATTAAATCAAACTTGAAAAGAGCTTTCCAACGAGTATAAATATGTCTATGTTTGGATATATATTGATGCCTAAAATTATGAAATTATTGTCAGTCACCCTCTGTTAGTCGCCATGTGGTGATTGGCAGAAGGTGACTAGTAGAGGGTAACTAATAATAATTTCATAGTTTTAGGCATCAATATATCCAAACATAGATATATTTATACTCATTGGAAAGATTTTTTTGAGCTCGATATAATGGTGGTGTTTTGATGAAGTTTTGAGATGATTTAATAGGTCATAATCTATCTCAAAATGACATTACTTTCTCACCATATTTGGAGCCACTTTGGTCCTATTCAATCATCTTGAAACTTCATAAAAACACCACCATTAGATTAGGCTCAAAATGAGCTTTTCAAAGAGTACAAATATGCTTATGTTTGGATATATATTGATGCTTAAAAATATGATATTATTATCAATCACCTTCTGCCAGTCACCTTCTACCAGTCGCCTCTTGCTAGTCACCATATGGTGACTGGTAGAAGGCAACTGGTAGAAGACGACTGATAGAAGGTGACTAGCAGAGGGTGACTGATGATAAGTTTATAGTTTTAGGCATCAATATATATCCAAACATAGGCATATCTATATGTGTTGGAAAGCTCTTTCTGATCCTAATCTAATGGTGGTGTTTTGATGAAGTTTTGAGATGATTTAATAGGTTAAAATCAATCCCAAAATGAAATTACTTCCTCACGACCATATTTGGATCCACTTTTGACCTATTAAATAATATTTAAATATCATGAAAACTCCACCATTAGATCAGTTTAGAAAAGATCTTTCCAACGAGTACAAATATACCTATGTTTGGATACATATTGATACCTAAAACTATGAAATTATTATCAATCACCCTTTGTCAGTCACTTTTTACCAGTTAGCTTCTACGAGTTACCTTATGCCAATCACCATCTGCCACTCACCTTCTACCAGTCGCCATGTGGTGAGTCACCTTATACCAATTGCCTTATACCAATTACCTTTTGCCAATTGCCTTCTACCAATCACCTTCTACCAGTCGCCTGATTTGAGTTTCTCCAAGAGGAAAGTGAAAGAAGGGTTACCTTTTGCCACTAATCTTGTGTTAGCTGCCTGATATGAGTCACATTTTGGCAGTCACCTTGTGCTAGTTTCCTCTTGCCATTCACATATTTTAGCTATATATAATGGGGTACAAGAGGAAATTTTGGTGGGATGTTTTTTTTAGTAATTTGAAGGTAAAAATTAGGTGGGAAACCTTATGATATTGGGGCAAATTTACCCTGAAAAAATTTATCCCAAATTATTTTGGCAAATGGGCCGACCTCTAGGGTCCCAAATTTTGCAAAATTAAAATTGTGGAAATCTGAATATTCATGCTAAATTACTAAATTTTCTCATGTGCATAATCTTGACTGAAAGCACTAGGAAAGTGTTGGTCACGAATCTGCCATAGGAAAGGATTTTCTATGTCTATGCACCCTAGACCCAGCCAACATTGAAATGCTGGGAGAAAGAAATGTCTCCCAGACCAATCTCCAGAGAGGGCTGGTTCCCTTACTATTTCTAAGCTTGTTTCAAGACTAGAGATGCAGGAAAGAAATGGGAAAATGCGGAAAGAAATGGGAAATAACGGAAAGAGATGTAAATATGGCCGAAGCCGATCGTTAATGGGGAGAACAATCTCAGATAGCAAAAACTACAGCTAGATCCTAAATCCTAGCAGCAACTGACTCTTAGAGCACATAAACAGAAATTAGATCACGCATTAGTCATGAGTTTGCTTCCAAATAAACTTCAAACATTCAAATGCTAATACAGCCTAATTCAACATAGCAAAATTCAACTGTTATTGCACTGGACTACACAGAAGTCAAAAACACAGAAAGCCAAACACGCACAACCATTTAGATCACCAATTCTAGAAGACACTAAGAATGGAAGCAATTGCATCTAGGATTTCGATTTCAATTTTTGCAACAAGATCCTCCTCCTTTTGCTTGAGTTTTACATTGGTATTTATAGAGGTCCGTCCTCTTCCTTTCATATTACAACATTTAATATATGAAATAGATCTCGAAGAAACAAACCCCTTAATCTGCCTCAAAGAAATGACAGTCCCTTCTTTTAATGAATTACAACTGAGAATGAAACAGAAATGAGGGCCCATATCTCTTTGTTAAATGACCGTTATCAAGGGAAGTTGAAAGCTGTAAGATATCGCGAACAGGCATTTTAAATATTGGAGGCATATTTAATTCTAGCGGCATAGAAAACTATAGGCCTAAGCACGTTCTTCTATCTTGCACACATTGGAAAGCAACAAAACATTAAATTTTGGAGTGCTTTTAATCGTTGGAACTCGCAATGCTTCATCGGGCCATTTGAACTGCTTTCTGGAACGAAACTGTGACGAGTCACGAAAACGTGACATGTTGCGAAATCGTGACATTTTTTGCTCCATACGCTTTTGCCACTTTTGGATCGCGAAAATCAACCATGTCGTGAAATCGTGACATATTCGACTCCTTGGTTTCCTTCGCCACATTAGCTTACGAAAACATGACGCATCATGAAATCATGACATTCCGTACTATTATGCTCTTTCCTTGCTCTGTTTCAGCAAAACTATGACTGTCATGAAATCATGATATGCTTTACCCATGTTGTCCTTTGGCTGCTTCAAACCGTGAAAACACGATAAGGCACGATTTCGTGAAAATTCTCTACACTTGGTCCTGCCACCCCAATGTGTCACGAAATCATGACATTTTCTTGCCTTCTTCATCATTGTCGCTTCCTGTCATGATATCGTGACGTCTTTCATGCCTTATGCCTTTCTTTCAACTTTGCCATGATAACGTGACATGTCACGATATCGTGATGCTCCGTACCATTTTCTCCTTGCTTGCTTTACTGTCGTGATATCACGACATGTTTCATTACACTGCTCCATAGTTACTGCAAGTCACGATTTGGCGACATGTCACGAAATCGTGACAACTTCATTTTAGTGCTTCTGTTGACCATGTTGACCATGAAACTCCAACACATCGCGATATCACGACAACCTTGCTGCTTTGCTACCGTTGACTATGTTGACCATGATTTTGGAACACGTCACGAAATCGTGACATTTTTTGACTGAACCCTTTTTCGCATTCGACACCACGAAACTGTGACAAGTCGCGATATCATGACCTGTTGCAGTATCACGACAAATTTCCATGCTTTCACCTTTTTGGTTCAAACCCCACAAAAATGCGACGGTCGCTATTTCGCGACACCTTTTGAACTTAGCTTTTGGGTGTTATGGACGCCGCGAAAATGAGACGAGTCGCGATTTCGTGACATGTCAACGTGACACCTTGCATTTTTCACAAAATGTGTTAAGTGTCTTATCAATTTTAGCATTCTTTTGCTTGAACCATAACAACAAAAATAATGTGGCAAAAATGCCAACATTCTTGGTGGCTCACGGGGTATACAGTTCTACTGGATGCACGAATCCCAGGCCTTTATCCATTGGGCAACAGAGTCAAGAAAAACTGGCAGAACAGAATGCTGACTGATGGGAGACATCTCTATAGGTGGCTGCAACAAACTCTTGCTGGTACTCAGTACTGAAAAATAGGATCGTCAACAGAAATGTGTGGAATAGCAGAACTTCCTTTATTTCTTGAGAACTACTGCACTTTGCCTAGCTCGGATGAGCTGGGTAATCACCAGGTGCTATGAAAGGATCTTCAAGGCAGTAGTGAAAAGCACCTGAACTACAAAAATAGAAATGAAGGAAATGATGCCCTGCGGATGCGCAGGCCATGGAACGGGGATGGGGAATGATGGAATGGTGGAAGATGGAGGAATGAAAATGGTAGTTACAACAACAGAATGCCACTGTGCTACCAACTACTATGAAATGAAATGGAAGTGGAGGGAATGGAGGTGGTGGTAGGAAGTGTAGAAAAGTATTCAGAAGACAGAGAGTTAGAAGAAAGGGAAAGAAGAAACGGGAACATCAGAGAAGGGAGTAGAAACAACAGTAGTGGCTGAGTAATTGCAGAAGAAGAAGGAATAGGAGAGGACGGGAATGAAGGAAGGACGTGGAGAGAAGAAGTAGAGGAAAAGCCACTAGCTACTGGGAAGGAAAAGGAAAAGGAAAAGAAATAAACGTACCTGCGGGCTCGCATGCAAAAAGAGCCGAAGTAAAAAAAAAAAATTTTTTTTTTTTCTATTTTTTCTTCCTTTTTTTTTGTCTTTTTGTTTTTTTTTTGCTATGTACAATATTTACAAAATTTTGTGACATGATTGGCATGCCGCCACCACAAACCCAGCTTCTGGTGTCTATCCGGTGAACCTGCAATGTCCAGACCAGATCTGATCATACTTCAGTTGATCTCTGAAGTTTAGTTGGCCTCTTCCTAAAGTTCTCCATGGTGCAAATAGAGTGCAATGCGACAGGTTATCATTCTTACTAGTACCCGTGCTATTGATGAGTAATGTGGCAAAGAGGTTTGCCACATGGGGGCTTTCTTCAGGTATCGGATGTAGTGGCTGGAACCAATACCACCACTTTGTAGACTCCACTGGCTGTGGGCTGAGTACAGGCTCCTCCAACCCCTTGATGTGATCACAGGGCTCTTCCAGTGAGAAATCTGCTTCTGGGATCTCCTCAGGTTCAACCTTTTGGTGAGGCATGCTTAACGGGTTCTGGCTGAATACTTGCATGTTGTGCAAAAGTGTGCCCTCTTTGTGCTCAGGTTCTGGAACTGGAATCTGTTTCTCTCCTTGGCCCATCTCCTGATAGAAACTGCAAGCAATCATATTATCTATTGTTGGGACAGTGCTTGCATATGCCCATCGTTGGCCTTGGACAAAACCTACCTCTTGAGTTCCACACAACTGCATTTTAGGTCTCTACATAGTATGTGGGATCGGCCATGATGAATACTACGCGGGACAGATAGGAGCAGGAACTATCAAAGAAAGTAATGGAGTTTCTCCCCACGGTAATTTTCTTGATAGGAGCAGAAGGTGCTCCGCTTGTAATGCTTCCTCAAATATTTGAGGGAATCTACGTTCACCTGATTACAGCAAGAGGAGGCTTATGTCCGGATGGAAAGCTCGAACATAGAAGAGGTGGGCTTGGGCGGGTGATGGTTGGATCTCCCCTGGAATTCTCTTCCAAGTTCTATAGAATCGGATGTTGAAATCTGTGATGCTCTCCTGAGGTATTCTCGTGATGGTGGAGAGATGCATCAAAAGCTGGTAGGGATCCTGAGAGCCATCAAATGTTGTAATGAGCGCTCCCGCTAAATCATCCCATGAGCAGATACTTTTACACCCGAGCACTCTGTACCACTACAATGCCTTTCCTTCCAAAGACTGCACCAGAAGTCTGATCATAACATCTTCATGAATTATATCATGGAGGGTTGACAAAGCAGCAACATCATCAATATGCTCTCGGGCCATTCCCTGGGTGCCATTGTATTTTGTTAGGGCTTTTAGGGCACTTTTGGGAATCTTGTGCCGAATTTGGAGATTCAGAGGGCCAGGATCATCCCATCTAGGACATACCCTCACCATTATAGCAGTGGTCTGCGAGATCACGGCTATCGCCAAGTCAGAGTCGCCAAGTGAACATTCTTTCCTCCGCTTGTAAGGTCAAGGCTGCTCACCAAACCTTGATTCCTCTGGGGTATCTTCTTTCAGCTTTAAAAGGTAGGCATCCACGATCAAGAAATTCGGATCTTTAGCTCAACAGAGTCGCCAGATGAACTTACAAATCTTCGCTATGAGGTCAAGATAGCTCATCAAAATCTTGATACCTTCGGGTGTTAAACAATGAAACAATCAGTCTCACCGATTATGGATATTTTGAGACAGAAACAGTCTGTCCCACCGAGCATGCCAAAAATTGTTGGTCACGAATCTGCCATAGGAAAGGATTTTCTATGTCTATGCACCCTAGACCCGGCCAACATTGAAATGCTAGGAGAAAGAAATGTCTCCTAGACCAATCTCCAGAGAGGGATGGTTCCCTTACTATTTCTAAGCTTGTTTCAAGACTAGAGATGCAGGAAAGAAATGGGAAAATGCGAAAAGAAATGGGAAATAACGAAAAGAGATGTAAATATGGCCGAAGCCGATCGTTAATGGGGAGAACAATCTCAGATAGCAAAAACTATAGCTAGATCCTAAAGCCCAGCAGCAACTGACTCTTAGAGCACATAAACAAAAATTAGATCATGCATTAGTCATGAGTTCGCTTCCAAATAAACTTCAAACATTCAAATGCTAATACAGCCTAATTCAACATAGCAAAATTCAACTGTTATTGCACTGGACTACACAGAAGTCAAAAACACAGAAAGCCAAACACGCACAACCATTTAGATCACCAATTCTAGAAGACACTAAGAATGGAAGCAATTGCATCTAGGATTTTGATTTCAATTTTTGCAACAAGATCCTCCCTCTTTTGCTTGAGTTTTACATTGGTATTTATAGAGGTCCGTCCTCTTCCTTTCATATTACAGCATTTAATATATGAAACAGATCTCGAAGAAACAAACCCCTTAATCTGCCTCGGAGAAATGACAGTCCCTTCTTTTAATGAATTACAACTAAGAATGAAACAGAAACGAGGGCCCATATCTCTTTGTTAAATGACCGTTATCAAGGGAAGTTGAAAGCTATAAGATATCGTGAACAGGCGCTTTAAATATTGGAGGCGTCTTTAATTCTGGCGGCATCAAAAACTATAGGCCTGAGCACGTTCTTCTATCTTGCACACATTGGAAAGCAGCAAAACATTAAATTCTGGAGTGCTTTTAATCGTTGGAACTCGCAATGCTTCATCGGGCCGTTTGAACTGCTTTCTGGCGCGAAACTATGACAGGTCACGAAAACGTGACATGTCGCGAAATCGTGACATTTTTTGCTCCATACGCTTTTGCCACTTTCGGATCGCGAAAATCAACCATGTCACGAAATCGTGACATATTCGGCTCCTTGGTTTCCTTCGCCACCTTAGCTCATGAAAACATGATGCGTCACGAAATCGTGACATTCCGTACTATTCTGCTCTTTCCTTGCTCTATTTCAGCGAAACTATGACCTGTCACAAAATCGCGACATGCTTTACCCATGTTGTCCTTTGGCTGCTTCGAACCGCGAAAATGCGACAAGGCACGATTTCGCGACAATTCCCTGCACTTGGTCCTGCCACCCCAATGTGTCACGAAATCACGACATTTTCTTGCCTTCTTCATCATTGCCGCTTTTTGTCCCAATATCGCGATGTCTTTCATGCCTTATGCCTTTCTTTCAACTTTGCCGTGATAATGCGACATGTCGCGATATCGCGACGCTCCGTACCATTTTCTCCTTGCTTGCTTTACTGTCATGATATCGTGACATGTTTCATTACACTGCTCCATAGTTACTGCAAGTCGCGATTTGGCGACATGTCACAAAATCGCGACAACTTCATTTTAGCACTTATGTTGACCATGTTGACCGCGAAACTCCAACACGTCGCGATATCGTGACAACCTTGCTGCTTTGTTGCCATTGACTGCGTTGACCGTGATTTTGGAACACGTCGTGAAATCGTGATACTTTTTTGACTGAGCCCTTTTTCGCATTCGACGTCGCAAAACTATGATAGGTCGTGATATCACGACCTGTCGCAGTATCACAACAAATTTCCATGCTTTCACCTTTTTGGTTCAAACCCCGCAAAAACGCGATGGTCATGATTTTGTGACACCTTTTGAACTTAGCGTTTGTGTGTTACGGACGTCGCGAAAACGCGACACCTTGCATTTTTCACAAAATGTGTTAAGTGTCTTCTCAATTTTAGCATTCTTTTGCTTGAACCATAACAACAAAAATAATGTGGCAAAAATGCCAACAGAAAGGAACAAGCGTTCAGTCCAACGAGGTCCAAGATTTGAACTTAAAGATGTTTTTTGGTAGTATTTTATGCCATTAACAAATTTTATCACTATATCACAAGATACCCTATGTATGTGCATATTGATCACTCCATAATTAAATACTTAATGAATAAACCAATGGTAAGTGAATGAGTGATTAGATGGCTATTGCTACTCTAATAATTTGATATCACTATTATAGATAGATTTGATAGAGAAAATGTAGTTGTTGATTTCTTATCGAGACTAAATACTATTGAAGAGAAAGAACCAATGGCTAATTATTTTTCAAATGAATATTTGTTCATGACATCTGCTCACTCTCCATGGTTTTTAGATATTTCTCACTACTTGGAAACTAGGAATATTCCTTCCCATCTCACTCTATTTGAAAGAGGTCAGCTAGTGCAACAAAATTCATCTTTCCAATGGATAAAATAACTATTACTCAATGTGGACCTGATTACATTTTTTGAAGGTGTGTGAGGAAATATAGTGTCTATGACATCCTTTGGGCATGCCACAATGAATATTTTGGGGGACACTATTCAGAAAAATGAACCACACAAAACATTCTTTAAGTAGGATATTACTGGCCTTCACTTCATAAGGATGTGAAGAAATACATTTTCCATTGTGATCAATGTCAAATAATAGGAAAACCTATGGCACAAAATTAAATACCTCTTCAACCTTAGTTAGTTCTAGAACCATTTGAGAAATGGGGCATAGATTTCTTAGGACCTATTAATCCACCATCTCAAGGAAAATAACATATCCTAGTTTGCATAGATTATGTAACTAAGTGGGCCAAAGTAATTGCACTTCAATATGCTTGTAAGGATAAAGTAGTTGATTTCTTGTATGGTGTATCATTCATTGATTTTATGCTACGAGGAGGTCCATGAAAATCCTAGCAGATCTATAAGGACTAAAATGCAAAGCGATATTTTTCAATCTTGATCAAAGGCTTTAGGACATAATTTTAGAGATATTGTTATTCACGAGGATTTCTCTTCCAATGGTATACTTGGGGGTCCCTTTGCATTTTAAAAAAACTAAAATAGATATCTAGAGGAATATTTTGAATTGTATCAAAAAAAGAATCAATCATTGGTCTAAAAAATGGTTAAGATATGGGGGTAGATTAATGTTTTCACAATCAATCATTTAGGACATGATAATTTATAAATTTTCTATCCTTGCTACCCCATATACCATATGGAAATATTTGGATAAGATGGCTAGACAATTTTTATAGGGAGGAGTAAAATGAAAGATGAAATGGGCCTTAGTAGGTTGGGATAAATTTAGCCAACCCAAGGCCAAAGGAGATCAAAGTTAAATAATAAAACTTTTGTTGGAAATCTTTACTGGAGGTGGATTTCCCAACCAACTTCTTTATTTAGTAGAGTTTTAACTAGTAAATATTTAGGACAGGTAAACCCAAATGAGGTGGGTCATTTCTTTTTGGATGGTAATGGGCCCTTAGTGTGGTAGGCTCTAAATTTAATATCTCAGGTAGTGAAATATGGATCATTTTAGAAATTGATGAGAGGTGAGAAGGAACAATTTTTTCCAGATTCATGGGATCAATACACACCTATCATTTTTGAATTACCAGAACTACAACCAATAAAAACAGCCATGGAAACCAAGGGTTGGATCCAAATTGAAAGTTATTTCAACACTAGTCAGCTGGGGGGTTATAATTTTAAGCAATTTAAGAAGTTGGATGAGTGTCAAATTTTAACCCTTCCGAAATTGACATCCATCATGACTAAAATCTTGGCAAAAATATTTCTCATAGGTAAAAAATGAGGAGGATGAATTAGCTTAAGGTTATGGGAGCCTTTGTGTATACATAGTGAAGGATGGATATGATAAGATCTTTCTAACGAGTCCTCCTCATTCATATCAAGTTGAGGATTGGAGAAATATTTGGCAGTCCAAGGGTTGACCAATAGTAAACTTTTATTCTTGGCAATTCATGCATAATGGAATTTTTACTTTTGATAACCTCATACATAGGGGAATTATTGGTCCATCTCAATGTGTTTTATGCTACAAGAGTGAGGGAACATCTGATCTCTTGATGTTTGAGTACCCATTCACATACCAAATTTTGAAGAGATGGTTTTTATCTTTTAAAATTTGAGTTAATGGTGATTTGAATTGGATTAATATTTGGGAAATATGGAAGAGGGGTAGATTTAAATAAAAATCTCTTTGTATCATTTGGGATCTTGTATTAAACTTCATTTGCTAGCAAGTGTGGTTGGAGAGAAATGGCAAAAATTTTAGATAAACTTTTCATATTTGAATGGAGTTTGATAGATCATTTGGAAAAAAGTCATAGAAATTGTGTATGCTAAAGAGGAAACTCGGGCTATTATAGGGACAATGGATAATGAAGTTGAAGTGCAAGAGGAGTAGGACAATGCAAGAGGATAAGGATAGAGCTAGTTGAAAACCACCCCCAAAAGGTTGAATTAAAACTAATATTGATGGAGCTACAAACAGTAATCCAGGTAGAGCTAGAATTAGAGTGGTTTACAGGAATCATGTTGGAAAAATGCTCTTTTGGGAACTAAAAGGCTTGGGAAGGGCTACGAATAATGAAATGGAAGCCTTAGATATAAAATATGCTTCTATTTGGGTAGTAAAACAAGGTTACAAGAAGATAATCCTAGAATTAGATTCTCAAATAATGGTAGGAGCTCTGGATTGCATTAGAAACTTTACTTTGAATACATGAAGTTTGAGGATTCTTGTCACTCATATTAAGGAATTGCGAAGGGAATTAGATTATGTGATTCCAGTTTATGTGAGTAGAGATCTAAATAAAGTGGTAAACTTCCTAGCTAAGATGGGTACCGATAAGGAGGTAGGGTTCAGTGGCACAGTGACATGGCTATTGAGGATGAGATGATTAGGTAGGTTGGTGAGCAGATCTAGTGTTTAGCTAATTTGGCTCCAATGTGTATCTTCTTTTACAATTGTAAAGAGGTGAAAATCTATTGTATAAATATGGTTTGGGATATTTGGCTCCAATGCAAATTTTCTTTTACTATTATAAACATGTGTTCTATTTGGCTAAGGTTGGTAGAAGTCTCATCCCAACTTGTAAATGATATTTTTTTTATAATTTACATGGTGAAATTGGTAGCCGCAACGAATCTGAGCAGGTTGTCCAGTTTTTAGGGTTGCTATAATATTTTACATTGTCTACTCCAAATGTTGCCACAAAGTTCTTCATGCAGTATACCCCTATAACCACCATGCCACAATAATTTTAAACCTTTTACGTCACTAAAAGCACCAAGAAAGGGACAATTGTTCAGTTCAATGAGGCCCAAGATTTGAACCTTGTACCTCTGCCCCCCTTACAGGGTTTGGTTGAACCAATTTGTCTACACCTCAAACCTTTGGTATAACTGCTCATGAAGTGCAATACCACTTAGAAAAACACCCTATAGGACAATAACTTTACCAACCCTAGATATAGAAACACATAAAATTATGCGTAAAAATATATATGCAAATTCAAATTTAAATTTTACCTTGCACTCATCTCTTTAGTGGATTTACTCAATCATCTATAAAGGAGATGACCATTTTTCAAATTTGGATTCTCAATCAAAGGATCATAATACTGGAGTAAGCAAAAGAACTCTAAGAATTGTGTAAAAATAAATAATAAAGAGAGTAAAAATTATCCCCAAATTTGGAGGAAAGATTGGAGGCTCCAAGGAAACTTTTATCATGACCAAGTAGTGTTGCTTAATAACCACTCTGATACCATATTAGAATTCATAATATTTTCAAGAAATAAATAGAAGCAAACCATCCACTCAAATATAATACAAAAACTACAAAGAATGATGTAAAAAGATAAATATTTGGTGGGCACCTATAGGGAACATAGATAATATTACATGACACTCCAATAATCAAATAAGGAGTGTGGATGTATTTAGGACAATATCAAAGCCCTAATTATATCATAAAGTTTAACCTAAGCTATCGTTAAAAAACTATAGATTAATTACAAGTTATAAAGAGTGTTTAACCATAACAAGGTTAATCGCAACCCATAGAGCTAACATAGTAAAATATTACAAATAATTAATACATTGTATAATGCAATATCCTTAGGCCTATCTAATACATCTCATAATGATGGCCTTGACCATGAATAAAATTATAATTTTGATGGTACTCTTATCTCCATGAAAGTACTAGAATCTAGTAGACCATAGTTGAACCAAGTTGGGTCTCAAGGAAGACACTATCAACAAGTATACAATTTGTTTGACTTTAAAAATATGAATGCAAGAGATAACATCAATAAACTCAAACATTTTTTGAGAGTATTTATTCCTATGAAATATGCGTGTTTAGATTTTAACCTACCCACTTAGTTTGATTATGGTTCTAGCCCTTATATTGTGCCTAACCAACTTTGCATATGTATCAAAATTAGGTGTTCATATTATCACTTCATTTTTATATATTTTTTCTAGTAAACCATTTAAATGTTTAAATTAAAAAAAAAACCTAAGATGTTAAAAATGTCTTAAAATTTTGGTAAGTTTATAATGGATTTATTTATCTACATGGTAGGCCATGGATTTTCACCATTACAATTGGATATATTCTAGTAAATATCTCTTCTAGTTATTTAGGCTTCACATATTTGTATGCATTGAGATCAATAATTTGATATCTAAAAGATATGCATACTTTAGGAGTAGTTATCATATGTTTGACCATACATCCTCACATATTTATTTTGTAAACTTTTATAAGGATTTTAATATTATTAGTTGATATTTATTTTTTTTTTCTCTACGACTTTCAATTCTTTTGGTATCAATTTGATGGCTCATTTTAAGGCTATTATTTATAATGTATACACAAATAAAGGGATCATTGAGGGAATACAAGGGACCATTAGTGTTCAACAAGGTTGTCGTCTAACACTTATTTTTTATTTTTATTTTGTATTTACATTGATGAACCTAAAGAGATTAAGTAAAATATATTAAGAAATAGAAACTTTTTATTATTTGAAGCATATAACAATCTTATTGTTCTTTTACAAATAATATCATTTTGATATCCCATTAAAAGGTAACTAGATATTTTACCTTCATTTTATGATACCTCTGGTTTGTAAATAAACCTTTGGAAAATAAAATGTATGACTTTTTACAATTCTAATCGAGGGATGAAGCTAGTTCCTTTATTGCATAAGGACTGGAAAGTGAACATGGTATCTTCATATGTGTGGTTAAGAGTGCTTATTATAGGTATACTCTTCAATTTGATAACATGAACACATTCAAAATTAAGGGTTATGCAATTCTCACTATGTAATATACTTTATTTCTAAGATATTTTAATAAAGATTTACTTTTTGCTTTCTCTAGTTACACATACTCTTTTCTATGGAAGTGATATTAGTAGACCATGCCTAAATCAAGAGGGTTCTCATTCCCATGCTTTTTAAAAAATATATCTATTTTTTAAACTATCATTTTTAATATATATATATATATATATATATATATATATATATAAAAATAAAAAAAAGAGCTTTATTAATCACTTTTATTAATTTTCTATTGTTTATCACTTCTATTATTTTTCTATTTTTTAGGCAGGTTGTTTGAATCAGAGAAATCTTCCCAATACGCCGATTTTCAAGGTACGTTGTCAACAGTCAGCAGTCTACTCGGTGGAGAAAGTCATTTGTCGCGTAAATATCTAATAATTGTCACATGCCAATACAAAAAATCAATGTAACGCGTAGTGTCCAATAGATTCCAATAAAGACATATTGCCGCGTCTGGAAACTAAAAAAAGAAAATTCACCTGCCCGTTCCGCGTTCCAATATTTTGCCGTTTTTTAAGGGAATAAACTCCAAATTCATTTATATATATGTTTTGTTGATTTCTCTAACTCTTATTATTCATGGTTTTCTTGCGCTTCAATTGTAAAGGGTCCAGAGGAAATGACCAGAGAACGAATGCTCAGTTTGCAAGGCCCGTCTTCATAGTCAGGTAAACTTTGCCGAGTTGTAAGGGATAGATAGGGAAGCCCAGGGGCACACAGATGGCATCTGTGATGTCGCTTAATCTTAAGAGAATAGATGGCCTTCCAATTTAATTCAAGAGATTTATGCCCCTCTTCTTTCTTGCAAAATGTTCTGCTCTTATTAGTTATTGCTACATTTATTGTTACGTTCTCCAACTCCAACTCCTCTGGGCAGACACTATACATGCATATATGCGAGAATGAGACAGATGCAAATGGAAGTAAATTCGAGAGCGATTTGAATACAGTTCTAGACAATCTTGTCCAACACACATCCTCATCAGGTGGCTTCAATACTTCTGTTTCCGGGCAAAGTCCAAACATAATTTATGGCCTCCTTCAATGCCGGGGAGACTTATCGGTGGAGGAATGCTACAACTGTTCGGTACAAGCAAAGGCTACGATTCAACAAGACTGTCCTAATGCCGAAGGCAGTAGTGTTTGGCTTGACAAGTGCTTCTTGCGGTACCAGAAGTACAGCTTCATTGGAGTCCTAGATCAGAACTTTTCTTTGACGTACAATTCTAGGAAGGCCACAGATCCCCGTGCCTTTGACATGGCCATTCGAAATCTTTCGAAGAATTTGTTGAATGACGCCTTTTCATCGCCCAAAAAATATGCTGTGGACTCAACCGTTAACTCTTGGACCAACGACAAAATTCAAGGCCTGGTTCAGTGCTGGATGGACATTTCCATTGAGGACTGCCGAGAATGCTTATTAAATGCGACAAGAATCTATCTAATGCTTACCAATGGAACACAAGTTGGAGGTGTGTGTTTTACAAAGAGTTGCTTTGTTCGTTATGAAATGTACGATTTCTCAAATAGTACTGCGTTGCCTCGTCTTCCTCCACCGCAACCGTCCATAGAAGCGCCAGCTGATTCAGTGGCCCCGACAGCATCACCTCAACCACCACTGAGTAGTCTGTATTTCAAATTATTTTGGTTCAGATATTGTAAATTAAATAAGTATATAAAGATAGTCCCAGGTCTTATATTGCATGACTGAACATTCCAGTTGATGTAACTTGTAGGCAAATCTTCAAAGAGAGTAGCAATAATTCTTGGTATCCTTGGCGGGTTGTTGCTGACGTTCTTGGTAGGCCTGTTTGCAACGCGAAGAAAGGTCAAGTCTGCACTATTTGGGAAGCCAGTTCTACACAAAGGTATTTTCAAACGCTGAAATGAGCCCTTTAAATTTAGTCCATTAATTTTCTATAAACATTAATATGATCTTGCACCGTGTTAAATTTTAGCTAGCAGCAGTGAAACCACAAAATTCCATCATAGGAAGGAAGAGATAGAAGAGTGAAAGAAAACCAAAAGGGTTCCAAAACAGATCATACTAATCTGGCCTGCTTAAATAAAACTATGTACATTCTTTTTCCATGTAGTTATTTTCTCATAGGTTTCTCAGATTCTACAATACAGGAAATCGATACATCGACGAAGGCTCATTAATCATTCAAGATCACCGTATATTGTTTAATATCGAAACACTGATGGCTGCGACGAGAAATTTTCACCATGATAGCGAACTTGGAAAGGGAGGATTCGGCACTGTATACAAAGTAAAATGAACTTTGAGTTGAATTTTTATTATTTTGCTTCCTCTTTGTCCTAATATCTAAATTAGTTCTTAAAATTTGTTCAAAATATTTGATGATCATCACAAAATTAAAGCATATACACACAAGTCATTTTGTAATATACATAGGCTTATTGTTTAGTTTTTTCTCTACCTCAGGGTACTATGCCAGATGGAAGAGAAATAGCAGTGAAGAAGTTATCCCTAAAATCTATGCAAGGAAAAAAAGATTTTCTAAACGAAGTTAAGCTTACTGCTAAAATTCAACATAGGCATCTTGTGAATCTACTTGGCTGTTGCGTAGAGGGATCTGAAAGGATGCTTGTCTACGAGTACCTACCGAACAGGAGTCTTGACAAAATATTATTTGGTGAGTCCCTCCCGAAGTAAACAATGTAATTTAGATATCTTGCTACAATGTTTTTAAACAAAGTTCTTTCTTATGATTTGTTACCCACCAAAACAGATTCACAATTAAGCAAAGAACTTGACTGGCAAAAGCGTTTCGCCATAATAATTGGAATAGCTCGTGGGCTTCAGTACCTGCACGAAGATTCTCAACCGCGGATTATTCATCGAGATATTAAAGCAAGCAACATTTTGCTTGATGGCAAAATGAATCCCAAGATAGCAGATTTCGGCTTAGCAAGATTATTTTCTGAAGATGAAACTCATGTTAACACTCAAGTTGCAGGAACCTAGTACGAATCTAGAAACACAATAAGTATTCTTGTTGCCTTCAAATTTAAAGGTTAATGTGTTTTTATGTGGTTTCCAGGTCGAGCAAATACTCATCAAAGCTATATTTCTATACTGTTTAAGTATTTAAATTTAGTAACTCTCATTTTGCAGCGGTTATATGGCACCAGAGTATGCTATGCAGGGACAATTATCTGTTAAAGCTGACGTTTATAGCTTTGGTGTTGTGCTTTTGGAAATTGTATGCGGAAGAAAGAACACAGATTTTAATTTCTCTACAGAGTTTCAAAGCCTTTTAGAATTGGTAAAATATTGTTTTTAGATTTTCTTGCGCCTTTTTTACGTTTATAATTATAAAGTTCGTTTGCTGTCAATGATGGCCATTCCCACGATAATCCGGCATGAATATAAAATTGAATTCTTAGTACTATGTTTTATAAAAGCAATAGACATTTTACGAACATTAGAATTGGTGATGATTATAATGCAGGTATGGACATCGTACAGCGGAGGAAACATTATGGAAATAATTGATAGAGCAATAGTTGAAAGTTGCCCGAAAGATGAAGCTTTGAGATGCATTCATGTTGGGCTTCTGTGTACTCAGGCAGATGCATCACTTCGTCCATCCATGTCTACTGTAAATTCGATGCTTTTAAACCCTTCAATAACCAAGTTACCAGATCCCACGATGCCCTTGTTCGTGAAAGTTACTCATAATGAAGTGCTGCCACCTGTTAATGGGTCGACAATAAATAATGCATCCATAAGCGACATAGTGGGCAGGTGATCCCACTTTCTAGTTTGATAATTACTTATATTGTAATTGTTGTTATACTCTAAGAAGAATGTCGCATTCAATATCACTGTTTTTTTTTTATGAACCGCAGAAGATGCCTTTGTTATTGTTTTTATATGGTGCTCTACTTGTAAAGCAGACTATTAGTTGACATTCTCTAAAATGCCACTGAGAGAAAGAATAGTATTCGAATCAATGTTTTGGTAAAAAATCAAACACCTCTTATAAAATCATATAACTATTTTCAAATAGCATTATTTTCAATATATAAAACTTAATTTATAATATAACTAGGTTCAAATAGCATTAATTTAAATATATATAAAAAATTTAATTTAGAGTTTGTAGATATAATTGATTTGTTTTTATATACTTAGTATTAAGATATGTGACGTGAAACAAATTTTGAACTTGAATTTTTCTTTTTAAAATGAAATATATCTATGTTGGAGAAGCTTTTGAAATAGTGTATTTTTTTGAGGTAAAAGGGAATTTCATTGATATTGGGTTTTGAAAGGAACCCCAAAACCTTATTACAACCAAGAAAAAACATCAAAACTTCAGACCCAAAGGTCAAAACAGAGGGCAACCTACAAGAGGGGTCTAGCATTAAACAGAAACACACTACCAAACGTGGATATCCTAGGGGATGATCCCGATTGAACCAAAAATGAAGAACAGGGTCATCTCGAGGGGACACCCCACAACAAAAACCTGTAACTCAATTCCCATTATTAGCACTTGGAGACTCATCCATCTCCTTGAAGATGGTGTTGAGATGACCATGGGCTTCATCAAGGACCTTCGCTACTTAGTTGTGGAGCATCCAAGCAACCTTGTATGAGCTGGCAGTCGCATGCAGGGTGGCCACTGAGCTGACAATATGGTTGAGCACAGATTTGTGAAGTGCAGCAGTAGAGGTGTCATTGCACTCCTCCTTCACTAGCTCTTTAGGGTGGATCGACTCACAACAAACCTCCTTCATCAGCTTATATGATTTCACTGACGATGACGTCCCTTTCTTCAGCTTCTTTAGGCATGGTGAAGCATGGATGAAATATGGACTGAGGTTCTATAGAAACTTGGATGAGGAA
The DNA here is from genome assembly GCA_028583015.1 of Wollemia nobilis. Lineage (NCBI taxonomy): Eukaryota > Viridiplantae > Streptophyta > Pinopsida > Araucariales > Araucariaceae > Wollemia > Wollemia nobilis. Next base: position 373,376 of record JAQPPZ010002631.1, read on the forward strand.
GGCTTGATGGACCTGGGCTTAATCTTGAACTCAGTGTATAAGAAGTCATCCTTGGGTTTTTAAGGGATGGAAGAAAAAAAATTAAGGTTCTTGTCATCACTGGCTACCTCGTGGATGGGTGTTTCATGATTGCAACTATTAGTAGGCTTAGTAGGGGCAGGTTGATTGGGTCTAAGTGAGGAACTGGGAGTGGTAGGGCCATAGGTAGGCTTATTGGGGCTAAGAGAGGAACTGGGAGGGATATGGGATGGTTGATTGGGGCTTGGAGAGGAACTGAGAGGGATAGGGGTGGGTTGATTGGGGCTGAGGATGAAACTAGGAGGGACAGGGGAGGCAAAAATCATAGCTTTCTTGGTAAAAGTATCCACAACATGTTTATATAGGATGAGGTGCAGGTCCTAGTGGATGGAATGATGAGATTTCCTAGACCTAATATTGGTAATAGAAAGCTCAAGGGATTTGAACAGGTAATCAAGGATGTTCACCTTTTTATTTTTCCTAAAGTGATTCAAGAAGGCTAAATGGAAACTACGAAGGGTGACGTTGATTTTGTCTATGGTGAAATACTAGAGGATTGGCACCATAACTTGATCCCATGACCTAGGAAGTTTTATTCTTTCGACTCCTCCATCAACAATAATCAATTCCTTACCTTTATCTGGGAAGTACTCCAATTCCACCACCATGGTGTGCTTGTTGCATTGGATAGTTTTTTTATCAATTGGGAACCCCGTAACCTTAGCCAACATGCAAACGTCGATCAAGAAGTCGAGGCCTATGATAGTAACATGGTAACTATTCCAAGTATTAAGTATTAACCTATAAAATTTTAGAGGAAGGGAAGGCAATTTTAATTCTTAAGCATGTCTTCAATGGTGGGGTTGATCTGAATCATCGAGGGCTCCAGGAGGGCCATGGAGGGATGGGAATGGGGGATGTGAGACTTGGCATGGGGGCTAATGATATGGGGATAGATAGTGAGGTTGAGCCTTGGGTAAAGGTGGTACTTAAAAAACCACATATCTTACATGCTAAAAAATATGGGAGAATATTTTTTATAGGTCGTAGTAGAGTTCGAAGGATGATACTGCTTGGGTTGTGTGCCCGCCAATAGAGCCAAATGTTTACAAAGGAAAGGAACCAAGATGGAAAGGTTAGCGATGATGGCACAAGGAAACTATCATTTTGGAAAGGAGCAGGGCTCAAGGTGGTGGATTTGTCAAAAAAATTGAGGTGGCACAAACATTCATACCATAGGAATCAAGCATAATTTTACGGTCGTACATGTGAGAGGCTAAGGTGGCATCACTGCTCATACCAGGGTGACTAGACATCTTTCACAAACCAAGGTTGAGAGGATCTTTTTGGCTATATGAGACATGAATAATCATGATGACAACACTAGGAAGACCAATTAAGATCTTGGGGTCGAGCACGATATGAGGAAGGGGCTGGTAATGAAATACCATGAGGAAACATGAGGGGTTGGGGTGAAAGGAGGGGTACACGTGGGTGGAGGCCATGTGGTGGATGAAGGGGAAGGGTATGTGATGATAGAGAAAGGATAGGGGTACGATATGACAAGGCAAGGGGAGGGGGTGGAAGGGGTATGCCAGAAGGGCCATGCTAGCATTGGGAGTGTAGATATCAGGAGGGGATAGGGGGTACATGATGGGTATAAGGGGATGGCCACAAGTCAAAGGGCTTGGGGGACAGGATGGGCATCAAGTTTCAATAGGAGTCATACCAATCACAAGCAACAAAATCAATGAGGGTTTGGGGAAAATCATCATACCAAACACAAAGGGATTGTTGAGATGGAATACTGTATTTTAAACACAAAAGTGTCAAACATTTCTTAATTTAAAAATATGGGTTTTACTTTATATTATTGCTAATTAAATATTATACTTTTATAAGTTTTCATCTCTCAATTAAAATTATAATATTTTTAAGTTTTGATTTGTTTTATGTTATTAATTTAATATTATAAGTTTATAAAATTTTATTTTTTTAGTAAAATCATAAATAATAAATCTTAATAATCTATTTAAATTTAGAAAATTTGATCATGGATAGAATTTATATCAATATTATTATACTTTTAAGGTGTTATAATTTTATACTAAGATTTTAAAGGAGTTTTAACAAATTTTAAATTTAAATTATTTTTTCAATTAATTATTTGATTAATATTAAATTGAGATGATATGGTGACAAGAGTTATAAAGTTTTTTATTATTTTGAGTTTGATGAAATAATACAAAAATCATTTTTATATTACATTGTCAAAACTATATTTTACTAAAATATTATTTAACAATAAATAAAAGAAAAAAAATCAATTAAATCATATAAGTTTTACAAATATCATTCGACAGTGGAGGAATCGAACTAGGGTTTCAAAGGCTAGGGTAGAGACCTAGAGAACATTTTCATGCAACAAACACCATCAAAGAGGATCAATCTTGCTGGAGGATCTTTCAATAGTATGGATCACGATCAAGAATGGGGGACATCGATGATTTTATTTGGTACCAATAACTATATTATGAGACTATTCCATTCATATGTCGGGTGTACAACACTCATGGACATTTGGCTAGAATGTACAAAACAGTTAAGGATCATCAATTTGAACAAGAGGGGACAAGAGAAAATATTAACATGGCACGACAATATTCCCAATATAAAGTAAATCATAAGAAAGGGAAAGGCCCAACAGACTCTAAGGGCTTCCAAAAAGCAATAAAAAGGTCAAATAAAAGAAATCAACACAATAATTAGATACAAGAAGAAAATGTGGGAAGAACAAACAATAGATATAAGATATTCAAACAATCGGGAAGCTTGGAAACAAAAGGGGATTTTAAAATGGAAGGATTAGAGGATGATACCCAGTAATTTACACTAGTATATTAGGAATAATACTTCATTCTAGTGTCATGGAACAAGTAAGGACCAAAACAAAACATAACCTCTCTCACAGAAGAGGAGATTCAGCTCACAAGGGAGACCAAAGGAGGGGAAATAAAGCATGGGATAGTTTTAACTCAGGAAATACATATGAAATAAGGAAATAAGAACAAAGACAACCCTACTTTAGGGATTCATCAAGTAGAGAAGAAACATAAACCGAACCAATCTGTAGCAAGGAAGTCAAACAAGGAAAATATGGAGGAAAAGGGAAAATATTTGAACCATAATGAAAAGGTAAAATCGATGGTTGATTTTTTCTCTCCTAATTCTTAATGATATTAATTACTTGGAATGTGAGGGTTTTAAGAAGTCAACCCATACAAAAGGTAGTAAAAAACATTATCATAGATATGAGTCCAGATATAGTTTTTTTAGATAAATCCATAATGCAAGGAGAAGATTTACAAAAAATAAATAGGAGGATATGGCAAAAAGGAGATATCCTTACTCAATCTACACAGGGTAAATCAAGTAGATTGATCACTATGTGGAATCACCAATTGTTCCTAGCGATAGGGGGCCTCTATGAGAGGGGTGTTGATGGTCTAGTTACAAAATAGGGAAAGTGGGAAAATTAGACTATAGTTAATTTTTATGGAGCACAAACAGTCAAAGCACAGAGAGATCAATGGGAAGCCATACAGACTTTCAAAGAAAACTACCCAGAGGGCCAATGGATTGTGGGAGGAGACTTTAATGCAAATATTATAATAGAGGAACAACAAGGAGGTATATCCATGTTGGAGGAAAAGGATGGGTTTTTTTCATCAATAACATGTAAAATGAATCTAATAGATATCCCAACTATGGATAGCTCCATGACCTAGGAAAATAGAAGAAATCAAGGGGAGACAATAAAATCTTGCTTGGATCATTTCTTGATGGGAGAGGAACTATACCTGTATACCAATCATTAATCAAGGATCATGGATAGGATTTCTTTAGATCATTTTCCAGTAAGACTTACAATAGAAGAAGATAATCATAAAGTTGCAAAAACTTTTAAATTTGAGCTATGGTGGCTGAACGATGAGGAGTTGGGGGACCACATAAAGGAGTGGTGGGAATTACATAAACCAATATTTGGGACATTCTAATTAAAACTTCAAAAATAGCTAAAATATGTTAGGATCCAACTAAAGGAGTGGAGTAAACACAAGAAGGAACTCATTAGAATAAAAAATAATGAAATCAAGGATCAAAAGGAGAAGATTTCTTAAGAGATAAGACAAAGAACTATTATGGAAGATCTGTTGCAATGTGAAATAAAAATTATTAGGAGAGAGGAAGCTTTGGAGGAACAATAAGAGATCTATTGGAGGTAAATATCCAGAGTTACATGGTTAAAGGAGGGAGATCAAAACACAACTTTCTTTCATAAGACAACAACATCTAGAAGACAAAAAAATAGAATTACAGGTCTTACAGATATGATGGATCAAGTAAAAACTAGTGGAAGTGAAATGAAAACTATAGCAAATTAGTAATTCCATACTCTTTTTAGTAGCAATGAAAATTTAAATACAATATGGCAGGAGAAGATACTAGAGGTAATTATGCAATTAGTCAAACCTAAACATAAAAAATTATTAATAGAGAAAATATATCTGGAAGAAACATTACAAATCATACAAAAAATACAAATAGGAAAGACCCCAAGACCAGATGGATTCCCCATTGAATATTATCAAAAAATTTGGGAAATTGTGGGTCAAGCAGTGGTGGAGGCACTAGACAAAATCATATAGAGTAAGAAAATGTTAAAATACTCGAATCATACTTCTATCACTTTAATTCCTAAGGTCCAACCTAGTGAGATAATTGATAGTTATAGGCCTATTTCACTCTATAATGTAGTATTCAAGATATTAAAAAAACTTATGGCAGAGAGGTTAAATTTTTTTTTACCAAATCTAATTTCAAGTGAGCAAGGTGATTTTGTTGAAGGCAAACAAATTCTATATGGAATAGTAGTGTCATAGGAAGTGATACACACAATGTCCAAGCAAAAGGACCCAAGTATATTTATTAAATTAGATCTTTCTAAAGCCTATGATAGAGTAGATTGGTATTTTTTGCAAAGGATTTTAGAAAAATAGGCTTTGGAGAGGAGTGGAGAGATTGGATAAAACCTTGTACACAGACCACATCATTCTCAATTTTGGTAAATGGCAGTCTCTCTTCCATTTTCATAGTAATAAGGGGGTTGAGGCAAGGGGACCATCTTTCCCCTTACCTTTTAATCCTTTATGTAGAGGGTCTAGGGAGACTATTAAAGAAAGGGAGAAAAGAGGGGAGGCTAAGGGGTCTAAAAATAAGTTTTCAAATTGAGATAAATTACCTCCAGTTTATGGATGATACAACTCTTATTAGTCAAGCCAATATCCTAGTAGCAAGAAACATAAAAGAAATTTTAGATGGGTATACTCAAGTTATAGGGAAAAAATTTAATGGAAAAAAATATCAAATAGTATTTTTTAATACAATGAAGAGGGTGAGAGATATAATTATACAATTTTTGAACTTCATGGAAACTTCTTTACCCATACATTATTTAGGAGTACCTCTATCTACAAATAAAATAAAAATCATTAAGTAGAAAGGGATGATTGATAAACTTAAAGCTAAGATGAGAAATTGGACACACAAATGGCTAAGCTTGGTAGGAAGGCTTACAATAATTAAATTTGTGCTACAAGCTCTCCCAATTTATAAATTTTTCATACTCCAGGCTCCAAAGGAAATTCAAAAATATATTGATGAACACACAAGAATTTTTTTGTGATCAGGTGCAAGGGAAGAACAAAAATTAGCACTAGTTGGGTGGGAGAAGATATGTCAACCAAAAATGAGGATTGGGGATAATATCAGCATCCCAAAGTAGCAAGGAATTAGTAGGAAAGTTATATTAGATATGGATTTGATTACAACTACTGGGGGTTTATGGAGTAGACTATTACAAGCTAAATAGTATTCAAGAGTGGCTGAGAAAGACATCCCAAGACATAGAGTGGAAGGACAGAGGTCTATAGTATGGAGAACAGTGAAAGTAGGCCAGGAGCTAATAAAGCCATACCTATATTGGTAATTAGGGGATGGAAAGGAAGCCCTATTTTAGGAGGATTTATGGAATCAATTTCAACCAATTATTTAGACATTCCTTGAGATGGGGAGTTGGAAAACAAAACTCCAAAATGGAGGGTGGTGGAAATCATCTTCCTATATGAAATCATGGAATCAACATGTGCTAGACTTACTATAATGGAAACATCCTCAAGAATTTCCAATGAGGGGGATAGAGGAACTAACCAAATAACTATGGAGACATCTCCAAAGACATCCAATTCAATATGGTTCTATGAGGGTTATGCTTGGAGGGATATGAGATTACCCCATCACAAATTCCATGGATATTTCTCTAGCAAAAGGAAGGATAGCCAAAAATTAACAGTTTCTCATGGCTGATTAACCATAGAAATTTTTTGATATTTGATAATTTGATAAAAAAATGTTTCTATGGGCCTTCCAAATATGTAATGTGTGGAAAAGCATAGGAGACCTTGAGTTACCTCTTTTTTGGGCTTTCGTTTGCTAAATACATATGGATTAGTTGGTGGAGGCAGATGAGATAACATTAGAAAATTTACAATATCTAGGAAATCTTTTATGAGAAATGGAAATAGTGTGACTTTAAGACTAAAACAATGAAAATGGCATGGAAGTTGGGGCCTAGGTTCATACGATGGCAGTTATTTCTAGAATTAAATGCATGTATATTTATATCAAAGCATAGAACAAGGGAACAAGTATGAGAGAGGATTGTGAGTAAGGTAATGGAAACAATGTCTATTAGATTATAGGAGGAAACAAACATAGAAATGGAGAAAATGACTATTTTACAGAGCTTTGGAATAATTGTAAAATAAAAATAATTAAGGGTTGGATTCACATGTGATATCTCCTAAAATAACATAGAGTGGAGACCTCCTCCCAGAGAGTGGGTGAAGGCAAAAACAAATGGGGCTTCTACTAAAAACCTTGGAAAAGCTGGTTTTGGCATTATCTTACAAAATTGGAAAGGATAACAGGTGTACTAGAGAGCAGAAGGTATGGGGAGACAACAAATAATGAAGCAAAAGGATAAGTGATCTTGTCAGCATCAATGATAGTTGTAAGTCTACATTTACATAAGTTATGGATAGAGACACTTTTAGATATGGACTGGGATATTAAATCCTATAAGACCCTTTTAGGTGCTAGGAATTAGCTAAAGATGGAAGGTGGAAGCAATTCAAAATATTTGGAATTTTTTTAAGAATATTTTTATTACACATATCAAGCGAGAGGGAAATAGAGTGGAAGATTATTTGGAAAAATGGAGAAAATAACTAGAGGATGGGTAATATGTGGACTCTCGTATGGAATATTAGATAAACTAGTACCAAAGAATCCAAGGGATGTGATAGGTGGTACAAATAGATAGCATAATAGGAAGATCAACTAGTGATTCTAATGAATCTATCATAGTTAGGCCATAGAGTGAAACAACATGAAGATAGAGGGATGGGTAATTTTTTATATAGGAGGGATTGGTGGAGGATTTGTTTTCTCCTATATTTCATGTCAAGCTCATTTTACATTGTAATACAATTGTTAGAATAAGTGAATATTCTCTTAAGCTCACTAGGATACACACTTGAGTTTCCACTCCTCCATGTGTCAAGAGTACTCTTAGTTGTGTCTTCATCAAGTTTGATGAGTTGTTGTAACCCAACGACTCTCAATGATCAACTCTGCTATTTATACAGAGTTGATCCTAGAGATAAATCAATCAGTTCCACTCTTCTCTTCATCTTTTGTGTAATACTTTTCATATCTATTATTGTGTAATTCTAGCATGGTATCAAAGCAGGATAGATTTTGCTAGTAGGTTCTAGGATCTGATTCATTTACTTTGGATATTGTTTTTGGCTATCTAACTTCAAAATTTACATTAGTCTACTTTTATCCATTGTTAATTTTTTAGCATATGTTTTTATGTTGCATATTCTTTCATTTCTATATTGAATTCGTGTTGGAGGGAAACTTTTAAGAAAATATAGCTATTTTACCTTGTGTGAAGGCGTTGGTTTCTTGCCCTTCCTTTTAAAGGAATTAGCCTATTGATTTTTATTATTTATTTCTTTTTTCCCTCAACGTATTCATGTAAAACTAACACTTGGTTAAATCATTTTTTTCGGATTTCTTCAAAGCAAAATCTCCGATTAACTCCAAGTGTAAATTAGGAATATTTTTTTTGAGTTTTATTTTGAATTAAACTCAAGATATCTGGTGCTTTCATCGTTGGCACTCATGATATCAAAGTATGCTCTTAAATTTATTGATGATTTTTCTAGAAGGTACTGGGTGTGCTTTCTCAAATATAAAAGTGATGTGTTATCCCACTTTAAAATCTTTAAAGCCTTAGTTGAAAATCAGGCTTCTTACAAAATCAAGAATATTTGTACTGATAATGGGGGAGAATACTACAGTAATGAGTTCTCCATATTTATTTCTAATCATGGTATAATACATCAACATTCTGTCTCCCATAATCCCCAACAAAATGGCATTGTAGAAATGAAAAACCGGACATTAAAAGAGATGGCTAATTATATGCTCCATTCAAGAGATCTTCCAAAAGTTTTTTGGGCAAAGGCTATTAACTGTGCAAACTATATTCAAAATTGCACACCTCATAAAGCTCTTGACCAAATAACCCCTGAAGAAGCATGGTCTGGCTTAAAACTAGATGTTTCCAATTTGAATATTTTTAGATGTACTACTTGGGCTCACATACCAAAGAATAAAAGGAACGCTCTTGATAAGAAAAGTAGAAAGCTCATCTTTATCGGTTATTGTGAAGAATTGAAAGCATACAGGCTTCTTGATCCCTTAAATCATGAGGTATTCTTTCATAGAAATGTCCAATTTGATGAAACATTCCCTCAAAGAGATCCTCCAAAGGCCTCTTCATCCATTGAGCCTTCTCCTATAGTAGAACCTCAATATTATGAAGAGCCAACCCTTGAAGTTAATTTGGTTATTGATAATCAAGATGAAGAACCTGTAACTCCTCAATATTTTTCAACTCCTTCCACTCCTTCTTCTATGCCAAAATGGGTCCGCACCATTGTTAAAGAAGCTACTCCCTACATCCAAAATCTTGCTTCAAACATATCATCCAACCCCATAGGTACTAGTCTTGTATGTCAATCCATTTCCTCTGATCCTCAATCCTTCAAATAAGCCTCAGGTATAAAAGAATGGTAAGATTCCATGGATAATGAATTTTCTTCCTTGATCAAAAATGATACTTGGGATTTAGTTCCCTTACCTAAGGGAAGAAAATTAGTTCGATGTAAATGGATCTTCAAAACCAAATATCGGCCTAATTGCAAAATAGATAAACACAAGGCTCATCTTGTAGCCAAAGGTTTTTCTCAAATAGATGGTATTTATTATACAGAAACCTTTGCTCCTATTGCTAAAATGGATTCTATTATATTGGTTCTTGCTCTGGCTGCTTCCCATAAATGGTCAGTCTATCAAATGGATGTAAAAAGTGCCTTCTTACATGGAAATTTAAAAGAAGAAATATTCATGGAACAGCCCACTGGTTTTACTAAGGACTCCTCTCTTGTTTGTCAACTTAAAAAATCTCTATATGGCCTTAAACAAACCCGTAGAGCTTGGTATGAAAATATGGACTCCTTCCTTATTTCAGTAGGTTTTTCTCATTGTGAGTCTAACAATACAATTTGCATTTGGAGAAGTAAAGGAAATATCACCATTATTGTTCTTTATGTTGATGATCTTCTTCTCACTGGTAGTAACCTCGCTCATATTCAAACTATACAATATTCCCTCTCTAAAAAAATTGAAATGGCTGATCTAGGTCTAGCTCATTTCTTCCTTGGAATTCAAATAAAAATAAATAAAGCAGGGATCACCTTATGTCAACAAAAATACACTCAGGATCTCCTTCAAAAGTTTAAAATGACAGATTGCAAACCTTCTCCTACCCCCTTTCAATCTGGCATTCATCTTAGTACTTCATGCTCATCCCCTCCTTGTGATGCTACTACCTTCCATCAGCTTGTAGGTAGTCTGTTATACCTCACTCATACTCGTCCATATATCTCCTATGTTGTTGGTCTCATATCCAGGTTCTCTCATAAACCTCATTTCAATCATTGGCAAGCAGATAAAAGAATTCTCCGTTATTTTTAGGGTACTACACACATCGGTCTCATATATAAAGGATACTCCATGGATATCATTGGTTATTGAAAGCACGAGGATACGAAAACAAAAAGGAAAATTCAAGATGCGATGTAAATGAAAACAAAAGACAAAGTTAAATCCTATGAATTGAAAGGGAATGCAAGGAAAGAGGCATAAATGAATCGAAACCAAATAGAAAGCCAATATGAAAGATAGCCCTTTTTATTAATGTGCTTTAGAACTTAGTTACAATCTGTCTCCTCCCTTTTCAGGGGCTAGGAGCATTAAATGTGTTCTTGTCACACCCATGGATGCGATTCCTTCTTCCGCGTGCCCACATGTAAAGTGGGTGGACCAAACATTGCCACCACTTGCATTGATGAGTCTTGACTCCTTGCTGCTCCTATGATGTTAAGACCCTATGTTCAAGGAAACAGAAAATAGTCAATAGCACCTGTAGATGAAATAAAACATGCAATCCCCAAGCCTACGATTAGTGAGTGTGAAAAATGAATAAAATGGTAACTGAAATAGATCCAAATGAACTAAAAACTTTACAGGGGCATGAGGACATTACCAGGAGGGCCATTACAAATGGAACAGTCAGAAAATTCACCACAGATCCATACTCGCTCGAGGCGGGACGAATAGACCTGCAATAAAATGCCAAAAAGCACTGTCCCAAATGTCACATTTGGGAAGGTCCAAATCACCTACAAAGTTGGGGTTAGCTAATTGGGGGTGTTTTGGGAAGACCCAGAAGGTCATATTTTCCCAATTTGGCCTCTATCACCGAGAATTTGATGATGCTACTTGCATGTTAGTAAAGGCGAGAAATGATAGAAACATGATCAAAATTGCTCAAAACAATGTGAAATTTAAATGACAACCTATCTAAGTAGCATAGAATCAAATGCAAAAATAATAGAAGGGAAATCTACCATAGATTTCTAATCACTCCGGGGCTTGGCGATTAGAACTGTAGTAGTGTGGGGGGCGACCGGGGGTAGGACGCCCACCGTTTGGGGCTCGATTTTGGCACCAATCCACTTGGGATGGGTCCAAAATATCTTATGGGGTGTTTTCGGTAAATTTGGTAGGATTTTGTGGCCAAATATTAGGTTTTGGTTCCAGATTTGCGCTTCCAATAACCACCCTATGACCTCTCTTCCAAAAAGATCAAGGATGCGAAAGGCACAAATCAAAAGGTGTGTATGGAAGTAAAATGGCAGCACTTCATTGTTCAAAATGCTCATTATCTGTATATCTTATGGTGAGAATACTCACCAATTTATAGACCTGGAGGTCTCTTGTGATTGAGCATGCAGAGGTGCCACTTGGAAATCATGCCTTCCCAGGGGGGAGAAGATTCCTCCCTGATTAGGGGCTCCATGACTGCCCCTGTAACTGCCTCTAACTCTCAAAAATGCTCACTCACACTCCCATGCAAGGAAGGAAGATTTAAGTGGCGGATCTGATCTACCATTTGTCAAGATTTGACTTTTTGCCCATCAAACCTGTTATTCACCCCACCATGGAGCGAATACTGCTAATCATCCCTAGGTGGGGCGAATAGAAGTTTGTAATCATCCCTGGGTGGAACGAGTAGAGAGCAGAGTGCCTGAAGGTGCCAAATTGACTCTTGACCTTCCAAAACTGCTGTGAGAGTGGTTAGGACCACTTTTTAACCTCTGGGGGGTGCCCTGGGAGCTATGTGTGTCAGTGTGATTAGTGTTTGCAGTCACATAATCAGATTGGTACTGTTTTGGTGTATCTGAGATGCCCATTTTTGGGATGCATTATGCATGGCACAGTTCTGAGCAAAAATAGATAACCAAAGCACTAATGATTAGGGTTTCTTAGTAACCTAACCAAATTTTGATGCCCCAAGTATGGAAAGGGTATGCATTCTTGAATCCCTACTTCTAACGAGTGAAGGAGCTCAATTCAAGTGTTAACCTTTTTCGATGAGGTGTTATTTGAGCTTGGACATTGATCAGTCATGAATAGGCAAAGGGCGCAACCTTTTGTCTGTGAGAACCTTGAGTTCATGATTCACGAATACCAAGTTTTTGATCAGCTTGTGATTATTACTTGTTTACTGCCCCAAGCAGGAGCGTGATTGTCTTTGTCAATGATTCTTTGAATGCATGCCATTTTCATGATTGGGTGTGTATATGTTGATTGTTGACTAAGTGTGACTACCCCCTCAAGCGACGAATAGATGAGGGAATGACCTACATGAGAAAAGTGAAGAGTCGCTTGACCCAAGATGACTTGTGTAAGGGTGCCCTCAGATGTTTTATCATTGAATGTGTGTGCGGTTTTTCGACATTTAGACCTGTTTGTGGCGGGTTTGAACCCTTTTTGCGACGCATTTTGGAGCTAAATTATCAAAAATTCGTCCTCCCATGGAGCATTCCGGCTATGGTAGCCTTCTTAGGGAGTAGGATAGTGACAATTTGTGACCCCAGAATCATTTTTGGATGCCAAGAATGTCAGGCACAATTGCGCCTTCGTTCGGTAATGTTATTGCTATTTTTGGTTGGGTTTTGACCCTTTTGGTGATGCCATTTGGGGATAAAATTCTTGACAATATGTCTTCCTGTGGAGCAGTATGGCTATGGTAGCCTTCTTATGGAATAATATAGTGAGGGTTTGTGACCCCAACGTCTGTTTTGCATGCTCGAAATGTCAAGTGCAAAAGCAATCTCATCGGGCAATTTTATTGCTTGTTTTGGTGCATTTTTGTGTCATTTTTGTTATTTTTTTGAAATTCTTGCTCTGTAATCATCCCTGGGTGGGGCGAATACCATGTTGGTATTCGTCCCAAGGTGGAACAAGTGCTAACCAGAGCGCTCATCCCAGGGAGGAACGATTACAGGCCTAAAAGCCTATTTAAGGGCCAAAACTAGGGTTTGGGCTCATTTGCATTCAAATTTTTTGGCGATTTGGAGCTTTGAGGAGGAGGAGGCTGATTCTGCGAAGTGAAGCACTACCAAATTTTTCTCGCTACCATGAGTGCACGAACCGGATCGAGCGGCAAAGCCGAAGCGAGACCAGTAAGTGCCCTATTGCCTTTATTGCTAGTTTGTGTTACAGTTTAAAAAATGGCAATGTATTTGTTTTTGTTGTCTTTGGTAGTTTGTTTTTCAAATTAAAAAGAAAAAAACCCTAATTAGAGGTTTGTTGTTATTTGTGAATGTTTGTTGTATGGCTTCATGAAAACTTAGGTAAAAACCCTAGTTAATCAAAGATCAAAAGTGAGTTTGAAACTTAGCTTTAAAAAATCATAGTTTAAAACGTAACTTAAAAACTTCACTTAACCCTAATTTAACAAAGATCAAAACTTAGGTTAGAAACGTAGGGTAAAATTGAGTGTAAAAACATAGTTCAAGCCTAGTTGTTTGTTGTTGTTTTTGTGTGTGTTTTTAATTTATCAATTGACCTTTAGAGTGAAACCCTAGGTACTAACAAACCATTTTTTGAGTTTTTGTTTTTGCTTATTTTATCAGTTAAACTTAGAGTGAAAAACCCTAGGACTGACAAACAGTGTTTTTGCATTTTTTTGTGTTTTTGTTTGTTTTTTATTTATTAGTTTAGACTTAGAGTTAAAAACCCTAGGACTGACAAACAGTTTTTTTTTTTTTTTTTTTTGTATTTTTTTTTTTAAGTTATCAGTTGACCGTAAGATCTAAAACCCTTAGGAACTAAAAAAATTATATATATATATATATATATATATATATATATATATATATATATATTTTTTTTTTTTTTTTTTTTTTTTCATTTATCAGTTTAGACTTGGAGTTAAAAACCCCTGAGAACTGAAAAATCATTTATTTTTGTAGACACCAAAATCCGGCCACTTGTAAGTCATCTATACCTTCCTGTCAGCCACGTGTCAGTCATCCATCCTTCCCGCCATTATTTGGCCCAAATCCACACTTTCCCACCATTATTTGGCCCAATTTCACCTTTCCCGCCATTTTTCATCCCCAAATTTATTTAAATTAATATTTATATATATATATTAATATTTTAATATATATATATATATAAATATAGTTTAAGTGATTTAATCTGAGCCATCCATCCTTCATTTAATCTCATCCGTCCATCCATCTTAATCCGTTTCACAACCTAGATTTATTCTCTACCCTTGGATCCACTTTAATCTTAGCCACACGTTCAAAGTGTCGTTAAAACCCTAAAGTGTGCCCTAAGAGTAGATTATAAATTGAGTCACCTTTATGGCTCAAACCCTATCTATCTCTTCGGCTAAAACTACCTACCTTTCCTATCTAAGTCTGGAGTTGGTTATTGCTGTTAATCCTGAGTCTTATGAGTCTTCTGCGGACCTAAGTCTGAACTAAACCCTTTCGCCGCATCCATCGCCACCGCCTGGTCTCGCCGTGTTAACAGGAAAAGGTATAGATTCGTCTAAAGCAAGTAATCTTTCTTTATGTATTAATCTGTTGTTGAATTCTGCATTTCGTTTATTTTTATTTCATAAATCTAGGGTTTTAGACTGTTTCTGAGGGCTCACATAGTGGAGCCCTCTTATTAGTTTCTAACTCTTTGATAATTTTAAATGTGTGCAGGATTCTAGTGGTAGATCTGATTTGTTGATAGCAGTTTCTTAAGCTAGAGTGGTCCGAGCCAAAGGATACAACGAAGCCCACTCATTCTGTTGAGGTTAAGGATACATTCTTCGGAGACGCCACCACATTGTGCTAGCTAGGGTTTCGAAGAACCCTAGCACAAATTGTAACTTTGTATCACGAAAAGGGTTATAGGCCCTGTTGTACTTAAAAGGAGTTTCTAAACTCCATTGATTAATAAAAATTGTTCATTTTGTACAACTATTCTGCATTCCTTTAATTGTGATTTCTTTATTTCTGTTTGGCGTTGTATCTTTAATCTACAATTTTATTTTGATGTTTGTGAATTTTGTTGCTCGTTATTTGTCTATTTTGAGTTGTACATTATTGTTGTATATTCATGTTTTTGTTGTACAATTTTTCATGTTTTTAATGTTTTTGTTTTGTTTGCTTTTGCAGGTTGTGAAGAGCCGGTACTATGTGCCTACTATTTTTACTGAAGTGTGGAAGGCACTGACTTTGGCTGACTGGAAGTGGCTTGATGCCCTTGGGCTCAAGCAAGTGACTCGGCTGGAGCCTGTGGTCGGGGATCGGGCCTATCTGATGGCCCTGATCAACTTGTGGGATCCTCGGACCAACACCTTCCATCTCCCAATAGGGGATATGATAGTGACCTTGGAGGACGTCTATCATATTCTATGGATTTTGATAGATAGATTACCGATCAAGACGATGTCGCAGGATCAGTGGACAGTAGTGCTGACATGTTGCTTTTGGCATGGGGAGGAGGTGGGTGTGGATAGCCCAGTGGAGAGGGTAGAGGGCGATTGCCAGATTGGTGGCATTTTGGTTTTATGGTGGCTGGAGATGGGTGTGTTGGGAGTGAGGCACGTCGTACTAATGGGCCTCATTTCCAACATGCTGCTACCCGACTCATCGGGTGCGAGGTTCCCGTGGAACCTGCTGGAGGTGGTGTTTAGGTTGGTGGAGTGTCCGATGGATGCACCTATGATCATGATATGGGGATAGACTTTGCTGGCACAGCTCTACGATGAGCTATACGAGGTTCGCTGCCAAAGGCGAAAGGGGATTGGGTGGAACTACTTGTTGCAGTGCTGGACTTGGCAGCATATAGCAGTGGAGAGGCCAATGGGGCTGCCATGGATGACTTGGGCAGAGATGGTGGATCGAGATATTGGTTATGGGGCACTGTGGTAGTGGTCTGAGGAGCAGGGACAAAGTTAGTGGTGGGTAGGTGTCGTAGGGCACTATGCCGATGCCTTCACTCGGCTTGCTCCAAGGGAGGTGTTTTGGCACCCCTATCGGGACTGTCCAGCCTGGCATGAGGCTGGAGAGTGGCTCTGATGGGTTTGCAGGGGGTGGTAGCTGATTGGGCAGCATGGGACCAAGTAGGAGTTCTTCTCGTATGGTTAGGTGACATGACAATTTGGGGTGCATAAAGGGTTACGTGGTGATCCCATGGTCTATCGACATCGGGGGGATGAGAGGACTCTTGCCTAGTCGATCATTGCATCGCTGGGCGAGGATTCAGATACAGCTATTGATGTCCCAGATGTGGACGATGTCGAGACTACTACAAAGTACGACCAGTGGTGGACACTATGGTGATGGCGAGGAGAGGGACCACTGGGAGGTGCATAGGTAGCAGCAGTAGGTGATGAGGGTGCAGAGGCACCAGGTGAGGGTTGGGGGGTTCCAGTGGAGGACGCAAATATTGTAGAGGTGGATGATTTTATGAGGGAGGATTTTGGGGTTCCAGAGCAGCCAGAGATGTAGGATTTCCTAGAGCAGTGGGATCTAGAGCAGACTGTTGTTCCAGAGATGCCAATGTCTTAGGCAGTCTCGAAGGACACGGAGGGAGGATCTGGGGGAGGATCTGCAGGAGAGGGATCTCTTGTAGACTCAGCTAGCTGAGTGGGAGAACGCATTTGTTGCATACCATCAGTGGGATGGGGACACAGATGCTACATAGGAGAGGGATCTTCTACGAATGTAGTTGGCGAAGAGGGAGAAGGTGTTAGCACAACGCGATGATGTAGTAGCGATGTATCGTCGATGGGAGGCAGAGTGGTGTTGACATCGGATGGATCTGGAGGGAGAGATCATCCACCTCGAGGGGCGGGTACCTGAGCCCTTGGGAGGTGGGTCTATGCACCGGATGAGGGACATCGATACGAAGCAGTCAGCATCGTCTCATCGTAGGTGATTGGATGAGGGGAGGGCTAGTGGGCATGATGCGAGGGCGAGTAGTAGTTGCCCTGAGGGGTCCCATAGGACCCACACCACGAGGGGTAGTTCTCGTCGCACCGATCCTACGTGATCATGGTGGCCGATGCCCTAGGCTTGGGGTTTTTGAGTTTTTGCTTTGTTGTGAGGTCAGAGGACTGGTTCATTGTAGCCTATGGGCATTTTTGATGATATATATATAAATGACATTCTTTATGTTTATACACTTTTCATGGTTTTTTTTTCTATTTATGCACAGTTATTTATGATGATGTATGCATGTGGTATTATGAATGCGATGTGTCTAATTATATGATGTATGCATATGGAATAAATGAAATGAGTTGTTGATAACTTGTCGATGGCACCATAGACTGTACAAGATTTACTGGCTTGTTGTACTTATGGGATGGCTTTGTGGAATGACTTTGCATGTGATAACTTTGTTTTTGTATTTTGCATATTTGTTGATGGTGATTTACGTAATGAAATGTTCCAGTGGTTTTTAAAATGTAGTTAAGCTTTTTGAAGATTCAGATAGTTTAACTAACTAGCCAAGACTGTACATTTATCTCGCAAGACTTTTGAACAAGGTATAAATCTGACTTGAGTTTAACCAAGTTATTTCACATCCTTGTGTGTGTAATTGAGTTCATTTATGTGGTATTTTTCAGGATACCACCAGTGCCAGATAGGCTATCAACCAAACCTATACTGAGGATCACCTAATTAGCTCCACTAACTTTGTTGTTGTATTTAGTAAGATTAATCCACGGGATAATCTAAGGTACCATAAGCTAGCTCATCCACATGCAAACATTGGTCTGCTCACATGTAAAGCTAATGTGATAGACATATTGTCATGCGTTTAGGATACCACCATTGCCAGGTAGGTTGTCCACCAAACCCGTAATGAGGATCACCTAGATGGTTTTTCGAATGCTAAGAATTCCAGGGATTCAAGTCCAAGATTTTTATTTGCTCAATGGTTTATGATACTTGCTCATATATATAGTGATAAAAATCACTGTTTATTTTTATTCTTTTGTTTTTCTTTTTGAGCAAGGATTTTGAATAGTGGTGATAACCACTGTTATTTGATTTTGGATTTTGATCTTTGTAATGTTGATCTTGTAGGTTTGTGGCTTGTGAATGACATTGATCCTTTGGGTCTTGGGGATGACTACCCATCCTATTCAGGGACGTGTAGTATGAATCCTTACAACTTTGGGAACCAAAGGGGATTAGGGATATGATGAAGTTAGGGCATTGATATTTTAGGCCTTGGGGATGACTACCCATCCTTTTCAGGGGTGTGTAGTACGAATCCTTATGACTTTTGAGACCAAAGGTGATTGGAGATGGTCATGATGATGGCTTGTGGGAATTTTTTTTTTGAATGGCATCGATCCTTTTAGGCTTTGGGGATGACTACCCATCCTTGGCAGGGACATGTAGTACGAATCCTTACAACCTTAGGGACCAATGGTGATTGGGATTTTTGCGAGTAGTGGTGAAAACCACTATTTATTAGGGGGAATGGATGGGGAGGAGCTTGTACTTTTGTCAATTCTTAGCACTCTTGAACCATTCGCATAGGGGGATGAACAGGCTAATCATTCACCTATGGTACCCTAGAATGCTTTGTAGTTTGCATCTTCCGTTCACACAACTTGGGGAATTATTTTATGTGTTTTAACTTGTGCAGGGATGTTACATAATGAGGCGTGATCCAAGTAAAACTTTTCTTTGTAAAATTTGTTTTAACTTTGTATAGTTTTTGGCTAGCAATTTAAAGACAGTTGAATGACGAAAAGCCTATATACATTAGGAGACAACTGACTATGCTAAAAATGGGGATGGTGTTATTCTGGATGTATGTGTTTATAAAATGGATTTGATGTGGAAAATGGTTGAATTGCCGAGCAAGTACAGTCTATGGTACTTGTGACATGTATGACCAGCAAATATGCAATGTGTGGATGCGATGCCTAATGGAACTTATATTTTTGTATTTTTATTTTTACGAGTATACATGGAATGGAGATGCAATTTTTTTGTTTATTTTTGAATATTTATTTTGACCAAGTGGTTATGGTAACCCTTGGAGCTTTTGGTTTGACCAAAGGGTTTAGGGATACCTTTGGGGCATTTTGGTATTGACCAAGCAATTGGGGTAATCCTTGGAGCTTTTAGTTGGGCTTTGGCTCTCTAAATGTGGAATGGCCTCAAATTACTGATGTTCAAGGGTTCTAGCTCCTTGATTCCTTCAAGAGAGGCGAGCGGTATGTTCCAGGTCCTATTTTACTGTTAATCACATAAGGACCTAACCAGTTTGCCGTGAACTTGTCCCTTAGATGGGATGACAAATTAGAATTCTATTGGTTCTCTTTTAAGACCAAGTCTCCAACCTGAAAATCCCTTAGGTGAACCTTCATGTTGTATGCTTTCTTAATTTGCTCTTGATAGATATGCAAATGCTCAAGAGCATTGACGCGTCATTCGTCAATCAACGTAAGTTGGTCTAACCGGGCCTACCGTGTAGTGTCATCATCGATGAACTCTTGCATTGATATGCATAGTGAAGGGATTTCCAACTCAAGAGGCATGACAGCCTCGGAGCCATACACGAGCCAAAATGGAGTTGCCCCAGTGGGCGTCTGAATGCTAATGCGATAAGCCCACAGGGCAAGTGGGATCTGAATGTGCCAATCCTTATGACTGTCTACGACTATCTTTTTGAGAATGAAAACTAGCATTTTGTTTGATGTCTCTGCTTGCCCATTTGCCTACGGATAATAGGGTATCAAAAAACTGTGCTGAATTTTGTACTTTGTGGTCAAAGCACGCACGTAGTTGTTCTTGAATGACATCCCATTATTTGAGATTATCTTGGACGGAATACCAAAATGACATATGATATTATGTAAAATGAATTCCGAAATGCGGGTTCCAGTCATAGAGGTAAGCGGAATTGCTTCCACCCATTTGGTGAAGTACTCTGTGGCCGTTATGATAAATGTGTGATGGCCTGACGACGTAGGGGATATGTTTTCGACTAGATCTAAGCCCCACTGTGAAAAATGCCAAGCCAATTGGATCAGTTGCAAGGCCTGAGAAGGTACATGTGTCAAATTAGCATGGTGTTGACACTTCACGCACTTCTTTACATATGCGCAACAATATCACTCTAAATATGGCCAATAATAGCCCATGCAAAGAATGCGCTTTATGATGGCCATACCGCTAAAGTGGCCACCACATGTACCATCATGGGCTTGGGTGGTTGCCCAAGCAGACTTTTTCTGGTCCAGGCAATGGAGGAGGATTCCTTCATAGCTTCGAAGATACAAAATGTCTCCTAACAAGACATGTTTTGCCGCTTTCTGTTTGAATGCTCGTTTTGCGGCATGTGTCAATCCAAGCGGGAGGTTACCTAACTTGAGGTAGTCCCTTATGGGTGTATACCAATCCTGCTGATCGAAAACCTTGATAGTCTAAATAGCCAATCCCTCTTGAAGTTCATCCCTAGCAAAAGCTGAGCAGGAAAGAACTTGTAAGAATAGCGTTGTGTTGCTATTAATGGGAGTAGAGGAGAACAAGGATCCCTAGTTGGCATGATTCAAACAATCATGGATTCAAGAGAACTTGTCCACGGAGGGTTCAATATGGATCAAGTGGATTCCTGGCGTTAAGTCAGAGCTTTCATGCTCCATCATTGACTGTGATAGTGTTTTGACTTGAATGGTTGTCTTATCACCAGAAATGTCTTGTGGGATTAGTGACCCCAAGGAGGCCATAGTGTCCGCAAAACGATTCGATGATCGAGGGAGTGCCTCGATGTCGTACCATTCAAGCTTTACCAAGAATTTTTCCACAAGGTATTTGTAGGCCTGCATAACTAGGCATTTACACTGGAATACCCCTTTGACTTGGTTGAAAATTAGCAGCGAATCACCAAATATGTTCAGTCATTTGATGTTCATGGTGATTGTTGTCTGAAGACCTATGAGCAAGGCTTCGTATTCTGCATTGTTGTTGGTGCATGGGAAATTTAATTTAAATGACAGAGGCATTGGAGCCCCTTGCGATGTGAAGAATATAATTCCCATGCCACCCCCTTGCTCACATTTAGAACCATCAAAAAATAGGGTTATGTCGGCCTGTGACTCAGGCTCATTAGAATCTGGTGATTTTGAGACATGGAAGACCCCATCATCGGGTAGTTCTATGACCAAAGTTTGATCGTCTTCGAGGGGAGCATCTTCTAATTGATCGGCTATGAATTGACCTTTGATGGATTTCTATCCAATAAACTCTATGTCAAACTCCATCAACAACATGATCCATTTCACCGTGCAGCTACTATAATAAGTATGACTCATCATGTATCGCAATGGATTCTCCTTAGAGACCACATACATCTTGTTACTCAACATGTAATGGCATAGATTTTTTGTAGCAAACACCACTGCCAAGTAGAGCTTCTCGACGTATGCATAGTTAAGTTCATAACTGACCAGGATGCGACTAAGATAGTAAGTAGCCTGTTCTTTGTGAAGTTCATTCTTTTGGGCTAACATGGCACCCAGTGCCACCTCAGTAGCTGAGATGTATAAGTAGAACAACACTCCTGGTCTAGGTGGTGCCAATACTGGTGGTGAAGCCAAGTATTGTTTAATGTCATCAAATGCTGACTGGCACTCGTCATCCCAGTGAAATGCTACCCCCTTGTGCAATAATTTATTCATGGGTCGACACTTGTCAGATAGTTGTGCTATGAAGCACTTGATTGACGCGACCTTTCCCTGTAGGCTTCTGAGCTTCTTGATGGTAGTTGGGGGAAGCATTTCAAGGATTGCCTTGACTTTGTTTGGGTCCACCTCGATGCTTCATTTTGAAACTATGAAACCTAAGATTTTTCTAGATGTGACGCCAAATACGCACTTCTTGGGATTCAATCTGACTTTATGTTCCAAGAGGCGATTGAGGATCTTGCTTAAGTCATCGAGATGATATGGGTGCAAAAGAGATTTGGCCAAAAAATCATCCATGTAATCTTCCAAATTTGTATGCATGTGATCATGGAAGATGTACGTCATTGCACGTTGGTAGGTGGCACCAGCTTTTTAAGGCCAAAAGGCATGACCTTATAGCAAAATTTCACCCAAGGCATTGTGAACGCCATTTTTAGTTGGTCCTCGGGATTGATATGAATCTGATTATATCCCGAGAAACCATCCATGAGGGAAAGCATTTTGTGGCAAACTATAACATCTACCAATGCATCGATGCTTGGAAAGGGAAAATCATCCTTAGGACTCGCTTTGTTTAGATCTCAAAAATTAGTGCATATGCGAATCCTCCCATCAGAATTTTTGATGGGCACCATGTTGGACAGCCATGGTTGGTAATCCACGCAGATGACAAATTGTGCATCCAACAGCTTTTTTAATTCGTCTTTGACCATTAATGCCACTTTTGGGTGCATCTTACATAGTTTTTGCTTTACTAGCTTGACTATCGAATCAAGCGTTAGATTATGCGTGACTAGCTACGGATCTAGCCCCGACATGTCTTTGTAGGACCATACAAAAACCTCCTTCTTCTCTTTGATAAGGGCAATGTAGTTGACTTGCTCTTCTAGGGATAGACTTACCCCCAGATTGATAATCTATGGATTCATTGGATCAGAGCCGATGTCTACGTTAGTCGTCTCCTCGATCGACATGTGGGATCCGTCCTCCAACTAGTGTGGAGTTGGGATCAAGTGGATATCATTTGCTGAGTTTAGATCATCATTAGGGACCTCGGGTCCCTCTTCAACATTGAAGACATCCTGAGTTAGAACTGGGGTAAAATGAAGCATCTTACTGAAAGGCCAATACTCTGATGGGGATGGTGGTGAACTAACGCGATCCTAGTGTATGGCATCTATGTCTAAATACAATGGTTGTGTTGGATCATTCGGATTGCATATGGGGGTGGTTAAGTCAATGGAGATCATGTTGAAGAAATGATTTTGGTCTCCATTACTGCGGGTGTGATGACTCATAAATTTTGGATGTTCTTTGTGCTCCGGATCTGGCTCTAGAGGTATAGGCACGAATGGATCGGCCCTATGTGCAGATAGGAAGACAGGGTCTGCCCTCAACACTGATGTTGTTATAGGGTCTCTAGGCAAAAGGTGTTCTCTGTATGCCCAGAGTGGCAGATTCAACACTTGGTCCCACTACGCTTGGTTTATGTGCCACTCATGCCTTGGCCTGATGTTTAGTTATTCGAATAGGTCGTCAATCTCCAAGGGGTATTGTTGTTGTTGCATATGATTGAGATAGACCATCTTAGTTTCATATTTATAATCACTGTCAAAGATCCATAGGCCTTTGTTGGCTCTGACAACTATTTGCAACATTAGAGGCTCATCTTGCTCAAGCAAATTGATTTGGCCCATTGGGGTTGTTTTGCTCTTTGCGATGGGGCCAGATTGTCTTGTGGTGGCACTTGCTCGATGGGAGCAGCCAAAGGGAACATTACCAAGAGGATTTCATGATAATCATTCATGGGGTCACTTGTGAGTGGTTGTTATCCAATTTGAAGGGGTCCCACTTCTGAAGATCCTTCCTGATCTTGTCTATAGCTCTCTTGTAGGTGAGTCCTCAAAATTTCTCCTCTCTCGAGCGAAGGGAAAGAGTTGTTGAGATCAAAAAGGTTGGTTGTCAAAAATGGGAGATAATCTCCTAGTGTATATGTCGTGTTAGGGTTGGCATATGGATCTAACACCAATCCCCCCTTGTTGCCTATCCCTAGGCCTTACATGTTCTCTACCAAGATGTCCAAGGGGAGGGGGTGGTTGAACCCTACTCCTAACTTGTCATATGGCATTTGGTATCTTGGTTGGCAAAGGACACGCACTCCTTGCTCATATCTGCCTAACCCATATCCATGCCAATTACATTGGCCAAGGTATTTTAGAGCGAAGTCTAGGTTGGACAAATAGTTGAAATCTTCAGTAAAAGGCTCTTCATCTTCGTCCTCTTGCATGTAAGGTTCAATACCATGATCAAGGCCTCCATACACAAAGTTTTTCTGGTTTGGCGGGTAGCCTAGAGGAACAATAGTGCCTATGGGGAGACGAGGTCTCCCCATGTGTTGCATAGACTCAAGTGTGGGTGTTGCTATAATGTTTCACACCAGGTACTCCCCCAGGCTCGTATTGGCCATTTCAATAGTGATTTTTGGCAATTGAGGGGGAGGGAACGGAAGTTCTTCATGAGTCCACTCCATGTCGGGTGAACTAGGAGCCTCGAATTCCACTCTATGAGGCATATCCTTAGTAGTTATAGTTGATACTGATGGTTGTACCTCTTCCAGAGGTTGCACCTATTCTAGAGGTTTCTTCCCCTTGTCCTTCTATGTGGCCACCATAGGTGGTGTTGTAAGGTGCAGCAAAAAATATTGTCATTGTTGTCAACACAGTCAGACAAATTTATTGATGCAATGGACAAGAGTTTATTGAACAGCAAGGTGTAGCCAAAGTACAATGGATAGGAGTTCAGTGTTGAACAAGGTGTTGCAGGAGTATTGTCATTGTTGTCAATATAGTAAGTTAGATCTAATGATGCAATGGATAGACAGTTTAGAAGCCATTCAGATGCAGAGAACATAAATTCAAAGGATAGTCAGATTATGTAAAGTGCAATTCCAAGAAAACAAGAGTGACCCAGTTTCAAAAATTTGAAGAAAAAGACAAGTTAGAAAACTGTCGCGATATCACGACATGTTTTCTATCGCGATTTCGCGACAAGTCGGAGGAGAGAGAAAATGTAGCCGAAAATGTCGTGATTTCGCGACGAAAGTGAGGAGAGAGAAAGCATAGCTAAAAATGTCATGATTTTGCGACAAAAGTGAGGAGAGAGAAAGCATAGCTGGAACTGTGGCGATTTCGTGACAAAAGTGAGGAGAGAGAAAGCACAGCTGAAAATGTCGCGATTTCACGATGAAAGTGAGGAGAGAGAAAGCGTAGCTGGAAATGTCGTGATTTCACGAAAAAAGTGAGGAGAGAGAAAGCACAGCCAAAAATGTCATGATTTCACGATTAAAATGAGGAGAGAGAAGGCACAAGGCAAACTGTCACGATTTCGCGACATGCTGGAGGCCAAGAAGCTAAGTCGAGAAACTGTAGCGATTTCGCTACATGTTGGATTTTCGTTGGTTGAAGCAAGGAGAAAGCGTTAAGTGGAAAAGTTGTAGCGATTTCACTACATGTTGAAATTTCGCTGGTCGAAGCAAGGAGAAAGCGTTAAGTTGAAAAGTTGTAGCGATTTCACTACATGTTGAATTTTCGTTGGCCGAAGCAAGGAGAAAGTGTTAAGTGAAAAGTTGTAGCAATTTTGCTACAATTCAAAAGTGCACAAAGCAATGGTGTAGCGATTTCTCTACGTGTCAAAACTTCTCAAAAAAAAGGTGTAGCGATTTCGCTATAAGTTGGAAAAAACACAACACGAAGGTGTAGCTATTTCGCTACAAGTTGAAAAAGCACAACACGAAGGTGTAGCGATTTTGCTACGCGTCAAAAATGCACAATGCGAAGGTGTAGCGATTTTGCTACTAGTCAAAAGTGCAGAACTCAAAAGTGTAGCGATTTCGTTACAAGTCAAAATTTCATGGGTGGAAGAAAAGTTGGAAGCACAAGGCACAAAGTTGTAGCGATTTCGCTACTGCATGAAGCAGGAAATGTACGGAATCCGAAAGCATCGCGATTTCACGACAAAGCTGAGGATGACGTTAGTAAAAGCTGAAAGTGTCACGATTTCGTGATAAGGTGCAAGGAAAGCCGCTGGAAGCCGAAAGCGTCACGATTTCATGACAAGAATGAGGATGACGTCAACAAAAGCTGAAAGTGTCACGATTTCATGACAGGGTGCAAGGAAAGCCACTGGAAGCCGAAAGTGTCACGATTTCATGACAAGGATGAGGATGACATCAGCAAAAGTTTGAAGTGTCGCGATTTCATGACAAGAACGATGGCAAAGCTATCAACGGCCAAAAGGGTCACGATTTCGCGACAACAAGGACAAGAAGGTGTACGGCCACAAAAAGTGTCGCGATATCGTGACATGTTATTATTTCACGACAATAAGCTACAGGAAGGTGACAAAGGTGGCAGAGGCATTTGAGGCTGACAAAGTTAAATCTGGGCCGACGGATTTTAGGGTTTTGTAGCCGACAATTTCTAGGGTTTTGCAGTCGACATTCTTAGGGTTACAGCCGACGGATTTTAGGGTTTGGCAGCCGACAATTTCTAGGGTTTCTCAGCCGACGTTCTTTAGGGTTTGTTCTTGAGATTTCTTCTATAAAAGGAGGGCTACTTCGAGTTTGAAGAAAAGTGGTGTGTGTGAGTATCGTGTGCGATATGTAGCTGTAAAAGCGCAGATAGCGCAGAGCTGGCAAAATGATAGCGAAGTGTGTAATGTGAGTTGGTCATGTCGAGTTGTTCAAAGTTTGATTGTGAATACGCATAGAGAGCATAATGTGAAATGACATAGAGTGTGCGAAGCATGTGCGCAGAGAAAGCAGAGTGTGCAGAGAGCACGAAGGGAAATTTTGATTGCAAAGTTTGGCTGTAGTGGTGCAGCAGACTGTGTGAAGTGATTACGCAAGAGAGAGCAGAGTGCGCAGAGATTGCAAAGGTGATGTAGAACAGTTAGAGTCTTGCAATAACAAAGGTATATGTCAAACATTTTTATTCAAAATTGAAGTCCAGTTGGTGCTGGCAAATTAGGGGTTGGTGCTCCTTTCTATTGATGCAGATAAATAAGGGGTGGGTGCTCCTTCCAGTTGGTGCTAGTAAAAAAATTGTAAAGTTGGTGCTTTGCAAGAGGCTGGATTTGGATGGGAGTCCAAGTAGCCATTCTTTTTGAGGAGTAGCCATTTTGGTGAACCTCGTTAAAAATCTGTGTTGTGTGATGTTCTCTTGTGGTACTTATTATATCTGTTTATAAGTTTTATCTGCTACAATTTTTAGAGTTGTTTATTCATGTTTTGGAATGCTACACTGATTCACCCCCCCTCTCAGTGCCATACTAAGTACAACAATTGGTATCAGAGCCAAGTTCCCTTTAAAGGCTAAATCAGCTAGGGTTGATCTTGGATTAATACTCTAATGGCAAAGAAAGGCAAGAATGGAACCATGAGACACAAGAAGAAAAGATCACACGGGGTTCATAAAAGAAAATAAAGATAAATTCATTATTTCTATAGATTCAAGAGATGAATCAAACAATGGAGAAAAGGCCAAGAGTCAACTCGATAATAATGCAGGTTCTCAAGGTTTAGAATGTTTTGATCAACTCGGGCATAATGAACATCAGTGTTATGGGTTTAGTAGCAGTGAAGATGAAGAAGAAATAGAATCAGAACAGGAATGTAATAAAGAAGAAATGAATGCAGAAGCAAATTGGAATGAAGATCAAATTATAGCTCCAAGTAAGAAGAATAGAACCTCCTTCAAAAAGACATCTCAGCCAGTTTTAGTTTCTGTGGTAGAGGAAATTGAACCAAAAAAGGCAGAAGGAGTGAACACTGAAGCAGATAATAAAAACCTCAATGTTGAAGTAGACTGGGAAGGTGAGTTGATCTCTGCTCTTGAAGAGTTGAGTATAGAAAATAAAAAGAACAAAAGACTATCCAAGAAATTGGAAGAATATGGGGATGAGATTGAAAATCTGTTCTTACAATTCCAACAGGCCAAGAAAATAGAAGAAGACTTGAAGTCATAGCTGAATGATAAAGTCAATGTGTGTAACAAACATGAAGAGGATTCTAACAAAGTAGTTAGTAATCTAAAGCTGCAAGTAGAAGAGTCTAAAAGGATTGAGGAAACTCTCAGGTCACAGATCAATGAGAAAGAGATTATTTGCCACAAACAAGAAGAAGAGATTGTTTCATTGAAGAAACAACTAGAAGAGGCCAATACAAATCTTAAATTCGAGAAGAGCACATAATTGCTAGATAAAATGATAAGTCATCAGAGAAGCTCCACGATTAAGCATGGTCTTGGATATGAAGCTGAACAACCTGTATCTTCCAATTCTGCAGAGAAGAAGAAGTTCACTATTGAAGGGTCCGAGCAAGAAAAGGTTAAAGTTGTATCTTCAAAAGAAAGAAAATATCAAAGGAGATTTACAGCAAAGCAACCACAACAAAAGAGGTTCTACCACTCTCACTTTTTCCATACTAACACTTTTAATGGCTATTGTTTCAGATGTAACCAGTATGGTCACAAGGCAACTTATTGTGGATTAAATAATAAATCAAAGAGTTATGTTGGTAGAAATACATCTGCATATCCGAGTGAACACTTTGTACAATGTTTTCAATGCAATGGTCATGGGCACATAGCAAGGTTTTGTCCAAGCGCTTCTGTATCAAATCTAAGGCAAAACAATAGATTTCATAAGACACAAAGAACACAACACATACAGGGAATAAATCAGGTTCATAGAAGAAAGGAAAATAATCATTCATCATGGATGCATAAGAGACAACCACACTAGAGAGATATTCGAGTTCACGCAATGATGCAAAATAGGGACGCAGGTGAAAAATCCAAGCCCGAGGTCAAGAAAGTCTAGAGAAAGAAAGAAGAGAGGAAATCGTGTCTCCTTGAACTAAAGGAGACTGCTCTTCTACTGCACTAAGCAACTCCAGGTAACACATCCTCAGGGGGAGCATTTTGAAAAAGGTTTTATTTTATTGCTCTTATATGTTTGTTGGGTTAACCTGAGGATGAAAGGCAAGCAGTAAGGAGGAGTTGCACTATAGTTGTTTAAATTTATTTTAGTTCATATAGTTGTTTGTGGAAGTGCCATGAAGGCTGGAGATTAAATGGAGAGTCGCCACCATTTCTAGTATTGTTGTATGTCATTGTTGTACTGTTGATGGTTCTTACTATAACTGTTCGAAGCCATGAAATGTAATAGTTCAGATAATTTGATTAGTGGAAGAATTTTTGCTCTAGCTACGTATTTATGTTTCGATAAAAGAAGCATGTATCTGTTTCATTCATTGATGTAAAGATTGTTAGAACTTTCATGGTGCCTTGGTGAAATTATTTAATTCTCAGACAGTTTCATTTTAACTGTTAATAAAATGCCAATCCGAGGTTAAGAAGTATAAAGCTAAGTAAAGAGATGAAAGGTTGGTCGTGAAGTGTTTGACAGAATGTCTTCTCCAGATTTGCACAGTTGAAAGTAAGGGGTGACCAGCGTTGACTGCAGAAAACTTAGACAAAGCTGCAAATGTAAAAATGGATCTGATTTGTGTTGAGGTACAGTATTTTATGCATGCACGAGTTGACGATAATCTTGCAGGTGTTGGTACAGATCTTGAACAAGAGTTGGTTGATACATTCTTGGACTAGGGTTGTGTGAGAGATGATTGGTTGAGTAAAGATAATTGAGCATAGTCAAGTGATTGATTGCATGTGGTTGTTCAAGTCCCATAAAATAAAATTTTCTTGATTTGAGTTGAGATTGAGATTTGAGAATAGAAGATATTAAGTCTCTAACAATCTTCTGTATGCTTCTATGAAGTGGATTTAATTTCAAACTATCATTATTTGTTGAGATTATCTTGAGTACCACTTAAGCATGTTTGATTGAGCCTTTGAAGAAGGTCTTTGGGAAATATTTTGAGGACAATTCTGGGACAAATTGCTAGACAAGTTTTGGACAAGTTTTTAGAGAGCTTGGCAAGAGCAGATTTGGGCAAGTTTCTTGGAGAGCTTGTTAAGCAGGTTCTGTGTGAGCCTATTGAGCAGGTTCTTAGTGAGCCTATTGACTGAGCATTGAAGGTGATAGAGTACAGAATACAGAGTTTCAATGGATAGAAATTCTGGCATCCAACACAGCTAAAGTTAGATCGGAGTGAGGATTCTTCAAGTGAAGAAGAGGTCCACCAGTTAGTGCAACAAAGAGATAGAGTCTTCTATAATATTACAAGGGTACTATGGAGTATGGGTTATGGTATCCTAAAGATGCAGATTGGGCAGGATGTGTAGATAACTGGAATTTTACCAGTGGAGGTGTATTTTTATCGAGAAGGCAAATTGGTTGAGTGGTTAAAATTCCCAAGTGACTAGCTTGGGATCACATTCTCAGGGGGAGCATTTGTGTATTTGTTTTTCTTCTTGTTCATGCTTGGAATATTTGCTAATTGTAATAATTTGTGTCTAAGAATGTTGTGCATAGACTCGGGGGAGTCTGCGGCAGCCCTTTGGTATTATTGTCAAAGGGGGAGAAGATTTACAAGAAAATTGCACATGTGTTGCCAACAATTCCAAAGGGGGAGATTGTTGAGCAAGGTGCAGCAAACGATATTGTCATTGTTGTCAACACAGTCAGACAGATTTATTGATGCAATGGACAAGAGTTTATTGAATAGCAAGGTGCAGCCAAAGTACAATGGATAGGAGTTCAGTGTTGAGCAAGGTGTTGCAGGAGTATTGTCATTGTTGTCAATACAGTCAGTTAGATCTAATGATGCAATGGATAGACAGTTCAAAAGCCATTCAGATGTAGAGAACAGAAATTCAAAGGATAGTCAGATTATGTAAAGTGCAATTCCAGGAAAACAAGAGTGACCCAGTTTCAAAAATTCAAAGAAAAAGACAAGTTAGAAAACTGTCGCGATATCGCGACATGTTTTCTGTAGCGATTTCGCGACAAGTCGGAGGAGAGAGAAAACGCAGCCAAAAATGTCGTGATTTCACGACGAAAGTGAGGAGAGAGAAAGCATAGCCAGAAATGTCATGATTTCACGACAAAAGTGAGGAGAGAGAAAGCACAGCTGGAAATGTCATGATTTCACGACGAAAGTGAGGAGAGAGAAAGCACAGCTGGAAATGTCACGATTTCGTGACAAAAGTGAGGAGAGAGAAAGCGCAGCTAGAAATGTCACGATTTCGCGACGAAAGTGAGGAGAGAGAAAGCACAGCCAAAAATGTCATGATTTCACGACGAAAATGAGGAGAGAGAAGGCGCAAGGCAAACTGTCACGATTTCATGACATGCTGGAGGCCAAGAAGCTAAGTCGAGAAACTGTAGCGATTTCACTACATGTTGGATGTTCGTTGGTTGAAGCAAGGAAAAAGCATTAAGTGGAAAAGTTGTAGCAATTTCGCTACATGTTGAAATTTCACTGGTCGAAGCAAGGAGAAAGCGTTAAGTTGAAAAGTTGTAGCGATTTCGCTACATGTTGAATTTTCGTTGGCCGAAGCAGGGAGAAAGTGTTAAGTGAAAAGTTGTAGCGATTTCACTACAAGTCAAAAGTGCACAAAGCAAAGGTGTAGCGATTTCGCTACGTGTCAAAACTGCTCAAAACAAAGGTGTAGCGATTTTGCTACAAGTTGAAAAAACACAACACGAAGGTGTAGCGATTTCGCTACAAGTTGAAAAAGCACAACACAAAGGTGTAGCGATTTCGCTACGCGTCAAAAATGCACAATGCGAAGGTGTAGCGATTTCGCTACCAGTCAAAAGCGCAGAACTCAAAAGTGTAGTGATTTCATTACAAGTCAAAATTTCATGGGTGGAAGCAAAGTTGGAAGCACAAGGCACAAAGTTGTAGTGATTTCGCTACTGCATGAAGCAGGAAATGTACGGAAGACGAAAGCGTCACGATTTCGCGACAAAGCTGAGGATGACATCAAAAAAAGCTGAAAGTGTCACGATTTCATGACAGGGTGCAAGGAAAGCCGCTGGAAGTCGAAAGCGTCATGATTTCGCGACAAGAATGAGGATGACATCAGCGAAAGCTAAAAGCGTCATGATTTCGTGACAGGGTGCAAGGAAAGCCACTGGAAGCCGAAAGCATCATGATTTCATGACAAGGATGAGGATGACGTCAACAAAAGTTTGAAGTGTCGTGATTTCGTGACAAGAATGATGGCAAAGCTATCAACGGCCAAAAGGGTCACGATTTCGTGACAATAAGGACAAGAAGGCGTATGGCCACAAAAAGTGTCACGATATCGCGACATGTTATTATTTTGTGGCAATAAGCTATAGGAAGGTGACAAAGGTGGCAGAGGAGTTTGAGGCCGACAAAGTTAAATCTGGGCCGACAAATTTTAGGGTTTTGTAGCCGAAAATTTCTAGGGTTTTGCAACCGACATTCTTAGGGTTACAGTCGACGGATTTTAGGGTTTGGCAGTCGACATTTTCTAGGGTTTCTCAACCGAGCGTTCTTTAGGGTTTGTTCCTAAGATTTCTTCTATAAAAGGAGGGCTACTTCGAGTTTGAAGAAATGTGTGAAGATAATGTACCAAAGAAGTGTGTAGAGAAAAAATTAAAATTTTTAAAAAAAAAAAAAGCGATGTGTGTGAGTATCGTGTGCGATATGCGGCTATAAAAGCGTAGATAGCGCAGAGCTGGAAAAATGATAGCGAAGTGTGTAATGTGAGCTGGTCATGTCGAGTTGTTCAAAGTTCGATTATGAATACGCCCAAAGAGTAAAATGTGAAACGACATAGAGTGTGTGAAGCGTGTGCGCAGAGAAAGTAGAGTGTGCAGAGAGCATGAAGGGAAAAGTTGATTGCAAAGTTTGGCTGTAGCAGTGCAGCAGACTGTGTGAAGTGATTACGCAAGAGAGAGTAGAGTGCATAGAGATTGCAAAGGTGATGTAGACCAGTTAGAGTCTTGCAATAACAAAGGTATATGTCAAACATTTTTATTCAAAATTGAAGTCCAGTTGGTGCTGGCAAATTAGGGGTTGGTGCTCCTTTCTATTGATGTAGAAAAATAAGGGGTGGGTGCTCCTTCCAGTTGGTGCTGGTAAAAAAATTGTAAAGTTGGTGCTTTGCAAGAGGCTGGATTTGGATGGGAGTCCAAGCAACCATTCTTTTTGAGGAGTAGCCATTTTGGTGAACCTCATTAAAAATCTGTGTTGTGTGATGTTCTCTTGTGGTACTTATTATATCTATTTATAAGTTTTATCTGCTGTAATTTTTAGAGCTGTTTATTCATGTCTTGGAATGCTACACTGATTCACCCCCCCCCTCTCAGTGCCATACTAAGTACAACAGACCGGACAATGAAGATGGACCCAGTTGGGGTTTTGATGGACTTGTCAACGGAGATGCCTACAAAATCGGACCCTGTTTAGACGGATTCAACTAAAAGTCCAAATGCGTTGATGGAAGGGTCAATTTTAGCATCAGCTACACCACATTGCAATACTTGAAGGGTTCCAAGTCTACCGGGACTACATGCACCTGCCCTTAGAATGTATAATTTAAGCATTGATGAGCTATCAAAGGGACACACTTCATGTCCCTGATCCATGGTCATCCTAGCAAGATGTTATAGGCCATTTCACCTTCCAAAATATGGCACAATGTAGGTATAGTCTTTTGTCCCACTTGGATGGGTAGGACAATTGTGCCAACTGTCGAGCATATTGCATCGTTAAATGCTTGCAGCGTATAGGTGGAGGCCACTATGTGAGATACGCGCAACTTGAGGTGCTTCAAGGCCACTGTTGTAATGATATTACTGGATGAGCCAATTTCCAACAATACCCTTTTGTAAGAAATCCTGTTGACCTGTGCGATGACGTGCAGGGGTGGATTTACCATATCACCAACCACTGATTTCAATTCGTCTTCTCGAAAGGTGATGACTGGCATCGTTTGACATGTCCCATGAAGTTTTTGAAGGAGTTTGATTCGTGGGGCTGCAACTCGAAGGCTTTTAGTATCTCCATTAGAGCCTCCCGATGAGGTATTGACTATTGTATGAGCTCATAGATGAAGAGCCTAGCCGATGTGGTCCTCAAACTCTGGGTGAGTTTGGTCTAAATCGTGGCCACTAGTCTAGGTAGAGGAGGTGGTGCAAGGTGTTGTTGCGGTTGTGACATTGTTGGCACCTCACCTGTAGCTTTCGCAGGGGCAGCTTTGCTCGGGTACCTCATATTTCGAGTCACTATACTGATCATCCCTACATACACCTGCATGGGGTAGTTTTGTGTGACCTCATTGACCTGTAGGGTCTTTGCTTGTGCATCATGGTCAGGCAAGGGGTCTTTGAAGACCTCCATTTGTTGATTGCTTTGTGCCACGATATTATCTACCACTAATGTCTTGTTATCAATTAGGTCTTGCACCAAGCCTTTAAACTTCCAACATGCATTAAGGTCATGTCCCTTCCGTCTGTGGAACCTGCAGTACAAGTCTTCCCTGTAGCCCTTAGGTTTTGGTGCACTGGGGTCTATGGGTTGAATCTTGGGTAGGTTAATCAAGTTTGTCGTTGACAAGTGGTCAAATATGGAGTCTCTGGACTCTGTGTAAGGTGTGAATTGTCGCCTAGGGTGACGCTGCTAATTTTGTTCTTGCCTTTGATTTTCTCAATCATAACTATTAAGAGGCACCACCTGATAGTTAGACTTTTGAGGCTATGTTGCTTATGCAGGCTTAGGGACGTTTATAGCAACTTGATTGACCGTAGTAGGTTTCTGTTGTGTGGTCCCTATTTTGGTGTTCTTAGACCACTATTTCTTTTTTGGCTTGGCTATCTTGCCATCCTAAATCTTTATCTCTTCAATAATTTTGGCTTGTTCCAGAGCTTCCTCTAAATTGGCATATTACTGCAGCTGCAATAGCACAAATATCGATCTCAAATAGCTCTTTGAGAACATTTGTGTGAGGTCAAACATAGGAGGGAGGTAGGGTAGCTTGGAAAGTAGATTCCTCCACCGATTCCCATAGGCCACCATGGTTTCTTCCTCATACTGCCTGAGGCTGGCTAGGTCTCTTAGTGACACCTTCTTCCTAGTTTTTAAGGCGAAGCGTTCGAGGAACGCATCCACTAGCTGATCTAAGTTACTAATGCTATGCTTTGGAAATTGAGTGAACCAATCCGAGGCAGGGCCTGCAAATGTGGTGATAAATGTTCTTAACATAAAAGCATCATTATCCTGAATGCCAAAGCATTGGCTCAGTAATCTAGTCACATTCTCTTGGGCATCTTCCTCCCCTCTAAATATTGCCAACTAAGGCAGTTTAAAGTGTTCAGGGTAAGGGGGTGCCGGCACTGACGGATGCACAGGATGACTGCGAAGTTGGCGTAAAGTGGGATTTTGGGGCCTAGAAGTCTTGGTCTCCACAGACTCCAAATGCTCTAGCAACACTTTATATGCATCAAAAGATTTTATCTCTTCCTCCTTAGTTTGCTCCCATTGTTGGTTGTGGGAAACTTGAGGCCTATGGAGGGGTGGTAGGATAGCAGCCCCTCTGCCTTGGTAGGGCATTTCAGACTGCTCTTCTTCTTTCTCATACTCCTCATAGGCTTCTTGAGGAGTTTTTGAATGAGACCTATAACCATGGGTGGGTCCCCACGGGGGTGCCCATCATTGTTCTTGGGAGTGGCCTCCTGCTCAGGTCTAGGAGGTCTCGAAGGTAGCACTTGGTAAGGCCGCGAGGACCTGTCTCGCACCAAGGGGTTGCGCCTCTCATACGGTTATGTTCTTTGGGTGCGAGGGGTTGGAACCCTCTCAGGCACCATGTTATGGAGCAGCTCATCTGTTTGGCACCGAATGCGCTCTTTGCTAAGGTGATATAGATGCTCTAGCTGTTGTTGGTCTTGCTCAAGCTGTGTAATCTACGCTTGGTGGGCAATATGTTTGGTGACTTCCAGGTCAATTTTTTCTACCATATTGAGTCTAGGAGGCCTAGATGCCTCTCCTACACATTTATCTTGGTCACGGTGATTCGAGATCTCTATAGGTTGCTTCCCTCTGTCGAGGTTGGCAGCATTCACTCGAGGTTCTGGCCTTGGTAGGTGATTCTGGTAGATAGCAGGTGCGGAGGCGCATTGCTCCCATACTATACATTACTCTTGAGGAATGTAATGGTCTTCCTCATGCTCCCTTTCATATATGTGAAAGGGGCGAATAGAGTTGGCTCGCCTTGTTTGAAGAGCCTTGTGCTCTGGATTTGGCTTATTATTTCTAACAATGATGGGGGGTAAAGGAGGGATGACATACTCATGTGGCCTCTCCTCATGGACCCTATGTTGTTCTAGCGCTTCATCATGCGATGGACACTCAAACTGAGCTTCTAAGGGAGCCTTCTCGTTTATATTGAGGGCCACGTGTAAGGACTCCTCCTGAAAGGGTCTATGTTGGACGGGTGTGTCCCTCAAAGGGGTATCTCTATAGTCCCATTCTGAAATGGCACGATGTGGACTTTCTTGTGGGTCAGGCCGCCAAGGCGATATGACCAAGTCCTTGGGGATATAGCGGAGGTGACTTGTGCCCCCTTGTACACTCTTTGTAGCTCCTACCCGTGATTGGGCTTGGCTACGGGTGTACACCATGGTGGTGCTTTCATACAAGATGCATAGATTTTTATTTCTTTTTATGATTTTTATGCTACACTAAACAGAAAATATCACACACGCAAAGCAATGATTATCTTGTTTAAATATTAAAGGTGTGCCCTAAACCTGGTTTAGTGTGTTTTGATTTTGTTTTGAAAGCTTTTGTAAAGAAAATTTAAATGCAATATGATGGCTCTTATGACTCCCAAAAATGGTCGCCCCTTCAATATACCATTGCCAGGCCGATAGACCAACCTCTCTATATACCCGCCCTTACGTGAGGGAAACTATTCGTATGTGAGAGCAGATGGTATGTGGAACGTATGTGGTACGGAAGGAGAATAACCCTATTTTTTACACCTACCATAGAAGACTTATCCTCATGCACTGGGAATCATCCTAGCTACACTCGATCATATTTCATCAGGATTTACGTCTTGCAATAGTAGTGATCGGGGTTATGAATGCAAAATTCAAGTCAAGGTGGTGATGAAATCTACCGTTGGTCTTGATCAAGGGCTAGGGTTTTATGACCAGCTCCTTGGTGTTTATGTTGCCACATGATGTGTGGGGTTATTTTTATTTTGCATGAAAGAAAATAAACATGCAGTACAATGTTTCCTAAATAAGCAAGTAACAAAAAAAACAAAAAATAGAAAACATAAAATGACAGAAAGAGTTCAGGACCCTTACCTCTTCTCTGCCCAAATCTGCTAGTTCTGAGTTTCTATCCTGAAACTGCATAGACATCTATTTGTCTCGGGGTGGGATGAATAATAGGACTGTATTCATCATAGGTTTGTGCAAATTCCCATTCATCCCTGGGTAAGATGAATTACAGCTCTGTATTTGCCACATGTTGGAATGAACAGCAGTCCCGCGTTTAAAAACTCGATACCTACAAGCAAAAACAATCAATTTTTTATCAGATTTCTGATCTTAAAAATAGATGACAAATTTCCCACCATGATCTCCACTGAAATCACAAGGATACGAAAACAAAAAGTAAAATCCAAGATGCGATGTAAACGAAAACAAAAGACAACGCTAAATCCTATGAATTGAAAGTGCATGAAAGGAAAGAGGCATAAAAGAATCGAAACCAAATAGAAATCCAATATGAAAGACAACCATTTTTATTAATGTTCTTTAGAACTCGGTTACAATCCGTCTCCTCCATTTTCAGGGGCTAGGAGTGTTAAATGTGTTCTTGTCACACCCATGGATGTGATTCCTTCTTTCACGTGCCCACATGTAAAGTGGGTGGACCAAATGTCACTGTTGCTTGTGTTTATGAGTCTTGAATCCTTGCTGCTCCTCCGATGTTAAGAACCTACATTCAAGGAAACAAAAAATAGTCAATAGCACCTGTAGATGAAATAAAACATGCAATCCCCAAGCCTACGATTAGTTAGTGTGAAAAATGAATAAAACGGTAACTGAAATAGATCCAAATGAACTAAAAACTTTAAATGGGCATGAAGACATTACCAAGAGGGCCCTATAAATGTAACATTTGGAAAATTCACCACAGATCCGTACTCGCTTCGAGGCGGGACAAATAGACCTACAATAAAATGCCAAAAAGCACTGTCCCAAATGTCACATCCGAGAAGCTCAAAATCACCTATAAAGTTGGGGTTAGCTAATTGGGGGTGTTTTGGAAAGACCCAGATGGTCATATTTTCCCAATTTGGCCTCTATCACCAAGAATTTGATGATGCTACCTGCATGTTAGTAAAGGCGAGAAATGATAGAAACATGATCAAAATTGCTCAAAACAATGTGAAATTTAAATGAAAACCTATCTAAGAAGCATAGAATCAAATGCAAAAATAATAGAAGGTAAATCTACCACATATTTCTAATCGCTCTAGGGCGGGGCGATTAGAACTGCAGCAGTGTGGGGGGCACCCGGGGGTAGGACGCCCACCGTTTGGGGCTTGATTTCAACACCAATCCACTTGGGATGGGTCCAAAATCTCTTGTGGGGTGTTTTCAAAAAATTTGGCTAGATGTTGTGGCCAAATGTCAGGTTTTGGTTCCGGATTTGTGCTTCCAATAACCACCCTATGACCTCTCTTCCAAAAGAGATCAAGGATGCGAAAGGCACAAATCAAAAGGTGTGTATGGAAGTAAAATGGTAGCACTTCGTTGCTCAAAATGCTCCTTCTCTATATATCTTGTGGTGAGAAAACTCACCAATTTATAGACTTGGAGGTCTCTTGTGATTGAGCATGCAGAGGCACCACTTGGCAATCATGCCTTCCCAGGGGGGAGAAGATTCCTCCTTTATTAGGGGCTCCATGACTACCCTTGTAACTACCTCTAATGCTCAAAAATGCTCACTCACACTCCCATGCAAGGAAGGAAGAGTTAACTGGCGTATCTGAGCTGCCATTTGTCAAGATTTAACTTTTTTCTCGTCAAACCTGCTATTCGTCCCACCATGGAGCCAATACTTCTAATCGTCCCTAGGTGGGGCGAATAGAAGTTTGTAATCGTCCCTGGGTGGAACGAGTAGAGATCAGAGTGCCTGAAGGTGCCAAATTGACTCCTGACCTTCCAAAACTGCTGTGAGAGTGGTTAGGACCACTGTTTAACCTTTGGGGGATGCCCTGGGGACTATGTGTGTTAGTGCAATCAGTGTTTACAGTCACATAATCAGATTGGTGTTGTTTTGGTGTCTACAGTTATATATATTCATATTGGGCAGGATTAGTATATGATAGATGTTCTACCTTTGGATATGTTTTCTACCTTGGTTCTTCACCAATTGCCTAGTTATGCAAGAAACAACAAACAGTAGCATTATCTTCTATAGAGGCAGAATACAGAGCAACAGTTTCAGCCAGTTAGGAAGCCCTTTGGCTTCGTCAAATTCTCAAATAATTTGGTTTTTTCATAAAGGGCCTATAACTCTTTAGTGTGACAATCAAAGCACAATACAAGCCTCTTTCATACTTCTTTGCTTTTGATTGGTGGCTTTTCCCACTGGGTTTTTACCATTATTTCAAAACAAAGGGGTGATAGTTGGTTTTTCCCCACAGGGTTTTTTTCCACCAACTATCCATGTTGTACATGAGTACCTAATCATGCCTTGTTGTCGTGTCTCATTTGTAAATATATCCCCTAGTATCACTTAAGGGGGGTGTTAGAATAAGTGAATATTCTCTTAAGTTCACTAGGATACACACTTGAGTTTCCACTCCTCCATGTGTTAGGAGTACTCTTAGTGGTATCTTCATCAGGTTTGATGAGTTGTTGTAATCCAACGGCTCTCAATGATCAACTCTGTTATTTATACAGAGTTGATCCTAGAGATAAATCAATCAGTTCCACTCTTCTCTTCATCTTTTGTGTAATTCTTTGCATATCTATTATTGTGTAATTCTAGCAACAATTTCTAAAAATATAATATATTTTTCATTTAAAAAAAAAATTATGTTTTACTAATAAAATAATTTTCTTAATAACTAAAGGTGGAAAATAATTTTTTAATTAATAGGCAGTAAGTGATAAGTAAGTGCTAACATATGAGAAGAGCTAGTACTAGTGTTAGTGCTAGTATAAGTGTAGGAAGTGAGCCTCCCCTTAAAGTTCTTGCTTCATATTTTGGGATAAATTTTGAGAATGAATATATCACAATCTTCACTATTAAAATGGGTTGTTAAAAATTTTTTATCAAGTACATAATATGATATTTCATAAAAATAGAGTGATAGTGTATTCAATATGGTTAGGTTTTTTAAGACTAAAAATGTATTTTTAAAAATTAGATATGGAACTCATATTATGAAATCAATTATTTTTATAAATAATTTTTCTTTGGTTAGGGATAAATTAATGGGGCATATCCTATAATATATAAGGGGATTTTGTTTGTATTTAAAATTATAAATTGAAAAGAAAATGTTTGTCTTTCACAACCTAAAACTTATTGAGATCAATCAAAGGAAGATTTGGAGCTTGCTAAAGAGTGTGTTGGATTTCTTCGAGGATGTATCACATTTAGATTCTACTATTTCTCAAGAGGTAGGCATGTTGGGGTAGAACCATCTCAGTTCTCCCATTTGTTCTTGGGTCTTGGGTCTTGTGTAGTTTTTACTTTTTTTTTGCCCCATTGGTTTCTGTTCGTTTGTTATTTTGGTGGGGTGTCTAGTTCTGTTGTTGCTCACCTAGGTGGCATTTTGATTGTATAGGTTGTGGGATTCCTATCAAAACCCTCTCTTTCTTTTAATAGTACCAAAAAAAATTATAAAGTGAAAATATTTCTAAAAAGATTAAAAATTATCAAAAGGGCTTTGGTGTGGGTCAAGGTTCTTGGGATTTCATATGAACAAAGAAGTTTTGAAAATTATTGATGATATCCTAGGAAAGTCCATCTAAGTGACACCATTTTTTGGTATGGGTCAAGCTATAGGTAATTTCACATCACCTTATGAACAAGTAAGTTTTTAAAATTATTGATGATACCTAAGAAAGTCCATCTAGGTGACACTTTTTTGGTGTAGATCAATTTTTTTATGATTTAACATAACCTTATGAACAAGGGAGTTTTAAAAAGTATTTATGATACCCTAAAAATATTCATCTAGGTGACACCAATTTCTATCGAGCCAAATTCACTTTTAAACAAGTGGATATGCACATTCATTGTTGTTTCAAAACCTTTTTCAAAACACATGTTAATTAGTTTTAAGTCAATAAAATAAGCTCAATAAGTAGATTATGAAAATTAGTTGTCCTCATACCACATATATACAAGATCAAACATAAAAATGAATATTGAAAACTTTTTTTTTTTTTTTTAAAGTGATGAAATGTGGAGTCTAATGATTCGAACAAGTGGATTTGGTTGAAGTGAAATGTGGATTAGATAAAAAATATTTCACTCCTAAAAACTAGAAAATGAACACTATATCCTTCATCAAATGAAAAATGTTTTCATAGTTAATTATGAGAAAACATTTGAAGAGTCTAAGGAATTGTAAATGTGAGTTCAAATTTAGTCTAGAAATCATAGCCCAAAGAGCCAATTTTAGAATAGAAAATATAAAAAATGTTGAATCAAAACCAAGTAAATCATCTTCATTTTTCACAAAAATATAAAACTATATGCTTGCAATGGAAAAAGAAAGCAACATGAAACTTGTCTCTTGCACTCTAGAATTTCTAGGGAAGTGTTTTAAAATAAATTAACATGGATTTCATGTTTTGCACTTTAGGGTTTTTAATGAATAATAAAAAGAAAGTATTCTGGAGAATATCTCTTGTAGTTTAGGTTATCCAAGGAAGCATACAATCAAACATAGAATAGATATTTTAAAAAATAGAAGAGATTGAGAAGCATAAATGTTGGTGTGATTGCCAAAAAGAGAGGAAGGCCATTAAAGTAACACCAAAGAGAAATTAAATATCAATATGGGCAAAGGACAAATATACATATTTCAAAAAATACAAAAAATAATAAAAAATAGCAACGAATATGGTATCTTGAGATATTCAAGATATGAATATAATCCCAAAAAGAATTTGTAGAAAGTAAATAGATTGATACAACATTAAATTTATTTTAATATACGAAACAAAAGTAAGTAATGAGGAATGTAATCACATTTACCAAAATAAAATTAAAAGCTAGGGGA
Source organism: Wollemia nobilis (assembly GCA_028583015.1). Taxonomy (NCBI): domain Eukaryota; kingdom Viridiplantae; phylum Streptophyta; class Pinopsida; order Araucariales; family Araucariaceae; genus Wollemia; species Wollemia nobilis. The sequence continues at coordinate 415,502 of JAQPPZ010002631.1, forward strand.
TTTTTTTAGGGGTTTCTACAATAATATATTTACAAGGCATTACATTTGGTCCAAATTATCACAAATGATATGGGGTATTACTAGATACAAAAAGCAATTTGGTTACTAGTATTTTCTTAATAACAAGAAAAGTATGAGAACTAAGTCATAAATATATGTCTTATATATAGTTATACTTTCATGTTGATATTGAAAGGATCCAAGTCAATATATGTAAAATTTAATTATGATTCATAATTGTGAGCTCTAGATTCTTAGAAAAAATTCAACATATTTTTGTTTTATCTGAAAAGAAATGATGGCAATCCTAGTTGGTTTAGATCAATAAAATAATTTGCTTCATTTTTCAATCATTTCCATTGGGGATGTCATTCATTGAAGCTTTCAATATACATAAGATAATACATGTATTAATATATCTTATGTGGTAGAAAAATTAAATTGATTTTGTTATATGGTGGTTGGCGACAAATAGATTATACAATCTCTTTAGATATTCTAATACACGTTAGATCAGATCATAATATATAATGTTGATCATATGGATCCATGGGCTTATACACTTTGCAAAGTATCAATTGAACCCATGGGCTTATACACTATAATATAATATAGAATGTTGATCATGGGTAATAATTAAAAGATTACATATTTCAACATTGCCACTTAATTTGAACTAAGGGCCATAAAGAGATGTTATTAATAGATATTAATTTGAACTAAGGGCCATAAAGAGATGTTATTAATAGATATTACCCCTATTATAATCTAAAGAGAACAATATTTTTAACAATATTATAAAAAAATAAACTTTAAACACAACTCCAAATATTTCCTTCAATATTCCATCATATTTCACTATCCTAAGATTTCATACAATATATATATATAGATAGATAGATAGATAGACATATTAATATATCAATATCTCTTTGATTCAAAAGACCTTTTGGTGTTTCATATTCAACTATGTCTTTTCATTTTCTTGAACTTCTCATAGTAAATATGAGTATCCAAGCTCACATGAGGTGAAATTATCATCCCTTAACTATTACATAATATAATGATTACATTACATTAAATATTCTGTTAAAGTCTAACACACACTTTATTATATTATTTGATATAAATATCATTACCCCCCATGATAGTAGGAGTGGTACACTAGAATCATGATCTACATATGGCTCTAGTTTTGGCTATAGCTTAGATTTTGGTATGGATTTTAGCTTTAGCTCTAGGTTTATTGGCTTTGGCTCTAAATAATATCCTTTTGATCTACCTATTTTGTTATTCACTAGGTCTACCTCTAGGTCTTTACCTCAAGATCATCATTACCTCTAAGTCTCTTTTGGCTCTTTACCTCTAGGTTACTTCTAGATCATCATTATTTTTGGGTCGCCTTTGGGTCCTTGCTTTTGGGTTACCTCTAGGTCATCATCACCTTTGGGTCCTTTGTCTCTATGTTTCCTAGGTCATCATTACCTCTAGGTTAGCCTCTAGATTTAACTTTAGGTCATAATCTCTATGAAATTACCACTAGATTATATTTTTGGAATATTTCACTCTTTTAGAATCCTCTACATAATATCTCATTGTAGATCTTGTTATTGTAGGTCTTCCAAGAATCACTTGGATCATATTCTTCTATTATAGAAATAATTTATTTCAAGTTTCCCATGATTCGTTTACATAGTAAAACTTATATTCATCATATTCAACAAATGTTTTATTTATAGAAACCATTCAACATTTATTTTGCTTTATCCCATTATAATGTATTCATCCATCCGTAGTTCATATATATTTTGTTGATCACTTTTTCTTTATACCAATATTTTATTTTAGAGTGGTTATTAGCTCCATACATCTCACAAGGATGTAGGTTCCAACACCTAGCTTTCATATGCCTACATATTTGACACTGACTACAACAACCCATTCTAGGAGATTTATTTTTTGCATAGATTTCTCTTCTTCTAAATTTGGTCTCATTGCTATATGCTTAACTTGTATATCCAAGACCTTCATTCTTTGGCCTTATACCTAGTATTGTGGGTATAATCACACATTAACCATATCTTCCCAAATGTATACCATTGTATGCAATTTTCTTAATTATTTTAAACCTATACATTTGGTATACTTTTACTATCATCCAAATTCATCAATATTATGATCCCTATCATTATCACCAACTTTCAAATTCTATACATCATCATAATAATAACATTTGACATATTTTGAACAAACACTATCACTATTTATTCTAATAATATGGCCTTTTTTATGGCCAATACATCAATATTTTCTTTCATCAACAATATTCAAATCACTTGCATCATAAGTTATATCTTTTCTTTGAATAAGATCACATGTATCACAATAACTATCTACCATCATGGGACTCAAATCACTAGCATCACAACTGGAATCTATCTTTTGAAGAAGATAACTTATGTCACAAAAACCATTTTCATCATGGTTTTATCCTTCAACATTTTAATTTTTAAAAATTGATATCTACATTGTACCTCAAGGATTTCAAGTATGAATAGTGTCATGTACATTCTTCTAATTGTACCAATAGAAATTTCCATGCCATTTTTAAAGTACCCTTAACAAATATTTCTAATTATTGTGTATAAACAAGACCTTAGTTTTAAAAACTCATCATATTCATTATCTTTGGATGACACACATTATTTAATTCACCTTGTTTTGTGGTTGTTTACTATCACCTTTATTTTTTGGTTTTGACACTTTCTTAGCCATGGGGACCTTATGTGTTGTTTCACATTCTATTTTTGATTAACCTTGAGCAATACTTGTTGGCAATTTTGGGTACCTTGGGTACATTGCCTTTGCTCAAGTGAAGATGTTGTCATTGATGTCAAGAAGTTCTTAAAGCAATTTGTTTTGTTGTCAAAGAATTTGTTTTGATGAAGGTTACAACATGGACAGTGAGTTTCCAAGAAGATCAGAGTAGCCCAGTTGCAAAAAGTTCAAGAAAAATACAAGTAAGAAAAAGTATGCAGACGGATGGAAAAACTATCGCGATTTCGCAACATGTTTGAGGAGAGAGAAAGTGCTGGCAAAACTGTCGTGATTTCGTGACATGTTTCAAGAGAGAGAAAGTGCTGGCAAAACTGTCACGATTTCGCGACATGTTTGAGGTAAGAGGAAGAGCTGGCAAAACTGTCATGATTTCACGACATGTTGGAGGAGAGAGAAAGTTCAGACAAAACTGTCATGATTTCACGATATGTTGGCAGAGAAGGAGAGCAAGTTGGAAAGTGTCGTGATTTCATGACATGTCGCATTTTCACGACTTGGAAAGTGCAGGAAGGCAGAGAATGAAAAGTGTCGTGATTTCGCGACATTCTGCAAAGAAGGTTGTATGGATGAAAAAGTGTCACGATTTCACGACATGATGCATAAGAGAGAGTCTGTAGTGTGAACTATCATGATTTTGCAACAAGTTTGAAGAGAGAGAAAGTTACTCGAAATATGTCACGATTTCGTGACATGCTGTAGAGTTCGAAGTGAGAACAATCACGATTTCATGACATGCTGCAAAAGACGACGTGAGGACTGTCGCGATTTTGTGACATGCTGAAATGCTTGAAATAGAAACTGTCACGATTTCGTGACATGCAACAAAGGGAAGAGTCTAAAAGGAGAAGCGTCGCAATTTCACTACAAGCTGCAAAGAAAGCGTACGAATGCTGAAAGTGTCATGATTTCATGACAAGATGAAAGAAAAGCGTACGAATGCAGGAAGTGTCATGATTTCACGATAGGCAGAAGTGAAGAAGCCAGCAAAAGGAAGATGTCACGATTTTGCGACATGTCACAGTTTCACGACTAGAAGGCATATGCAGACTCCAGCAGAGGAAGATGTCACGATTTCATGACATGTCATAGTTTCGTGACTCTAAGAGGAGAGAGATTGTACGACGTCAGAAATGTCATGATTTCACGACAAAAGCAGAGAAGAATGCCATGAAGACAGAAGGGTCATGATTTTGTGACAAAAATGAAGATTATGTTAGCAGAAGTAGAAAGTGTCACGACTTTGTGACAGAAGCAGAAAGGAAGTCGACAAATGCCAAGGTGTCACGATTTCATGACAGTAGGCTAAAGAAGGTGTACGACAGGTGAAAGTGTCATAATTTTGTGACAAAAGCAGAAAGGAAGTCGACAAAGGCCAAGGTGTCACGATTTTGTGACAACAGGAAAAAGAAGGTGTACGACAGGCAAAGGTGTCACGATATCATGACATGTTGTAGTTTCGCGGCCATGGCCAACGAACTGCAAAAGCCAACAGAGTTAACTTTGGGCCGACGAAGATTAGGGTTTGTGTCGACATTGTTTTGGGATGTGTAGCCGACTAAGATCAAGGTTTTAAATCTTGAGATTGTTAGTATAAAAGGAGGGCTACTTGGAGAGTTTTGATTGATCGAATGTGTTTATCGAACTTGTGCAAGTGAAGTCCATGATGCGCAGAGACTGAGTCAAGTCGATTCAAGCAAAGTGTGCGAGATGCAGCCATAACAGTGCAGATAGTGTAGAAGTGGCGAGTTGATGCACAGAGTGAAGAGCTCGATTGTAGAGTGTTTAATGTCACAGTGTTTGTGTAGACTGTGTGCAATTTTATTTCGATCAAGTGTGGCTAATACAGAGCAAAGAAACCTGTTGAAGACAGAGTTGGTGTAGAACAAAACAGAAAGAGATAAGAGGACAAACTTGTGCCAGATCGAAGGACTATATTTGGTGCAGATCATAGAAAGAGAAAGAGGACATTTATGCCAGACCAAAGGACTATGTTTTGGTGCAAATTAGAGGACCAAATTTAACGTGATATATTTGAAGACAGAGGTCTCCAGCCAGAGCAGGGAAGACAGGTGTCTTCTGTGGATAGAGTTCCACTTGCTAAGGGCAGAAGACGCAGAGGTCTTCTAGAGGATCACCAACCAGAGAAGAGTTAGGGGAAGGTATCTCCTTTGAGCAGAGGCTCATAAACATTATAATTGGGAAGGTTTCCCAAATAATTTGAGATAAACTTTTAGAAAAAAGTTTTGTGGACATAGCCCAGCCATTCTGGGTGAACCACGTTAAAAATGGGTCTTCTATGTGTGATGCTCTCTGTCTTGTTTACTATTGTGTTGATGCCACTACTATCTGAAATTAAAATTATTAGATGGTTAAGTATTATATTTTTCACCCCCCCCTCTCAGTATAATTTCATGTTCTTCAATTGGTATCAGAGTCGGTCACTCCAGAAAGAGCCTGACAGCTTGGAGAAGGATCTATCAGAGGAACATATAAATTTAGAAAGAAATGAAGAGGTTGAGTTTGATCTCAAAAGAGAATTCTTCTTGGCCTTGAGAAAGCTTGATAAAATCAAGTGAAAAGGAAAAGTTTTTGGTTTTAAAAGAAACAAATAGAGGAACAGTCAGTTTTGGAGATAACAGGTCCACAAAAATCTGTGGTAAAGGGACTCTTAGTTTGGATGGGAAATCCAAAATAGAGAATGTGCTCTATGTAGAAGGCCTAAGACATAATCTTCTTAGTGTGAGTCAAATTTGTGATCAAGGGCACACAGTATCTTTCTTTTCAGATAGATGTGAGATAAGTAAAAAAAAAATGGAAAACTCATTGCTAGTGCTACAAAGACTCCAAACAATATTTACATGCTAGGTGAGATAAAAAGGGAAAAGTGTTTTATAACTCAAGAAGATGAGATTTGGTTATGGCACAAAATATTGGGTCATTTGAGTTTTGATAATCTTGTCAGTATTAGTAACAAGGAAGCAGTTAGAGACTTGCCCAAAATAAAAAGGCCCCATAACATCATTTGCGGTCCTTGTCAACATGGTAAATAGACCAGAACCAATTTCAAATCAAAAGGGTATACATCTTCCAAACCCTTGGATCTTATTCATATTGATTTGTGTGGCCCCACCAGAACTCAATGCATTCAGGGATATTGCTACTTCATGTTGTTTATAGATGATTACTCAAGAATGACTTGGGTTACTTTTCTCAAAGAAAAATCTTAAGCTTTTGAAAATTTTAAAGCTTTAAAGAAATGATTGAAAATGAGACTGACAAGAGAATCAAATGCTTAAGATCAGATAGAGGAGGAGAGTTCACTTCAAATGAATTTGTGGAATACTATGAACAACACGAAATCAAAAGAGAATATTCAGTAGCAAGAACTCCTCAACAAAATGGAGTAGTTGAAAGGAAAAACAAAACTGTTGAAAATATGGCTAGAGCAATGTTAAATGAGTCAAAACTTTCAGATGGCTTTTGGAGAGAAGTAGTAAGTACAATAGTCTACATCATTACCAGGGCTCAACTCAGATTCAATCATCATAAAACTCCCTACGAGCTATGAAAAGGAAGACCAGCTACAATTAAACACTTCAAAGTGTTCGAGAGTAAGTTCTTCATCAGAAGGGAAGATCATAATCTAGGTAATTTTGATCCTACGTGTGATGAGGGAATTTTTCTTGGATATTCTAGCAAAAGCAAGGCCTACAGATGCTTCAACAAAAGAACTCATATAGTTTTAGAGAGCATAAATGTAACAGTAGATGAAAAGACAGGGATAAGAGAACCAGTCAAGGAACTCGGTGATGAAATCTGTCAAGAAGAATTCGGAGAGGTGTCAGATGAAGAAGAGGAAAGACAACAATCGCTTCCCAAAACTCCTTCACGGTATGTTCAGAAACATCATCCCAAAGACTTGATCATTGGTGATCCAAATAGTAGGCAAACAAGAAGAAGAGTCATTCCTTCACATGAATCTACGAATGTTTCATTGTTATCTCAGATTGAGCCAAAAAAATTCAGTGAAGCATGTACAAATGAATTTTGGGTAAAAGCAATGGATGAAGAGCTAAATCAAATAGAGAAGAGTGAAACCTGGGATTTGGTTCCAATACCTAAGGACAAGAATGTCATTGGCACAAAATGGATATTCAAAAATAAACTCAATGAGGATGGAAAGATTGTTAGGAACAAAGCCAGGTTAGTCTGTAAAGGGTATGCTCAAGTAGAAGGTGTTGATTTCGAAGAGACGTTTGTGCTTGTTGCTCGTCTTGAAGCTATCAGAATGTTTTTGGCCCTTTCAAGCTTCAAATAATTCAAGGTATATCAAATGGATGTAAAATCGACTTTTCTAAATGGGGTGCTAGTAGAAGAAGTTTACATAGAACAGCCAAAAGGAGTTTCTCTCACAGAACAGTCAGACTATGTATGTAAGCTGAAAAATGCCTTATATGGATTAAAGCAAGCTCCAAGGGTGTGGTACTCAAGACTTGACAGTTATCTTCATGAGCAAGGCTTTAGGAAAGGCGTGGCAGATAGCAACTTATATAGTAAGAATGAAGATGATAATATGTTGATTATAGTTGTCTATGTTGATGATATTATTTTTGGGGGAAATAATACTCAGATGTGCAAAGTTTTGCTAACACCATGCAGAAGGAATTCGAGATGTCTATGATTGGAGAACTGTCATTCTTTTTAGGGCTTCAAATTGCGTAATCAAAAGATGGTATATTTCTCTCTCAGGAAAAGTATATCAAAGAAATGTTGAAGAAATTTGGGATGATGGATAGCAAACCCGTGTGTCCTCCTATGATTACAGGGTGCAATCTAAGTAAAGATGATGAATCTCCAACGACAGATCAGAAGTTGTACAGATCTATGATTGGCAGTTTAGTAAACAGTACAACTACCAGACCGAATATCATGCAAGCCGTTGGATTAGTAGCAAGATTTCAGGCAGCTCCAAAAGAATCTCATGTTATAGCAGTCAAGAGGATATTCAGATATTTGAAGGGCACTATGGATTTTGGGCTTTGGTATCCCAAAGGTGATGATTTCACCCTCATAGCCTATACAGATGCATATTGGGCAGGCACTATTGATGATAGGAAAAGCACTAGTGGTGGAGCATTCTTTCTGGGAAAGAGTCTAGTTTCTTGGCTAAGTAAGAAACAACCTTCAATTTCCTTATCTACAGTAGAAGCTGAATACATAGCAGTAGTGGTTGGGTGCACACAGGTTTTATGGATGAAAACCACCTTGGAGGATTTCAAAGTCAAACATGAGCAACCCATATCCATTCTCTGTGATAATACAAGTGCCATAAGTATTTCTAAAAATCCGGTAATGCACTCAAGGACGAAGCACATTTCCATCAAATATCATTTTCTAAGGGAGAAAGTGCAAGAGAAGCAGGTCAAGCTAGAGTATGTGCCTACTAAAGAGTAGATTGCAGATATCTTCACCAACCCTCTTCCAAGAGATATGTTTGAGTATCTAAGGGAGAAATTGGGAGTTGTACTCTCACCTCAGAATTAATCACCTCATCAAGAGGTGGGGGAGGGACCAAGCCAAGAGGCTCTTTCTTAGTCCCGAGCCCCAAAGGTGACCCTTTGCCATTGATGACAAAGGGGGAGAGATATGAGTAAGGGGGAGAGCTTTAAATGAAGAGGAAAGCTTCAATTCAGGGGGAGCAAAACTTCAAGGCAGATTCTCAAGTTGTTGGCACAGATTGGTTTTAGTTTTGTCTCTTGAAAAGTGTTTCAGTAAAAGTTTGCCATCAATGACAAAGGGGGAGATTGTTGGTAATTTTGGGTACCTTGGGTACATTGCCTTTGCTCAAGTGAAGATGTTGTCATTGATGTCAATAAGTTCTTGAAGTAATTTGTTTTGTTGTCAAAGAATTTGTTTTGATGAAGGTTACAGCATGGATAGTGAGTTTCCAAGAAGATCAGAGTAGCCCAGTTGCAAAAAGTTCAAGAAAAAGACAAGTAAGAAAAAGTATGCAGACGGCTGAAAAAACTATCACAATTTTGCGACATGTTTGAGGAGAGAGAAAGTGTTGGCAAAACTATCATGATTTCGCGACATGTTTCAAGAGAGAGAAAGTTCTGGCAAAACTATCACGATTTCATGACATGTTTGAGGTAAGAGGAAGAGCTGGCAAAACTGTCGCAATTTCACATGTTGGAGGAGAGAGAAATTTCAGACAAAACTGTCACGATTTCGTGACATGTTGGCAGAGAAGGAGAGCAAGTTGGAAAGTGTCACGATTTCACGACATGTCGCATTTTTGTGACTTGGAAAGTGCAGGAAGGTAGAGAAGGAAAAGTGTTGTGATTTCATGACATTTTGCAAAGAAGGTTGTACGGACAAAAAAGTGTCACGATTTCACAACATGATGCAGAAGAGAGAGTCTGTAGTGTGAACTGTCATGATTTCGCAACAAGTTTGAAGAGAGAGAAAGTTACTCGAAAGATGTCACGATTTCACGACATGCTGCAGAGTTCGAAGTGAGAATAGTCACGATTTCGCAACATGCTGCAAAAGACAAAGTGAGGACTATCATGATTTTGTGACATGATGAAATGCTTGAAATGGGAACTGTCATGATTTCATGACATGCAAAAAAGGGAAGAGTCTGAAAGGAGAAGCGTCGTGATTTCATGACAAGCTGCAAAGAAAGCATATGGATGCTGAAAGCGTCGCGATTTCATGACAGGATGAAAGAAAAGTGTATGGATGCAGGAAGTGTCATGATTTCACGATAGGCAGAAGTGAAGAAGCCAGTAGAAGGAATATGTCACGATTTTGTGACATGTCACAGTTTCGTGACCAGAAGGTATATGCAGACTCCAGCAGAGGAAGATGTCACAATTTCATGACATGTCACAGTTTCGTGACTCTAAGAGGAGAGAGACTGTACGGCGTCAAAAATGTCATGATTTCACGACAAAAGCAGAGAAGAAGGCCATGAAGATAGAAGGGTCGCAATTTCATGACAGAAGTGAAGATGACGTCAGCAGAAGCAAAAAGTTTCGTGACTTCATGACAGAAGTAGAAAGGAAGTCGACAAAGGCCAAGGTGTCACGATTTCGTGATAGCAGGCTAAAGAAGGTGTACAGCAAGTGAAAGTATCACGATTTCATGACAGAAGCAGAAAGGAAGTCGACAGAGGCCAAGGTGTCACGATTTTGTGATAGCAGGCAAAAGGTGTACGATAGGCAAAGGTGTCGTGATATCGTGACATATTGTAGTTTCGCGGCCATGGCTACAGAACTGCAAAAGCCAACAGAGTTAACTTTGGGCTGACGAAGATTAGGGTTTGCGTCGACGTTGTTTTGGGATGTGCAACCGACTAAGATCAAGGTTTTAAATCTTGAGATTTTTAGTATAAAAGGATGGCTGCTTGGAGAGTTTTGATTGATCGAATGTGTGTATCGAACTTGCACAAGTGAAGTCCACGGTGCGCAGAGACCGAGTCGAGTCGATTCGAGCGAAGTGTGCGAGATGCAGCCATAACAGTGTAGATAGCGCAAAAGTGGCAAGTTGATGCGTAGAGTGAAGAGCTCAATCGTAGAGTGTTGAATGTTGCTATGTTTGCGTAGACTGTGCACAAGTTGGTTTCGATCAAGTGCGGCTGTGATAGAGTAGAGAAACCTGTTGAAGACAAAGTTGGTGTAGAACAGAATAGAAAGAGATAAGAGGACAGACTTGTGCCATATCGAAGGACTATATTTGGTGCAGATCAGAGAAAGAGAAAGAGGATATTTATGCCAGACCGAAGGACTATGTTTTGGTGCAAATTCGAGGACCAGCTTTGAGGTGATAGAGTTGAGGACAGAGGTCTCCAGCCATAGTAGGGAAGACAAGTGTCTTTTGTGGATAGATTTCCACTTGCTAAGGGCAAAAGAGGCAGAGGTCTTCTAGAGGATCACCAACCAGAGAAGATTTAGGGGAAGGTATCTCCTTTGCCTTTGAGCAGAGGCTCATAAACATTGTAATTGGGAAGGTTTCCCAAAGAATTTGAGATAAACTTTTAGAGAAAAGTTTTGTGGACGTAGCCCAGCCATTTTGGGTGAACCACGTTAAAAATGGGTCTTCTATGTGTGATGCTCTCTGTCTTGTTTAATATTATTTTGATGCCACTACTATCTGAAATTAAAATTATTAGATGGTTAAGTCTTATATTGTTCACCCCCCCCTCTCAGTATAAGTTGATGTTCTTCAAATACAATATTGCTATTGTGGCCCTTGTTGAGATTTTCCTCTTTGATATTATCCTTGTTACTATTGTGGAAAACTATTTATTCCTTTGAGTTGAATTATATTTATAAAACTTTTTATTATACCCTTATTTTTCACAAATATGACAATACCTCCTTCTGCATTGAGTCTAATTTTGTGATGATGATGGGGTAGAAGGACCATTTAAACCCTTTAAACCCTTTTAAGGTTTCTTTATGGAGATAATGACATTATCGAACAACTCATCTCTCAACACATTTTCAACTTTATATTGTTGAATAATGTTTACCAATTCTTCAAATGACACCCTTTATTTGATATTTGGAGAGATGTCACCAATATTTTGAATAATTCGAGAAATCTAAGTACAACTAAAACTAAGATCTTGCCATCCACATTTTATCCCATGGTATTCATTTTTATTTCAAGTCTATAACTTATTGAAGAATTTTTTTAATAATCTCATCATCTTGGACCCTTAATGTATGAAATTATGATTGTAGATGAAGGATTTGGCTTCATTTTTTCCTTCAAATATGGTAAAGTCTATCCCATGCATTTTTTGATGTTTATACTTCACTAATATATGGTTGTATTTCATTATCCACTCCAAAATTTATGAGCATGAGTGGACTTGCATCTCTTTCATCATACTTTTGCTTATTTTTTATCTTCTCGGGACAATTTTCATCACTAGAAACTATATCCCAAAGTTTTTCACCACTATTATTGTTCTCATTTGTGTCTTCCATGGTGCAAAATTTGGATCCTTAAGCAGCAAATATTATATGAAAAAATAATTGATGTAACTATGGAAAAGGTTCATTATATATCCCAAAATGATCCTCTTTTCTATACTCCACCAATCCTATAAACCAATCCTTTTGATATATTGACTCTTCCTATATATTCATTAGTACATGGAAGAAATTAGTCCTATCATTATATGTGATCGTATGTGAGATAGATATTAAGGTACATGAAATATATTGATACATGCTACCAAGGTAGTGCTAAAAATGATTTGTTCTATCAATGACACTCAATTAAATAAAAATCCTCATACACGGATGTAGCTTCCCTATATATTTGAATTTTATCAATTTTAGGATTTATGTCTAAAAATAGTAATCAATGGATAAAAATGGAGTGAAACAAAATACTACAAATAATATGTTTGTATTCCTCCCAACCATTTATAAGGTCAATACCCATATGTTGTTACGATAGTTATACTAGAGACACAATAACTTACCTATAAATGCAAATTAGTGGTATTGTTCATACCAAATGCTACAATTGTTCAAAGCACATGTTTTGATTGTTTTTTGTAAAATTATTTTGGAAGGAAAATTTATTTGAAAAAATAAGATGTTGGACATTGCCAAAAATGCACCCTTTTTATAAAAAAATTATTTCCCTTTTATGCTAGTTTCCACTTTTCATTTCATGACATAAAAAAGTTCCCAAGAAATAGTGCACCTACACCTTTTTATCTTCCAAATGCACTTTTACAATATTTACAACTATGGAAAATTATTTACAATATTTCTACGATAGGAATCTCTCTTCAAATAGGTGGCCAAAGAGAATTGAACCTATAATCCATTTTTTGTTAAATTAGCTTTGGTTTGATAACCAACTACTCCATTATACAAATTGTAAAGTGTAACACCCCAAAACCTCAACCCAAAGATGGATATATATATATATATATATATATATATATATATATATATATATATATATATATATATATATATAACAAGTAAGGTTCTTTGGAGTCCCAATATTTTTCTCTTCAACATTCAATTCTTCACCACATTTGAGTTTAATTTTGTTGTAGATGATACTCAGTGAATAGGAGTGGTCAACATCCTATAGTTTTTTGGGGTTCACCTTACTAAATCTCATCATTTAGAAGGAAACCAAAGTGACCCCCACCCATATTTCTTATACCCTCACCAGTATAGGATAATTTTACCATAGCATAAGGATTATATTTTAAGACCCATAACCCTTAAAATAAAATGCTTATTCCCTAACCTTAACCTAAGTCCATCTAGGTAGGTTATTCACGAATAAATCCTTGGTGCTTAGTTACTACACCTTTGTAGATTGAGGTCATAATATTTTTCAATAGGTAATGAGCATGGTCACCTAAACCTACACATTTGAGGCACCACCACTATTATCTTGTGAATGATTTTATTAACTCCATGTTTACAAAACTCTCAATCCTCACTATTCCAGGTGAATTAAATCACAAGAAATTTGGCTATTGCATCATTGCAACTCCTTCCAAATATATGAATACCTAGCTATTACATTCTCATAAATACTACATTTCACTTCTACCTAGTTATTGCAACCCTGCAACTCCTCCTATGATTACATAATTTTCTTTGACATGGATCCTAAAATATGTTCTATATTTATCCACGAACCCCTTTACTCTAACCCATGATCAACACAATAAAATATAAATATCTCAAATGCTTCAAAATATGATTATGTCATAGTTCTATCTTGAATAGATTGAAATATTATATCATATAAGCTTCAAAATAAAACTACCAATCCAATATTCATTTGCTTTCAGAAGAGAACATATCAATGTACACAATCATGTATTCATAAAAGCTTCTCAAATTTTTTCTATAGAGAACATATAAAATATCCATTTGAACATAGATCACAATATCATTTTTCTACTACAAATAGTACAACACTTTGGCATGATCACTATTATATTACATCACTTTCTTTGCTTATTGTTTCAAAGATAAACTATCTTATTTTATAAAAATTACCATTTTCTAACAATATTGGAAGTTTTTATTTAAACCATACTAAGCAAATTATCATTTATATATCCACTTTTCATCCCAAATTAAATCAAATCCATTCCGCCTAAGTGGTATTTGCACCATATCCATTCCACGATCCTTATATTTGGTAAGCCAATGAACTATTATAACTAGATTTCCAACATTATCCCTATTGCTAAGAAGGAAGGAAATGTTAGAATCTACACTGATTTTAAAAATATTAACAAAGCTTATCCCAAGGGTGACTTTCCCCTACCCAACATTAACATTATTATTAATTTTACTACTAGTAATTTTATCCCAAGGATTGATTTTCAAGATATAATCATATTAAATCACACCTACATATCAATCCCAAATACCCATCACAACTCCCTCATGCACCTTTTTCTACTAGGTCATTCTCTTTGGCCTAAAATATGTAATGATAATCTATAAAATATCCATGACATATATAGTCCATTATATGATGCACAGTATCATGGAAGACTATGTCCACAATCTTCTTGGTTTATCCTTCAATTGAGAGGATCATATTTGATATCTAAGATGCATTTTATTATGGCTAAGGGAATATAAAGTTTATGTCAAGCCTTAGAAGTGCATATTTGGAGTGACATTAGGTAAGTTATTGGGATTTATCATATATTTATATGGAATCAAAATGGACCTTATCAAAATATCATTCATTGTTGATATGTCACCCACTATAAATTTAATCAAACTTTGAAGTTCCTAAGGTAAGATTTAAGTCATTTGGAGACTCATCTCCCAACTAGATGATAAATATCAACCCCTTCTCTAATATATTAAGTATAGATGTTGGGTTCAAGTCAGATATTGAGTTTCAAGTCAGATATTGAGTGTCAAGTTTCCTTTAATATTCTAAAATCTTATCTTTTATCTCCTCTTGTCCTAGCCCCTCCAAATCCATATAAAGTCTTTTTACTTTACATCACAATAACTAAGCATATCTTAGGTGTCATGTTGGTACAAAACAATGATAAACATAGAGAAAGGTCCATCTATTACATCAATTAGACTTTAGTTAATTGTGAGTTCCATTACACCTCTCTAGAAAATATGTCTTTTAGTAGTGTTCTCTTCAAAAAATTCAAGATATTACATACTAAGTCTTAGAACTATTATCATATAAAGGGTCGATCCCTTACATTATCTAACATCTAAGCCTCACATCTTGGTGAAGACTATTAAATGGGTCATAGACCTTAGTGAATTAAATTTTGAATTTATTACCCAAAAGCTAGTGAAATTTCAAGTTATCACCAACCACTTAGCATCACCACCTATAGAAGCCACCCATCCTCTAGTCATATATTTTCTAGATGAATTAGTCTTTATCCTAAACATTGACCAACCTAGTTCTTGCACCCTCTACTTTCATGGTACCTAGTATGTCAAAGGAGTGGGGGCAAGAGTAATTTTGGTCACTCCATAAAAATAACTTATCCCTCTATCCTTTAAGTTATAATTCTCTTATACAAATAATAACATGGAGTATGAATCCTTTATCTTAGGACTTTTCATAGCCTTATCCTTATAATTTAACACCCTCTCTATCTTTGGATATTCCTACCTTGTTGTCAACTAGACCAATGATATCTATCAGAAAAAGTATAAAAAACTAAGACCATTCAAAGACACCATCACCAAACTAATGACCTCCTTCAATAAGGATATTGTTGATGCTATCCCTAAATCAAGAAATCACCAATGTAAATACTATGTCATAGAAGTATTCCTCATATTATAGTTGGATGTGATCATGACACAATTATCATATGATAAATTTATAAACTTGCAACACTATAATCTAGCTAGTCTCTTTTATATATCTTTGCTATTGAAGTGTCTACTTCTCTTGATTCTTAGTATAAGGATATCTTCAATTTCCTCAAGGATAAAATGTTACCTAAAGGTTTAAACTACAATGAGCATAAAAATATCAAGTAACACACTTGTTGATATATCATCATCGATGATATCCTCCATTGTCGCTTCTTCAATGTCATCCTTCTTTGTTGCTTAACCCCAAATGAAGCCCAAGTAATCATTAAAGAGGCCCATAATCGATCATGCAAAGGACACTTTTTATAATAAGCTCTTATGGATGGGTTATCATTGGTTATCCATAGAAAAGGACTCTTGCAAGTATGTAGATAGGTGTAATAAGTTTCAAAAGCATAACAATATTATTCATTCCTCATATCAATATCTATAACCAATAACTTACCCTTGGCCCTTTTCCATTTGGGGCTTAGACATCATCAATAAAATCAATCCAATATCATCTGATAGGTATAAGTTCATCATTATGGCCACTAAGTACTTCACCAAGTGGATCAAGGCTATACCCTTATCCTCAACCATTAGAGTGAAAAATTCTAAATTTATTTTCAATAAGATCCTTTGTTGAAATGGCACACCATCCATGCTAATATTGGATAATGGAACACCCTTTAAAAACAAATATGTTTAAAAAATATGCGCTAAGTACAAAATTTAGCATGAATAGTTGACACCTTATTATCATTAGGAAAACAACCAAGTTGAGGCATCCAATAAAACTTTGGTTAAAATCCTTAATAAACTAGTTATAAAACCAATCAAGATTGGTATATTTGATTCTATCATGCCTTATAGACCTATTGCATCATTATTTGAACCTCCACTAGAGCAATTCTCTATGCTTTGGTCTATGGGATTGAGGTTATCTTCCCATTTGAGCTTGAGGTTCCTTCCTTGAGAGTCTTGTGATTGGACTCTTCCATTGGAGATGAATATTGTATTCACCACATTAGTCAATTGGATTTTCTTAATAAGAAGTGGATTCATACATTATAAAAATTATAGGTCTACCAAGATAATCTTATATATGACTATAGTAAAAAGGTATCACCTTGATCCTTCAAAATTGACAACCTTGTTCTCAAAGAGAATTAGAAAAATACCAATTCCAATACTAAGCTCAAAGGTAATTTTAAGCCTAATTGGCTATGTCTATTCATTATCATTACCAAGTTTGGATCAAGAGCTTACTACCTGAACATGGTTGATAATAAGGAACTTAAATAACCTATTAATATAATGCATCTTAAAATATATTACATATGAGTCTACATTGACTTCCTACTCATTCAACTACCTGTATTTATTACTTGCTTGGATGGATGTCTGACACCATGTTTGACTACATACATATGCATGTCTCTTCTTGAACTACTTGTTTCATATCGAATCTAAAGATCAAAAATGTGCAAATGATGATCCTAGTCATGATAGTTCATTATTGCATTACACTTATAGTACGTGGTTGATGCAAGTAAATTCTCCTAGTTCTTTCTTTGTGGATATAATTTAGGTCTACACCACCATTACCTTATCAACTTATCTTAAAATTAAAAACTTCTTCTATCTTCTAGTATCACAACCTCAACACTCTTAGGCACCTTTATAAATATCCCATGCTTATATAGTACCTTATAGACACACCAGACACTGTAGTAACAATATTTTGTGCACTTCCTAGGTTTATAAGTAATTAAAGCTATGTATCCTATATTTTTCTCTCTACAACTAATTTATCTCATCATAGACTACATGATTGCTACCATGATAGTCCATTTTTATGAGATCCCTATCAATATTCTATCTCAATAATGGCTAGATAATTGTCATTGTGATAGTCCATAATGATGATATCCCTATCAATATCTCATTCTTCTATCTCATAACTAGCTACATGATTTTTACCATGATAGTCTATAGTGATAATAGCCTTATTATTCTCTCATTTTTGTTTTCTCATCAATAAGCAACAGGATTGCCACACCAATAGTCTATGGTGATAATAGCCCTATCAATATCTAACTCTTCTATCTCATCAATAGGCTACATGATTGTCACTATGATAGTCTATAGTTATGATAGCTCTTTCAATCTCTCATTCTTTTATCTCATCAATGAGCTGCATGATTACCACAACTATAATCTATGGTAATGATAGTTCTATCATCCTTTCTTTCTCATTATAGGTTACATGATTGTGATCATGATCTTCTACGATGATGATAGTCTAATAGATCTCATTGTTTACCTAATCTAATATTCTCATGTGTGGGGGGTAAATACCAAAAGGTAGGAAGTGCTTCCAAATGTGGGTATAAACTTTACTACAAAATCATCAAATAAAATTATCTTTAAACAGATTAATAAAAATTGTGTATCTTTAAATAGACCAACCAAAATTTTGTGTCTTTATATAGACTAATCAAAATTATATCTTTAAATAGATTGATCAAGATTATATGTCCTTAATTAGATCAATCAAATGTATTTAACTAGGCCAATTGATTGTGTCCCCTTAAATGGACTACTTATAATATGTCTTTAAATGGGTCAATTAGTAGTGTGTCTTTAGTAGACCAATCCACTATAAATCTATTATATGTCCTTATATGGAGTAGTCACATTACAAATATTTAGATATGCAAATCATTAGTCCTTAAATGGATGCATCATAAGTCATTAAATGAATGTATTATATGTCCCCTTTTCAGCCCCTTGCTCAAGAGTAATACTTTTAAGTCACTCACTTAATGGTTAATTATTTTTATAATTAATCTCAAATCTAATCCATTCAACCATTAATCCAATTTTTAAATCAAATTTCTTGATTTGTTCAAAATTTTGTTAACTCTTTAGTTTTTTAATCAATAATCATTAATATTAATTGAGTACTCCCAAGAGAGGGGTTTCAAATTGACTTATGACGTTATCCAATACTTACAAACCTCCTTTGCTAAGTAGTTGTAGCTTAGCTCTTAAAGAAGAGCTATAACATTTAGAAATATCAAAGCTTAATGAAATTCTATATTGGCACAACAACACAATGGAATGGATAGAATACCCCACTACCATCACCTCTAATAGTAGAATGGAATAATTTCAAGAAAAAATACAACATGAAACTATTGAGACAACAAAGTTTGGATCAACTTATTTGGGGAGACATCAATAAATTAGGTGAATATACAATTTATATGGGTACATAGATGCAACTAGATTGAGTTCTTAATAAGAGAGTGACAATAATTTAGAATGTAAAATTTTCACCCATAATTCAAGTATTTTCTAGGTTAGTTTTGTAGAACAAGATTCTCACAAGTGACAACTTGCAAAAAAGGAATATTTTTGGTCCTCATGTGTGTTCTAGATGTATGAAGCACAATGACACTATGTCCCACTTATTCTTTGAGTGTAACTCAACCACTTCCATATTTTTAGAGATAGCCCATCGTTTTGGATCTCCCTTAGCAAGAACTCTGAATATGTAAGACTATTTAGTCAATTGCCAATCAAAATCTAAATAGGGACTAAATGGGAAGCCATTAATCAAATATCTTTGGAAATCCATCCCTTTCTTTATTGTTTGAAATATTTGGAAGGATAGGAACATATTGATATTTGAAGGTAAAGGGAAAAATAGTATTCTCACTAAAATAATAATTAGATTTCTAGCGACTAATTTGAAAGCCACCTTCAATAAGCTAAATTAGCAAAGCTTTAATGTGTAGGAATTAAATCTAATTAGCATGTTATATATTTAAGATTCTATCTCAACAAACATGAGTGTATTAGTAACAACGCCACCAAAGATGCATTATCCTATTTTGTTCTTTAATGGGGTGTCTATGTCAAATCTAGGCATAACAACTACAAGAAGGGTGGTCATAAAAGAAGATAAGACCCTTGCACTCAAGTATTGTATCAACGTAGGAATTGATTTCAACAATGTGGTAGAGGCACTAGCATGTAAAATTAGACTGAAGTTGGCAATAAAACAATGGATAAGACACCTGCACATATATGGGGATTTTACCCTAATAATAAATGCTCTCTCTACGGAGAAAAAGTTTAGTTCAATCCAACTCCATATCATATTGGGCAAAGTGAAAGAACTAATTCAAAAACTCACATGTCTAATATTTGCACATTTGATAGGAATATAGCAAGACAAAAAATACACTTGCTAGTAATATTATAAGAAGAAAACAGTCCAATCTAATAATTACAAAAAAAAAAAAAAAAGTTTAAGAAAGATGTGATGACAAATGAGATAGGGAAAGCAACAAAGCACATGGAGATTCACGAGCCTTTAAAGATTCTAGCACTTTGAAGATCTCGACACCATTGGATAACCCTATATAATTGGGTGATTCGGGAGAATTTGGTTTTTCGATCTTCTTGGTGATTCGGGAGAATTTGGTTTTTCGATCTTCTTGGTGATTCTGATGTCTAATGCCTTTTGTATTTGGGTTTCCAATGCTTTTTATTTGGATTTCCAATGCCCTTTGTACTCTAGCGTACTTTTGGGAGTTTTTTTATTTACTTTATTACATGTCCCTCCTTTTGAATAGCAATCTTGTGACCTCCAAGTTACTTGTTCAATAAACTATTTATATTTTACAAACTTTATTATTAATATCTAGCTCATTAGAAAAATAATAATAATTAAGTACTCAAAAATACATCTTATTTTGAATCAAAATTATCATCACATAATTAATTAATCACCAATTAAATACTTCCAAGAGTCGCTTGAACTAATTTTATCTCACCTTGCATAAATCTCATTTATGTCATTCATCGATTACCCCTACTTTTGTATACTTCAATTTCCTATATATGTTTAAACATTTTCCTAATTCTCAACCTTTAGTTAAATCAAATCAAATTCCATCAGATTCGTATTCCAAATCTACCAATTCAAAAATTAATATCAATCAACAGTTACTTATTTATCCCTTTACAAGGCAAAATTAATCCATTCTTATACTGAATATAAGTTACCCATTATTCTGCTAAAATATAAACTCAATTAATCCACCATTACTTAATTAATGGCATTCATTAGTTGATTAGACTACTTAATTGACCCTTCATTAATCATAGACTAAATTACCCCTAAATCACAATTGTAATTGACACTTTAGTTAAATCAAACTCAATCCGACTCAGAATGCTACAATTCACCCGACAAGTTTAATCGCCATTAGCATACACTATAAGCACAACTAATTGTTCACTTTTAATCCAATAATATAATTTAGCCGTTTGAATATTAAAATATTTAAAATCTTAAAACCAATTAATTAACCAAACTTAAATCAAGTCCCATTGGTGTTTTAACTCAATTGCACCATTTGCAAATTTTGCTAGCCTCTAAATTTACACAGCCATTGCATTATTTTAACTATAAGATTTTTTAGTGCAGATAAATTTCCTAGCGCCCTTATCAGGCCTATTACAGAGTGCGTCCAGTCTGGCAAGCAGGCTCAATGCATTTGCCCACTCTCACTGCTGAGAATATATTCTAGCTGTGTGCCGGAAACCAGGAGACTCCATGACAAATTAACCAAAACATAAGCGATTGGAAAACATGCGAAAGGTCATAAGGAATTAGGATTGTTCAGCTCAAATCAGTGCCCTGATCCCAGTGTCCTTGGATATGATACCAATGTCTCAACTATTCTTTGGAGCAAAACAAAGGGTTGTCAATCTAAGATGTGCCCACAGATGGGGCACTAATAGTTGTTAGGATTTACTGCATAAAATATAAAATACAGAAGAGCAATAATAAACAAGCAAGACAAGAGAAAACACGACATATAATGTGGTTCATCCAGTGTGGGTTACATCCACCAAGAAATACCAGTCTTTTGCATTAACACCAATACAATCTCTGAAGGGAGTAATCCTGCAACACAACCAGTTGCAAATTCCTCTTCAAAACACCAGCATCTCCACACAATTACTCTGACAGTAATTAAACATGCAAACACCCTTGCATCAAGCTCCACACCAAACTTTCTGATCTCTCTACAAGAATGCACAATCATAAGCACTTCTGATAAACCAGATACAATCCTCTCTACTGGAGGTATTACATAAATAGGGAAACCCAGTTACATGCATGCTAAAACAAGCATCTTATAATCAACCCAATCCCCACTTAAGGCCTACTTCAAACTTACAATCCTCTCTACCGGAGGTATTACATAAATAAAGAAACCAGTTACATGCATGCTAAAACAAGCATCCTATAATTAACCCAATCCCCACTTAAGGCCTACTTCAAACTTAGAAAGTTTACAATTAGAAAAAGGTTAATTTTAGCCAATCCTAAAATTAACTTTTCCTTTTCCACCTCTAGTTCAAGATTGGTCATCTACAGTCCAGTTAAGGAACAGATAACTATTTTATCCATATTTAGCCGAGATCGGACTCCACAACCTAACAATCTCCTACTTGGAGATTGATCCACAACAACTCTACCGCTGCTGCATCCGCCAAATAATATCTTCAAGCCAAACAAGAAATGTCAACTCCTCCAGATTGTTGTAACCATGTTTTGAACCATCACACCAAACTAGTGTCATCCACACACATTTATCCTGTGATCAACCAACAACACACAATCTCTCTACCACAAATCAGTGATAATAACATCCTCAGAATTACTTTGTGTCATGGTGAATCAAACATTATCACCATGGCAAGATCTACATACTATGGATGACCCATAATATGCATACACAAAATATGACTTTGCCACTAGCTTTGAAAGCACACTCCCCGAGTGTGGAATTACCTTCCAACTTAGGGACTTGGGGTCGCAATGATCCAAAGCTATAACCATATTATGTGTTCCATCTTGAAAAAATCATACATTAAATCCTGAGCCATGTCCATATTCCTGGACATGTCTTTTAGTTCCCACTGCTTGAGAACTCTCTAGTCCTCCAATGTCAATGTCAAGACCAACCGTATCAGAAAGTATCGAAAATTTACTTATTAGATTCACATCTGACCTTTCTCCTCCATCTCTATCGCGAGACCAGTAATCCTTTTTCAGGTGCCCCTTCTTGCCACAATGGTGAGAAACCAGGGCCCTTCCACTCTCATTGCATAATGCCTGAAAATTCTTTACCATCTTCGGCGTCACATCGAACAGCTCCATCACAGTCCTTCGCGAAAAAAGCTCCGCAGTTACTTTCTGCCAAACGGAACAAACACCCTGAACTTCTCTTCTTTTGTCATAGCTCCCACTCAAGTCAAGCTCCCACTCAATCCTGAATCCCAAACTTGCTCTGATACCAATTGTTAGGATTCACTGTATAAAATATAAAATACATAAGAGCAATAATAAACAAGCAAGACGAGAAAACACGGCATATAATGTGGTTCACCCAATGTGGGTTACATCCACCAAGAAATACCAATATTTTGCATTAACACCAATACAATCTCTGAAGGGAGTAATCCTGCAACACAACTAGTTACAAATTCCTCTTCAAAACACTAGCATCTCCACACAATTACCCTAACAGTAATTAACCATGCAAACACCCTTGCATCAAGCTCTACGCCAAGCTTCCTGATCTCTCTACAAGAATGCACAATCCTATGCACTTCCCACAAACTAGATACAATCCTCTCTACCGGAGGTATTACATAAATAGGGAAACCCAGTTACATACATGTTAAAACAAGCATCCTATAATTAACCCAATCCCCACTTAAGGGCTACTTCAAACTTACAATCTTCTCTACCGGAGGTATTACATAAATAAGGAAACCAGTTACATGCATGCTAAAACAAACATCCTATAATTAACCCAATCCCCACTTAAGGCCTACTTCAAACTTAAAAAGTTTACAATTAGAAAAAAGTTAATTTTAGCCAATCCTAAAATTAACTTTTCATTTTCCACCTCTAGTTCGGGATTGGTCATCTACAGTCCAGTTAAGGAACAGATAACTGTTTTATCCATATTTAACCGAGATCGGACTCCACAACCTAACAATTGTATCCTGCCTAATAAACCTGACGCCTCTCAATCTGCTTAATATTGTTAATCTGAGTCTTCCAAACAAAATATCATTTAAGTCTAGAATACTAGGAACAGAATCACAAAAGAGAAACAGGAAACATAAATTCAGGGCAACCTATCTTGAATACAAGCAAACTGCCTGGGTATTCAACTCACATGAATGTTTACCAACACAGTAAGTAACTGATAACTACTACTGCCAATGGATGGAATAATACTACAATCAACATTCTAGAAATTTCAAAAGTCTCATTATGTACCATCCCTTAGCCATTACCAGACACCTCTAGCACCTTTTGCTGTTTTAGACTCCATTACTCAGATCACAAATCAATCAGCAGTTACCACTTTATTAAGGATGGTATGATTTAATAAGATTAATGAACAAAATAAGTAATCTAAAAAGAGAAACAGAATGCACCTTTAGTAAGCTCTGAGAACAAAGAGAAAAAAAGGCAGGCAAACTGATACATTGTCCAATGCACTTGGGACACTTGCAATGATAAGACAACTTCTCAATCCTATGTTGATCCCGAATATCTAAAAACAACAATCCACATCAGAACCAAAGACACGCATACTAAAAATATCAGTAAGTTCTCAGATCCAAGTTTAAATTTGGAGGTACGTTTGTTTGTGCAAAGGTAGTTCAATCAAGGAAGATGGTATTAATTTGAGCTATCAATGGTCCCCTGTCGGATCTAACAATAAGAAAATGATATAAGAGTTATAAAAAGCAGCTTCAAGATTTGAACTGCTTAATAATAATAAAAAAGATTAAAACTGTAAATATAATCAATTTTCTATGTATTAAAAAAACTATAAAAATATCTATTAATTAATTAAATGAGAGTAGAGGCAGCATCCAGCTTAACAGTTTCCAGGATACCCTCACAGGCTTTTATAATGTAGCTAAAGTATGTACTTCCTTTTGAAGTTTCCAGAGAATCACGGAATTATTTGACAACTATCTTACGACAGATCTGCAATTGTGGCCACCCTTACTTCCAGCTTGAGGTTATCTAAATGAAATAACAGGCAAGTAAAGAAAAAAATTATGCTAACATGTACAAAGACTGAAGTAGGCCACTTTAGACTCACAACTACAACTACTTGCAACAGTTGGTTTTTTTTTGTTTTTTCATATAGTTGGATGGTTTTTTTCGTTTTTTCATATAGTTGGATTATAACATACTACTAAAAACAATTTATTAATAAAAGTTTGAGACTCGTATTATAACTAATCAAAGCATTAAAAGCAACTCTAAAAACAGCATTCCATAACAGGGCCAAAGACATCCATAACAATAACAGTTATAATATCAGTCTTTAAACATTGGTAGATTATTAAGTTTTGATATTTATCAAGAAGAGACTTAGGTTTAAACAGGCATGTTTATTTGTGCAAAGGTACTAGTCTGACCTGACTTTGCTCAGTGCATGCCAGCCCAAAGACAGCAGTACCAATCTTGTGCCATCGTGGTCTCCTTATACCAGGTCAATAACAACAAGGTGCCATAAGGGTTATAGGGGTAACCTCAAGATTTAAACCCTAATTAGTAGTAAAAAAAGACTTTGAACAAGCCCCCAAGGGGTTAGGTGGATTGGTAGTTGCTTGCCTAGCTAGGTACTTACCAAGAAGAGACCTCGGTTCAAACCTTGGGGGTGTCAATTTGCAAAGGTAGTAGTCTGTTCTGAATCCTCTGAGTGCACTTACCAAGAAGAGACCTCGGTTCAAACCTTGGAGTGCCAATTTGTAAAGGTAGTAGTCTGCTCTGAATCCTCTGAGTGCACGCCAAACCAACAAAGATGGTACGAATCCCAAGCATCCGCAGCCCCCTCAAGCCTGGTCAACAACAACGGGATGGAATAGGCTTGTTGGGAACAGCCCCTGTGGTTTGAACCCTAAACTAAATAGTTACTAAAAATAGTGTAACCAACTCCCCTATACATCTAAACCCTAAGCTAAAAAGTTACTAAATATAGTGTAATCAACTTTCTTATATATCTTAAAAAAAAAAAAAAAAAACTAATGCAACCATTCTGTCAAAATATCTATCAGTGGATTAAATGAGACTAGAGGCAGTATCTAGCCTGCCTCAAACAGTTCCCAGGATACCCTCACAGGCTTTTATAATCTGGCGAAAGTATGTACTTCATTTTGAATATGATAGATATTTCCAGAGGAAATCATGGAATTAATTGACAACTATCTTATGACAAATCTGCAATTGTGGCCACCCTCTAAATGAAATAACTGGCCAGTGAAGAAAGAAATTATGCTAACATCTACAAAGACTGAAGTAGGCCACTTTAGACTCACAACTACAACCACTTGCAAGAGTTAGGTTTTTTTTTTTCATATAGTTGGATTATAACATACTCTAAAAACAATTTATTGATAAAAACTTTAAACTCACATAACAACTAATCAAAGCATCAAAAGCAGCTCTAACGTTATAGCTCCTATACCAAACGGGTCAACCATGTGCACCTAAGTATCTCAAAGCTATACGATATAAAACAATCCCAGGGAAGCAAAAACCCCGTTTTTAAGAGAGGAATGACCAAAAGCACCAGAAGAAAGGGCCCGACGAACAAGGCACCCTCGATTATAACCACAGTTGCAATAATAAATCTATACTCCAAGTTTTACAACCATTATTGCAATAATAAATCTTTAAGATCATTTAATAAACTAACCATTAAATCATCTTTATAATATCACATCCAAGCAGTCACCAGCACTAAATAGGCCAACCAATAAAAGCCACAGTCATCAACATCAATTACGTTAAACAAAATAACTGAACCATAAAATTCTACAGAATACATAAATAATTTTAAATATTATCACCATGGAACAACAAACGCTTTGTATATATATGTAATATATAGGTTTATTATGTCTCTATCACTGGGTATTGTTTTATATCCCAAAACTATTATTATACTTCATCTTATTTTAAGTTAACAAACATTCAAGAAAACTTAGGTCTGTATTACTTTCATCCTTATCTCTTCCAAAATTAAAAAAACACATTAATAATGACACAAAATGCGGATACACCAAAATATGGTACACAGAGATACATCAACACCTCCACCCTTATCTCTTCAAATATCAAAAAATCACATTAATAATGACACAAAATGCGGATACACCAAAATATGGTACACAGAGATACATCAACACCTCCACCCTTATCTCTTCAAATATCAAAAAATCACATTAATAATGACACAAAATCCGGATACATCAAAATATGGTGCACAGAGATACATCAACACCTATCATGTCCTAACACAACATTAAAAATGGAGCATCCATCAATCATAAAAAATACAACATTCGGTGTATCCAGCATCAAAATGTTACACTAATAAATGTTGTCAAGATGACTCCAAAATCGACAACTCAACCAACATTTAAATCGCCAGATATCCACTCAAAACTGACAAGTACCTTAGATGTGTGATTCTGTAACAGGAGCCTCCCCTCTTTCTCCTGGCATTCGCACTAATCTTTGGGACTGGTGAGTTACGAACGTTGAATGATTCTGTGACCTCGACGTCACTGGCGATGGGACCCTCTGCCCCTCTGGCATGGCCTCATAATAAACCCTTACATAGAAGGCAGTACTCGCTAATGCAACCTACAAGTCTCCCTGCACCTATGCCAGCTACTCTGCCATAATCCGCAGCACCAACTCCCCACTTGCCGACCCCGCAGCTGCTGCCCATGACGCTGTCGTGTCTCACTCTATAGTCAGGTGATCCATTGCCTGTCGCATCCTAACAACCTCCCCAGCTAGCTAGTCCCTCTCCTATAATAGTCCCGCCACGTTCTGATCCCAGGCTCTCAGTCACTCGGCTATCTGTCCTTGTCTCTCTTAGTCCTCCACCTGTTGTGTCTAGGCCATCTGCTCTTTGGCCTCCTCCAACTCAACTATCCTCTGTGACAATGCTACTTGCTCTGCTTCTGCCGCCTCGTGAGGTGATTGACTTGGTCCCGCCTCGGCCCCAGGTGGTAGTGCCAGAAGTGGTAATGCTGCCTTTAGTGCCTCTGCCACTGCCCTTTTTGTTGCTATTTACCTCCTCCTCTTCGCCTCCGAAAGGTGCGTTTGCAAAATCAGTGATGCCTACTATCATGCCCTAGCTGGTCATGTCCCTGGCACTGTAACCCCCTCAGGTTGAAACTATAGGTACCACTACCAGTACCCCAAGGCCACACTTGCATCATCCTCACCTGGCTCTACAATATCTGCATCATCTACATTACCCTCAGGATAGCTATTAGGATCTGGCAAACCACCAAATCCTCTCTTTCGCATCTACCTTAAAAACTAGACGGGTACTAATGGGATGTCCTAAAGAGCCCCAAACTATCATAAAATTTGATCAAACTAGTATATAGCTTGTGTCTTCAAAGAATTTAAAGTATTCTAAAGACTACACTTGCATCATCCATCATCCTCACCTAGAACTACAATATCTGCATCATCTACATCATCCTCGGGATAGATATTAGGATCTGGCAAGCCACCAAATCCTCTTTTTCGCATCTACCGGTAGAACTAGACGGGTACTAGTGGGGTTTCCTAGAGAGCTCCAAACTATCACAGAATTTGATCAAACTAGTATATAGCTTGTGTCTTCAAAGAATTTAAAGTACCTAAAGACCACACTTGTATCATCTACTAGTGGGGTTTCCTAGAGAGCTCCAAACTATCACAGAATTTGATCAAACTAGTATATAGCTTGTGTCTTCAAAGAATTTAAAGTACCTAAAGACCACACTTGTATCATCCTTACGATCTACAATATCTGCATCATCTACATTACCCTGAGAATATCTATTAGGATCAAGTAAGCCACCAAATCCTCTTTTTTGCATCAACTAGATGGGTACTAGTCGGATGTCCTAGAGAGCCCTAAACTATCACAAAGTCTGGTCAAACTAGTATATAGCTTGTGTCTTCAAAGAATGCATCATCTACATTACCCTCAGGATAGCTATTAGGATTTGGCAAGCCACCAAATCCTCTTTTTCGCGTTTACCAGTAGAACTAGACGGATACTAGTGGGATGTCCTAGAGAGCCCTAAACTATCACAAAATTTGGTCAAACTAGTATATAGCTTGTGTCTTCAAAGAATTTAAAGTACATATCGAACAAGTTGTAAATGTTCCTCCATGCCTTACTATAGAAGAGAATGTCATATAAATAGACAACCACAAATGAGTTAGTACAGGGATATAAGATGTCATCCATCATCCTCATGAATATGGCAAGTGTATTGATCAGTACAAAAGGCATAACAAACCGCTCATATAAACTTTCCCTGGATTTGAATGTGGTCTTCTATATGTTCGTGAGTTCTTTGGGTTTTTTTATGATAATTAGATTTGAGATAAATTCTGGTAAAGAACTTTGCACCATGAAGATGGTCTATCAAGTCATTCATTTAAGGGAATGGATAAGGATTCTTAATAGTGATTTTATTCAAAGCTTTGTAGTCAATATAGAGTCTCCAAGTTCCATCTTTGGCTCAAAAATAATTGGGTTGTCATATGGTAAAGCACATAGTTTGATGTGCCCTTTTTTAATCACTTTTTTGATCTCCCTCCTATTTTCATTATATTCAAGGATCGATCTATGATAAACAGACACATTAGGCAAATGAGAACAAAAAACTAAATCAATGGAATGCTTTACCTCACAATGAAATGGAATCCTAGTTGGTGACTTGAAAAAGTCATCAAATTTCACTACAATACGGTCCATCTACTTCTATTGTGCAAGGTCTACAATTGGTGTAGCAACGATCGTCCTTCTACTTTGTGGCTTGATCATCAATAAAATGAATTTTCTTCTTTTGACTATCACCATTGTACATTGTTTAACACTAATTAACGAAATAGAGGTAGGAAGAGATACCTCTGGGATCTTGGAATAGTGACCTTTGATAGTGATGATGACACTTTGGAGCCTAGAATCATATACACCATGCTTCTTCCACATAAATAGTTGGCCCAAAATCACATCACAAACATCCAAGGGAATATCACACAGGCTTTATATTTGAAGGGCTTGATGGCATAAGAGAGACAAAATATTTGAACGAGAAAAATGTCTCTCCCCTATTGTAACCATCCAAC
This sequence comes from Wollemia nobilis, assembly GCA_028583015.1. Classification (NCBI taxonomy): domain Eukaryota; kingdom Viridiplantae; phylum Streptophyta; class Pinopsida; order Araucariales; family Araucariaceae; genus Wollemia; species Wollemia nobilis. Next base: position 445,502 of record JAQPPZ010002631.1, read on the forward strand.
ATTATATGGTTGTGGGTATGGTGTGACAAGAATATTTAAATTCTTCCCCATATTAGTAGAAATCATTTTTTTACTCCCACTATCAACAATGAAATGTAATGGCTTACCCTTGTCCCACATTTATGAGAAAATTAGGTATTTCTCCTCTTGTGACTCTTCTCGTGTAGCATGTGTGGTGGTAATGGTCACATTTGGTTTAGATTTCATAATTCACTTACATTTATCCTCAATCTATAGATGTGGAGGTAGTGGTGTAGTGATTTTTTAGGGTTGCAACTCAACAAATAATAACTAAATTGCTCAATACTCCTCCCTTGATTCTTAGTTGCTCTTGTGATAATAACACCATTTCTCACTCTTGACCTTTAAGGGATTATTTTCTTGGAAGTCTTTCTTTGCTTTCAATTTAATTTTGAGGTTGATCCCCTTTATCATGATTCTTTTTAGAGTCACTATTGCCTTTCATTGGGCAGTACATAGTGTTCTATATCTTATATTTACTTATCCTCCTTTTCTATTTTTGTTTTTATGTTTTTGCTCCAATTTGAAAATGTTATATGCCTCTCCCAATAGCTTAAATTCGAAAAGGTCCATGTTATACCATTGTAGCCCCCTACATTACTTGAGGATTTGATGTCTTTTAGTATCTTGAATACCTAGCTATGTTGTAATGGAGTGGAAAGCGTCAATAATCTTGAATAGACTAGTCTTTACCTTGATGCAATTGTTATCATTGCATGTATGAGTCTTCATAATATTTGCTAGGATAATATTCTTTCTTGATAACCTCCATAAAATTAAACTATATGAATTCTACTTAATCTTCATTCTCTTCTATAACCTTGTTACAATATGCTTCCCACCAATTTAACAGATAGTGAAACTTTCAATAGTGAAAAGTATTTTTCTTACTATCAATGAATTTATTTATAGAGAAGTATGAAGCTAATTTATCCATCAAATTTTTTAGGGTATCAACATTAGTTTTTCCTTCAAAAGTAACAATGTTAAAATTCATCTATACCTTAAAAGGTGTAGGAGCATTGAATGGTGCTAGAGTAGTGGGAGTTGTATAAGAATATGAGAAAATTGGTCCATCATCTCATTCCTCTATTTCACAAGGGTTTTGTTCAACATCTCCTTGAAAGGTTAATTGTCTTGATGTTATCCATTCTACTTCTTGTCTGACATCATTTGGAATGACAAGGGAGGTAATCAAATGGATTTCATGTATAATACCCAAATATTTGATACCTTAATCTCATGTTGTGAACATACATTCAAAAGATAAATTGTTGAAACTAAAATTTTTTACTAATCCAAAGCTCAACATTTTTAATTAAGAAATATCATGAAAAGTATAATTAAAAAACAATAATTTAGCAAACAAAAACACAAGAGTATGCAAGCAAATAACATAATAATTTTATTGCTTAAAAAATAAAATGTAATGCAAGAAATCTATGAGAAGATATGTGAGGCTATATCATTGCGTCTATTACTCATGAATTTTATAGTTAGAAGTATATCTCTCTTTATACAAGAATTGGTGTGTTGTAAATCCAATATGGAATACCATCCATATGAAAATATGGTGATTCATCTTTCATGAGTTACAAAGTGCATGTTAAATAAAAATTATATACATATGATTTTTCCTTTTGTTTTTTTCCTCTACTAATGTGTCAATAGTGTACCAACCCAAGTCTGCTCACCTGGTTGTACCACTCTACCATTTAAAATGAACATAGCATAAATTTTTTTTGTTTCTAATCTAACAATTTTACTTATAGTTTTACCTTCATGTTCATAGCAAACATACTTCACCCATTAATCATCTATCATAAATTTATATTAGCACAAGCATATTACACCACTTTTGGGTTTTAGACTACTGTAAACAATCACCCAAGTGGATGAGATCGACCATATCTCGTAAAGGTGACATTAGTGGAAGTGACTTATCTCATTTAATGTCCTCATTTTCTAGCATGAGGGTCATTCCATGGTAGGGGTTATCCTCTAGGGCCCATAACACCTAGAGGGGGGATGCTTGCTTCCCAATTCCTTATCATTTTGAACCTTCGACTTATCGTCGTACTTGTTCTTATACCGAATGAAAGGAAAATAGCGTACTTATGCCTAGTGTCTAACTGATTTTCCTCTTCATGGAGTCAGTTAGAGCCATGCCAATACACTGGCCTTGGACTTAATCCCTCATGCTATTAATGACCCACGTTAGTATATCCCATACCATACAACGAGGCTTAACCATCTTGGTCAAAGATACATGGGATCTATCATAGTACTATCCTAGACGTAACCTAGAGAAGGCATCCCATACCACCCCTCATTACCAGATCTGACCTAGTCATTTTACAATTGACCTTCTTGTTAGTCTACAGTTTCTCTAGGTATTTTTGTGTGCCTACCCACACCCCAACAATTTTTGGGTGAATTTTGAGCATTCTTTATTCTCAATGTGCAAATATATGTTTTGTTTAGGGCTTCACAAATATTACTAAATGTCTTGCCTTCATACCCCATTAATATCTTTCACTAAGGGTTTTCTATCCATCCTTACAAGCTAAAGTTATCATATCAACATTATCTTCTCAAGAGATCCTACAAGCAATCCTAAGGTTCGGAGAAAAATAATCAAGGTAATACATACATATTTGCTTTCATTAAAATAAATACCATGAGCAAATTGTTCTACCCTATGGGTTTTTACTATCTCCAAAATTAAAGTAAGTAAACAGATTTTAACTCAAACCCATCTATTTTTAACCCTATTCAAATAAAAGCATAAGCATATAAATATACTCATCAATCAACAAATAGTCTTAACTCACTTGTTTTTAAATTAAGGATTTCAAGATAAGATTCTTTTTATAAAGGAATATATCAAGAATTTTAATATGAGTTACTAATTAAAACATACCTTCACTTTCATTCCCATCATGGTAGTCGACAAACTACCCTCTCAATACTTCTAAGGAAGGAATACAAAGTACTGGGTTTACCAATGTTAAATAAACCTTCTTAATGCATTTGATATAAACCTCTTGAGTTTTATAACACACTTAAGTTTATCTCAAATAAAAAGGTGTGCTAGCCCCAACACGACAAAAGACATGGCATAAAGGTATTTATACTCATTATCCATACAAGGAACCCACAACCAATTGCCTTTGCATCATCTACTCAGGATGACTTGACATTCAAAAGGGGTGTCACAACATAGCTTTAATACAAATGCTTTTATGTTGGATAATTCTTCTACGCTTACTACTTTTAACTAAGCCTCTCAGGAAGTAGTTTACACAAAAGACTAACTTAGAGATAACAAGATGTGCATTGCCTCTTTCACACCTCTAATATTGTAACCAAATCCTTATATATTTATATTGAGAGCATGATTGAACAGATTTAAGATGTTAAACCAGAGTAAATAACACCATCACTTACGGTATAATTTAATTTCTTTACACTAGCAATGAATGCATAAATAAATTATTCCACCAAAAGTAAACACGTTACATAATCCAACATGCACAGTAATTGAGCCCTTGGATTAAAATCATAAACATGGTAATATTTCCTCTTTGAATGGATATAACATAGAACATAGTATATATTTTCATTAAAATTCAAGATGCCTTAAACAGAACTCAACTTTATCCTCACTTAGACACCATGCTCAAGGTAAGGAAATACATGTCACAAGATTTTCTGAACCACTAATCTATCAAATTCCACCTGCTACAAATTGATGAGGTCCATACTCAAGTAACATTAGGCTTTCAAATTCTATCAAATACAATAAGGAATTCAACATCGGACCAGGTGTATTCTAACACTGTACCCCTCAATACAAGCATGACCAGAGTATATATGTTTAACACAAATCATCCGTCGGTGAATATTTATGAATATCTTGATTGTTATCATATTTTAACCAGATGTCTCGATGACTACCAAACTTCCTTCGGCTACTACCACCATGGCTGGCCTTTTCCATGCTATTGCTGAAACTTCACTCTATGGTTGAGATGGTTCGAAGCTTAGGGATAATGGGATCATATTCTGGCTCTTCTTCACATGAATGCAATTCTAATACATGCAACATACTTTCACACAAATGTTCACTCGAAATCACACAACATTCTATAACACTTAATGCATGTAATTCCCTTTCAACATTTTTTTTCTTTTTTGGATAATAAAAACATTCAAAATCCTATCAAACATACATCTAATTATGAACAACATGAAGCATTCACACCAAAGCACACTTATATTTGCTTCTTCCATTTCATTTTCACATAGGGAAGACATTAATATCAACAGTCTACCTTAACATAGCTACCACCATTTCATTTTCACACAGGAGAACATTACATTCCAATCCAACATAATTTCTTTTTTTTCTAAAAATTCAAAAAACAAGCAAGAGTAATTCATTTGGAATGATCTACCTGGAATCCTTCGTGCAACTTCTCTTTTCTCCAAAAATTATTCGATGCTTCCAATTTCTTTTTCTTCCCCCAAAAATTGTTTACCACTGTCCTCCCTTGGTTTTCTCCTCCGTTCATCTATTTTCCCTTTCTTTTCCACTATGTTCAACAAAGTTATTTTTTAATCATCCCTCTCCCTCCCTTCTTGGTTCTTGGTTATGGAGAAGGTTACTCCATCATTAATGCAACTAACACCTTACACAAAAATAGTTGGGTTGGCCGCTATTCTTCCACGATCACAATTCCATGATGGAGAAAAACAAGCCTTTTTAATTTACATCTTTGCTATCATTTAACATAGCTCAAATCACTAGTATTAAAATATTTCAAATATAACATTTACCTATTATTTTAAGCATTGGACGTCCACAATAAAAACTTTTACACTCGGACCTATTAAACCATGCATTCACACATTTATTTGCATAACTAGTTAATATCTATTTTTTTTATATTAAAAACTATATGCATATAAATAAAATAATCAGTGGCTCCCATCATCATCACCACTCAACCAATGCAACACTCAATCAAACATAAAATCTACATGATATGCATGCATGCGAGCATCCATGTACTCGCGAGCCGAATCATCACTTCCCATATTACCTTTTCTATTGACTAACTTTCTTTCCTCGATGACTTTGAACCTAGTCCTGCATTCACAGTAGCTATCAACAGTACCATAATTCACAAGAAAAGGTGGAGTTATTACCAATTTACTTATCTACCAATATCTATGTGAGGTGGGTCATTACATCCTCCCCCACTTAGGACAAACACAGTCCCTATGTTTTATGCAAAATAAAACAAGAAGTATCTTGCATATGAATTTAGCAAATGCCAAAGTAATTCAAATAATCCATATTTTCCATTCATTGAATTCATCAAAAAATCATAATTGTTCTCATTTGGCATATATCTAGATCATATAACATGTAATATTGTTTCCATTCAAAACATATATCATCACATGATCAAAACCATAAAACTTTAAGTTTTACATATCACATTCAAGTTACTCTACTCAATAACTCAAACCAACCTGATTTACTCTACACAGTATTCAGTCATATGTCTGATTGCAAATATACATATATCATCAAATCACATGAAATTTTTTTTTTAAACAAAAAATAAAAAAGTCTAGATCTACTCAAACAAGTAAGGAAACTGCTACTGCATATCTGCCATATTCTCCCACGTGGCATTTTTGTCTAAGTAGTGGTCCCACTAGACTCGACATTGCTCGATATTCCTCTTCCTCAGGTTCTTGGTTCTAAAACCAAGTATGCGAACAAGTCAAATTTCAATTTTGAGAGGGTCGGTCATCTACAATTTAGACACATCCAAGACATGAGTGGGATCAAAAATATATTTTCTAAAGAGGGACACATGGAAGACATTGTGAATTTTGGATAGGCTTGGTGGTAGAGCAAGTCTATAAGCAACAGGGCTTATCCTAGCCACAATTTCAAATGGACCTACATATCTGGAGTCCAGTTTAGAATATTTTATAGAAATTTTAGTTGGTTTCACCCTTATGAATACCCTATCTCCCATAGAATATTCCCTTGGTGTCCTTTTAAGGTCCACGTAGCTCTTCTAGTGATCTACGGCCTCTTTCAACCTCTACTGAATTCTTTTTAATTGTTCTTCCATTTATTTTATCATTTCTGGTCTGATCACTACCTGATATTTTGGATTATCCCAAGTTAAGGGAGTTTGACACCTCCTTCCATAAAGGGCTTCGAAAGGTGCCATACCTAGTGATGCATGATAACTGTTATTATAAGCAAACTCCACTAGGAATAAATAATCTTCCCACTTAACATGTTGATCCATGCAGTACATTCTTAACATATCTTCCAATACCTGGTTTACTCTTTCAGTCTACCCATCAGTCTCAGGATGATATGCAGTACTAATATTTAATTTGGTTCCCAATACCTCATGCATTGCTTGCCAAAATTCAGAGGTAAAACAAGAGTCTCTATCAGATATTATGACCTCTGGAAAACCATGTAGTCTTACCACTTCCCTAGCAAACTTACTTGCTACTATAGGAGTGTCATCTTACACATTTCCTGGTATAAAATGTGCTACTTTGGTTAGCTTATCCACTATTACCAAGATTGTGTCATGCCTAAACCTTGTTTTAGGCAATCCCACTATAAAATCCATTGATACCACTTGCCATTTTTGCGTAGGTATCTCATGTGGGTATAAATTTCCAGTTGGATGTAAATGTTTCGCTTTCACTTTTTGAAACTCTAAGAATCTAGCCACATAATTAGTGATATATTTTTTCATACCTAGCTAGAAATAAGTTTTTCTCAAATTCTCATGCATTTTTGTTCCTATCAGATGCACCGAATAAGACATATTATGTGTTTCCTTTAAAATTATTTCTTTCAACCCACCAAATCTTGGGACTACCAATCTATTATTATAAAGTAGTAGATCATATTTGACCACAAAGTCTGTAACCTTTCTAGGTTCTTGCTCAATCTGAACCTTACATGATTGACAAAATTCATCCTTTTCTTGCATTACTTTAATTTGGTCTAACAGATCATATTGATATTTTATCAAAGCAACAATGCACCCTCTCCTACTCAATGATTCTACGACCTTATTCTCCTTACCCTTGATATACTCAATTCCAAATTCATACTCAACTAAAAATTCCATCCAGCATCTTTGTCGGGCATTCAACAAGGGTTGGGTGAATATGTACCTAAGACTCTGATGATCTATTTTCAATTCAAATGGTTTTCCCAGTAAATAATATCTCCAAATTTTTAAGGCATGAACTACTACTGCCAACTCCAAATCATGAGTGGCATAATTAACCTCGTATCTTTTAATTTTTCTAGACTCATAGGCAATAACCACATCACCTTGGGTCAAAACTCCCCCTAACCCTTCAATTGATGCATTCGTGCATACCGTATACTACTTATTAGGATCAGGTAATTGCAATATTGGTGCAGATATCAAACAATGTTTCAAAACTTGAAAAGCTTCCTCACATTGTTCTGTCCTTTTAAAGGCTTTACCTTTTCTTTGAATATTTGTAATCAGTTGGGTGATTCTTGAAAATCCTTTGATAAATCTCCTATAATATCCTGCAATACCCATAAAACTTCACACCTTTGTCACACTAGTAGGTGTTGGCCACTCAATTATTGCTTCAATTTTCTTGGGATCTACTGCAATCCCTTTTGCAGAGATAATATGACCCAAATACTATACTTATAGGGTGTAAAACTCACATTTTGATAGCTTTCCATAAAGCTGATTCTCTCTCAGAATCCCAAGTATAGTTCTCATATGCTGATCATGTTCCTCCTTGCTCTTGGAATAGATCAAAATATCATCCAAAAACACAAGTACAAACTGGTCCAATTGCTCTCTAAATACGCTATTCATGAGATTCATGAACGCGGCTGGGGCATTAGTTAGCCCAAAAGGTAGAACAATGAACTCAAAATGTCCATACCTTGTTCTAAATGTTGTTTTAGAGGTGTCTTCTTCTCGTATTTGCAACTGATGATAGCCAGATCTCAAGTCTATCTTTGAGAAGATAGTTGCTCCTCTTAGTTGGTCAAAAAAATCATCAATTATAGGTAACGAGTACCTATTATTAATAGTTACCTTATTTAGCATTCGATAATCAATGCACATCCTCAAGGTACCATATTTTTTCTTAACAAACAGAATAGGAGCACCCCAGGGTGATACACTTGGCTTAATTAACCCTTTTTCGAGAAAATCTTGGAGTTGCATTTTGAGCTCTTGTAGCTCGATAGGAGTCATCCTATATGGTGCCCTTGCAATAGGTGCTACCCTAGGTAGAAACTCTATTGAAAAATAAAATTCCCTCTAAGGAGGTAATCCAGGTAGATCCTCAGGAAACACATCCCTAAACTCTTCTAGTACTGGATGTTTCTGGAAAATATCAGATTCCTCTTTTGACTCCTCTTTCCTATTTATTTTAACTATAAATACCATCCCCTTTTTCTTAATTACTTTCTTTATCTACATTGCAGACAATAAATGTGGTTTAACTTCACTTCAACCACAACAAATCCTGACTTTTTGATTAGACTCATCCATATATTCTACCCATATTTCTTCAAAATTTAGAAGAGCTTTATGCACTTTCAACCAATCAACCCCTAGAATGATATCAAATGCATGCAAAGGTGCCACATACAGATGCCAATTAGTTTTTCCTTGTGGTAAAGTAATGTGGGGGTCAAACAAACATTGGTTGACTTGGTAGGTTTTCCCTGACCCGTACTCTACCTTCCAAACTTTGGCCAAAAATACAAGTCTAACATTGATGTCCCTCACTAACTTAGTGGATATAAAGTTATCAGTTGAACCACTATCTAACAAAATTTGCACATCTTTGCCAAAAAAATTCCCATTAAACAAGAAAGGGGTAATTTTTCCATCAAGTTTAGAATTACCTATGGCTGCAAAGATCCTGTGAGCTACTTCATCTAGAGCATTCTAACGTAAATTAAATCTATGGGGACATTTACTAGCATAATGAGCTCCTCGACATACATAACATCTATTTTATGGAGCTCTATCTGATATGTTACTATTTTTATTTCTGCCTAGAGACACTGAATCCTTGGTCCTATCTAGACCTACTGGTTTCTACTCCTTTCTTTTGGTAAATTCTTTACCATCCCACTTGAACTTACCACTCTGGTAGTTAGACTTATTTTTTCTACCTTGCCTACTTTGCTCTCCTCCTTTGGGTTTCTTATTTTGATATTTCTTCCATTTCATAAACCCAACACTTTTTCATTTCCTGAGTTCGTCCTTTTCTTTCTCTAATAGCTTCTGATAGTTAAAATATGTTTTTCTAGTTTCTTGATTGGCTTCTTCTTTTCTCGCCAAATCAAAGGCTGCAGGTAAGTTGTCAGGGTTGTGCATATTTACCACCATCATGATTCTAGGATGTAATCCTAGAATAAATTTTTGAGTCTTCATTTCCTCATTAATTTCATATTGAGACACATATTTTCAGTAAATGAATGAACTTTTGGTGATATTCATGCACTAACACATTTTCTTGATGCAAATTAGAAAATTCTCCAAATTTCTCTACATAATATTGCTTAGTCAAGAATCTATCCCTGAATTCCTTGACAAAATTTTCCCATTTGAGGTCTGAAGCTTCAACTTTATGCCCTCTCTTATATGATTTCCACCAATCAAGGGCTACCTCAGTCATATTCATAATTGCTAAAGTAGTATTAGATTCAGAGGATAAAACTACTAAAGAGAAATATGAATCTAGTTCATTTAGCCAATTTTTTGTTGAATCTCCATCACCCTTTCCATTGAACTTGGATATCACAACCTTTCTCAGGTTCCTATCCAATTCTTTACTCACCCTGGCCCTTTCGACACTGGTTCCATCAGGTTCTCTTGTTACTTCTTCAGTCTTGCCTAAACCAATGTCTCTATCCCTAGTTAATTCCTCTATCACCCTTTGTTGTTGGGTAATAAATTCTTGTTGTTGGGCCATATGGGTTTTCTATTGGGCCATTTCATCCCTTTGTTGTTCCATGTGAGTTTGTAACATTTGAACAACTTTTGCAAGATTCTCCCCTTCCTTGATAGGTTCATTAGGAGGAGGTTCATTCAATCATTTCATCCTTCTTTCACATTGAGGGCCTTCTCGTCTTAATCCTAACCTTGGTCCCCTAGTAGGTCTTTCGGTGGTTTCTTCCTCCCTACCTCCCGTAGGATTTCTTGAAGATCCACCACGTAGCATTCATGCCATCTGACTTGTAGGTGAAAGAGGTAATTTATTAGTTTAATTCAAATCCATAATTAGAGTCCACAACTTAGATCTACTTTTGCTTTGATACCATATGTAACAACCCAAGTCTGCTCACCTGGTTGTACCACTCTACCATCTAGAATGAATATAGCATAAATTTTTTATTTATTTTTAGTTTAACAATTTTACTTATAGTTTTGCCTTCATGTTCATAGCAAACATATTTCACCCATTAATCATTTATCATAAATTTATCTTAGCATAGGCATATTACACCACTTTTGGGTTCTAGACTACTATAGATAGTCACCCAAGTGGACGAGATCGACCATATCTCATAAAGGTGCCATTAGTGGAAGTGACTTGTCTCATTTAATATCCTCGTGTTCTGGCATGAGGGTCATTCCATGGCAAGGGTTATCCTCTAGGGCCCATAACACCTAGAGGGAGGATGCTTGCTTCCCAATTCCTTATCATTTTGAACCTTCGACTTATCGTCGTACTTGTTCTTATACCAAATGAAAGGAAAATAGTGTACTTATGCCTAGTGTCTAACTGATTGTCCTCTTCATGGAGTCAGTTAGAGCCATGCCAATACACTAGCCTTGGACTTAATCCCTCATGCTCTTAATGACCCACGTTAGTATGTCCCATACCATACAATGAGGCTTAACCAGATTGGTCCAAGATACACGAGATCTATCACAATACTATCCTAGACGCAACCTAGAGAAGGCATCCCATATCGCCCCTCATTACCAGACCTAGCCTAGTCATTTTACAATTGATCTTCTTGTCAGTCTAAAGTTTCTCTAGGTATTGTTGTGTGCCTACCCACACCCCAATAGTTTTTGGGTGAAATTCTAAGCATTCTTTATTCTCAATGCGCAATTATATGTTTTGTTTAGGGCTTCACAACTATTACTAAATGTCTTGCTTTCATACCCCATTAATCTCTTTCACTAAGGGTTTTCTATCCATCCTTACAAGCTAAAGTTATCATATCAACATTATCTTCTCAAGAGAGCCTACAAGCAATCCTAAGGTTTGGAGAAAAATAATCAAGGTAATACATACATATTTACTTTCATTAAAATAAATACCATGAGCAAATTGTTCTACCCTATGGGTTTTCACTATCTCCAAAATTAAAGTAAGTAAACAGATTTTAACTCAAAACCCATCTATTTTTAACCCTATACACATAAAAGCATAAGCATTTAAATATACTCTTCAATCAACGAATAGTCTTAACTCACTTGTTTTTAACTTAAGGATTTCAAGATAAGCTTCTTTTTATAAAACAATATATCAAGAACTTTAATATGATTTACTAATTAAAACATACCTTCACTTTCATTCCCATCATGGTAGCCGACAAACTACCCTCTCAATACTTCTAAGAAAGGAATACAAAGTATTGGGTTTACCAATGTTAAATAAACCTTCTTAATGCATTCGATATAAACCTCTTGAGTTTTATAACACACTTAGGTTTATCTCAAATAAAAATGTGTGCTAGCCCCAACACGACAAAATACATGACAAAAAGGTATTTATTCTCATTATCCAAACAAGGAACCCACAACCAATTGCCTTCGCATCATCTACTCAGGACGACTTGACACTCAATAAAGGTGTCACAACATAGCTTTAATACAAATGCTTTTATGTTGGATAATTCTTCTATGCTTACTACTTCTAACTAAGCCTCTCGGAAAGTAGTTTACACAAAAGACTAACTTAGAGATAACAAGATGTGCACTACCTCTTTCACACCTCTAATACTGTAGCCAAATCCTTATATATTTATATTGAGAGCATGATTGATCATATTTATAACCACCCAATTTATTTAACCAGAGTAAATAGCACCATCACTTACGGTATAATTTAATTTCTTTACACTAGCAATGAATGCATAAATAAATTATTCCACTAGAAGTAAACACGTTACATAATCCAACATGCACAGTAATTGAGCCTTTGGATTAAAATCATAAACATGGTAATATTTCCTCTTTGAATGGATATAACATAAAACATAGTATATATTTTCATTAAAATTCAAGATGCCTTAAATAGAACTCAACTTTGTCCTCACTTAGACACATTGCTTAAAGGTAAAGAAATACATGACACAGGTTTTTCTAACCATTAGTCTATCAAATTCCACTTGCTACAAATTGATGAGGTCCATACTCAGGTAACATTAGGCTTTTAGATTCTATCAAATACAATAAGGAATTCAACATCGTATCGGGAGTATTCTAACAATGTACCACTCAATACAAGCATGCCCAAAGTATTTATGTTTAACACAAATCATCCACCGGTGAATATTTATGAATAGCTTGATTGTTATCATATTTTAACCAGACGTCTCGATGGCTACCAAACTTCCTTCGGCTGCTACCACCATGGCTGGCCTTTTCCATGCTATTGCTGAAACTTCACTCTTTGGCTGAGATGATTTGAAGCTTAGGAATAATGGGATCAGATTTTGGCTCTTCTCCACATGAATGCAATTCTAATACATGCAACATACTTTCACACAAATGTTCACTCAAAATCACACAACATTCTATAACACTTAATGCATGTAATTCCCTTTCAATATTTTCTCATTTTAGGATAATGACAACATTCAAAATCCTAGAAACATACATCTAATTATGAACAACATGAAGCATTCACACCAAAGCACACTTAACTTTGCTTCTTCCATTTCATTTTCACATAGGGAAGACATTAATATCAATAGTGTACCTTAACATAGCTACCACCATTTCATTTTCACACAGGAGAACAATACATTCCAGTCCAACGTAATTTCTTTTTTTTAAAAGAATTCAAAAAACAAGCAAGAGTAATTCATTTGGAACGATCTACCTGGAATCCTTTGTGCAACTTCTCTTTTCCCCAAAAACTATCTGATGCTTCCAATTTCTTTTTCTCCCCCCAAAAAATGTTTACCACTGCACTCTCTTAGTTTTCTCCTTCATTCATCTATTTTTTTCCCTCTTCCCACTACGTTCAACAGTGTTATTGTTTTAATCATCCTCCTCCCTCCCTTCTCGGTTTTTTGTTATGGAGAAGGTTACTCCATCATTAATGCAACTAACACCTTACACAAAAATAGTTGGGTTGGCCACTATTCTTCCATGATCACAATTCCATAATGGAGAAAAACAAGCCATTTTAATTTACATCTTTTCTATCATTTAACATAGCTCAAATCACTAGTATTAAAATATTTCAAATATAACATTTACCTATTCTTTTAAGCATTGGACATCCACAAGAAAAACATTTACACTCGGACCTCTTAAAACCATGCGTTCACATATTTATTTGCATAACTAGTTAGTATCTATTTTTCTTTAAATTAAAAACTATATGCATATAAATAAAATAATCAATGGCTCCCATCATCATCGCCACTCAACCAATGCAACACTCAATCAAACATAAAATCTACATGATATGCATGCATGCGAGCATCCATGTACTTGTGAGCTGAATCATCACTTCCCATATTACATTTTCTATCGACTAACTTTCTTTCCTCGACGACTTTGAACATGGTCCTGCATTCACAATAGCTATCAACAATACCATAATTCACATAAAAGGTGGATTTATTACCAATTTACTTATCTACCAATATTTGTGTGAGGTGGGTCATTACAAATAGAGCTCAAGATATATTTTGGCTATGAAAACCTAAAAATTGAACATTACTATTTTAGTAAGTATTTTGTTTTGCATTTTGAGGGCCTCCAAAGTATTTTTCCACAAATATGCTAGCAACTTATCTATGGCAAAGTTACCTACAAAAAATATTGTTTTCTTTCTATTATTTCATATGCTTCTTAAATTGATCAAAACAAAGTTACCCTTAATAGTGTGCCTAGGGTCAAAAAAATAGATATTTTAACATTTTTTAGCCTTAAGTCATGTTGTGAAAAGGTCACATGCCTAGATAATTTATCCCTCCTTGAAAATAAATGGTCCCCATTGCATAAATATTTAACATCAAGCGCAAAAATTATTTCATATGACTTTTCATGAGCTATTCTCCTTGGTGACCAAGTTGTCCTACCTTAACCACTCTATACATATTAGTGGATTACCTTTGAGTGACCTTGGTCCATGTGCTAACAATCTAATCCTCGTTCATTGATATTAAGATGTCTAGTTTGAGTGCTTCAAAGTCCAACTATTTTGCTACTATAGATGTGTCAAATGGAGTTGTATGATAGGGCCTAAGAAGTTCAACATTGAATATTGGATACAAATCAAGATAATATGGAAGATTCAATTCAAATATATTTTCTCCCACCTTTATGGTGATGGTGTATGGTCCATATTAAATAGGTCTAATCATCCTATGGAGTCCTACAATTGATGAAATTTTAAAACACATAATTTTTATTATTACTTTCAATCATTCTTGGATTCGTACATGCATATAAATACATACAATGTATATCTCTTAGATGTTTTAAGAGACTCTTGGTGCTTCACCTTTACCTATAAATTTTTAGCTTCTATCATCCTCTCATAAGGTGTAACAATATTATCAAACATCATAAAATAATATGATAATTATCTATCACCCAAATAATATAATAACTATCTTATATCCCCCCTTCTTACATCATTTGGTATAACAAATATTTGAAGGTTCCAATCATGACTGAAAAACATTCTTTACAAAATTCACTATCCCCTTTGATTTTGAGGGTAATGAAATTATGGTGTAGCTTTGGCTTTCGCTTCGGCTTGGAATCTGGTTTTAGCTTTGGATTAGGTTCTGGATCTGGCACTTTTGACCATAGATTTATAATCTTCAATATGTTTTTTACCTATTGTCTCAATCTCTATAGGTTTTTTAAGAAAATCCCATGTCACATCTATAAATTTATGCAAAAATCATACATCTCTTCTCAAATAATCCTAATTTTGCATTGCTTCATGAAAAAACTTTGGTCTCTCTTAACCACCAATATTTATTTTATCCTTGCTCTCTTCTAAGGATGAAACCTTCTCTTGTATAATCCATTAAACCTTACTTTCATTTTATCCCATTGTATCATTGTTACAAAACAACTTGAGGAAATTAATGGTAGTAGTAGGAATTCTAAAAATAAGGGATTAATAATTACCCGAGAAAAATAATATGCAATTATCAAATCCAAAATAAAATTATTGCAATAGCAAATCCAGAGCAACTTGGGGGGTGCAAAGCCTCATAGCCACTTTGAGAGGGTGAAGTCTCTTATGTGCATCAAGGTGGCTTAAATACAAATTATCTGACGATTCACACTAATGAATGTTCCATTTTATTTATAAATAAAATTAAACCTAAATTTTAAAAGGCTATCTATTGCACCTAGGGGATTGAGTTATTAATATTTAATAATTAAAATATAGCTAACACGACTATATTGGAACTATAACATGGCTCACTCCATCAAAATGATTTATCTAAAAGCTAGGAAAGACTAGAAAATTCTCTAAGGCTCCTATGTAGTGGCTTCTTCTAGAAGGTCTTACCACTTGATGAGAAACTCTTGAAGTTGTTGATATTGAATATGATGCACTATGGACTACAATATTGGTTCAAGATGAAGAGTTATTTAACCTTCTTCATCGATTAATAGAAGATTTTTCTAGGATTGCATATTTTTTCTAGTAACTTGTTTGAGACTGGATACATGAAAAACTATATGGATGTGGGAAGAGGGTGGAAGCTCCAACTGATATGCTACTTCACCAATATGACGAACCACCTTGTAGGTCTCATAAAATTAAGGAGCCAATTTATAATTAGACTTGGTCTTCAAGGGCAATTACTTATAATGTTGCAGATGCAAAAAGACCATATCTCCTCCTAGATTGAATTATCATTCATAATGGTGTAAATTTTGTTGTTACTTCATGCAACTCTGGACCTGGATCAAATTATATTTAAGAATTTGAAACACAATTCGATATTGTAATAAATCATCTAACTAGACTACTTTGGAAGATTGTAGAACATAGTATGTGATTGATGGAGGATTTTAACCATAAAAGGCTTCAAATGGGGACATATTAAGGATGAAATGGTAGGAAGTATTGTACCACCATTCTGCTAATGAAAGCCATTGGACCTAGTGATATTGCTTATCTTGAGTAAACCAATGAAGATAAGTACCCCGATATTTATTAACAATATTTGTTTGACCATCAAAATTATGGTTATATGAGGAGGACATACTCAACCTAGTACCACTAAAACAAACAATTCCTTCCAAAATTTTCTAGTGAGGATAGGGTGACAATCACTTACAACGGTTTTAGGTATACCATGTACCTTAAATTCATAATCTAGAAATACCTTGGCCACATTACTTGTTGAATAGGGATGTTGTAATGCACAAAAGCAATCATCCTTACAAAGATGATGTACTACCACAAAGATCACTATTTTTCCTCTAATTAGGGAAGGCCCTCAATGAAATCCATATATATGTGCTCCCATTGATGGTTAGGGATAGGCAAGGGTTTCAACAATCTAGGATATTTAATTGTTTTACCTTTGTTACGTTGACATACCTCACACTCATCCAAAAACATCTTGATATTTTCTTCTAATACTTTCCAATAAAATAATTTCTTCACCCGTTGGTATGTTTTCATGAATTCTAAGAGTCCCTCCAAAGGAGATGCATACAATTCTTGAATAAATTTTAACTTAATAGTTGAATATTAGGGAACATAAATGTGATCTTTTTTGTAAATCACTCCATAAGAGTATGAGAAGCAAGAATGCAATTATGATCTTATTTCATATCTTGAATTATCTAAGTAGTCTTTGAATCAGCAAGCCAATCTTCTTGAAGTTGAGAATTCCATTGTGGACAAGGATCAAATATGGCATTGATAGTCACAACATTCTCATATTTGTGAGATAAAGCATAAGCCACCACATTTTCTTTACCTTTATTATATTAAATAAAAAATCATAACCCAAGATTTTGCTTATATGTTTATTTTGTTTAGGGTATGAGAGATGTCGTCCTAAGTAAAGCTTCAATTTTCTATGGTTAGTATTAATGATGAAATGACTATTCAAAAAATAGTACCTCAATTTTCTATGGCATGTAAAATAGATAACATTTCCTTCTCATAAGTGGACCATCCTAGATTCTTTATTGAAATTCGCTTACATTCAAAGGCCAATGGGTGACCATCTTGCATTAAAATAACTCCAACACCTGTGCTAGAAGCATCACACTCAATGATAAAAATCTTGCTAAAATTTGGAGTGGATAAAATTTGAGTGGAACACATAGCTTCTTTGAAGGCTTGGAAGGCCTGAGAAGTAGCTTTAGTCTAAAAAAAATCATCCTTTTTGGTGAGGGTGGTGAGAGGCGCAACAATGTTACCATAGTTATGAATAATTTTTCTATTATAACCTATGAGTCCTATAAATCCATGGATTTTTTTAATTGATTTGGAAAAAGGCCAATTTTTAATAGATTTGATTTTATTAGGATCTACCTTGAATCCCTCATGAGATTCTATATGGTCCAAATATTCTACCTCTTAGACACCAAAGGCACATTTGGACCTTTTAACAAATATTTTTTCCTTTAGTAATGGATAAAGGACTTTGTCAATATGAACTATATGATCCTCCTAATATTTGTTGTAAACTAAAATATAATCAAAGAAAACTAGGATAAAATTATAGAGAAAAGAACAAAATAAAGGTTCATGAGACTTTGAAAAGTGAAAGGAGCATTAGAAAGTCCAAAAGACACGACTAGGAAATCATAATGATCCTCGTGTATAGAAATTTGTCTTAGAGATCCTCTTATCTAACCCTTATTTAGTGAAAAACAAAATCCAAGTCTAGTTTAGTGAAGTATCTAGGACCATGCAGTTCATCCAAAAAATCATCTATAACAGGTATATGAAACATATGTTTGATAGTGATCTTGTTAAGAGGATAAAAATCAGGACACATGTGCTATGAGTTATCCTTATGTCATACCATCACCATCGAAGAGGAATATGAACTAATGCTTAGTTGGATGATTACATGCCCTAACATTTCTTAGATCAACTTCTTACTTTTTGAATTTTAGGGTTAGGGATAGCGTTAAGAACACACATTAGGAGGTTGAATTCCTAGAATTAGGTGGATGGCATGATCATGTGTGCCCTTAGGAGGTAGACCCCTTGGATAACTAAATACCTCCTCATAATGATCCACAAAACTTTGGAGATCCAACAAATGATATGGAAGAGATGAATCCAAGGATTGAACATCCATGCAATTTATTTGGGCAAATAATCCAAGACCGCCCTTTCTCAATATCTTTTCCATGTACTTGGAACTAACTACCTTGGATGGAGGGGATTGAATTCCCTAAATAAAAATGATCTTTCCATTCTTTATCCACTTGATATATAATTGTTTGTAGATTAATAGTAATATTATTGAATTGAGAAAGCCATTGTGCTCCCAAGATAACATCTAAACTTCCTAGGTTTATAGCAAAGAGATTGCCCACCCAAGTATAATCTCCCATTTGGATGTTAGCTTTAGCTGTTTGAACCACACATTGAGTAGTACCCTCATTTGCAATTAAAACTTAAAATTTATCTTGATTTGAACTACAAACATACAATCCCAATGATTGTGTTATCTTACTATCTATAAAGTCATGTGTTCTACTTGAATCAACCAACACATTGACACCCTATTGTTTGATAAATCCTTGTACTTGATAGTGTGGTGAGCTTGGAGACCCATAAGTGCATGAGCAAAATGTTAGATTTTGATGCTATAAACTTAAAGGAAATTCAACCACAAATAATGAAATAAGCAAGAAATTATATATCAATGGTAATGGCTAGCTATTAAGCATGAAAATATGAGTAGAAACTTCTAAAAATACTCAAGAAATAACCATAATGAAAGCTCACAAAAATGTACAATGGTATGCAATGGAGGTCTCTAACACTCCATTTTGCAAAAATGTTCTATATTATATCTACTACTCTACCTTATGCACTCCAAAATCCTCTCACTCTTCTACTCTAAGAAGACCTATTTATAGTGAGACATGACTCTTGGACTTCCATATTCCTATGACACCTCACTATTCTATTCTTAGGACTCATGTACATGTGGACTACATGCACATTTACATCATTGCACATTCTAATGATACGTGTGCATTTAATACATTGCTTTAAGCAAATAGTTAAATCCTAATCTAAGATAAAATCCTAATCTAAACATGTACCCATGATGGTACATTAGCAAACACCAAATAATGTAACATATTCCAACACCCCTTGTATTACATTATTTGGATATTGAAGACTATGGATCTTCATATTTCAAGTAATATTTAGTTTGAATTGTTCCTTCTTCTGCTACTACTTTAGTCTTCATGTTGTCTTTCCATGTCATCTTCATTCACTGTTCTTTAGTATTTCAAAGTGTTTGGTAGAATTGTTGACCTTGAAGTCTTCTAGGTATCCTTGATAACTAAGGATATTATAATCTTGCAAGTCATAAGTGGATCATAATTGTTTCCTTTTCTTTTCTTTGGTCTTTTGAATGACTAGTCTCCTTGATCTTCAAAAATTTGAAACTTGAATTCATTGTTAGTGGATGCTTCTAAAATAAGAACTTGAAAGAAACAATCTAATCCACATATCAATATTTCTTAAAAAAATTTGTAGTACTTGTATTTATAGTAACAGAATAAATATGAATGATATTTTCTTCACAATATTCACATGGATGGAAACTCCAACATTTTGTTTTCTCATGATCAAATTTATTGCAATAAGTGCATAGTAATGGTATCCCAACTTCTTTATTACTTGTTTTAGGAGAATCATGTTCATCTATTTCTTTTATGAAGTAGTCAAACCATCTGTGAACAATTGAAGCTATTCCATATTTACTTCTTTTATAAAATTGTATGTCATATTTCCAATCAATATTCTTTTCTATATTTTGAATATGGTTTTTGATATAGTTGTCATCAATTCCTTTCATCATATCATTAGAAGATATCTCTACATCCTAATTTTTTCAACCTGTTTGTATTTGGGTTCTCAAAACACTTTTCTAGCCATATTGGTTCTTCTCTTCTAATTGCATTTTCCTTAGGATTATTTTTAGAATCAAGTATGTCTCTGAACCATTATGAGTCCTTGAATCCTATATATTTAATAATCCTTTCCATTGTTTTTTTAGTGAACTTTTTGTTAAAAAACTTTGGTAGAATTTATAAAACTCTAAACCCTTGAGGTTCACTTCCTTAGTATCTGATAATATCATTTCAATTTTAGAGTTTGTAGAATACATTATATTTTTCAACTATTTTGAATATAGTTTTTGATAGTAGACTTAGCTTTCTATTTTTTGCTTTGAGTTGAATTCCTTTTGTCTCCCTAGTGTTTAGATGACAAGTTTAATATAATGTTCAACTCCTATCACCTTAAATCAATGTTTTATTTACCCTTGTAGAAATATTAAAGATGCAATTTCAATGAATAAGACTCTCAATATCTTTAAGATATTTAAGTTGGATTATCTATGTCCCTTCAATTTGTATATGAGACTAATAAAAATAATCTTCCAAATTTTAAGCAATTTTAGAATTTGGCTTCCTTTAATATTTGGATAATGTAGTTTCTAAATTTCTTTATAGTCAATTTTATGTAGGATTCTTTATATCTCCCTAGTTTAGAAATTTTAAAAACCCATGTATTTGCAAATTAAAATTCACTTCAATTTGTAAGAAACGTTATGTCTCATTGTTTAATGATTTGCAAATATTCAAAGTAATAATAGTAATGATTTTAATGCTTATATTTTCTACTTTTTTATTAAGGCATTCAATATACTTTCTAGTAGAATATTAGTAGCAAGCTTTCCATAAAAATATTTTTGTAGACTTGCACTTGAAAAAAATCCTAAGTGTTTTGGCGAGAAAATCAAATTTAAGAGGAAGCACCATTTTGGTGAGAAAAATTTAAACAAACAAGTGCCAAAATCCAAATGAGTTTTTAAACCTGCTTTAACAATGTGAGCTACATGTCGAACTCCAAGATTTTGGAAGGGAGACATTTTTCACAGGACTGCCCAAACTGCCGAACTCGTTTCGGTCATATCTCACTCATCCGGACTCGGATTGAGCTAAAATTTTGAGGGTAGATGCCTGAAAAACCCTAGAACGTCTCCACCAATTTTCATATCATTTGGAGCAACACAGATCCTAGCGCATCCCTATGTGTGAACGACATATTTTGCAAGCGGCTATGCGAGGGTTTCATCTGGGTTGAGTGCAAGCAGCTCCGAGAGGTTGGTTTTTAGGGCCTTCGGGCCCTAGCGGCCAATATTTTTGTGGTTTATTCTCAATATTTTAGCAGGAAATGTTGTAGGGGATACAAGATGGGTTAGAAATTTGTCTTTCAACAGATCATACTATGAACTTGAGTGACAACGGCTTCCAATTTGCTGCACAAAAGAAAAGTGAAAACCATACCTTTCCATGACGTCTAGGGCAAGGATTAAAGAGATCACGAAACAAGTTTCAAGAAGTTGATCAAAAAATGGCTCATATCTCAAGTGAATCTGGTGCTAAGGTGCACCCACAAAATAATTCTACTATGAAAACCCCTATCAAGGGTAAGAATTTTGAAGACTCGGTCCCAAAAATGAATTTTAGGGATGCCCTTCGTGGTGGATAGCCTCAGCCCAATGCTAATATCAATATTAGGGCTTCCCATAAACCTCTAAGAATGCCTAAGATTGATCCCAGGAAAACGGAGTCAGGATGTCTTAAAGCAATTGATGGAACTCCTATTGTTAAGCTTGATATGGATAACATTCAGACTGGCATTGAAGATTTGGAAAAAAGAGGACTAATTTGTCGGTTCGTGGGTTTTCGTTCGAGTCTATCTGCTTTCAAAGTCTGGGCTGCAAAAAGCTGGAAAACTAAAGGTGAGTTACAAATCTCTATTTATCCAAATGGTTATTTTCTTGTTTTATTTGCTAATAATGAAGATAGAGAGAAAACTTTTCAAGGGGGTCCTTGGTTTTTTGGAAGGGCAGGGCTTTTCATGAAGCCCTGGCATACTAAATTTAAAGCCGAAGAAGAGATGCCTTCTATTGCTCCCATGTGGGTTAGACTCTTTGGCCTCCCTATTGAATTTTGGAATCCTACTATTTTTTCTTCAATTGGAAACTCTTTAGGAACTTTTATGATGACTATTGATTGTACTCAAAATTTTGAACATATTATTTATGCTCGGATTTGTGTTTTAATGGATTTTGACAAACCCCTACCTAAAAATATCACATTACAATTTGGGGAAGACACTTGGGAGCAAGTAGTGGACTATGAGAACATTCCTTTTCATTGTAGAATTTGCCATGAATATGGTCATTTGGCCAATGCTTGCCCAAATAAAATTCTTGATCAAAAGAAAGAAGATATAAACTTAGCAAGGTTTCCAAATACCTAAGAAGAAGAACACTCGAGAAAAAGCCAGTTATGAAGGATCAATCAAAGTCATCTGCTAATATGTTTGAAATCCTTTCCACAAATGATGTCCCAAGTGAGGAAGAGGAAATAATGGAAACTGAAATCTTAGAAACACAATTTAAATATGAAGGGAAGAACTCGGAGACAAACCAACAAATCAAAGGTTTTCAATAGAAAAAAAAGGAGAAAATTTACACAAGAAAAACAATATTTCAAATGTCAAAACTTCAAATAATGCGAGGTCCCAATATAGACTCTATTGAACCATCTAGTAAAATTTTGGCTATGTACGAGCATTCTTCAAGGTTAGAAGCCATCTCGGATTCAATTGGAATAAGTCAAGAAACAGGGAAAAAAAATTGAAGATGGATTCTAATCAAAAAGTAGGTCGCAAGACCAATCAATATCATATGGTAAAAGAAGGTGAAAAGCTTGTAGAGGAAGGTAAGATTAATGCCCTTCCCAACTTTTTTAGCCCTGGTATTAATGAAGATCATCACTTGGAATATTAGAGGACTCAAAGGGAGTCTTTCAAAACAAAATGAAATTAGAAGAATGATTCAAGTAAATCATCCACATCTTGTTTTCCTTCAAGAAACTAAGATGTCAATGGAGGATATGGACTTAATTGCCGATAAAATTTGGCCAGCTGGAAAAGTGGTTTCCCTCAGTTCCCAAGGGACTTCGGGTGGCATTGCTTGTCTTTGGGATCCAAAAGAGGTAGTTATTCACCATATGGTTGGCAGTTGGGGTTTGTTGGCTATAGCTATTCAAAGTAGACATTCCAACCAGATTATGCTCTGCATTACTGTTTATGCTTCGACTTCTTTGGAGGAAAAAAGAAGACAATGGAAGGATATTACTCATATTATCTCTCATTTTCCTAAAGCTTGGATCTTGATCGGAGGAGATTTCAATACCATCCTCTCTCTGGATGAGAAAAGGGGGGAAATAGAAATTTGGACAAAAGCAACCGACCTCATGAGCGAATATATTGCAAACCTCCATCTTGTGGATATCCAACCAGATAATGGCCTTATGACTTGGTCTAACAGAAGGCAAGGCTTAGCTTGTATAATGGAGAGATTGGATAGGTTTTTGCTCTCTGAAAATTTCTTAATCCATGGTCACATTCCTAAAGTGAAGACTCTTAATAATGCTTGTTCGGATCATTGGCCAATCATGGTGGAAATGTGGAAAACCAATGTGAGTTTCTCTCCTTTTCGTTTTCAATTAATGTGGCTTAGAGACATTTCCTTCAGACCTCATGTGCAAAAATGGTGGAAGGAAGGTAAACCTAGGCATGGGACTAAGATGTTTTGTTTTTTCAAAAGACTGCAATACATTAAATCCAAAATCAAGACTTGGAACTGGAAAGAGTTTGGGGATGTTCATAAAAAAAAACATGAAGTTATTGCTCATCTTGAAAATTTGAATAAGAAAATCTATTTAGATGGCCTCACAGAGAAGAGAAGTGCGGATGAAATTAAACTCACAACTCAGTTAGAGGAATGGGAAAAAAGAGAAGAAATCTTATGGAAGCAAAAATCTAGAATTCAATGGCTCAAAGAAGGAGATCGAAACACAAATTTTTTCCACAAATCTCTTCTAGCTCGAAGATCTCACAACTTTATTTCTTCCTTAAAATCAGATTCTGGAGATGTTGTTTATACTTGGGATGGCATGAACTCTATTGTTGTTGATTACTTTTCCAATATTTTTGTTGTTACTCCCCTTGAATCAGCTTCACAATATAATGTTCTTCAAGCAATCCCTTCTCTTATCACTTCTAAGGAGAACTCTATTTTAACTGCTCTTGTTACTATCAATGAGCTTCAACAAGTAGTTTTTAAAATGCAAAAAGGCAAAACCCCAGGTCCTAATAGTTTTCCTATTGAGTTCTACCAAGAGTTTTGGGATATCCTTCATGTTGATTTATTAGAGGTGGTGGAAGAAGCCAGGAAAACCAAAGAAATTTTGAAGGTTATCAATAAAACTTATATTACTCTTGTCTTCCTAAGAGTGAAGGGGGTTAGGTTTACGATCTTCAATTAATAACAACAAAGCTTTAGCTGCTAAATTATATTGGAGGATGTTGCATAACCCCAATGCTCTTTGGGCCAATAATCTCCGTGCTAAATATGCTGAGAACAAAAGTCCTGAAGACCTTGTTCGCTATCAACTTCCTACCAAAGGTTCTCCCATTTTAGCAGTTCTTAAGACTGGTGAGGATTTGATAAAGAAAAAATTATTTTGGATCATTCATAATGGTCAACATGCAAATTTTTGGATAGATTCTTGGGATGGTCACAAGCCTTTGATAACTCAATTTCCCGATTGGAGGCCTTGGATGGAGGAGTTTCACCAAGCTAATTGGATAAAGGTGGCTAATTATTGTCGGTACCATACTAGTAATTCAAAGGTTGGTAGATATTGGATCCCTATTGAGGATTGGCCTATTCAAATCCCAGAAAGGCAAAGACAAGATATCCAAGGCATCCTTCATATGAGATCCCTCTCTTGGTCCCATGAAAAAGATTGTTTTGGATGGAACAACACTACTAAGGGTGAGTATTCGAGTTGCTCAAGGTTATTTGACCTTATGCCATAATAATCCCAACCATTCTTCTGACATATTTTCTCAATTGTGGGCTCAAAAGCTCTGGCCTAAGGTGAGGTTCTTTAATTGGCTTTTATTGCATCGTAGGGTGCTTACTGGTGAGCAACTTATGAAGCGTGGTTTTCATGGCCCTTTTAGATGTGAAATGTGTGAAGAGAATGTAGAAAATATCAACCATATTTTTATTGAGTGTACTTTAGCCTCCGAGCTGTGGAGGAGAATGGCCACTTTACTTGGCTCATAGTGGTCCAATTTTTTTACTTTTGAACAACTTTGGAGGGATTGGCCTAATCAAGAGGGTGTTGATCATTTTATTAGGCGAGTAGTTTGGATGGGTTCTACCATTCTTCTTTGGAATATTTGGAATGAAAGGAACAACCAAATTTTTAATCAAGATAGTAAGGATATTCACTATATTTGGCAAAAGACCATAGCCAACTTAGTTGAATCAGTCCATCATCTCCTTAATCACCCCCAAAACTCCCACCAAATATGGGATCAAGTGATGCAAATATTGAATATTAAACCTTCTAAGGGCAACCATCTTAAAGGGAATGTGAGTATTAGTAAATTGGATAGGAATAGAAATTGGCAACCTCCTCCTAAGGATTTTGGAAAAGTCAATACCGATGGAGCCTCTAGAGGGAACCCTGGAAAAGCCAGTGTGGGAGGAATTGGTAGACTTTTAGATGGCTCCCTGGTTTTTACTTTTGTTGAGAATTTGGGTATTCTTTCCAATAACCTTGCTGAGGGGTATGGTATCCTCGAGAGGTCTTCAGGAGGCTACTAAGGTTGGATGGGAAAAGGTGTTAGTTGAGTCCGACTCTCAACTTATGATTAATCTCTTGAAGAATCCTTCTAAGAATCATAAGGTGGATTGGAGAATAAAAAGAATTATTGAGAAGATTCAGTTAATCCAGATGGGATTTTTGAAAGTTGATTACAATCATGTGGTCAGAGATCAAAACAAGAGTGGTGATGCTTTAGCTAATTGGGCTTTGGACAAAGGTGATCTTACTTGTTATGGCCACCCTCCTATATGGTGGGCTTCTCAAATTAGGGAAGCTCTTCTTTCTATCATTTCTTTGGATGGCTCCAGTTCGAAGGTACCTAGTTTCTTCTTGTTTTTTTTTTTTTGCTTCTCTTTGGTTCATTCAGTTTTTTTTAGTTCCCTAGCTCATTCTATTCTTTATTTTGTTTCCTCTGTTGATTCTTGCCTTAATAGTCTTCTGGTCTAGATAGGTCTTTGTTTTGTTCATTTTTTATTTCTTTTTTCCTTTTTGTTTTTTTTGTTTAGTTTTTTAAGGTGGGTGGGTTTTTTTATTTTGTTTTGTTTTTGTGTTCTTTGTGTTGTTTTTTGTTGTTCTTGTGTTTTTGTTGTTTTGTTTTTTTTATGTTTTTTGTTATTGTTCTTGTGTTTTTTTTCGTTCTTGTTCTTGGGTTTCTCTTTGTTTGTGTTATTTCATGTTTTTATGGGTGAGTGTTTTCTATATTTTTTGTTTTTTTTTATTGTCTATTGTTGGTTGTTTTTTATTTTTATTTTTGTTTTATTTTTTTATTTTTTAGGTTTTGGTTGTGTTTATTTTTCTTGTTTTTTTTTGGGTTATGTCTTTGTAGTGTTCTGTTGTTTTTGTCTTGTTTGTGTTTTGTTATGTGTTTCTTGTGTTTTTCTATGTGGTTTGTGTTGTGGTTTCTTTTATCTTATTGTGTGTGTTTGGTTGTGCTTTTGTTTTTGACACACTCAAGGAGCATGTTTTTTATTTTATTTTATTATTTTTGTTGTTATCTTCTTATTTTTAATTGGGTTTGTGTGTTTGTTTGCTCCTTGAGTGTGTCAAAGGTGGTAGGCCAGGTCCGAGTCCTGGGCGTTTTTGGCGGAATGGATACCCCTGCCTCCTTGGGTCTTACCCGAAAGTGGCATCCCTTTTGGGATGTTTTCCACAAATAAAAAATATATATATATATATATACTTTCTAGGGTATCTTTTTAACACCACTATTACTCCTACTATTAAATAACCCTAGAGTATAAAACTTGGTTGATATAAATTTTAATATATATGCCTTAATTTAACCTTTGAACTTTGCAATGATTATGAGAATAAATATTACCTTCCAGGCACCAACTATTATATGCAATGTCACTGTATTCTACCTTGGGATAGACCTGCAATAAATGTGGTTTCCTGTGCATTAATGGTGGTTGATTACATTAATTTCTTCTTATCAATGTTCTTTGGTCTTTGACTCCTTTCTCCTGTACATAAACACTTTATGTGCTCCTATTTTATTTGAATTATGTGCTACCTTCCTCTAATATGTGTTGTCTTGCTCTCCTTTTGATTCTAACTAATATGCAAGGTAGATAGTGCTAAGTGGCACTTAGGGTCTTCAACCTTTTTGATAATGTCTCTGTAGCATATTTCTCTTCCAACACCTATGCCAAGTGGCACTAAGAATATTACTACTTTCTTCAACATCTTTGAGGTATTATCTATCTCTTATTGAGAGTGTTATATGCTTGAGTGTATGTAACCTCTTTACTATTAATTAAGATACACTTGAGGTATCTTCAAACATGTGGTATCTTCTCCTTCTACTTTCTCCAATGATAGTAGGTATTTTATCCATGTGGTGGATGCTCTTCAACCACTATGCCCTAATATTATTTCAACCTTTTCCTTAGAATCTATTCAATGTTCGCTCATTGCACTTCTTGAAGCTACTCAATGCTTCAAGAATATTTTCTCCTCCTTCAATGACAAAGGTTTCAATTTATATGATGGCAATCCTTCCAGCTTCTAGATGGTGTTATGAGGGTGAAAATATTTCTTGTCCTCCAACGCTTATTTTAGGTTCCAACTAAGTATATATTGTGGTTTGTAGGGTAGATCCATGCATTGTACTTCTCCTTCTTTTCCTTATGAACCTAGTGCAAACATGATGATTTAGTGTTGTAACTCGATGTGTCTTCTTCTCTTTTTTGTCATGCAAGCTTGTTAGATTTTCCTTACATATTGTAAAGGTCTTCAACATTGTTTACGTGGTCTAAATAAGAATTCTTGCCTTCGTGCAAGTTGATGTTATTGTGAGGGAAAAATGGAGGCTAAGTCTTAGTGCCAATGATGCTTTCACCAATACATCAATCTTGTTACATGGGAAGAATAGAAACTATGCCCAATGATTCTCTCTCTGTTGGAATATGCACCTTTCAATTATGTTGCTTGGGGTAGACTTCACTATACCTCTTTATATTACCTTCACCAAAGGCTCTTGAATGCTAGATGTACCTTACCTTACCTTCACCAAAGGCTTTTGAATGTTGGACTTACCTGCTTTGATGAATTTAGTTTTTCTATTGAGTTCTCTTACCTTTAGCTCAATAGTCCTTAGATGAATACGTAACTTAAGATGTTTTAAAATCAATCTTCTGCTTTCACCTTTTTTATTGACTTATTCTCCAAGAAATATCTAATTTTCTTGATTATAAATGTGCAAGTTTGATGATATCCAAGATGTCCCTTTTCACCTTGGAGATACTAAACCTTAGATCTCTATTTTATGGCTCTAATGTAGTGCTCTTTAAATATTAATATGCATTGATTTAAGTGCTTACCTCCCTATACTTTAAATTGGCTTCCTTCCTTTCACTAAAAAGGGGTTTCAATATTGCCTTATTCTCCTTGTCAACTTTCTACTATTTTATCCTAGCTTGGTTAACTTTAAATGATGATTCTAAGACTTTTAATCAAGCTGATAGTATACCTTTTGAATGACACCATTTTGCACTATAGGATGTGCAATCTATACTTTTAGAATAGTGTCTTCTTTTCTTTACTAGAGAGTAGGATGTTAGTATTTTCCTTTTTCTTGAAATATATCTAGCTCCTATTTCTTATGTGCAGGTTTTAAATATTGTAGAAATTATATTTTGCACTTCCTTGAAGACTTAAACTAGAAAATTTCTCTTGCAACTTTAATCCTCAAAATTTTGTGCTTAATAAAATTAATAATAAACCAAATATTAGAGTTCAAATAATGAACCTTTTGCACCTAAGTTGCATACCTTTTCAACCTTGATTTGATGATGATGTTCTTGGTGATTTGGATCACCTAAATTCTGCCCTATGCTTGATGAAATTGCAGCTCTTCCTTGCTATACAAAAACAAAATTTTCACTCACCAATTTACAGCTTTAATTGATATCCTTTGCTGCCCTGAAACTTGTTTATTTTATAGCTTTGAAATTCATCTAAATTGCTACTCGAAAATGTATTTTGATGGCTTCAAATATCCTTTAGGATGCACCCTAAAAATATGAAACTTAACAACTATTAACTCTTACCAAATTATTGCTTTCTTTATATCCTCAAATATCAAATTTTTATATTGTAAAGAAGTCAATTTATCCTCTGAAATGTTATCCTCGAATCTTCAAAATTTGGTAGGAAACTCTTCCAAATCGTAGCTATGATTTTTCTTCAAGAAACCTTAAATTTTATACTATAAAATAAGCAAATCTCCTTCTTCGAGTAAGCCTTCAAATCCTCCAAATATAATCTTCAAACCTCTTAGGTTTGGTAGTTTCTTCTAGCTTCTTTCTCCTTCAATATCCTTGTCAAAATTTAACTTCAAATTTGACCTCCTCAAGAATATGAAATTCTTGAGGTCTTCAATAATTTCCTCGAAAATTTGGCTAACTTCTTGCCAAATATTTCTCCCTTGGGCTTGTTTTCATATGGCAACAATTGTTCCATTTGTTCTATCAGGATCTTCTCCTTGCTAGTAAATTTATCCAATGAGTTCTCTTGAACTCTTCTCTAATGGCCTTCTCTGAAATCTACAATGAGGATTTCCTAACCTTCTTCTATATCCTTCCAAGTAGCTTGAGGCCTTCTCCTTGGGCCTTCAATCCTACAACTTCTCTTCTTCTCAAAAATTCAATGAGATCTTCCTTGATCTCTTCAATCTTCAACTATGGAAGTTTTACAATGGGATCTCTTTCTTGGATCTTTGAAATATGTTGCTTTTGAATTTTGCAATAGAAAATTTGCTAATCCTTCTCTATATTCAATCTTACAAATATGGAAGTTCTTTAATTAGACCTCCTTTGGGTCTTATTCTTCAATCTGAAGTCTTCAATATTCAATGGAGATCTTCAATCTTGAATCTTCTTTAGGAATCTTCCCCTAAGTATCTTCTTCCTTCAATGGATTCTTCTTTATAGGACCTCCTCCTTGATTTACAATCTTCAATTTGGATTATTTGTCCTTTATATCTTTTCTCAATCTCCAACTTGGAGTCTTCAATCTGCAAATATTGCAATGGGATCTTTTTCCTTAGGCCTCCAAATCTTAAATATTTAACTTATTGCTTTGGGTATTGGATTGATTCCAAATAATATATTCTTCCTAGCTCTTGCAGGAAGCTTCCCAACTTTCTTTGAATCTTCTTTTTTCCTGCAACAAAGTATTATGAAATGATACTAGAAATTTCTTTGAAAATAAAATAACCTTCCCTAGTTGATTTATCAATCTAGGAGAATCAATGTTGAGTCCTAATATTCACAAGTTTTTCTGCAACTCTATGGAAAGACTCTAGTCAAATGCAATATCAAAATTATGAAAATGATATTTTCTATCTACTCTCAATCTCTCTTGTTGTTCTCTATATTTCCTATTGATCTACCTAGTGCTCTAATACCACTATTAGTTTTTGATGCTATACACTTAGATTAAATGCCACCGTAAGTAATTAAATAACAAACAATGATATATTTATGATAATGGCTAACTAAAAAACACAAAAATATGAGTAGAAACTTTTGAAAATACTTAATAAATATCCATTAATAAAAGCTCGCAAAAATGTACAATGTTATGCAATGGAGGTCTTGAACACTCCATTTTGTAAAAAATGCTCTATATTGTATCTACTACTACTCTACCTTATGCACTCCAAAATCCTCTCTTATACTCTAATAAGACCTATTTATAGTGAGACATGACTCTTGGTCTTCTATATTCCTATGACACCCCACTATTCTATTCTTAGGACTCATGTACATGTGGACTACATGCACATTTACATCATTGCACATTCTAATGATACTTGTACATTTATTACATTTATTTAAGCAAATACATAAATCCTAATCTAAGATAAACTCCTAATATAAATATGTACCCATTATGGTACATTAGAAAGAACTAAATAATGTAATATATTCCAACACAAAGGGAGTCGTCATATCATTATCTTGTTCTACTTCATTCACTTTTGCTGGTTGTTATCCTAGTTTTATCAATTGCTCATGTTGTAATGAATCTTCAACCTCAAAAAATGATATACCTCCATATTCCAAGATAAATGTATGACATTCTTCATAGGCCTGATCTCGAGAATGGTGTGAAAAATATTTGAAACAAAAACTCCTATGGAATGCTCAAAAATATAGTAAGGATGACAAGATTTGAAATCATGTCTATATGGAGGACTAGAATCTTGGAGCTTTTGTTTTGCTACTAGAGCTATATTTCATGCATAATCAAGAGTATAAGGATTATGTATTTCAATTTGCCTTTGAATTTGATCCTTAAGACCATAATAAAAGGAAGAGACCACCATTTTTGAACTCAACTACTAGGTATAGGTCAAGAAACTTGTGAAATTGGAGCAATAGTCTTCCACTATTCCTCTTTTCTTAGTTTACATTAGATGTACCACATATAATGTGGAATATCCCTTGTTAAACCTTTGGAGAAATGGTTCCTTGTATTCAAGACTTAAAATAGGGTCACCATATTGATGAAGTTTCTATAACAACCATTAATAAGCTTGGGTACCCAATTTAGAAGTTGCTAATGCAACATGACCTATTTTTCGAATATGGTGCAAATAGATAAGGCCTTCTATTTTGAACAAACATCCTCAAGGGTCGACACCTTCAAAGGTGGGAATGTTGATGAAATGAACCTTAACATCGTGAGGCTATCTCAATAAACTAGAATCATTGCCTACCGAGGAGTCTAGATCAAAGGCAAAACCTAGGTCATAAGAGCTATAATCTAGAGGATTATGACTAGATGGTTTTTATGGATGAAAATTAGTATTTGGTGCTTGATAAATGATTGAATTTTAGGGCTTGACAATTTTTTGTGACCCTTGGATAAGAGGAACCATAGTATTGGGTATTTTTAGAAATATTTGAATATTATGTGGGGACTTAGCTTGATTAAGCAATTTGTTCGCAATGACAATAATTGAATGTTTTTGCTTGTCTAAGAAATAATTGGTAAAAGTAATCATTTGTTCTTGATGTGAAATATATTTATACAAACCAAGGTCAATAGTACTAGGAAGTATAATATCACTTAGAGGGGTAGAGGAAGGAGTACCAAGGTTATTTAGAGCAATGAGGTTATTAGGAGGGATATTGGAGGTTGGAGAGGAAGGACTTGAATTGTTAGGTGGAGGTGAAGCCATGACATTTAAGGAATAAATAAGACATTGGTTAAAACTATTGATACTAGTGTTATGATACTAGTATTTCTAGGTTGACACTTATTTATGCTCATAAACAAATACTCTAAAGCAACAATACATTAGCATCAATCATTGATTCGTGTCCAATTGATAATGGCAACATAATCAGTCATCCACTTTAATCAATTTAAAAATATGATCATAATTTATTTTCTTATTTATTCTCTATATATTTTTTAATAATTTAAATATTATGACAAAAGAGAATGTGGAGAAAATTAAAAAAAAAAAGAAAAAGGAAGTAGGGATGTGGGTAGGGGGGATAGTGTGGAAGGAGGTGCCACATGGGTAGGTGGGATGAGGTGAGGGCTGGGAAAGGGCACATGGGATGGTTTTATTTTTGTAACTATTAAAATGAAAGGGTGGAGGAGAAAGACATGTGCTCATTAAGGACGATAGGGTGGGTAGGGTTAGTTTATTTATTTTTTAAATAATTAAAATAAAATAAAACAAAGAAATGGAAATTCAAGTGGAAAAGATGCATGGATGATGTTTTTTTTTAGATGTTTGTTGATAGGGAATGGATGAAACAAGATAAAAATAAAAATAAAAAAAGAATGTGCGGGAAAAAAGAAAATAAAGAAGGAGAATAAAAACCCTAAATAATTTGTAAATGAAACTTAATGTACTTGATTCAACTTTATTTATTTATTTTTTCATCTAATGCAAGTTTATAGCAGTAGTGGGCATAAGTTCAAATTCAACTACTTTACTAGGCAAGTGTGGTGAACCAATGTAGGTTCTTTTAGTTGGTGATTCCAATAACCTTGAAAGTGTAGGTATATTGTGCAAGATGTTTAGGAAGGAAGATTTGATACCACTTGTTACCCCAAAACTTAAGAAATGTTGTGTTGGAGGGTTGGGCCATCATGTGTTGCCTACAAACACAACAACATGTACAACGCTTTCCAACAAGGAAGAATATATTTATTATGGTGAACATGGCATATAATATAATGTGAACAGCTTGATTTTGGGCTTCCACTTTGTCGCTTGGTGGCGTTCATACCCAACTAGTGGACACCAACAATGTCCAAGTCAGCATGAGACATCCATACTACGATGAATCATATAAAGAATTATTGTTTTTAAAGGGAATTTTTATAATTTAATTTTTTAGATAATTACCAAATTAACTAAACCTTAATTATCTATAAACCATTCTACCTATATCTTTTGGATTTTTAAAAAAATATTATTTTGAATATAATAGATGACAATGAAAGTTTTGTAGGTGTTGTACTAACAAATAAGTAAATAGATTGTCTCCAAATGTTTTAGGTAGCTAACCATTTTAACGTAGGTCTTCTACGTTTGTACGTGGTAAGGATAGGAATCTAATCAAAGCTTAATATAAATCTATTATTATTAAGTCAAGAAAGAAGGAAATATAAGTGAATTAATGATTTAAGCCAAGTGCATGTTCTTGGAAGGTGGAAAACAAATAATAAAGTGTAAATCTGGGAGTGGGCAAAACTAATTTTGATAAAATTTATACTTGCCTGACACAATTTCAATAAGTTTTTAGTTTAGGTAAAATGCCACAAATTGTTTTATGGTAATTATAGTTAGTAATGCACACGAAGTGGAGGAGAACAAGATTGGACGACGTTGTGCATGGAGGAAGAAAAAAGCAACTTACGATGTTCTCAAGTAATGGTTTTTGAAAAAGGAAAAACATAGAAAGTGTGAAAAGAAACGAATGGTATAGAAAGAACAAGCATCTTGGATGGGGACGATGAAAAGGAAGAAATAGAGAAGAGCGAATTCAATTGATTGAAAAGCATGAAAACTAGGTTGGATTTTGTAGCATATTATTCGAGATAAATGTGATTTCCATAAAGTAACATGTGAAAAATATGGATGATTTCTCTTGTTATGAAAATTGTTGATCTATCTGCACTATGGTAAAAGAATGTGTGTTGTTGTGTTGCTAAGTTTTTTTGTTTTTGGAAGCATTGAAATATTGGAAATAATAATTTCATAATGCTATGTTTCTTCGTATTTGGAAGCAATAGATTGTTGGACAAAATGTTGTCATGTTAATTATGTTTCTTTGTATTCTGAAAAAATAATAATGAAAAGCCGAAAGAAGTGTTGCCATGTTGTTGTGAGTAAATTGGTTGAAATAAAAGTGAATAGTAATTTTTATGAAATTCTTATTTATTTTAACTACCAAAACAATTCAGGTTGTGCAAGATTGTTTTCATAAATTTCTACCTAAAATTTTATAGATAGTTTTTAGAAGGAAAATTTGTGTTGAAAATTCCTTGAATAAGTCTTGGGCAAGGATATATGCACACCTCTGTTTGATTTTGTGTTAAAATAGATTATGTATGTGTGCATAATCATTCATCATGAGCCGTATATGATCCCTGGTGACGGTCTCATGACTTCATTTGTGCATGGTCTGAATATCTAGTAGCCAACATCCCTGACAAACTATGAGCAAATTTCATGTACGAACATGTGGCTGGTTGTGCCGTAAGAACTAGCATATGGATGATGTTAAACCATGGGCATAATTTGGAGCATTTTCCAGAAGTTAAAATAGTCACTGAAATATTTATGGTTTATTGTTTGGGGTCTAGAGAATAGTTCAGTTTTTAGAGAAATGCATCCGATGAAATGTGCTAACTAAATTATATTCAGATAATAGTATAAGCTCTTAAATAGATGAAAAATAAACTTTATATTGTAAAAACAAAAAGAAAGGGTGAAGCCCATGTATCTATTCTCATTTTTATGGAACTGTGTAATAGAGAACGACGTTGGTAATGTAAGAAAATATTGTATGCTAAATTTATATTGTAACTGTCATGTTATTGTTTATTTAATTGAGAACTTTGTTATTTATATTATACTTTTATTTGTACCAATTGATGCCATAGTTATTCTTTTGAAGAAAACATAAGTTCTATTTCGAAGGGTTTCAATTAAATTATATAGAATTCTTATGTTCAACAAGTTTAATTAATAAGTTTTACTTTAATTGGAAGGTAGTGTTTAAAACCATGGTCTTAGGAGAAAAATTAACTAGTTGTAAATGAAAACTCAAACACAAGTAATGTTGTTATGAAGATACACATAATGTGTTTTCTTATCCATTTAGAAAATATCTAAACCATAATATGTGTAAACTCGGGTATGATATATGGAAACCGGGTTTGTGAGAAATATTTTTCTAGATTCTCGAGATTAGAGGAACTCCTGTGTTAGCTTTGCAAGTTAGCTAAGGTCTTTGAAATGGTTTCTATCAAAAACAAATTTTGAAAAATATTTTCCTTGTGCAGAAACATAAACAATTGATGTACTTCAATGATTAGAAATAATAAGGCTTAGACGGAAATATCCAACCAATACTTTCTAGACAAAATGGGAATTAGAACCTGTAAGTTGAGTATGATGTGGCAAGTCCATTACGCCTTTAGCTAATTTAAATTTCATTAAGCATGGTTCAATAAATCTTAGAATCTAAAGAAGCAATTGGCTTGTCTACGTTTATGATCGAAGTTCAACTCTCCAAGAGTTATAACCTAAAGTAACTTTATTCTATTATTGGTATTTGAAACCATAAAGTTATTAAATAGTTTGGAAGTATATCTAAAACCTTAGGGTTGGTAACACCTTTTCTTTTTTTAATATATTTATTTAAATTATTTTTAAAAAATAATAAGTAAGAGTAGTAAACTTTTATTGAATATTGAATTATTGAACTTTATAGAATTGAAAAGTTAGACTATCTTCTTAATGGGATCCTCAAGAGGTTATGGCCCTAAATTAAAACATGAAAACACCCAAGGAAGTTGAGGTGCAAGTATGACAAGCTTCAAGACAACTCATGACTGATAGAATTGGTCAAAATGACTTGATCAAGTCAAAATAAGAAGGTGGTATGGGATACCTTTTTCAGATTATCACTCAAAGAGCACTATGATAAGTTCAATGCTCATTGGACTTAGTTGGGTTAGCCACAGGGTTTGGTATGGGATAAACCACTATGTGTCACAATAAGTATGTGAAATGAAGTCCAAGGTTAAGGAATTGATATTGCATTAACTGACTCTAGGAAGGAAATTCACCAGCTAGTCACAGAGGTATAATTACGCTAACCTCTTCCATATTGGTTTAGAACAAGTCGACTAGTTAGTCGAAGGTTTGGTATGATGAGGTAAGGGAAAAAGCATCCACCCTCTAAGTGTTATAGGCCCTAAACGATAACCTTTAACGTGGTTCATACCTCATGCTAGAATATACGAAAAATAAATGAGGGTAACCAGTTCCATAGAATGACTTCTCAACTGGATTTGGCTGATATCATCCACTTGGATTGGTTGCAAC
Source organism: Wollemia nobilis (assembly GCA_028583015.1). Classification (NCBI taxonomy): domain Eukaryota; kingdom Viridiplantae; phylum Streptophyta; class Pinopsida; order Araucariales; family Araucariaceae; genus Wollemia; species Wollemia nobilis. Next base: position 482,918 of record JAQPPZ010002631.1, read on the forward strand.
AGTCTTGTACCCAAATGTGGTTTGTTATTCCTATGTTATATTGTCTTTATATGCTTTAAAAATCATTGGATGATCCAAAATGATGTCAACTTAAAAACATCTAGGAAAACATTTTTAGGATTGAGTAGCAAACTTCTAAAAAAAAATAACCTAAGAATTGCTTGACTTTATTTTGGGCAACCAGGTGAGTAGCTAGACCTGGGTTGTTACAAAGGTATCACTACAAACAATTATACAAAAATACAAGGTCTAAAACTAAGGCTTTCTTTAGCCAAAGACAAGTGAATAAATTATTTAAAAGTGTTTGTAGATTCTCAACTCATTATCAATGTTATCACAAAGGCCAAAATTAAATTGATCAATATTGCTTATTCTATCAAATATATCAACAAATTAATTAATATTTTCTCTCAAGTGGAATTCTAACACGTCAAAATAAAGTACAACATAAAGATAGATAGAATGACAAATATTAAGGCCATGCTTCAAAATGAAATCTCACAACTACGATGCATGTAGCACCCAACCAACATTTAGCTCTACAAACGCTACCTATGTTAAATTGACCTATGGCGCATATAGCACCTTCCCTAAATAAACACCTTCGGTTTGGCATGAGTAGTAATAAATTAACATTCTTTGTTATATTAAAAATGTATAAACTAAATGCAAAACGCTACCTATGTTAAATTGACCTATGGCGCATATAGCACCTTCCCTAAATAAACACCTTCGGTTTGGCATGAGTAGTAATAAATTAACATTCTTTGTTATATTAAAAATGTATAAACTAAATGCAATAGAAGTATATGCCATTCCTGATTTAGTCTTGTCTAGAATAGGGCTCTATATGATCAGCATGGACTATTTAAAGTTAATAAGATACATCCAAGTCATTTTTGATGATTGTAGAAGATCCTAAAAATAAGTAATTTATTTTCTCTCTACATACATGGACTATTTAAAGTTAATAAGATATATCCAATTCATTTTTGATGATTGTAGAAGATCCTAAAAACGAGTAATTTATTTTCTCTCTACATACCTTTCAATCTTGTAAGGTGTGTATTATATTTAATAATATACTTATTTTATAAAAATATAATTATTGTATTCCAATATTTATAAAAAAATAAATTTAAAAAATATTATATTTTACATCTAATACATTTCAATATTTTATTAAATTATAGTTTTAAATTAACTTTGATTTAAAAACATATAATATGAAAACTTATTGATTTAATGGATATATATATATATATATATAAAAGAAATGTGGTTTATAATAAATCAAATTTTAAATAAAGTGTAATAAAAAACCATTTAGAAGTGATTAATTACTAATAATTCAAGATGAAGATAGATAATTTTATAGTAAATATGAAATTAGATTTTTCATGTGCCTTCTTGGTATTTCTTCAAAATTTCAATAATAACCTAAAAATCAGGTCATTTATACATTATAATTAAATGTCTCTATTATGCTAAGTTTTAACTAAAACGTATTAATCCACAAATAGAGATTTTGACCAGCTGCAATTCAAAAAAAAAAAACAAAATTCTAATCATAAAATATGCCACTAAACTTGCATCACCACATTAAAAACCAATTTACCGTTGAATGCACCATCATTGAACACATTATCACGTTGAACAACATGTCCCGTGGCATTGGCAAAAATGCCACAAAGTAATTCCATGTCATAGCCATAGCAGGGAGGGACGAACTATACACAGGATTTGCTGGAGGCCGTGCTTGTCCCAACAGGAAAATTCCACCTCCACGAAAAGGGCAATGAACTACTTTACCTCGAGACAATGGACTTTGAACTGGGAGTCACTAAAGGAGAACTACCCAGACTCCAATTTTTGAGGGGTTATTAGAATATTTTTGAGGAATTTTAGGGTTTTGTAATTAGTCATTGGTAACGTCGAAGTGGGTTCCTTATTCATGCAGAATATCGTACACAACTCTCTCCTCAACCAACATAATGTTATCAACAAGCATTGCTCGCAATCAATAACACAATTTCGCGTTGCCTGCAATCCTCGTCTCGCCACTATTTCTCTTCTTCCACTGTATATGCTTGCAGATGTTTTATGGCCCTTTATATCATGGGCCACGTACGCTTGACAGCAGACTGTTATCTGTCCACATACATCAAATCATTACATAGAATTGATCGCTACATGACATTTTTTTAAAGTAGATTACATAGCCTCGTCAGGAAATAAGTGATCTTTAGAAAAAATTCCTTGCAGATATTTTTATGGCCCTTGATATCATCGTCCACCTCTGCTTGACAGCAGACCATTATGTGTCCATTTACATAGAATTAATGGCTACATGACATTTGTTTAAAATACATTAAGTTGTGGGCAACAATATCTACTGGGGGCATACTCTGCCATCTGTTGTCTGAATATTCTTGAACTTTAGTTTTAATATTCCAGAGGCGATGACCATTATAAGGAAGAAGGAAAACTTTCACAAACATTATTAATAGTTATCGATAACGAGTCAACGCGCAAACTATTCTATCTGTTGTGCCCCTTCGTCTCAAGAATGAAGATGGCCTTCCAATTTAATTCAAGAGATTTATGTCCCTCTTCTTTCTTGCAAAATGTTCTGCTCTTATTATCCATTGTTACATTCTTCATCAACTCCACTGCGCAAAGATTCGCCTTTGATTGCAACAATACCACATATGCAAACGGAAGTAAATTCGAGAGCGATTTGAATACAGTTCTACAGAATCTTGACCCGTCATCAGGTGGCTTTAATACTTCTGTCTCTGGGGAAAGTCCAAACAAAATTTATGGCCTCCTTCAATGCCGGGGAGACTTATCGGTGGAAGAATGCTACAGCTGTTCGGTATTCGCAATGGGTACAATTCTACAAGACTGTCCTAATTCTGTAGGTGGTAGAGTTTGGCTTTACGGGTGCTTCTTACGGTACGAGAACTACAGCTTCATCGGAGAACTAGATCAGAACTTTTCTGTGTTTTACGATATAACTAAGGCCTGGTTCAGTGCTGGATGGACATTTCCATTGAGGACTGCCGAGAATGCTTATTACATGCGACGAGTGTATATCTAAGCCTTACCAATGGAACACAAGTTGGAGGTGTGTGCTTTTCAGCAAGTTGCTTTGTTCGTTATGAAATGTACGATTTCTCTTCGCCTCCTCTTCCTCCACCGCAGCCGCCCACTGATTCAGCGCCCCCAACAAGATCACCTCAACCACAACCAAGTAGTCTGTATTTCAAATTATTTTGGTTCAGATATTGTAAATTAAATAAGTATATAAACATAGTCCCAGGTCTTATATTGCATGACTGAACACTCGAGCTGGTGTACCTTGTAGGCAAATCTTCAAAGAGAGTAGCTTTGGCGGGTTGTTGTTGACGTTCTTGGTAGGCTTGTTTGCAACGCGAAGAAAGTTCAAGTCTGCACTATTTGGGAAGCCAATGATGCCATTTCCTACAGTAATCCAACATAAATGAAAAACTGAATTCTTAGAACTATGTTTTCTAAAAGCAATCGTCAATTTACGAACATTTGAATTGGTTATGATTATAATGCAGGTATGGACATCTTACAGCAGAGGAAACATTGTGGAAATAATTGATAGAGCAATAGTTGAAAGTTGCTGGAAAGATGAAGCTTTGAGATGCATTCATGTTGGGCTTCTGTGTACCCAGGCAGATGCATCACTTCGTCCGTCCATGTCTAGTGTAACTTCCATGCTTTTAAACCTTGCAATAACCAAGTTACCAGATCCCACGATGCCGGTCTTCGTGAAAGTTACTCATAATGAATTGCTTCCACCTGTTGAAGGATCAACCATAAATAATGCATCCATAACCGACTTAGTGGGCAGGTAATCCCACTTTTCAGTTTGTTAATTACTTATATAGTAATTGTTGTTATACACAAAGCTGAGCTATAGGGATGAAGAATGTTATTGCTTATTTTTAATGGTGGCAGAAGAAGCCTCTGTTATTGGTGCTCTAATCTGCAAGCAAACTGGTCGTTTGACATTTCTCTAGCAATGCTACGTTATTGTTTTTATATGGTACTGTTCGTTGACATTTCTCTAACAATGCCACTAGGAATAGTATTAGTATAATGTTTTGGTAAAAAAATCAAACACATCATCTTATTAGATCATATATTTAATTTGCAATAAAATTATTTTTTATAAAATTATTAATGAAGTATAATTTGCAGTTTTCAAATATAATTGATTGGTTTTATTATATTTAGTATTAAGATAGGATGAGTGCACTGAAAATAAAATCTTTGAACTATAATTTTTTCTTTTTAAAATGAAATATTATGTTTGAGACGTTTTTGAAAAACTATATTTCAAATATAAACGTGTGAAACCTTTTTTAAATTTAAAGAAGGTTTTTTTTACTTTATATTATTATTAATGTAGTATTATAATGAAAAACTATATATATATATATATATATATATTATATTTTTATAAGTTTTGATCTTTTAATTAAAATTATAAAAGTAAAAAAACTATATTTTTTTATTTGATTATATAGGATTGAAATGGTCTTTTTTGTATTATATCATTATTATATAATTACATATTTTTTCTTCAAATGTTTATATGGGATTGAAACAATTCCACCTTTTATATTACTATAGATTTAGAACCTATGCTTGCTAGAATTTCGAGTCTCTTTTCAAAGGAGACCTGCTGATTGACTTCATGTGAGTAGGCTCTACCTCCAAGTCCAAGTTTATGTTACTATGTTTATGTTCAAGTTTATGAGGTGTTTTATGAGTTGATTAACAAACATTTAAGTTTTTGTCTCTAATAGCCTTCTTAAGATAAAATTTACTAAAGTTAAGTGAAATGATCACTAAACTTGTAAACTAGATGCAATCAAACAATAATGCAAGAAATCAAGATTTCTAACCTAGGATGATTTTCAAATTTGAATGGTTTTCTAAGCTAAAGAGAGTTTTTCTTTTCAAATCAAAGAAGAGATTATACAGCAAATAAGTTAGCCTAAGATGCAACTATATGACTTCAATTTCCTTGCCTAAGTACTTTAAAATGGAAATATTAAACTAGACTAAGGTTTTTTAATTTGACCAAAATGAATGTATTTTTAAGCTTAAATTGGAGAAAATAGAGAATTAAAACATAGCAAGTACTGAAAAAAAAGTAAGCAAATATCCATAGAGGTAGAGTTACCTATTTCAAAGTTTGAGCAAAGGCACCACTGAGAAGTATAAATGTCCCTTGCACTTTTGACAATGATTGCAATTTGAAACCTGTAAAACTTAAATAAAAAAGTTAAATGGATCTATTTTAGGGGTTTTCTGAGTGTGGAGAGATGGCAAACTAGCAAAATGTCTTCCTAGTTGATCAAACCCTTTTTGTATAATAAAAATGAAATATGCCTTGGATTTGAAAGCAAAAAATGAATTATCAAAAGTGTCATAATTGAGCAAAAGTGCCACTAGTTCTTTTGACATGAGTGGTAATTTTGATCTACAACTAATAATTGATGATTTTTGAGAAGAAATTTGAAGTTGGTTGGGTCCAAATGGTCCTAAAATTAGCAAATTGACTAAAACCATAAATCCTTAGGGCCTACAAGCTTAGGGAGTTAGAAAATCTTGCTACATGATTTATAAAATTTCTAAAACTTATGGGATTAGTTGAATATGGAATAGAGGAAGGAGAAATGATAGTTGATTGCTTGAAATATCTCTAATCAAAGTTTAGGTATTCCTAAATGTTAAGAGAAGAGCTAAAAATACCTACAAGACGGAGCAAAAGGATTACAAAAGCTAATTAAGCTTAGGATATAACAAATTATAGATTCAAAACCTAACGTACACATAGGGGGGCCCATTGGAACTCCTAATTCTCCACAAAGATCTCTTTCCAAATGAGACCTCAAAGATTGATCTTCACAAAAGCAGGCTTTATCTCTAATTTTATGTTTAAAATTCTAAGTTTACGCTCAAGCTTGTATAATATTCTATGGGTTAATTCAACAAACACCTAAGTTTTTACCTCTAACATGATTATTTTTCAAGGTAAATTTGACTAAACTTAAAAGAAAGATAACTAAAATATGTATGCTAAATGCAATGAAACAATAATGCAAGAAATAAAGATTTCTAGACTAGTATGCTTTTCAAATTTAAATGATAACTATGCTAAAATAAATTTAAAAAAATCAAGGGAAACCAAAGGATTATGCATCAACCAAATTAGCCTATAATGTAGCTAAATGAATTTTATTTCTTGATAATTTGTGTTTTTGTATAAAAATTTTGACTACTGTTAGGGTATTTTACATTATTTGGCAAATGATAATGTACTCCCATGGTACATTTCTAATAAATATATTAGGGTTGAGTCATAGTTTAGAGTGTGAGTTATATTTCCCCTTTTATGTAAGTGTGAATGTGCATGAAATGTACAAGTGTCATGTAAAGTTTTAATGTGCAAGAAATGCACAAGTGTCATGTGAGTTAGTGTGCAAGTCTAAGTTAAGTCTATGTGCACAAGTGTCTTGTATGTATGAGAAAAAATATGTAATGTAAATATTTGTATAAGTGTATTATATTAGAGTGTGAAAGTTATATAAGTGTAAGAGTCATGTTTAGGTGTGCATATGTTATAGTGTCAAGTGTTCATCAAATATGCAAGTGGCAAGTAGATAAGCCAAGAGTCATGAGACTTGGCATATGGAAATGAATAGTCAAATATCCAAAGAGTCACACTACTATGGCTATATTATGAAGGTAATACTCCATACATCAAAAGAGCATAGCAATAAGGAAACAAGTATTATCATTATGAGAAAAAGTGAAGCAATAAATATTGTATAAATTTTGATCAATTAATATTGTAATATATATTGCATGTTTAGTTTATGTTCATTAAGGCTATTTACATTCATATTTCTGCAAATTATTGGATGTTATTTGAGTTATTATAAGCCTTTATTTACATTTTAATTTAATAATTTTATTCTACTCATATAATTATTTTGGCTTTATTATATTGTGGCTATACATAAATTGTGATATTTTGTGGTAGTATTAAGGCTTAAAAAGTCATCAACTACCCTAACGATTCCTTAATTTTCCAAAGTAAGAGTGATTTTAGGTAGAAAAATTATAGAAAATGAAAATAGAAAGTAGAAAATAGTAAAAAAAGGTTTATGGAAATATATGTAGCTATTTTTTATGCTGAAAAAATTTGCCACAAGTGAACAAATTCATCATTGACAAATTTTTCAATGCCCGATGAATTTTGTTACCTACAAGATTTGAAGCAAAAAAGTTAGATTATCTATTTTTTGGGGTTTGTATGAGTGTAGTGAGTTGATTTAATATCATCCCACCTTATCAAACCCCATTTTATACATATAAGTTAAATTAATAAATTTGACACAAGTGTGCAAATTCACCACTAGAAAATTTGTCAGGGTTTGGCAAATTTGGACTATGTAAATCTAAAGATTCAAAATTTCTAGTTGTTGTAGGATGTGGTGAATTTGACCTATGATATAGGATGGATGATTTTTGAAAATAAATATTGGGTCAATTGAGTTTATTTTTTTTTAATTAGAGAAAGGGGTTAAAAATCCCAATTCCTAGGATCTACTACTTGGGGAATCATAAAGTCTTACCAAATGAGTTGTAAATTTTACAAATATTACAAGAGGAGTTAAATGTGTTCAAGAGGAATGATATATGGTAATTAGATGCTTTAAATAACTTGAATCAAGATGTATGGATGCCTAAAAATCTAGAATAATGTCCTAAAATGCTTAGAAAAGAAGTTAAGTGGATTACTAAAACTAATTAATCCTATGATATGCTAAATGAGATGCTATTAAATGGGGATTATGAAAGAAACAAAAAGATATATTTTTTTCAAGACTTATGGAAACCTACAACAAATATTTAAGGGTGCTTTGAATTAAGAAAGGTGCTATAAAATGTACTATATAAAATATATATTATGACAAGATAATAGAAGATTATTATACCTATAATGATGTTATAATGTAATCAAAACAAGCATAAAAATCATGTAAATGAAGGATACTATAATAGTACAATAATGCTTGATGAAAATAACATGGAAATATATTGAGGAATATTACATTATTTGGCACATGCTAATGTACCCCATGGTACCTTTATGGTACAATTGTAAATATATAATAGATTAGTGTTGAGTCTATAGTTTAGAAGTATGATTTAAATTTCCCCTTTCATGTAAGTGTTAATGTGCAGGAAATTCATGAGTATCATGTAAGAGTGCAATGTGCAACAAATACAAAAGTTTCATTTAAGTTAAAGTGCAAGTGTAGATTGAGAGAATATCCACAAGTATCATGTATGTAAGAGTGCAAATATGTAATGCGAGGGTGTGCACAAGTGTCTTATATTAGGAGTGCATGTGGAAGTGTAAGGGTCATGTAAATGTGGGCAAATGTCTTAGAGTATATTTTCCATGAAGAGTCTTGAATGCAAGTGGCAAGATGATAATCCAAGAGTCATGAGACTTGTCATATGGAGAGAAATAGTCAAGTACTTGAAGAGTTACATTAATATGAATATATTATGGAGATAATACTCCATGATAAAGCAATCCAAGGAGTATAAACAAAAGTGTAATCTGTTTAAGAGATCTAGTTTGGAATAAAGCTTGTATAAAATTTTGAGCAATTAATATTGTACATTTTTCTTCATGTATAGTTTGTGAATGACTTAGGCCACTTACATGCATATTTGATTATAATAGTGAATATTATTTTCTTTGTTATATTGGCCTTTATATACATATTAATTTGCTTATATATTCTACTCTTATATTATTATTTTTGACCTTTAATATTGTGGCTATTTTATATTGGGACCTATGATATTTTGTGTTAGTAAGGCCAAAAAAGCAAACATGAGTATTAGAGGTACCACCTAACTCTATCCATTTTTATAGAATTTATTGAGCCACCATTATTAATTAACTTTGTCCACTTTTGATAAAGTTAATTTAGATTTTGTCCACTTTGAAGGTAGTGCAAACTTGGACTCTAATTTTTAAAGGTCTTATTGAGTAGAATATTGAGGGGACTAGGATTCAATCACCCTAATTTAGATGCTAGGGTCTTTTCACTTGGTTGAAGGAAAACTAGTGAAGACTAGGACTCAACTAGATTGATAGGAAGGGCCAACTTAGAAGAGAAGTTAGACATTTATAGAGGACCAACTCAAAAGGAAAGTTGGATATTAAATATTGAGGAAGAACCAACTCAAGAAAAAGTTGATCATTTAGGGGCATTCAAATCCACCCTGACATTGATATTGGGTTCTCTAGAAATAAGTAGAATCATCCTAGTTTCTTAGGTGTGACCTAAGGTATTGAAGATTTTAGAGTTATAGAATAGAGGAACACCATTGCTATAGAGATTGAGAAATAGATATAGAAGCATTCAAAGCTTCATACAAGGATTGAGAAGCATTCAAATATTCTTATATAGATTGATATACATTCAAGCTTCCTATAATAAATAGTTAAGCAAAGCAAAAACCAAAGAGAATAGAAGCAGTAAGTACAAAGTATAGAGAGAATAAGTAATATGAAAAGCAAGTATAGATAAGAATAAGCAAGTTTAGAGAAGGAAGAAGAATAACATTAGAGTAGAATCTATAGCAAGCAAGGAGAATAGTGTCTATACATCATCCACATAGAACAATCAGCTAAACTTAGTGAGACTAATCTAAGTAGCCAAGCATAGAAGGATAAAGCCCAAACAACCTTGTAGTAGGATAAATCCCAACCAACCTTGTAAAAATATAAGATTCAAGCAGAAGGATAAATCCCAAGCAGCCTTATAAAAATAAGGTTCAAGCAAAAGGATAAATCCCTAATGACCTTGTAAAGAGTCTAAGTGGCTTTGTAAAGACTAAAACTACATAGCCTACTTTGTAAAAATAATAGAGCTATATAAACTAATAGAAATAAATAGCAATGAGATAAAGGAAAAAAAATTAATATAGAAATAAAATCCAACATTGAAGATAGTGGTCAATAATGGTCAACATTGAAGATAACAAAGATAAAAGCAATAATCTAGCCAAGATAGTACATGAAATTCTACAAGGATTTTTATAGTTAACATTCTAAGTTAAAGTCTATAGAAACCAAATGTGTAGCACTAGAAACAATAGTGCCTGAGCATAGCACTCAAGCTAGAAAGAAATAACAATGCCCAAGTATAGTGCTCAAGCTAGAAAGAAACATAATGTTCGAGCATAGTACCTGAGCTAGAAAGAAAATATAGTGTCTAAGCACAACATCTGAGCTAGAAAGAAGCAAAATATCCAAGCCAAAAGGAGTCACAACTAAAATAATATTCAATTCCGAATTCAAAATCAATTTATAATGCATAAGGAAGACATTGCACCTTAACTAGAGAAAGCCAAAGTTCTTAAAGAGAGCCAAAGTTCTTGAGTAAAGAGGAAATGTAAAACCATTTAAGCCAAGAGGGAACCAAAGCATTTTTTCAAGGCACCTAAGGTAAACATCTAATGAGTAAGAGGATCATAGAATATTTTGCTATTATTTTGCATGAGTAACCAACAAAGAGAAGGAAAATAGTTTCTCTGTAGATGAATGAGCTAGCAAGCACTCAGAAAATTCTTACCCTGGATGTGCATGTGAAAAGTGACATTCTCATTGATTCAATATAGGTAACATTATTTATGTTACTTCTATTTTTGAATGTGAGTCATTTTTGGAGGGAAAGTTTTTGAATTAACTTTGAAAGGAGTTATAAGGTTTATTTGCTTTAATTAATTATTTGAAGTTAAATTTAATTCATAATATTTGGAGTGATAAGGAATGCAACTAGGTTTAAAGTTTTAAAAGAGTTTTCTATAAGCTTTTGAAGTATTTAAAACTTTAGAATATTTAGAAGTTGGGAATTAAAAGGTTTTTAAATTTTTTAAAGTTTTTGAAAATGTGAATTTTATTGATTTCAAATATTTGAAATTTGAAATTATGCAAATTTAATATCAGGGAGTTAAAAGGCTTTCTACATCAAAGGATTAGAAAATTAAAATTCACAAATTTCATATTTAAGTTATTTTTTGAGATTCGAAGATATACGATTTTTTACTTCAAAGGAAATAAATCATTGAATTGATAGAAATTATTAAGAATGCATTCAATAAAGATAGTGAAGAAATGGTGAACAAGATAAAGTGTTATTCTTAAAACTTGATAGATGATCTTGATGAAAATAAAAAGATACCTAAATTTTTTAGAAATGTATTTATGAGTTCACAACTAGATCTTATAACTACAAGATCACAATCTGGTAGTTTAACAAAACCAAATTCTATAATAGCTACTCAAAGTGTCATAGATTACAAAATTATGTAGCTTATTTATAAGGAAAATAAATAAATAATAGCCTTAATAGTGCATCAATGGTTATGTTGTTTCCTTAATAAGATAGAAGAACTTGAAGTACTAACAAGGAAGCATAAATCAAATAAAGGAAACTTCATTTAGTTAAAGTGTAATTATTGCAATAGAATTGGACATGAAGAAGCAAATTTTTGGAATCTCTATCCATGTAAATTCTATGGAAGAAAATCTCATTCTCTAGCATTTTGTTGGTACAAAGAAAAATATTGTGGAAGATTTGAAAGGATGTTATTGTTCAGATTAGGCAATATTTTTCAAAAACTTATTTCTGAAGCAACATCTAACAATAGAACAAAGTGTTCAATTTCTAAAATACAAAACAAAAATAAAGGAAAAACATTTAATGATAAAATGTTTAGAAAGAAAGAAAATGAGAAATGGATCAAATATGGTCTAAATTTATCTTACAGAGTAATCAGGAATGAATCATATATATTAGAGGACAAAGAAGATATTTGAGCTACTCATTCATATGAAACTGAAGTTAAATTTCAAGCAGTTTGTGAACTAGATACAAAGTTTGAAGAATCAAAGAATGTAGATGAACAAGAACTCAAATCAGAACTCATAGAATCTAAAGTTGAATCTAAGATTCAATATGATGAAGAAGAATCCAAAGAAGTATAGGTTCATGAACATTGCAAGTTCATTAGAATATTTAAGACAAAGATGAAGACCAAAATTGAAGACTAAAGTCTTCAATAGCCAAATAATGTAATATAGGGGGTGTTGAGAAATATTACATTATTTGGTACATTCTAATGTACCTCCATGGTACCTTCATGGTACAATTGTAAATATGTAATAGATTATGGTTGAGTCTATAGTTTAGAAGTATGATTTATATTTTTCCTTTCTTGTAAGTGTTAATGTGCATGAAATGCTTATGTAAGAGTGCAATATATAGGAAATGCACAAGTATCATGTAAGTTAGAGTGCAAATATAGATTGAGAGAATGTTCACAAGTGTCATATATGTAAGAGTGCAAATATGTAATGTGAGAATGTGCACAAGTTTCATAGAATAGGAGTGCATGTAGAAGTGTACGATTCAATAGATGTGTGCAAGTTCTTAGAGTCTAGTGTCCATTAAGAGTATTATATGCACATGGCAAGATGATAAGCCAAGAGTCATGATGCTTTTCATATGAAGAGCAATAGTCAAGTACTTTAAGAGTCACATTACTATGGATATATTATGGAGAAAATACTCCATGAGAAAGCAATCCAAGGAGGAGAAACAAAAGTGTAATTTGTTTAAGAGATCCAGTTTGGAATAAAGCTTGTATACAATTTTGAGCAATTAACATTGTAAGTTTTTCTTCATGCATAGTTCATGAATAACTTAGGCCATTTACATTCATATTTGATTATATAAGTGATTTTTTTTTTGTTTATTATATTAGCCTTGATATACATATAAATTTTCTCATAAATTCCACTCTTATATTATTATTTTTGACCTTTAATTTTATGTCTATTTTATATTGGGACCTATGATATGTTGTGGTAGTAAGGCTAAAAAGCCAATAAAATATGAATATAAATGACTAAATAAACATGTAATCCTACAAATAATATGGTTAGGATCATATGATACACTCAATAAGTAAATAAGCCTACCAATAGAATAATGTTAGATGAAATGAACATAGAATTCCTACAAAAAAAGAGGATTAGAGATTAAACATTCAAAATAAGAGATGAAGCAAAGTTCTAATATACAAAATGGAAGGAAACAAGCTTGTAAATGGTTAGAAACTAATAAATAAACAAATAATGTTTATGAATAAGATGATATAGAGAAAAATATCTATTATAAATATACAAATAAAATTTAGAGAGCAAAATAGACAAGAGAAACAAGGATTGGTAGTTGCAATAGTGAAAATCCACATTAGCAAGGCTAAAATAAAAGGAAAAATGCATAAAATAAAAGTAAGAAAAAGGAAAGAAAGAGAAGATAGGGAGTATACAAGCCTAGAAAAAGTTTCTTCTTGCTTCAATATGACCTCCTTGCCACAATACCCCTTTGCCTTGCTTGACATTCCCAAATGCTTGATGAAAATGCTCCAAATAAGAAGGGAATGCAAGTGAGAGAATCTAGAGAGAATTTTGAGCAGAGTAATGATAGTAAAAATTGTGTTATGAAATGCTCATACCAAATGTTACATTTATATATTTTTGGAGGGAAAATTAGGTCCAAAATGTCATTAAGGCATAAGAATAATTTTAATTTTGTAGACATGGTTCTATATTTAAGCATGTGGGATTAGAGGAGGTAGTGGGATGAAGGAATCTGCATGCCTTTGATTTGTGTGATAGATATTCTACTTAATTTTATAAATTTATGAATAGATGATAAATTTTCCATTGGTAAACATGCACCTAATTGGCTATTTTGACCAACAGTCAAGTTGTCGATCAAATGGTTAAAAAATAACTATTTTCAAACTTGCCACATGTGTGCAAATTTACCACTTGTAAATTTTTCATTGAGTGTCAAATTTGAAAAAGGCTTTTTTGATGTCTAGATTGCTTAGATTGATATGATTGATTGTTGGTGCGATGTTTGGTATATTTTCTTAGGTTCAAGATCATTAGGCGTGTCAAAATTAGGTGTCTACATTTTGTCCCATTCTGATGTATTTTTGTGAAATAATACCATCAAAAATAAGTTAGACTCCAATTTTGACACTATGATGCTTGTTGATGTCTTGAAATGTGATGCCAAATAAATGGTTGTGATTGGAGTTGATTTGAAAATTTGATGAATGATCACTGTCATTGTTGTATGTATGTCTCAAAATTAAATCCCCATAGTTTCCCCCATGAGAATTGCCCCAAAGAGTAATTTTTGAGGAAAATATCGATATAATATGGTGCTAAATTGGTTGGTGGGAAAGTTGGAAACAAGTCGTAGGGAAAAACAATGAGGGTAGTTTGGGTGGGTAAAAGGGGTAGAGGGGTGAAAATGGATCCATTTTCATTGCACAAGGTTACAAATTTGGAGAGCTTGTGTGTAAGTCCCTAAAATTTTATGGAAAATATCAAGATACTTTTTCATCATGCAGACTTGGTTTGAATATTGACATAGGCTCCAAAGAGGGTTTTCCAAATGTGCTTAAAAATCAAGGCTAAATTCTTTTATTAGGGGCTTATTTTTTGCATTATTTTTTAAATTTGTAAATTTATCACTTGTGGTGAATTTTCCAAGTGAGAAAATGACTTGCAAGGGTGCTAATTGGGTTTTTGATTGCATGATTTGTAGGGATTAGAGGTACTGATGAGTTGAGAGTGATGTTTGAGAGTGATGGATAAAATTATGACCTTATTTGATAATTATAATATTGGGATATTGGTTTTGATAGGCTTGGATCATGTGGCATTTATGCCAAAAATGGAGTTCAATAAACCAATTTTGATATCACTAGTTGAGAGGTGGTATCTTGAGACCAATACTTTTTGGCTTCTTACTAGAGAGATAATTGTGAAACTTGATGTGTGGTAATTTTTTTGTGTTCTTGTGCAAGGAACTCCAATATACCGAAAAGGTTGGTAATGATTTATTGACAAGGAAAAATAATTTTTTGGGACAAGATTCTATATTATGCATTAATAATGCATATCTCAAAAATCATATAGATTGTCACACAACTTTACTATATTTGATTGTATTTAGGATTATCATCATAGACACGAGTTGATGATTATTTCCCTAGGGATAATTGATATGCAAGATCATGGGATTGTCTATGCATGGGCTCCAACTATTTTGGCTAGGTTGTATAAGACATTATATTAGGTAGCTTACCAGAGTGGTAAGAGCTTGGTCAATTGCACTCTCCCAGAGATGTGGATCTAGGAGCATATGGTAGTGAGATGACCAACCATATACAAGTTGAGGATATTGAGTTTAGAGATACCAACATCATATAGGTGGGTTAGGAGCACTAGGTCTACCCAATGTTCCTTGATGTAGGCTCGATAGGTGATTAATGGTCTAAAGTTCACACATGTTACTTGGTGTCCATGGAGAGGTCGATATAGGTGGTTTGATGATGACTGGAAGTTAGTTCAAGTGGGAAGGATCTGATGGATAAATGGTGGAGGGAATTATCATGAGTTTTACTGATATGATAGAGTGTTTTATCATTTTGGGGAGGTATAATAGATATCATATATTAGCAAGATATAGATTCGATGGATCATTCAAGAGAGGAGGTTTGATCCTTCTAAATCGATTTGTTTTATAGAGGATGATGTAGATGATATTGAGATATCAGATCTAGGTATGAATTATCCTAGGGTGTTGAGAGGATACATGAGGTGGTACATCAAATTTTACCTAGGTTGAGTGACACAAGAGGAGCCTCATGGAGAGCAAATATTAGTGGTTGAGGGGATAGTGAGTATCCTAAGAGGTTATTAATAAAGGCTAGGAAAATATGGGGTTTCTTAAAGGGATACTAAGTAGGAATATAGAGGGGATACTCAATATGAGAGGAGCATATAGGTTACCCCATTGAATGTGGATCTTGTAGCTATGACACCCCTAATGTCATGGGTATTTAGAAGGGTTTGTACGAGTCGATCAATTGAGGAGGCTACAAGAGCTAGGTTAGAGGATTCTATGATGAGTTTATAGGTGGTGATAGATCAACTAGTGGTAATGGAAACAACGTAAGATGAGGAGGTACCTAGATATCAAGAGGAGTTGTCTAGGATGGAGTGAGAGTGGGATGATATTTTGAGTTAGTGGGTTGCAACTATTGTTTAGTTGTAGGCTAATTTGGATCAGGTTACTTGAGAGAGGGACAAGGCAATTTCTAGAGAAAGTGGAGTATTAGGCATGAATATTATAGCTACACTAACTAGCCCTTTAGAATTATGAGTGAAGCAGATAGAGGAGGAGTTTTCTTGGTAGAGGGAAGAGACTAATAGAGTGAGGGTAAATATTTATAGAGCAAGGGAAGAGTTATAATCAACAAATATTGAGGCTAGAATAGAGGAATCTAGTTGGAAACTACCAATATTTATATCATGTCGTAATGCCTACTACAAATAGGGACTCATCATTGATGTGTATAAGATATAGGACTTAGTCTATAAGTAGTTATTCATAGATATCCATGGGCTTTAGGCCTCATCCTCCTCCATTAGCACCTAGAGGTGGGGATGCAAGGTCTAACTATGGTTAGGTTTAGTTTTATTGGGATGAGAGCATAAATTTTTCCATGTGTAGTACTTATTTTAGAGGATATGACTAAGTGTACCAATCTTTTATCATTGTGGTAAACTAGACTCATAGGCATGTATTATTTTGAGGATTTTATGTAATTATGATATTATATTTCTATCTTTATGTTGTAATTTGATGTGATGATGATATGATACACATTTTATTTTGGTTTTACTTGATGTACATGATCAATATATGATTTAGATAAATGGAATAAAAAAGGCAAGAAATATAGAAGGCATTAAACACAACAAGCAAGCTTTTGTAAAACATGTCACTTTTAGCGATAGTCTAC
The DNA here is from genome assembly GCA_028583015.1 of Wollemia nobilis. Classification (NCBI taxonomy): domain Eukaryota; kingdom Viridiplantae; phylum Streptophyta; class Pinopsida; order Araucariales; family Araucariaceae; genus Wollemia; species Wollemia nobilis. The sequence goes on from JAQPPZ010002631.1 coordinate 499,958, forward strand.
AAAAACTGGCTTAATGGATAAATGCTAAATATGGCTAGATTTTATTGGTAAGTGGTGACATAAAAGTCTAATTATGGACAAACACTCAGAAGTATGCTTTGAATTTGATTTTACGTATGAGTAGTGGTCTTTGGACTTGATGAAGGACAAGCACCCCTTATGATCCTATTTTAAGTGTTGATCTTTGAGCCCAAAAAACACTTATGGGATGAGTATGCATATCTATGAGGTGGTCTAAGAGCCTTGATAATGAAAATATACTTAAAGGATGCAATGATCATGATTTTATTCCTAAGAAATGGCCTAAGAACCATGATAATGGATATTTTCTTAGGGAATGAAATGAGAGCTCAACACACATAAATGGTGGCCTAAAAATCCACATAAATAACAAGCACTTAATACATGATGAGGTACCTATAACATATACAAGAGATACATTTTTTGTGGTTAGTAGTGTTAGTAGTTAGTGATTTTTAGTAATTCTTCATGTTGTGAGAAGCATGGTCCGAAGGACTTTACATGGTCCAAGGACTTTATATGTATTGAAGGACTTTAATGTCTCATATTATTAGAATCATGGCCCAAAGGACTTTAATATCTCATGCTAGCATAGATATGGTCCAAAGGACTTGATATGATCTAAAGGACTTTAATGCCTCATGTTGTTAGATGCATGACCCAAAGGATGTTGGATAGTTTAAAGGACTTTAATGTCTCATGCAATGATAAGCATGGCCCAAAGGACTTCAATGTATCATGTTGTGAGAAGCATGGCCTAAAGGACAATAATGCTTCATATTGTGAGAAGCATGACCTAAAGGACTTTAATATCTCATGTTATGAGAAGCATGGCTTAAAGGACTTTATTGCCTTGTGTTGTGAGAAGCATGGCCCAAAGGACTTTAATATCTTATGTTGTGAGAAGCATGGCCTAAAGGACTTTATATGGCCCATAGGACTTTAACATGAATAATGTTATTATGCCACAAGGGGCGTAAATTTTTGTGATAATATGTTTTGCATGATGCTTAAGTGTAATGATTTAATACATGATATAAGGATGTGTAAAAGAGTAATAATTTGTATGTTTATTTTGAAATATTCTCCCAAAGGGGTAAGAGAATGTAAGATCATGGATGGCAATGGGAAGTGAGCTATCCTCAAGCAAGTGCATAAGTGTATTGATTTCAAATGTAAAGGTTTTTCATATTTATATGTCTGAGAAAATGTTCATGATAGTGTATGCATGATGTCCTTTTTTAATAAAAATACATTGATATGGATTAAAATAAATATCTATTTTTGTATATGTGTCCAAATGGGAGAAAATGTAATATTGAAATGATGTAATAAAATTAGAAGGTAGATTACCCCCAAGAAAATGTATCAATGAATTGGTTATAATATGATGATATATTTTAGTTGATGAATAATATTAATATGATGAAAATACCCCAAATTAATATATCAGTAGGATCATTTGAGGTTTCAATTTTGTTACCTAATACATATGCAAAGATTGAAAGACATGAAATATCAAAATTGAAGACTCAATCCCTCCATTGATATATAAGAAATATTGGGACTATGCAAAAAGGTCATGGCCAAATGTACCAATTAAGGTGACTTCATATCCATTGGTTGGCATGCTCATAATGTAATCATAACTATGCAAAAAAGTGGATTTAATATTCTAGTCTACATGAATCGCATAGTATGCCTTGATTCCAATCACATATGATGTAAAATTTATTTATTGATGTGTGATGAAGGTGTACTAGATCACTTAGTACATCAACAAGAGGTTCAAATCTTAGTAACAACTAACTAACACATATACAAATATTTATGGGCACGTGAGATATCAGTCATGCAGGCTCAATTTTCCTACTGATATACAAGAGATTAGGACCTTTTGTGAAAAGAGTGTTGCCAAGTATACCTTCTAAGGTAGTAGAAACCTTTCCTCCAATAACCAACACACTTATAGATGATTGTAAACATGCAAGAAACTAGAAACAATACTAGAATTTTTTGACACCGTTGAACCCTTCACTGATAGGTATACAAATAATTACATGAATACAAGTCATAGGATCAACCGTGTCAATCCTCCAATATGATCTACTATATAAGCTAGAGTACTTATGATATTATCAAATATAAAAACATTATAGTATTTGCACCATGGTATAGCATGGACATCTAAGGAAATATGAAGCCCTTCACCTTTGCTTGATGTATGTACAAGAATTGTATATGCACAAAATAAGTATAAAAAAAATTATCATTTCTTAGAGGTCTACACTCTACCATAGCATGAAGACTAAAACATTATTACTGACTGAGATTTGTAGAAGAATGTATGTGATTGTATTGATGATATGTGAAAACAAGCATACAATATTTGTTTTCGTGTATCACATCGATATCCAAGGAAAGATAAATTCCTTTATCTTTGCCTAGCATATGTACAAAAAATTGAATATGCATTGAACATGGATAAAAAAAGTCATATTTTCACTAAGTTTCTATGCTCTACCCTAACATAGGTTTGAATACTTGTTTCTAAAATGAGGTGAGGCATATCCAAGCCAATTTATAGACCATAAAAAGCATAAGGATTTAATGATCTATAACTTGGTACACTTATAAGCTATTATAGGTACACAAAGTGCTAATCATTAAGTCTCAATGCCGTTATGGGTCTATGATGGGTAAGGTAAATTTGTATGCTTATGATTGAATTTTTATTGCTTGAATATATTCCTAGTTAATTCATAAACTAATAAGGATCATTGGTACTCCATGATCCACTACTTGACACATCTAAAAATTATTATATGCATGCAAGGTATTGATCACATAGTGCCAACACCCTTGTGGATCTATGAATAGACAAGGCAAATTTATATATTTATCATTTAAGGACTGATCATTTGAGACCAATGATATATAAAATGTGTGCTAGATTTAAGATTTGTAATTGATTGTAATGATTGCTCCTCAAATCATCTAGTAGATCAATAAGTGTATTTGAGGGCATTGTTTTGTTGCACAACACACATACAAAAATTTGTAGGTACGTGAGATACCAAATGAAGAACTTTATTATGTTGGAGATATATAAGGCAACTTAAGAATATTTAGTAAGTATAGTGAATATTCAATACAATATAGCTAGATTACACCTAAAGATAATGCAGAACCTATGGTAGAAATAGGATCATTTCAATTATCACCAGTTGTGCTTCCTCATGACTCCTTCCTCTTGAGTTCCTGTGGCACTTTCCTGCCTTTTCCTTCATATGTGATCTGCTACTGATGTTTCCTCCTTTGGGTTGTTGTTTCTTGAAGACTTTATTTTTTATGCTTGAGGACTTCATATCTTGGGAAGTTGCTCTTGTTTCTGATCCACATTTGCTCCATATTTCAGACTATTTTTCCACTACATGAGGATTTCATCGCCTACAAAATTCATCTTTATGTTGTATCTTTTTTCAGGTTGGAGTTCCACTGCATGAGGATTTCGACACCTATGAAATTCCTCTTTATGCTACTTCATTTTTTAGGCATTCTAAGGATTGGTTTTTTTCAATTTTCATGATTCTTTGCCATCCCTGGGTGTTTCCCATACCTGTTCTAGCAGGATTTGCAGTTTCCCTAGCATGGAAAGGAATTTTCACTTGGTTTTTGGTTTCCCAAGGGTGGTTTCTAGTTTTCCTGCCCTTGGGAGGAATTAAATTTTGGCACCTGTGTCCCTTTCCCACTTGTGGTATGTTTCAATTTGTTTCTGGTTGTTTGGGTGGTTTGGATCCTTCTCCTGTCTTTAACAAGTTTCAAATTTCTTTTTTGGCACCTGAAGTTTAAATTTTGGTTTTCTATTGGGCTTTCTTTTCCTTCCCAATTTTCCTCAGTAGTTTTCTTGGATCATGTCCGAAAATGCTTCCTTTGTGGCATCCTTGACATGATCCTGATTCAAATCCTCTAGAACTTTCCTGTTCTAGTTCCTTTTGGCTTTCCTCAAGCCTGTCCTGTTGTTTTTCCTTGGTTGTCTAATTTTGATGTAATCAGGTTTCAATGTAATCAGGTTTTGGGATCCTTGATAAAAACCCATTTTTAATCTACCAAAAAAAAAACATCCAAGAATTCCATGTCAAGAATCACTAAGGAGATATCTTCAAAGGGTAAATATGGGTGTAAAAACCCTCATATTGTGTAGCCAAGATAATATTATATTTTTATTTCAATGCCCATGGTAGTTATACTGAGCACTTTAAGTGATATCTAAACTAAACCTTGCTATGAATGGTACTTTATGATCTTTTTCGATGATAACTAAAAAGTCCCCATCGTTGGCAAAGGTTCAACCTAAAGGAGGACTATGGGTGAGCTAGCATAATTGACTCTCATCCATATTTTTTTGGGTTCATAGTGTTGAACCACCATTTTTATATGCTTTCCAATAGGTGGAACACACACACAACAAATATTCCCTCTTGAAAAGGAAAGATATTTCCTCCAAGGTTCAAGTAGCTTGGGTCTCAACCATGTAGGGTTTACTTAGTGGAGGCTAAGTTGGTGATCCACAAGTTTTTTTTTGAGTTTTTTGTAGCACATTCAATATATGAGATCTGACTTTAATACTACCCACAAGCTTCAGTAAAACTCAAAAATTTCTAGCATCGACACACACACACACACACACACACACACTACAACTACAACTAACTAAGATAAGCAATCATCTAATCTATACCACTAATCTACCAGAGGAGATAAAAATATGTAAAAAGAAGAAGGTAAAGAGAAATAAAACCTGAATCTCCTTGATTTACCATAGCATACAATAAGAAATCCAAGCATGAACACACCTCTAGGTAGCTAGTATGCACACAGTTGCAAGGAATAAAAGTTGTCAAAAATAGAATTGTAGCCACCATAAACATGCATAGATTGCAATTACACCAGTATCTTCAACAAATTTCTCTATTCATGAAGTAATTTTCCATACATTTGTAGTAATAACTAGGAGCCTCCAAAAGAAAAAATGCAAAAAAATAAACCTATTCTAATGCTGCTACTAAGAGTATTCCAAGTTTTTTTTGGACCCTTTACAAATGATTGAAATTTTATTTTATAAGCTGAGGAAAGCAATTTTCCCTCCATTTTCAAAGTTGTACTTCCATGAAATAATAATTTTAAATTGAAGCCCTTTTTTCAAGTATTTGCAGATTACAATGACAAATAATTTTGGCTGATTAAGTCATGCATTCCAAGTGGAAGAGGGACATTCAAATGCTTTTACAACTATTGGGTCCTCACATAGTGGAAGATAAAAGTCATGCCAAATCAAACAATTTTACAAAAAAAAAATGCATCTTTAACTCTAATGCATAGAGCTCTTCATAAGATTTATAATGCATCCGGTTTGAGCTCAACTGGGGCTTTGGATGAAAAGTTATGGCCTCAGAAAGATTACCTACCAAAAAGTGGTTAAAAAAATTAATTTGCATGGAAAAAATATTATTTATTAGATTACTATGGGTTTCAAATAGTATTTGAACAAGATTTTGAAATTTTGGGATTTGGAAAAATGCTTTTTGCCGAAAAAAAGAATCCTGAAATTTTGAAGAAGGAACTCATACAAGACTAAAGAAGACCCGAAACACACCCAATAGTTAGAATTTTTTTCTCTAGGTTCTTTTAGGATGAACATAAAATTGAAAACCCAAAACTCTGCAAGATCTATATCCAGAAAAAAACATTGAAAACATCAAAAAAATTGGAATTTTATAAACGTGAGCTCACTAATATTCATAACCTCAAAGGTCCATGAAAAAATATACAACTAACTCCAACACATAAAAAAATAGGGGACCTATTTAGAGTGTAAAATAGGGGCATGTTATCCGAGGATAACACATAGTCTCTTACACCTCATATGTTATCTCTCCACCACACTCTTAAGATAATACCTAGTGGTGAAGGATGATTGAGGGGGAGTCATTAACTAGGTAAAGGATATGAGTACTTGTGGGATTTCTACATCAAGAAATATTATGGGTCATCCACCTCCCTATATTCAACAAAATAAGCTACATAGGTGAAGCTTCTCTACACCAATTTCTCATCTAGTAGGAAGAGTGAACTAAAATAACAAGAAGAGTACCAGACATGGAAATCTCTTGGAATATAAGTCTCATGGACTAAATTTCATCATCTATAGTTCACACTATAAGGGACTTTGAAGGATGTTTCATTACAAGAATAAAAGTAAAACATCCAATAAAAAGAGAAAAATTGAGATAAAAGGCATGAGGAGAGCTACATCAAAATCATCCCAAATTATAGGAATGAAGCAAATCCCTAAAGATGCGAATAGAATGGAAGAATTACATGTTTTTAAATAAATATAACTATGACAAAATAAAAATCCAATAACACAACCTCAAATATGGGATCAAAACTTTTGAAACTTTTGAAAGAAAAATAAAGTCCTAACAAGTGGATGTTATGAAGGAAAATATTTAAGAAATAAATAGGTAAAAGTTCCAAGATAAATGGATAGACACTTTGATAAGTAGATCATAGTGAAACAAGAAGGTAAATGTTAGGAATAAAACTAATGAGATGTATTGATACAACAATGGATTACAATATTAGGCATAAGCCTATATGATGACATGACAAGTTTCAAACTAAAATGAGGTATAGTGTACATTAATAATCTAACATTTCTCCTTAATGTGCACTATCCTAAAAAAAAATTCAACATTAGGTAACATTCCCCCTTAATGTTGACTTCATTAAAAGAACCCTATACATCCTCCTTTATTACATGATTTGGTCTAGGCTCGTGCTCTTTGCACTTGGCTCTCCAGCTATAAATAATGCTAGATAAACGGTGTATACATCTTAGTATCCTACCTCAAGGTCATCCACTTCCACGAGTCTGTTGCCACTGGGTCAGTTGTCTAAGTGCCTCATGGTCATCATGGGTGCCTCAGGGTCAGCCACTTTTGGGTCAGTTATCTCTGTAGGTCATCCTCAGAGGATTTTGCCTCTTGTAGGTCACTAACTAGATTCACCATGAATATAAAAATGGTGAACTCAATCTAGAAGGTGTCAGTATCTACCTAAAATGCACCTTAATACAAAATAATACGAGCCATAAAATACAATAAAATGAGCCATAGATCCAAATGTAGAGGAGAAAAATAAATAATAATAGAAGAGAATCTTCTAAAGTGTCTTTGTCTATAGTCTTCAAAAGTGGTAAGTTTCCTTATGGTAATCACCTCATCTTACCGGAATGCATGGGTAACCAGCCGTTGCATCCGCCAAGTGAGATAGAGGAGAATACTAGATACTAGGTTCACTTACATAGAGTGTCGGGTTCAACCAAAAATGCACTCTAGAATACAACAATATTTGAGCCTAAAAATAGCATAGCAAATAGTCTCAAAACTAAAAATGGACCCCACCATTAGGTCCGACTCAAAAAAATATTTCCAACGACTATATATAAGGCTATAGTCAAATCTGAATAAGTCCTCCATCCATGGGAAAAAAAATAGCATGCCTCTCTAGGCAGCAAAATAAACCTTAATAATATCATATTCTTGGAATTGCACTCTAGCGAAATAAAAAACAGACATCTCAATTTCCCTCGTAGGGGAATTAACATGGGCCATCTAGGCCTTTCAGTCTCCATGTGGAAAAAATCATAGAAAATAAGTGCCCCATGGTTTAAATAACTTTAAATTAATGAGCCATCCCTTATGGCCATAAATATTAATAAAATGCTCCCCAAAGTTCCCTTCCACTTTGAAGGAAATAAATATTTAAAAAACTAAAATACCTTTTAGTTTTAAATAAAGAGCCCCTTCCGCTTTCAAAAAATAATAATGGTCAAACTTTTAATAATGCCCCCTGCTTTGAAATAAATCATCCCCTTAAAGGCCTATCCTTTCTAACATATCCCTAAACATACTCCTTTATTACATGATTCGGTCTAGGCTCGTGCTCTTTGTGCTTGGATATTTAGCTATGAATAATGCTAGATCAACGGTGTATACATCTCGATCTGTTGCCATAGGGTCAACCACTTTCGTGGGTCTTATGCCTCTGGGTTAGTCGTCTAAGTTCCTCAGGGTCATTTTATGTGCCTTAGGGTTAGCCACTTCTAGTTCAGTTTCCTCTGTAGGTCATCCTCTAGGTATTTTTCCTCTCATAGATCATTGACTAGATTCACCATGAATATCATCCCCCCTCATGGTGAACTCAATCTAGAATGTGTCGGTCTCTGCCAAAAATACACCTTAATAGAAATAAAAATGAGCCATATGAGAGTGTCGGTCTCTTCTAAAAATGCATTCAATACAATAAAATGATTCATAGAAGCCAAATATGGAGGAGAATAAAAAGAAATAAGAGAATAGAATCTCCTAAAGTATCTTCGTCTGTAGTCTTCAGAAGTAGATCCAGAAAAATCCTTGAATAGAAGTCTAGGGTGTCTATGTCTATAGTCCCTAGAGTAGGTGTCCTTATGGTGACCTTCTCATCCTACCGAAATACATGGGTAACCAGCCGCTGCATCCGCTAGGTCTATAGAGAATGTGACTAGTTAGAAGGATCCCTTACAATTGCCTTGGGAGTGTCAAGTACAACCGAGAGTGCACTCCAAGGTACAAAAGTTTTAAGGCTAAGAAATGCAAATGAAACTACCTCAAAATTACAATTGAACATCACCAATGTGACCATAACAAAAAAACCTTTCCGATGACTATAAATACCCCTATACTTGAGTGTCAATGGGGCCTTTATCTTTTGAAACATGCATATGGGCTAAAAACAATGCCCAATAAAACTAAATTGTTTTTCCTCCCAAAGAATATTCCGAAAAATAATTTTAGAATAAATACAATATTTTAAAACTTCATTGCATGGGCTCATCATTAAATAACATTTCACTCTCTTATGATAGTAAATAAAAAATAGATAAAAACATTGAGGCATTTTGAGTAGTGAGCCCCCCACAACCACCACAATAAAAAAAATATGAGCCACTAAATAAAAAGGTCTACCCATTTCAATCAAAGGATAGTCCTATCCGTTGACTTTTAACAGACACTTCAGGAGATTCTATTCTCTTCTTTCTTCTTATTCTCCTACATATTTGGCTTCTATGACTCATTTTATTGTATTGAGTGCATTTTCGGTAGAGACCGACACTCTCATATGGTTCGTTTCTCTTTTCTATTAAGATGCATTTTTCAGCAAAGACCAACACCTTATAGATTGATTTCACCATGAGGGGGGATGATATTAATTGTGAATCTAGTTAGTGACCTATGAGAGGAAACATACCTAGAGGATGACCTACAGAGGCAATAGACACATAAGTGGTTGACCCTGAGGCACTTAGATGACTGACCCAGAGGCATAAGACCCATGGAAGTGGATGACCCTATGGCAACAGACCGAGATGTATACACCATTGATATAGCATTATTCATAGCTAAATAGCCAAACACAAAGAGCATGAGACTAGACTGAATCATGTAATAAAGGAGGAAGTTTAGGGTTCTTTTAGTGAAGTCAACATTAAGGGGGAATGTTACCTAATGTTGACTTGTTTTTTAGGATAGTGCACATTAAGGGGGAATGTTAGATTATTAATGTTCACTATACCTCAATTTAGTTTGACACTTGACATTCTCTTTGACACTTGTCATGTCATCATATAGGCTTATGCCTATATATTGTAATCCATTATTGTATCAATACATCTCATCAGTTTTATTCCTAACAACCAAGTCCAAGTTTTTTTAGAGTCATTTATGAGGCTAATTTTCATTATTTAAAGTGTTATAGGTTTGTGTTAATCCTCCTAAAACCACAATGCCATAGCTATGTTGGCAGATTTCTTATTGTTATGAAACATAAGGAGAACACTAGTAACTTCATGTAGATTTCTTCTGTCCATGGAGTTTCCTTATTGCCGCGAGCTGCCTCACGATGGTAAAAAAAATTTAGATTGTTTTGCACAGTTAGGGAGTGGACACGTCCATTTGTGATTTAGACTCTTCAATATTTTATCTGATTTCATGCACATTCCAACGACACTGAGATCGCCTGTGGATAGAACAACCAGACGTCTAGATCTCGAACACATAAAATATTATGGATACGAAGGCAAGAAATGATGCAATGCATCTACTGTCAATAGGGTTGCATCAAGATACAATGTTGGTTATTGTACATCATTGAACAAACCAGGTATCATGCCTTGCAATAATCTGAGTGTCGTTTACCCGTCATCCATATTGTGGATTTTTCAACGATAAACAAAATTGGAGTGCACAATACATTCTGCTTCGTTTACCCAATTTCTGGTATCATACCGGTGTGATTTCATTTGATTTGCAAATAAAAAATTAATGATCGTGTAATAAAGAAGGACTGCATGTGAGGTTTCTAGCAAAATTTTTGGTATTTTTTTTAATACGGTAGAAAATAGCGATGCCTGCAGAGATTCTGCATTATGAGCGATGCAGTGATCAAGCTCATAAATTATTTATGCTCGTGGGACCCAATGCATGTCAATGATGCAACAAGTGCTTCTGCCACCATTACCATATTTGGGTGTAGTGGGGATTTAGCTTTTCTGTTGGTGCAAAGCCAAAGTGTGAGATCTAGAGATCTCATTTTTCGATGTGGATCCATCACCATTACCGCAAGCATTAGCGTGATGAAAAAGACCCTGTGGAAAAAATAACCCTTTTTTTGGGTGGATTTAGTTCGACGATAAAATATTATCCAAATTCAGCTACCAGCCACGGTAACTTCAGTTGTTCCCTATAACTATGGTGAGTGACTGTTGATTAAATCTTGCAATCCGAGATCTGTTTCCTATGAAGACGTCAGTGTATCTTGCTGGAGAGTAGCATATTTCCATAGTGGAGTGTAGCTTGATATAATACCAATTTTTGGCTATGATAACATGGATATTTTTGTGTAATCTAGGGGCGAAATAGCATTGTTGTTGACACGATCAGTGATGTCATGAGTTGATATGTTGAGAAGTGTTGTGTTGGTGAGGAGAGAACAAACAAAATAATATTTTTTTTTTCAATGGAGGTGGATTCCTTCGCTTCTCTTCGAAAATTAAGAATGCTCTATTTTCTTGTATTCATAGAATATATATCAGGCTTTTATTTTTTATGATTTTTTATCCCTGTGTGAAGGTCGACCGACCAAACTAAAATAGGAATTATCAAATACATATAGGCAGGAAATAACAACACTGATTGTTGGATGATCGGACATTGCAATGGTGTGGCACAAGGACTTTTGGGTGTCATCAATAAGACATACTATTCGCAGGTGTCATGGAGTATTACTTCCAACTGGAGGAGTCAAAGGAGGAGGGAGTGCCCATTGTGGCTATCATGCAGGATTAGTACGCTTGGCATATAGTGATATCATGGAGAAATTTTTGACCACCGCCACGAAGGAGGAACAAAATTGTGGCACATAGCTCATACTGGTGATTAGCTGCTCAAAATAATACCACATGCTCTCGCATAGTAATTTTTGTTGGAGTGCAAGAGTAAATGTACTGGATCGTGGATGACAAAGGAGGATTTTAAGCCATTAAATATTTAGAGGCCCCAAAAGCATTAGTTTGCATTAATGCTTGCATTGGCTAGACGTGGGAGTGTTGAAGACATGTGGCCTCTACATATTTTACAAAAACATAGAGAATTATTCCTGCTTCTGGCATGAGGATATTATTTTGTGGACAACGTGTAAATAGCTCATTCCATTTAGCTCATTCTGATTGGTTGGGATCGGTAGTCCTCAGTGGAGGACATCTTCATTCAGATTGTTATGGTAGATCTAGTAGGCATGGAGAGGAATTTTTTTAATCTTGTTCTAGGACAATTGGTACCGCAAAGGAGATGACACGAATGATAATCACAAACATGGGAGAACAAGTCCACAACAAAGAAGCATTTTTCCTACTATTATTGTTAATTTTTTTTAATGTGGCCCTGTTGTCTTGGAGGCGCATCGTAGGAAGGCATTGTTGAGCTGGTGGAGCATATGGAAGACTTTGTAGAGTGAAATAAAATGTGGTGTGTCTAAACATTTTTTTATTGGAGTGTATGAAGGCTTGCGAAGGATTGAACTAATGAGATCAATGGTCATTGAGACCATTTTATGAGGAGGTGTAGTATGCACGTCAGAGGCTCATGGAGGTATAATGCCTCATGTGTATTATGCTTCCCATACCGGTGTGTCCACATTGTGATGTAAAAAAAAATAGGATGCTGCCAACTATGATGTCACGGTTGAGAGGGAATGGAGTAAAAAAGTGAGGAAGGAAAAAAAGAGAGAGGGAAATGGGGGGAGGGGGATTTCCACGATGGAAATCCCCCTCAAGCTCACAAGGGCAGAGAACGCCTGGAGCTCTGATACCAAATATTTGGAATAAATTTGATGAGATGTATTGATACAATGATGGATTACAATATATAGGCATAAGCCTATATGATGACATGACAAGTATCAAATAGAATGACAAGTATCAAACTAAACTGAGGCATAGTGCACATTAATAATCTAAAATTGGCAACCATTAATCTTTCAAAAGTCTGGTTTCTGATCCATTGTATATAATGGAGAGCATACTCCCTGTTTTGAAAAACAATATGAAAAATGAGGGGGTAAAAAAATAATTAGGGGAGGGAGAATTTCCATGAGGGAAATCCCCCTCAAGCTCACTAGGGCAAAGAATGCCTAGAGCTTTGATACCATATGTTAGTAATAAAACTGGTGATATGTATGACAAATTTCAAAGAGAATGACAAGTATCAAACTAAACTGAGGCATAGTGCGCATTAATAATCTAACAGTAGATATGAATAATGGTACACAAATTTCTAAGAAAAGTAGATAAACCAAAGCAATGTGCTATCACTGAGGAAAATATATATTGACTACCAAGAACACTTTAACTTGATTTAAAAAATGAGGTAGGTGATCCATTAAATATGAAGAGATGGAACTTGAAATAGCACCAACTTAGGACTAACAAAAGTAATGGCGATAAACATTTTCATTCAATTTTTAGAATCCCCATAAGAAGTATTTGAGAGGGTCATATCATTTAAAAACATTTTGAGGGCAATTATCCCTATTGTAAACTATATATAGTAGTAATCATAGCTATAAAATGTATTGACATGTTTGCATATACAAGTTTTGTAAGCTTTCCTTTTATTTATTTTTGTATAGTATTCAGACCCTAAGCGGCTTGTGGGCAATCAAACCCTTGCTTCTGGCATAATATTTTTAATGCTATTTACATACATATATATTGGATGCTTATATGTCTATTTTGGGTATCCATTATGGTTTGCATGCTCTAACACACCTATGTATGTGTGCATGTGTTTGTAGTCTTTACCTATTTTGAGTTTTACTTGCATATGTGTGTATATAAGAGATCTATATGTCTATTTTGAGTAGCCATCTATGGTTGTCATACCTTGAAACATCTCTTTATGCCTATGTATGATTGTAACTCTAATTTGGGATCATACATGTTGAGGAGAGGAAATGTTCATGCTAGCACATAATGTTTAGGTATATTATGCAGGAATATTTTATTTGATATTTAGTGCATCACCACCTTTTTTTAGTTTAGGTTTTTAGCTTCATTACATTTTTTTTATTTTATCGCTTGCATCTCTTTTACCCTTGATTTTAAAGTTTTTCTAAATATCACATCTCAAAAATAATTCAACTTTGTAAAACCTCTCAGAGGCCCTTTATTGAGCCAAATCCTACACTTTCAAAAGAGGCCTTGTTGTGTCTCTCCATGTGAGGTGTAATTGTCCCACCTCTCTTCCCTAGGATATTCAAATAGTACAACAATTTAATGGCATGCCCTATGAGACCCTAGTGATAGACCATTATTCTTGTAATTGTGACAATAAGTTAGGCCTAGACTTGGTGAAGGTCTACCCTTGCTTATTGAAGTTCCTCTCATTAACTTGATGAATCTACTCTAGAATAAACACCCAAAAGAAGCCATTATTTGAAGATATTAAATTGAGATTATGGTGAAGGCCTCAGTCTATTTGGTTGTAGAGAAAAAGCTACATTCACCTAGTTACTTTGTTCTAAACAAATGACCCAAAATTATCTTGATGAAAGACTTGCTATCGGGTTCTATACCACAAAGGTTGACAAGCGTTGCTACCACCATTCCATTAAAATAAGATTCACAATCCATAATATGGTTTCCCCAACACCACCACCCAAAATATTCCCTACCTAGAATGATAGAGGTTCATTATCACCTATTTTTTTGAATGAAGTATGGAAGGAGATATCCCAATTTGCTCTAAAATTCTTCACTTATTTCACTAGGGGGGATCTCACAACCTCCATTGAGCATCTAAACCATGTGGCAAGTCTATGTATGCTTCATAAAATATTAGAGAAAAATATAGCTCTAGGATTATTAGCAACCTCTTTTAAGGGAAGGTTCTAAGAATGGTATATTACATTCCAATCTAGTTCGATAGCCAAATGAGATTAACTCAACATTATATTTGTTGAAATATTAAGAGAGAAGGTATATGGGGCATCACTCATGAAATAGTTATCAATAATAAAGAGAGATTCCATAGATTCAATGGAATATTTCAACCTTAAAATTCATAAGTCCTAGCATAGAATACCTGAAGAGCTCTGGCCTCCCCCAAGTATGGAATTTATATACTATTTGAAAGCCTTGGGTTCTAAAATCTCACTAATGATTAAGGCCCAAGATAGAAACTCTCTACCATATTCCTATGGTATAGTAATTCAAGTTGGAAATAATTTAATTCATATTTGAAGGCTAGCACCTAGGCCTCGCATGCTCCTATATCTTATTATGCAACCCACTCACCAACCTACCTCGATTGCTTAGCCAATGAATTTTCAGTCAACCTCAATCTCACCTATGGTTATTTTTGCCCCGCAAACTCTAATCCCACCTACTCCAAAGGACTCAAAAAAGAAAGCATCACAAAATTTCTTCAATGATTACCAATGAAGTATTGGCCATGAGGAAGGAATGAAATACTTATAGGTACCCTTACCAAAAAAAAATTGAGACCTCTTGATGAGACTCTAAAATCTTCATGTAATGCAATTTTTAAATATTCTTTTCTACCACTTAACTATGGATTAAACTATAGTTTACAAATATGTTATTTAAAGCATAGTAGAAAGGAGGAATATAATTCTAAATTGAACAATATGCAACTATATATTTTTGTAGATAAAAATGTAAGCTTTAACATGTAATTAATGGATATTATGGCATGGAAAGAAATCTTGGCATTTTACAGGTCTAAAGCAGTATAGAACAACACTGAACAACATCGGACGATAAATCTAAAACAACATAAAATAGCCAACTTTTAGAACATAAGAACATGCACCAAATGTAGTTTTACATAGTTAGCACCGAACTTCATATGCCCAACATAATGACATCAACATCAAACATAATGATGTTAGCACCAGATATGGTAACATGGAAGCAAAAAATAAAATCATTTGGGTTGAATCTAAACTAGTTAGATTGGATTCCAACCAATTTAGTTATCTTATTTATACAAAGTTGGTTGTATTTATTTCCAACCAACATTATTGTCATTTTATTTGTATGGAGTTGGTTGGATTTATTTCCAACCAACATTGTTGTCTTCTTCTTTGTATGGAATTGGTTGGATTTGTTTCCAATCAATTCAAATTATGAATCTTTTACATTAGTAAGTTGTTGGAAGTTTATTTCATATGACCTCTCTATAAAAGAGGTATAATGCTTTATAGATAAAGTGAGTGAACAAGGATGGGACCAAAAAATGAAGAAGACGAAAAGGATGGATGTATGAGTTGAAGGTCATTGTAAAAGAGTAATTTTATCTCTTTCTTAATAAGAATATGTTTACATCCTTTTCTCACTTGTATATATGTTTAATGTTATTTTGAATTAATATTTACTTTGCATGTATATATGTTTAATGTTATTATGAATTAAGATTTACTTTTCATTGGGGTAAGGAGTAAGGGCCCACTCCATTAATCCAATGGAAACTACTATATTTGTAGATATATTCATAAAGTAATTAAGAAATTTCTATTTCTTTTGTATATTGTTTTTATTTTTATTGGAACCAACAATTATATTCAGTAAAAAATAAGAGAGGTTACAATAAAAAAGGAGCTAGAAAAATCACAACTCGGGGTGCAAGGCCATCCAAACAATCAACATCATAGAGACCTGAGGCCAAAAACAAAAACATCCCCTAAAAGGGTGAATAAAAAGAATAACTAAACAAAGGGAGCCACTCAAAGAGGATACCGATCCCTACTGTGGGCATTGATAGAACAACCTGATGCTAGAAAATAGCACCCTGCTATGTTGAGGCCTCAAAGAAATAAAGGGATATTAATGTGGAAGGAGGTTAGGTGAAGCCATGTTGAAAGTACATGGAGCCTCACACTAGAACCTGACAAGATTTATCAACTGTGCCAACTCATGAGTCAACTTGGAAGCCTGCAAATGGAGTTGAACAGTAATAGCATAAAATATTGTAATTTTTTTATGTAAGGAAAACTAACTAGAAATTGAATCTCCATAATAGACAGCAGCATTCCTAGCTTTCCAAATTTGAAATAAAATAATAGCATTAAAGAAATTCCACAGAGCAAAAATATAGGTAGACAACTGTTATCTCCAAAAAATATCATCTGCCATCTAAACAATTTAGGATGAAAGGCTTGAACAATGAGTGAATCCAGGACCAAGCAGACTGAGCATGAGAGAAAAACCAAAAAATATGTTTGAAAGTCTCAAAACAACCACAAGTTGGACACTTAGTATTAGGAAGACTAGCCCTACTAAGTCGCTCTCCCATAGGAATCCCTTTATAAATAAGATACCAGAGAAAAAAGGTAATATCGGGTTCAATTTTAGACTGCCAAATATGGTTTAGATGAGCAATCTAAGTATAGGAGGTAGAATGAGTCTACCATATCTCATTAAGTTTATCAAAACCAAGGGAAAAAGGACTAAGAAGTTAATAAATCAAGGAAGAAGAGAAGTTCTTGAAAGGAGTATCCACATTCCAGCACCAATATCTCCACCAAGCACTTGGGGTTGAAGACCAAGCTTATGAAGCATGACATCAGGTATGAGCTCTTGAATCTTAAGAATAAGATCTAAATTCTGAAGATTAAATTTTTGTTTGAGATCAAACCAAGGAATCTAGTCTCGAGAGTGCACTAAATCATTAATATAGTAGAGGCCCTTACGAAAAAACCTCAAAGCTTTAATCCCTGGAATATCATCAAGAACTGAAGATTTAGATAGAATAGGATACCACCAGATATTATGAGAATTGAATTAAATACCGTTATGAAAAATATCACAAATCTAATGAATATGAGGTTTGACCACCTCAGAATCTCACCAAATACTTTTAACAACAAAGTAACCCTAAATATTAACTAGATCAAAAGTAATGATGAGAGTATGGAGACCAATATTAACCTAAGATTTATGCCCATAAGGTAGCCCTAAAGAAATACAATGTTGAATCAAAGCCTTCCAAGCTTTAGGACCTTTAATAGCTTTAACCACCCACTTAGCACACAAAGAAATGCTTTACCTATAAATATCAATGATGCCCATTCCACCCTTATCAGTAGGTGTGCAACAAATATCCCAAGAAACTTGATGAAAACCACATGAATTCTTCACCTTGTCCCAAATAAAATCCCTAAGGAGACTTCCCAACTTATTATAATAATTCTTATAGGGGACCAATAGGAAGAGTAATAAACATGGGTGGAAGCAAGAATATTTGTGTAAACCTAAAACTTACCGGTAAGAGAAAGGGGATGTGAGGTCCAACAAGAAATATTCTTTTCAATTCTATCAATGACATACTACCAAAGTTCAAAGGGTGAGCTATCAAAATCAAAGGGGATTCCTAAGAACTTAAAATGCTCACCCCTTTGAATCCAATGCCATGAAAAATTTCTAAGCCAAGAAGGCATAGAAGAAGAAGCAAGGCGGAAACAAAGGGACTTAGACCATTTGATGTTGGATCCCGAGGCCTTACAAAAAGTGTCTAAACAAACCAAAGTAGTTGAAACTAAAACCTCATCCTCATTGATAGTGAGAAAAGAATCATCTACAAAGTGCCCATTAATAATTTGGGTGGACATATCAAGAAAAAGAATACCTTTGATCAACCCCTTAGATGCTTGATTGGCAAGAATATAACCAAAATCTCTAGCAGTAAGGATGTAAAGTGAGGGGGTTAAAGGACAGACCTGGAAAATGGAATGAAACAAACCAAAATACTTTTATTTAAGTCCATTAATATTAAGACAAGCTGAAGCATAAAAAAACAATATACTGATAGCCCTGATAAAAAAGAGGCCAAAACCGAGATCTTGGAGCATGGCAAGAATGAAAGGCCACTCAATACAATCATAAGATTTCTCAAAGTATTGTTTAAGGAAAGGGGCTTTTGACCAAAGATACGAGCCCATTCTAAACCTTCCCATATAGAAATAATATTATCCAAGATGTAACTCCCTTTAATGTAGCTCGTTTTCTCTGGTCTAATAATCATAGGAAGAATGTTACGAATATAGAGAGTTAAAGCTTTAGCCAAAATATTGTAAGAGACATTAAGCAGAGTTATAGGTCACCAACTAGTGATAAGATCAGGATTACCTACTTTAGGAATAAATTTAATGTTTCCACGATTGATAATATTACCTAGAGAATTATTGGCTAACACTTCATTGTAGACATTGAGCAGATCAAGCCCAGTAAACTTCCAAGTGGCTTTATAAAATTCACATGGAAAGCCATCAAGACCAGGGGACTTGTCATCTAACATAGTCATAAGATCATTATGAAGCTCATCAAGTGAAAGAGGAGCCTCACAAAGAAGTTTGTCATAAGCAAACAACTTAGTAGGAAAAACATCATTATACTATTGGAGTGTCATCTGATATTCTAGATAATCCTGTTGAGCTTGAAAAACAAGCTTGTAATGATCCACAAAGGCTAAAGCATACCATGAGATACTTTAATAGCCTTTATCTAAATACTGGCCTACTTGGAATGAAGAGACTTAAAATAAGCTTTGGATGGGCAATCACCAACCCTCAACCAGTGAGAACGAGCTCGAATCTGAGCCCCCCTAGCTTCATGTCGTTCATGGACTATAAGCTGGTGGTGAAGACCAAAAACCCTAGTTTGCAAATGTCGATCATACGGATCATTTTCCAGCAATCGTAAATTTCATTGATACTCCTTTGTAATAGCCAAATGAGCACATTTTCTTTGTTGCAATAAATTAAGTATTCAAATAAAATTGCTTGCTTAGAAAATTAAATTGGTGACCACTCCACTCAATCTGAAAGGATATTGGAAAATGATCTGATAATAGGAATTGATCCCAAATTGTCATAATATTTTTATTGATGGAGGAGATTAAAAAACATTGTTGCTCTAACATCATAACTCGATCAAGGTGCTTGCAAAATCTATCATTTTGTTGGCATTTTTGCCACATTGTTTTGATTCGTGATTATTCATGCATTAATTGTTAAAGTTCTCATTCCTCTGTGTTTCTCTGCGAGTTTTGATCCCAAAACAGCTAAGTCCGAAGACTGTCGCGATATCGCGACCGAAAACAACATGGAGAGCACAGGTTAAAAATCGTCGCGATATCGCGACATGTCACGTTATCGCGGGTCTTTTGAGGAGAGAGAAGCCAAAGTCAAAAAATGTCGCGATATCGCGACGTGTTCCGAAATCGTGGTCAAAGTGGTCAACGGAGGCAGAGCGATGAAATTGTCGCGAAATCGTGACATAATTGAGCAAAGGGCAATGACAATGAACCTTGTCGTGATTTCACGACAGAAAAATGAACAAGGGCCAGAATGTAAAAATCGTCGCGATATCGCGACATGTCGCATTATCGCGGTCAAGTTGAAGAAAACGCATAAGGCATGAAAGGCGTCGCGATTTCGCGACATTTTTGAAGATGAGACCAAGCAAGAGCAAGACGTCGCGATTTCACGATAGAAAGCAGCAACAGTAGAGGAAGCAAGGAAACGTCGCGATTTCGTGACATATTGTGGAGAAAAGCTAAATAGACAAGAAATGTCGCGATTTCGCGACATGTCTTGTTTTCATGATGTGAAAGCTCAGAAAGAACAAAATGGTACGGAACGTCGTGATTTCGTGACATGTTCCATTTTTGCTACCTGCAAGAGGATGAAGGCCAAGGAAGAGAAGAATTGTCGTGATTTCGTGACATGGTGACGTTTTCGCGACTTGGAGGAGTGAAGAAGGTAGATGAAAGAACATGTTGCGATTTCGCTACATGTTGAGGAAAGAAGTCCCAACAAAGGAGAATGTCACGATTTCACGACGTATCAGGAAGATAAAGCCGAAGAGAGAAAGATGTAGCGAAATCATGACTTGTCGCATTTTCACGGTTTGAAATAGTGCAAGGACAATATGAGGAAAGAACGTCGTGATTTCACGACAGGTCATAGTTTCATGAGAACAAGGCAGAGAAGGAGCAGAATAGTAAGGAACGTCGCGATTTTGCGATGCATCACGTTTTCGTGACCTCAGGTGAAAAAAGAGAACAAAGAGCCGAATACGTCACGATTTCGCGACATGGTTGATTTTCGCGATCCAAAATGGCAAAAGCATACGAAAGAGAAATATGTCACGATTTCGTGACATGTCGCGTTTTTGCGACCTGTCACAGTTTCGTGCCAGAAAGCAGTTCAAATGGCCCGATGCAGCATTGCGATTTCCAAGGATTAAAAGCACTCCAGAATTGAATGTTTTGCTGCTTTCCAATGCGTGCAAGGTAGAACAACGTGCTCAGGCCTGTAGTTTTCGAAGCCACTAGAATTGAAGATGCCTCCATTATTCAAAGCTTCTGTTCATGATTTTCTAACGGTCCAAGCATGCTCCGAGGATGACCATTTAATGAAGACGACTAGTTCCTTATTTCATTTAATTTCTGGTTTCTCCGAGGCTGGTTTAAGGGGATCATTTCCTTATTGCTACTGCATATTTTGTAGATCTCGAGGAGGTCCATTTCATGTTTTAAATGCTACAAAGAGGCAAGACCTCTATAAATATCAATGTATATCTTAGAAAGAGACATCGAGAGAGAGACTTTTGCTGAAACACTTTTCAAGTTCTTTGCATGAATGAAAGATATTTGGCCTCTAGTTTTGCAAGCAACGTTCTATGTGTTTTCCCTTCTATCTTACGCATTCCTCATTTATGCTCGTATTCCTTATCTGCTGCTTAATTTGAATTCTGCATCTGAGTTTAAATATTGCTAGTGAGGAAGTGAGTTCTGGAATGCAATTCTGAAGGTTATCTGTGCAAGGTTGTAAGTGAATTATGTCGTTGTCTTCTATTATATGTTGTTAGTGTGCTTAAAGTTATCATCTGCTAATCTTTCCCGATCTGAAAAATTTGGCTTGTGGCTATAATTTCTCATTTCTTTCTACATATTTCCAATTCCTTTCCTGCAACTTTAGTCTGAAATCAAGCTTAGGTTTAGTAAGGGAACCAACCCTCTCTGGAGATTGGTCTGGGAGACATTTCTTTCTCCTAGCCTTTCAATGTTGGCCGGGTCTAGGGTGCATTTATTTTAAAATCCTTTCCTATGGCAGATTCGTGACCAACAATTTTTGGCACGCCCAATGGGATAGACTGTTTCTATCTCAGAGAGATCCAACAGTATTGAGGGTTTAATGTTCACCTTCATGCCGTATAGTTAGAACATTTGGTGACTCTACAGTACCTAAAAATCTCTGAACGTGGATACAGTGAAAGCTGTACTTCATGATCACGAGATCAAAATCCAAAAAAGTTGAAAATCTTGTTGAGTTTTTTGAACTTGACAGCACAAAAAGAGGTGAACACTCTAGGT
Source organism: Wollemia nobilis (assembly GCA_028583015.1). Taxonomy (NCBI): domain Eukaryota; kingdom Viridiplantae; phylum Streptophyta; class Pinopsida; order Araucariales; family Araucariaceae; genus Wollemia; species Wollemia nobilis. The sequence goes on from JAQPPZ010002631.1 coordinate 522,037, forward strand.
TGGTTTCTCCATCGCTCGCATCATCTGCCATATCCACAAATATCCCTGGTATTGTTGCTAGTTTTCCATCTTCTCAGACACATCCACTAGTCCCAATGGCCCAGTATCCTCAACCCAGGCAGTTTTCAGCATGGAATGGTTCAGGAGCCTTGAATTTGTAGGCTCAAAATCCAGTTCCTCAGGCTGCTTTGAAAGCCTTGCCAACCTATGATGGTACTGGTAAGACTGCATATGAACATATTCATGATATAGCTTCTTTGGCAGCCATTCATGATATAACAGATGAAGATGTGATGGTGAAGTTATTAGTACTATCCTTGAGAGGAAAATTGTTGTACTGGTACCGATCTCTGCAACCTGGCACTATTGCATCATGGGATCAGCTAGGAGAACTATTAGTTAAGAATTTTCATGAACAGGCTGATCCATTTTCTTTGCTGCATCAGTTTAACGCAATTCAGAGGCACCCGTAGGAGGCGATAGCAGATTTCAATGTTTGATTTACCAGAAGCTGGCAACGAGTGCTTGAAGGTCTTTGCCCTACCCCTGAGCAAGCTACCTTCTACTATCTTTGAGCGTTCAACACAGACATTGGTTTGGCGATCAGGCAGTCCAATGTGATGACCTTCTCAAAACTGTTCGAACAAGCACAAAAGGCGGAGGCAGACTTGATTGCAATCGGTAGGCTTCCTCCAAAGGTAGCAATGCCCATTTTACCTGATATTCCATAGCATTTATATCCTAGTTCCTTTTCGCAATCTATGTCTTCTATGTATCCTGTTCCATCATGGAGCTCCAGTGCACCTCAGATTGCACCCATCCCAGTTCCTCAGCTCCCTACTTCAGCAAATCCCCAGTTGCCTGCACCCAGTATTCTGCCATTCCCCGCTTCCACTTCATTCCCAACATTACCAGCACCGCTAGCACCTTTGCCCTTACCAGCACCTCCTGCACCTGTAAATCCTGATCCTTATACAACACTCTTGCAAGAGGTAAAATATGCTAATTCTACAATAAGAACAATGGGCAATAAGATCACACTGATTGAAAGGAAGCAAGCTGAGCGAGATTTCCAGCCTAGGAGATTTCAGCCTCCATCGATTACTAGAGAACAAGCTGCTTCAACAAGCAAAGCACCCGAGAAGAACCTGATTGTTTTGGCAAATGAAGATGCAGAAAGAACATATTGGTGTTCAACATGTAATGATCCACATGGTGAAGATACTTGCATGGTTCATTTGAATTATGTGCAGACCTTGGCCACTAGTTCTTTGGGAGGGCAAGTCAACATGATCTCTGAGATAGGTCATAGCTTAATGGTTCCATCCGAAGAACAAGTTTCAGTTCTCACAAGGACTGGAAAGAAGCCTGTCACAGTAGATCCTGCTGAGCTAGAGCCATTAAAAGTACCAGCTGATTTGAGAAAACAAGTAACAACTCCTGTGCCAGTATCAAAGCTAGATGCACCTATTTTACCAAAAGATCCTGTTCCACACAGAGTACAAGAAAAAGCTGTAGCTACACAGGCAAGATCGAAAGCAGAGGAACAAGCAAAAGAAAAGCTGAAGTACCCATCATTGACCAAAAGGTTGAGAGTAGAAGCCACTCAACAGTATCAGAGCAGATATGATCCCCCCATTGAAAAGAAGGAATCTGCTGTAGTTGCATACAACATTGTTGAAGAATTGAAGAAGATCCCAGCAAAGGTTAGTCTGTATGATGCATTACAATTGCCTAGACAGGTAGATTTATTACAAGAATCTTTGAAATCTATGAAGGATAGTGAGAAGAGCCCTACCCAGACAATTTATGCTCAAGCATTAACCACCTCAATCATTGGTAAGAATAGACCACCCCCATTTTATCTGTCACTTCAAATGGAGGGTTGGATCGTGCATAACTGCATGATTGATTTCGGTGCCGCTACAACTGTCATGCCAAAGGCAGTTTGCGAAGTTATGGGTATGGAATACACACGAAGTAGCCCTGGAGTCTTGCAGTTAGATGGTACTCCTATGAAAATAGTAGGGGTAATCAAGGATGTCTCGATTATTTTACACAGTATGCCTCAGATTACAGTCATTCAGGAGATAGTTGTGGTTGATCTAGAACCGTATTTCAGTATGTGCTTATCAAGAGAATTTACTGCAAAGTTGGGGGGCTATCTTTCACTGGATTATTCTCACTTGGAGATCCCTTTTAAAGGAAAGAGAATCCGAATTCATAATGAAAAACCTTCCTCTTTTCATATTGAAAGGTTGGATGAAGCAGGAAAGACCATGCAGTCTGTCAACATGCTTACCGATGAGTTAGAAGGTTCTGATTTGATGAATGAGGTTTTGGATGAGCTTCAGTTGGAAGACGGGTTTTCCATGCTTGATTTCAATGCTATGCTGGAGACTAAAATCGGTTGTTATTCTATCACAAAGCCCGAGGATGGCGCAATGCAGGAACTTCTTAACCAAGATGATCAGAGCTCTATCCCCGATCAATTATGGAAGTTGTATTTTGATGGGGCAAGATGCAAGAACGGTGCAGGAGCAGGTATTGTTCTGATTTCTCCCTCTGGTTTACAAAGAACATATTCATACCGTCTCACTTGGAATTGTACTAACAATGCCATCGAGTACGAAGCATTATGCCTAGGCTTGAAAAAGGCAAGAAAATTGGGAATTGAACAGTTGCAAATTTTTGGTGATTCTGAGTTGATTGTAAACCAAGTAACAAACAGGTGTGTGTCCAAGCAACATTATCTCAAAGCATACCGCAATCAAGTTTGGGACCTGTTTGAGTCTTTCACAGCTCTGAGTATTCAAGCCATTTCACGAGAGCTGAATAAGCATGCTGATCTTCTAGCATCTCTTGGAGCAAATTTTTCTCCCATTGAGCAGGTAGTAAAGAAACCAAAGACTGTAAGAATGGTGTACAAGCCTAGTGTCCCAGACAAAGATACTTTCTGGCAAGTCTTCGAGAGTGATGAGAAAATTGTTAACTTTTTGATTCAAGAAGCTGCCACTATCAAAGGAAGAACCTTGGAGCATGAAGAAACCGATGGTCTGATTCAGTTACGAAATAATCATATTTTGAAAGGTCTTATCACTCTAGAAAGTTTGTTTGATCAGCATGATCGGTCCAAGAAACATCGGATTGAGATCGATAAGGAGTATATGGAGCTGCAGTTGGAACCCAACAAGGTCATTAAGATTGGGACTGATTCTACTCCTGATGAATTGCAAGAGATTAGGCAACTGTGTCAAGAATTTTTTGATATTGTGGCCTGGACTTACGAGGATTTGAGGGGATATGACAAACAGATTATTCAGCATACTATTGAGTTGGAGGAAGGAGTTAAACCCTTCAGGCAAAAGCAGCGACCAGTGAATCCAAAGATTGAGACTCTCATGAGGGCCGAACTTGTGAAAATGTTGCAGGCCAAGATTATATACCTAGTTAAGCACTCAACTTGGGTCGCTAATCTGGTTTCGGTTCGAAAGAAAAATGGAGACATACGACTGTGTGTAGATTTTTGAAACTTGAACCACGCATCTCTGAAAGATCACTACCCCTTGCCTCGCATTGATCAGATACTTCATGTTGTTGCTGGGGCTCAGCGTTTCTCACTGCTAGATGGTTTCTCTGGATATAACCAGATTTGGGTTAGAGATGAGGACCAATACAAAACTGCATTCACAACCAAGTGGGGCACTTTTGCTTATCAGCGCATGCCTTTCGGATTGTCCAATGTTGGGGCCACATTCCAGAGAGCCATGGACATTGCATTCGAGGAGCTTTTGAACAAGATTATTGTCATCTATCTTGATGATATGACCATCTTTTCACATAAACGGGAGGATCACTATGCTCATCTGAGGCAAATATTTGGAAAATGTAGAGAGTTTGGTATTTCCATTAATCCAAAGAAGTCAGTTTTTGCAGTGAAGGAAGGTAAACTCTTGGGGCATGTTATTTCAGAATATGGTTTGGCAATTGATCCATCTCGGGTCGAAGCATTGAAGAAACTGTCGCTCCCTGCCAATAAGAAAGAGCTGCAGTCTTTCTTCGGGCAGATTAATTTTATCAGGAAGTTCATTTTTGACTTTGCCCAGGTTGTAAAGCCCATGACTGAGTTGTTGAAGAAAGACATAGAATTTAAGTGGACGACTCAGAGGAAGGAGGCATTCCAGGAGATTAAGGACAGAATAGCGTAGGCTCCTGTATTAATTAATCCTGACTATTCAAAAGATTTCATTCTGTATGCAGTTGGAGAAGATGAGAGCTATGCCGCAGTACTCACAAAGAAAGGAGATGATGGGAATGAAAGGCCCATTGCTTTCCTTAGTCAGGTTATCTTACCTCATGAGGCAAAATATAATTTCATTGAAAAATAGGTATATGCTGTCATGAAGTCTCTTAAGAAATTCAAGCATTTTATATCTCAGAGTAAGACAGTCATCTATGTTATACATCCAGATGTAAGGAATTTCATCATTCAGGGTGAGATGGGTGATAAACGCACTAGTTGGGTCACCAAAATTCAAGAATTTGATGTTGAGATTCATCCGACCAAGCTGGTGCGGGGTAAGGCCTTATGCCAGCACTTAGCAAAGACTACAGCATATGGGATAGTTGATTATCAAGCAGATGATCTTGCTGGAGATAGGAATCTGGTGAACCTCTTAGTACAAGGACAAGATTGGGCTGAGGACCTGATTAACTATTTCACAACTGGCAGATGCCCTTCACAGTTAGATGCCTCACAACGGAGAAGGTTTCGCCTGCAAGCTCTCAGGTATGTGTTGCTGCCCGAAGGATTGTTTTTCAAGAATATCGATGGCGTTATTTTAAGGTGTGTCAAGGAATCAAAGAAGGCTAGACTCCTGGAGGAGTTTCATTCTGGCATATCAGGAGGACACTATGCAGGTAGACCAATGGCTTTGAAAATTATTTGGGCTGGTTACTATTGGCCAACTTTGTTCACAGATGCTTTCAGGATTGCTCAAGCATGTGACAGATGTCAGAGGTATACAGGAAGGGTCAGGAATGCATCATTGCCCCTGCATCCAATTCAGGTTGAAGCACCTTTCCAGTAGTGGGGATTGGACTTTATTGGGATCATTGATCCGAATTCTTCAGCTGGACACAAGTATATCTTGACAGCTACAGATTATTTCACGAGATGGTCTGAGGCTATTCCAACCAAGGTTGCAAATCAAGAAGTGGTGATCTCTTTCATCGAAGGACTGATCACACGTTTTGGCATTCCTGATGCTATTATCACAGATAATGGAACTCCATTCATTGGAGCTGAGCTAGCAGAATTTGCAAACAAATATGGTGTTTTCCTGAAGACATCCTCTAACTATTACCCTCAGGGGAATGGCTTGGTAGAGTCTACAAACAAGAACTTGCTATGGATTTTGAAGAGATCCCTGGGAGATAACAAGAGATCATGGCACCTTATGCTAAATCAAGCCTTATGGGCAGATAGGATTTCGATCAAGAAGTCTATCAAGACTTCACCATATGCCCTGGTATATGGAAAAGAGGCAAGGTTGCCTGTTCATCTAGAATTACCAGTTTTGCAACAGTTGTAGGGATTTCAGGATGATGAAGCAGATATAGATCCCATGGATATGCGGTTGGCTCAGTTGTTGCAGTTGGAAGAGCAATGTTCTTTGGCCTATGAGGAATTTTCTAAGCATACACAGGTTATTTCAAAATGGTTCCATAAAAATTTCGTTGATCGACCACTTAAGGTAGGTGATTTGGTCCTGAAATGGAATGAAAAGAAAGCCAAGCCAGGAATGCACAAGAAGTTTGATGCTCTATGGGAGGGACCATTTTGCATTGTCAGTCGTTGGTGCAGACAAATTCGTTTCATCTGGAAGAGTTGGATGGTAGCCCACTTCCTATTTCAGTGAACGGCTTTCATCTAAAAGCCTACACTCCATGAAGTATGGGTCCAGTATTACCTTGTACAGTTATTTTGCTTTTGTAAAAAAAAAAGGACAAAAAAAAAGAAAAAAAAAAGATTTGTTGAATTTCCTCTGTCAACTTCGGCTCTTTTTGCATGCGAGCCCGCAGGTACGTTTATTTCTTTCTTTTTTCTCTCTTCCTTCCCAGTAGCTAGTGGCTTTTGTTAATTTCTTCCTTCCCCTTCCTTCTTTCATTCCCTTCCTCACTCATTCTTTCTTCTGTCGTCTGTAATTAAGCCACTACTATTGTTTCTTTTTCCCCCTCTAACATTCCCGCTTCTTTCTTTCCCTTTTCTTCTAATCCTTGTTTTCTTTTCAGCATTTATCTGCAGTTCATACCGCATTTTCCACTCTCATTTACCTTCATTTCATTATCCATTTTTGTTTCATTACTGCAGTCAGTAACTCAGTAGCTCCTCCTCCGTTGTTGTATCTCTACCGCTACACTCCTTCCATTCCCACCATTCCATCCTTTACTATTTCCATTCCATAGTCCTCACTCCGCTCATTCCGTTCATTTCCATTTTGCAACCCTAGTGCTTTCATCACTGTCATGAAGATCCTTTTCCAGCACTTGGTGAGCTAAGCCAGATACAGATTTATTTGAGTTTTCAGTAAGTCAGCAAGAGTTGTTGCAGCAGTCTACAGAGATGTTCTCTATCAGTCAGCACTTCCTTTCCTGCTTCTCATGTTTTTCTTGACTCTGTTGCCCAATGGATTCAGGCCTGGGATTCGTGCATACAGCAGAACTGTATACCCCGCGAGCCGCCAAGAATGTTGGCATTTTTGCCACATTGTTTTGATTCGTGATTATTCATGCATTAATTGTTAAAGTTCTCATTCCTCTGTGTTTCTCTGCGAGTTTTGATCCCAAAATAGCTAAGTCCAAAGACTGTCGCGATATCGCGACCAAAAATAGCATGGAGAGCACGGGTTAAAAATTGTCGCGATATCGCGACATGTCGCGTTATCGCGGGTCTTTTGAGGAGAGAGAAGCCAAAGTCAAAAAATGTCGCGATATCGCGACATGTTCTGAAATCGTGGTCAAAGTGGTCAACGGAGGCAGAGCAGTAGAAATTGTCGCGAAATCGTGACATAATTGAGCAAAGGGCAATGACAATGAACCTTGTCGTGATTTCGTGACAGAAAAATGAACAAGGGCCCGAATGTAAAAATCGTCGCGATATCGCGACATGTCGCATTATCGCGGTCAAGTTGAAGAAAAAGCATAAGGCATGAAAGGCGTCGCGATTTCGCGACATTTTTGAAGATGAGACCAAGCAAGAGCAAGACGTCGCGATTTCATGACAGAATAGAGGAAGCAAGGAAACGTCGCGATTTCGCGACATATTGTGGAGAAAAGCTAAATAGACAAGAAATGTCGCGATTTCGTGACATGTCTTGTTTTCGCGATGTGACAGCTCAGAAAGAACAAAATGGTACGGAACGTCGCGATTTCGCGACATGTTCCATTTTCGCTACCTACAAGAGGATGAAGGCCAAGGAAGATAAGAATTGTCGCGATTTCGCGACATGGTGACGTTTTCGTGACTTGGAGGGTTGAAGAAGGTAGATGAAAGAACATGTTGCGATTTCGCTACATGTTGAGGAAAGAAGTCCCAACAAAGGAGAATGTCACGATTTCACGACGTATCAGGAAGATAAAGCCGAAGAGAGAAAGATGTAGCGAAATCGTGACTTGTCACGTTTTCGCGGTTTGAAACAGCGCAAGGACAATATGAGGAAAGAACGTCATGATTTCACGATAGGTCATAGTTTCACGAGAACAAGGCAGAGAAGGAGTAGAATAGTAAGGAACGTCGCGATTTCGCGACGCGTCACGTTTTCGTGACCTCAGGTGAAAAAAGAGAACAAAGAGCCGAATACATCGCGATTTCGCGACATGGTTGATTTTCGTGATCCAAAATGGCAAAAGCATACGGAAGAGAAATATGTCACGATTTCATGACATGTCACGTTTTTGCGACCTGTCATAGTTTCGCGCTAGATAGCAATTCAAACGGCCCGATGTAGCATTGCGATTTCCAAGGATTAAAAGCACTCCAGAATTGAATGTTTTGCTGCTTTCCAATGCGTGCAAGGTAGAACAACGTGCTCAGGCCTGTAGTTTTTGAAGCCACTAGAATTGAAGATGCCTCCATTATTCAAAGCTTTTGTTCGTGATTTTCTAATGGTCCAAGCATGCTCCGAGGATGACCATTTAATGAAGACGACCGGTTCCTTGTTTCATTTAATTTTTGGTTTCTCCGAGGCTGGTTTAAGGGGATCATTTCCTTATTGCTGCTGCATATTTTGTAGATCTCGAGGAGGTCCGTTTCATGTTTTAAATGCTACAAAGAGGCAAGACCTCTATAAATATCAATGTATATCTCAGAAAGAGACATCGAGAGAGAGACTTTTGCTGAAACACTTTTCAAGTTCTTTGCATGAATGAAAGATATTTGGCCTCTGGTTTTGCAAGCAACGTTCTATGTGTTTTCCCTTCTATCTTATGCATTCCTCATTTACGCTCGTATTTCTTATCTGCTGCTTAATTTGAATTTTGCATCTGAGTTTAAATATTGCTAGTGAGGAAGTGAGTTCTGGAATGCAATTCTGAAGGTTATCTGTGCAAGGTTGTAAGTGAATTATGTCGTTGTCTTCTGTTATATGTTGTTAGTGTGCTTAAAGTTATCTGTTGCTAATCTTTCCCGATCTGACGAATTTGGCTTGTGGCTATATTTCTCATTTCTTTCTGCACATTTCCAATTCCTTTCCTGCAACTTTAGTCTAAAATCAAGCTTAGGTTTAGTAAGGGAACCAGCCCTCTCTGGAGATTGGTCTGGGGGACATTTCTTTCTCCCAGCCTTTCAATGTTGGCCGGGTCTAGGGTGCATTTATTTTAAAATCCTTTCCTGTGGCAGATTCGTGACCAACACATTTCTTGCACAAAAATTTGACCATGTGAACCAGGATGGAGACATGCAATTACGTTGACAAAAAAGGGAATCAAAAATACCCCATCTGCATTTAAGAAAAAACCAAGCTTCACACTCTCCAACACACCAGCGCATAGAGAGATGACCAAATTTATCTTCAACATGTTCAACCATATTAAAATCACCATAAAAAATCCATATGCCATCGGCAGGTGATCATCCAAGTAGCACCAAAGGGTAGAGATAATAGACCCATTATTAGGTGCATAAATATTGACAATACCCATGGTGTTTCCATTAATATTCAACAAAATCCATACCAAATTATGAGAAGGATCCTCGCCAGATCCAATCAGACAATCCTCAAGTTTGTACGAGATAGAAATAGAAGCACCACCCCGACCATCTTCATGGTGAGTAGTGAAGTGCATAAAAGAACCTGCAATATAGTTGAGAGAAACATCTAATAAAAAACCAAAAATATTAACTTCTTGTAAACAAATAACATCAACATGACCAATACTTTGCAGAGTAGATCGAACAAAAAATTTTCTTGAGGACTTTGTAAGTCCTCGAAAATTCCACAAAAGGAAATTTATGGAGGAGGAATATCCATGGAGTCATCTCCCATAGGGCTTCCCCCACTATCAGCCAACATAGAACGATTATTAAATGCAGAAGTCTAAGAAGGTTGAAGTAAATCACCAACAAATGAGGGACTTCTCACACTATCGATCAGTACTGAAAACCTATTAAATAAAGAGGTATGAGAAGATTGAAATATATCACCAAGAGTTGAAATATGATGCTTAGCCTCTTGGCTTCCCATCGATGATGATGAGCCATCCTGATATGGACTACGTGAACACTTGGAGGGTGGAGGTATTGTCAGTGAATTCCCTTCTTCTAAGGTTGATTTATGCTTGAGAGGTTTCTCAATAGATGGAGCCTAAGGAGCCAAAACAAGACAAACAAGAACAATAGGATGCTGATATGGTGGCTTCACAACCTTATCTCCATTAGAAAGCATCAAATTAGGGTTGATCACCCCCTTCTTATTAGAAATTGTAATCCAATCACCCTTAATAGAGATTTTGGAAGGTACAAGTGCAGTCTGAGGAGTAGGAGCAACTACCAAATGTTTTTGAGAAACCAATGGACAATCCTTGATACGATGTGTGGTGGATTGGTACCAAAAATAAGTATTAGGTAAATTATAGTAAATAATTTTTTGCATAAAATGCTCTATTCCAACCTGAATGTCCACAAATTCTCTAAGATCTTGTGTGAGGTCAACCTCAACATAGACTCTCTTATTAGGTCATGCTGAGAAGAATTGCTCTTGTTCCTAATAGACCACCCGACCAATGGGTTTAACAATATCATCAATAAACTCCCATAAGGGCAGCGAAAGACCAGGGAGTTCAAGCCAAACTGGAACTTTCAAGGCAACTTGATCTGAAACTTGAAAATAATTATTCCAAGGAGATATGACCATCAAAGTATTGCAAAGAAACCAAGAACTGGACTTAGCAACCACAATTTGCACTTGTGAGGGTTCTTTAAAGGAAAGCAAAAAAAAAACTTAGTAAGATTACGAATACTCGCAACCACAATACCATAATCTTCCCAGTGAATTTTTCAGCCAATTTTAAAATATTCTTGTGATGAGAATCGACCAATAAAATAAGCTATAATACAATGATTCTCATACCATTTTACAACTGGAGAAACAACATCAAGAGAGAGCACATCTAGAGAAGAATCATTACCTTGGAAACCACTTTCAGAAAAAAATTTAGAGCTCACTTAGGTGTCATGAGTTACACTATTTGTAACACCCATTACATTTGCATATGGTGAAGCCATAAAAAAGAAGAGTGACCACTGAATTGGTGGCAATATCAGTATCTAAAACCAAAGCAACTAAATTTATAAATGGCAGCAAATCCAAACCCTAGTAGATTCATGAGGTAGTAGGTATTTGAGGAATTATATTTTAGGATATTTACATTTAGTTTGAAAGCAAGGGTTTGCTATACCAAAGAGGAAAATTACTTAATTCAAAACCCCATGAGCCACAATTCCATGAGGCTTACCTCATGGCAAAATCAACCATGATAAACGACACCTCTACTTCCCATATCACCCACAACTAATCCAAATAAATATAGATAGTTATTAATTGTCTATATTATTGAAACAAATGATGAAATTGACTATGAAATTTTAATGTGCTTAAGAAAAACACTCAATCCATTCCACAAAAAATTATCCTTTAAATAAATTATTAATATATTATTTTGTGGATCTAACTTTAAATGTATACATGAAACAACTCTTTGTAGGTGGATGGGTACCAAAAAATCTTGTTGTGCTCTCTTCTATGAATATCAGTTAGCACCAAAACTCTTTTAATCTCCTCACCATGAAGGTTATATAACATAAAAATACACCCATTTACGATTCTGACATTATTGCATAGCTATGGTTTGAAAAAAAAGAAAGGAAGTGAAAAAAAGGGATGACATTCAAAGCAAAAATGGAAAAGTTAATGGGGGTCTTGCCCTAGTATAGCTATGACTACTTTGAGTCCATGTGTTGAAATGGGAATCATGGGGACCTTACTCTAGTGCAAATACAACTACTTTGAGCCCATGCATTGGAAGGGAAATCACATGATAAATAAGGGTCTTTTACCACTAGTTTTGTATACCAAGATTCCATGCCTTATCTAAAATACTTAAAGTGGGTGCTCGAGGAACAACTAGCTTTCCCATTTTCATCATAGTAGGTGTGCATATTTACAAAAATTTTAGACACCCACAAAGGATTTTTACCATTGGGCATTCACTTGGGTGATCCCCTAGGGGTCCTCATAAGATCTAGTTGTGAGAGCCTTATTGAACTAATGGTGTTGGCACAATTTGTGTGAATGCTACCATGGATATGTTGCATGTTTGAGGTATAGGGTTGTGATAGAATATGGAGAAAAATTGGGAGTGTAATGGACTATTCTTAGGAAATAATGTGCCACAATGAAAAGAATGGTGAAGCTCCTAGCACCCTTGTTTGAAGAGATGAATGACATAATGGTAGATGTTCCTATAGATTCCATTGATTACTTTACAATTTTGGAGGATTCCCTTCAATCGACCAAACAACTTCTTAGCCTTGCCCATGATGGTAGCAATTGTTTTCTAGTTCTAGAAAGAGATAAGGCTACAAAACATTTTGAGGATATCATAGCATAATTGAAGAAAAAACTAAGTATTTTTCCATAAAATCAACATGATATATCAAATGAAGTTTGAGAATAGGTTAAACTTGTTCATTCTCAATATAAAAGTGGTAAGTGTTGTGTAGACACACCTGATGTAGAACTATATGGGGATATTTCTACTACCTTATCATAGAATAATGACATATATAATTATATAAAAAGTATTGTGTAGGTTAGAAAAAAAGCTACAACTTAAATCCATTATTGATTTTAAAAAAGAAGAGGATTCTCATAGTCTATACAATGATCATTAGTAGTAGCGATGGTGATGATTATGGTAGTAAGAGTTTAGAGCATATATCAAAAATCTTAAGAAATTTGGAGTTTGCATTAATTGAGAATCCTAAAATAAATTTCCTTGATAATTAGGAATAAATATGTGATGTGATTGCCACAAGGACATGGCTAGAATTTTAATTTTTTTGTAGATGATCTACCTATCTTGTAATTCTTTGATCAATTGGGGAAATATCTACTATAGTTATGAGGTTGTTGGCACAAGTAGTCCATGAAATAAGACACTTGTAGGGGATGCTGAGAATTTTTATGGAATTTCTAAGAAGCTTATGATATTATAGGAAGGTTTTAATATTTTGTTTTACTCCCTAAGGAGGCATGAGCCCCTTAGATACCTTAATTATTTGACTTCCATCCATTTGGTGATTTGGAGTGTAGTGATTGCTTCTTGTGCTTTTATTAGTCTATTCCTAACCTAGGAACTAATCACCAAGGATAGGCATGGATATATCATTCCTTATCACACCCTATTTTAGGTTGGTCCTAAAGAATTATGTATTGGGAATAGGTCAAAGTAGAGACAAAGGTAATGGATTGATAGTAGTTTTAGAGAGTAATTTTCCAATGATGCAACTCAATAAATTATTCAATGTTAATCACTTCATTATCAATCAATTCAATCCTTATATCACCCTGTTTTTTAGATTCAAGGATATTTTAAGAGGATATGGAGGTGATTTGCAATAAAGCTAGCTCATTTGTCAGAGATGGAGGTTAAGCATGATTGCAATTAAATCTTAGAGTTGGGATCTCCTTTAGGCAGTGTCACCAAACTCTTTGCTCAAGAGTGGTAAGGTGATGTGACCATTTTTATACCATCCACCCTTGCATAGTTTGCTAAAATAATACAAAATTCAACACAAATGGAATTTCAAAAGGCTACTTATCAAGGTGGGGGAAGTTGTTAGCAATAAAATCCAACTATGGAATTAAACTTGTATTATTAACTATGCAATAAAAGTTTAATTACTAATTGGTGTGAACAAAGAGACATTGAGGTACCAAATAAACCAAGGTCTAGTAAAAATTAGAAACCAAGTGAATCCACCCATGAAAGTATTGGAGACCAAACAACTATAGATGCTCTTCTTTATAAGCTTTCTAGTGTAATTCTTGAGAAACAAATAGTAGTGTCTAGTGAATTATTCCTTCTAGAAAAACAATATGTTGAAAATAAGATCTATATTGTAAAATTAGGGGTCATTCCGCCACTAATTAATCTCTTATCTACACGAGCATGTTGTGACTATTCTCCTTATTTTTTCCATTCATGACAACAATTAGGGAGCAATGGTTATGGATAGGGTAGTATAAAGTTATAAGATCTAGTAACGTGGAAGCAAGAGAAAATGCTACAACAACTCTTTTTAGCTTACCATTTATTAATGAGAACAAGATAACAACTGGTATATATTGGCCCACTCCTACACAGGTTAAACTTTTATGTGATGAAAATTAGAGGGAAGAAGGATGCTCCTACAACATTATCTAATTTATACATGTAAGAATTTGTGTTTTGACCCCTTTGATCAAGTTACTTGATCTCAATGTTAGAATGCAAAGAAAATTCCTATGATGTCTTACTTGCACTATGTCACATACAGTTTTAGCTACTGGAGTTTCAGCTTTAAAATTTTTACCACCTATAGTTTTGACCAAAGAATCAACTCCTAGAAAGTGACCACGTACATGTTGAGCATGCGCTTAATGTTTCTTGCCTTCTTCAATCACCCCTTTTATTTTGGTCCTTATAATTAGTTAGTCACTTGGTTAGTGCTTTAAGTGGGAATCCTTTTGTCTTATTTCTTATCGCAAGGTAGTGGAAGGCTTCCCATTCTGTTGTTAAGAATCTAGCCATGAAATAAATATTTTGTGATCAATAGCCAAAAATATTCATAGCTACACAAGTTAAGTGAAAGCATGATACAAAGGGCATTTCAATGTTCTATCCTTAGCAAGCAGTGTAATTTGGTATTTGCACAATGCTAACCAATTTTGAATTATTGTATCCTATTTGTTTTCCTAGATAACAACATTGACTATAATATATGTTTTCTATAAGAAGGGATGTGTGTGACAATTAAGAAGGCTAGTAGTAACCATTAAGTAATTTACAACATATTTAAATTCATAGTTGAGTTTCAAGGTTTTCTCTTTCGATGGAAAAATCCATCGCCATTATTAGATTTCAATAGTTAAAACCTTTTTTGAGGTAATATTGGACCAAGTCCATCATGAAAACTAATTTTCAATGTGTTGGTCTTGCAAAAAAAAACAAGCTTGGTTGTGAAAATTCCTTATGGATGCAACCAAGGTAGGAGAGGATTGAAAACTAGAAATGGAAATCCATTTTGTCTATATAAAAAATGGTGCAATGATCATTTTTAGTCATGGTGTAATTCTAACCTTCCTACCTTGATGTCCTTTCAAGTGTTTTTTTCTCACTCAAAACCATCATACATCATATCTTTCAATAATGTACATGTTTTTTCTTTCTTATTGTGGCTTAATATGAATAATTTGCATAATTATAGCTATTCCATTGGTTATAGTGCACAAAAAGGGTTTATTGTATCATGGATGTAAATTGTTTTCATAATCCAATGTATTTTCATAAACATTATATAGCACTAGAGCCCTTTAGTGAAGAGAGTCATGTATAAAGCACTAAAATATATTTTGTATTAAGCATTACAACTCTCTAGTTTCCAACAAGAAGATTTTTATAGTTGTGATACAAGAACAAATATTAGGATATTCTTAGGGGATCTAATAAGCCTTATTTGATGGTCTCCAAGACATCTATTATATCATGAAAAACAAATTAAAAAAAAAATGAAAAAAATGGAAAAAAAGAGAGTGGGATATCTATCATGGCCCTCCTTGGCAGGACTTAACATTGCTAGTGATTTTGTATTGATGTTTGATTTTTCAATGCTTAATATTATTTATATTATCAAGGTAAGTGGTTACTTGTATTTTATATTTTGATTATATTATGCTATAATATGGTACTATTGATGATGTGTATAGTTGCAAGACCAGGTACTCTTGTGGGTGGAATGATATGGGTTAACCACTAAGAACGAGAGACCAAAAATAGAAATGATGGCAGATGAAATATTCTATGATAGCTCTAGGGTAAAATGTTACCCTCATGTAGATGCATTTCATAAATATATATATATATATATATATATATATATATATATATATATATATATATATATATATATATATATATATATATATGTATGTATGTATGTATGTATGTATGTATGTATACCATTGGTTGGGAGATTGCTTGAGCAAAGGAGCATTCCTTAGCAATCAAGTGATGTTGTGAAAGGCATCATAAATCCTGTTGCTCAAGGACCAAGGTGGTAAAATATACTTTTTGATGAATATTTACCATGGATGTTGCATGTGTTTTATGTTTGACATGGTTATTCATAAAAAATGATATTAATAAGCCATGAGAGGTATTATTAATATCTAAAAAGTTATTATTTTGATTTGATTAATGAATAGATACGTTACTTTACCTTTTAATATTATGTTTCAAATTAACTCTGGGGAAGGAATTTATTTTGAAGCATAAATGTTAGTTATAAGGTTTGAATAATTGAAAAGAAGAGGCTAATTAAAAATGAACGATCTTCTTAGAAAGAAAATAAAGGCCATTATGAAAAGTTGAGGAAGAGTTAAAAAAAATAAATCCACGAATGCATACCTAGGCAAAAAGAGAAACCATTCTCAACCGACCAAATTGATGGTAAAGAAAATAGAAAGGAGGAAAAGGTGAATGTAGGGAAGAAGGGAGAAGAAACAAAAATATACTAGAGTAAAGGAAGGTAGATGCAAGAATTAGCTATGGAAAGTTTTCTAAACCAATACTAGGTAACCTTGTAACTCATTCCATGGTTGGGAAGCAAGTTAGTTTCATACTATAGTTGCTCTTCCTTTCTAAGTTGAATGAATGCAATTTGCTATAGTTGAAAATGGAAGTATTGATTTATTAAAGTAATAATATTAGGAGAATTTTAGCCTATAGGAAATCCTTTAAATTCTTGAATTAAGAGTCTGTTACAAGTGTGAATAGGGTTGTTTCGAAACTGGCTTAGAAAAATCTTCTTTCTAAGTTTCAGTGTGAAATCTCCCTATATTTGTCGACAATTTTTTGTCGGCAAATTCCCTTAACGTCTCTCCTAATATCCCTCCTAACTTCCTCCTATTTTCCCTCCTCCTTATCCCTCCGTGAATTCTTCTTCCCCCTTATCCCTCCAACTTCCTTATCCTTCGTGCCTTTCTTTCCCCTATCTTCTCCCTCCTTATCTCTCCTTTGCCGACTTTCTTCCTATTCCTACTCTATATATTATTGAATATACATTTTGTATTAAGGTTGGAAGTGCTTCAAATTAAATAAAGAATTTAATTTTTATTTGTCCTGCATTAATTCTGTTTGTGTGACTGTGTTCGGATTTCACATCTGGTATCAGAGCCAGACTTCGTCATCTGTCGGGCACGGTTCCCGAGGCAAAGTGGAACGGGCATGGTTCTCGAGGTGGGCACGCATCCCGACGTAGGTCACAGTAGGCTCGGATCCCTATGCGGATCGTGAGCAGGCTCGAGAACAGTTCTTGAGGCAGTTTAGGCACAGATCCTGAGGCAGATCGTGCACAATGTCAGTGGCACGACTCCCAAGGTGACTAGTGGCAGTGGCATGACAATCGAGGCAATGACTGGATGACACATGGCGATAGCAGATCATGACAGGTGGCGAGCGACGATTGGCGGCAGGCGGCGTTGTTGGCAGCAGGTGATTGGGCAAAATACCGCCAAGTGGCGGGAAGCAATTGGCATGCGTTGGCGAACGGCAACTGGTTCCACGTGGTGAAACGTGATTGGGCGAACAAGCGGGTAAAATTCGACACAGTCCGAGTGCCCGAAGGCATTCGAAATTAACTGTGCGAAGTGAGGGTTATAAACCCTCTCGCACCTGCGTCCGGGTGCATGTGGAATTATCCCACGCAATTTTTTTTTTTTTTTAAAACAGGCCCGCCATTAAAATAAAACCCGCCTCGCTTTAATCGATATTCATCCGCAGTGTTTGGCGTGGCGGTCACCGTTGTTTGCTTGCCTAGAGGAGGTACGCGGGTCGACTCCCGCGAGCGCCACGCGAACGAAAAAAAAAAAAAATTAAAAAAAATTTTGGCCATCACGGAATAAAAGTGCGGTGGCCCTTGTTTATTTCCGTCGGCCTATTTGGCACAGCGGCTAAGGTGCCCGCGCAGTGACAAGGAGGTCGCGGGTTCGAGCTTGATGGAAAGGTAAATTTTTAAATTTTTTGTTTTTAAAGGTTTTTTAATTTATTTAATAATTTTTATATTATTTTTTTTTTAAATTATCTTTTTAAATAAAATTTATTTTTTAAAAGGGTAATTTAAAAAAAATAATAAAAGATTATTAAATTTATTTAAAAAAAACTTTAGAAAACTTTTTAAAAAAGAATTTGTGAAAGAAGAAATAATGTGCTTGTGGAAATGGTAGATGTTCCGATCTGAAGGGTGCTATCATGCACTTCTCTCTCTTTTGAAGAGAGAATCGCCAGAATCCTTTGATGAAAGGGTTCGCTGAACTAGTCTGCACACTATGTTTTGTCAGTTGGAGAATCAGGTGATTTCTCACCTGAGAAAGCCGGATTCAGGATACGAGGCAGACTCCGAAGACAATATCTTCGGACAGAGAATTGAAGAATCCGAAACCGTGCAATTTGTTTCGGACGTACAAACTGGTGCCAGTTATACACCGGGTGTGCCAACAGATGAATTGAGTGTGGGCTATACACCACGCTCTCCTGAGCCTGAACCTGAACCAGCAGAAGCAGAAGAAGAGGAAGAAGAGGAAGAGGAAGAAGAAGAAGAAGAAGAAGAAACAGCAGCAGATCCAAGTGGAAGTGAAACCTGAGTTCATCATCATTAGCAGCAGTTCTGAAGCAGAACATGAATGTACTAAGAAGGCGAGATTTGATTTAAATTATTAAATCATTTTGTACTGCTTTGTATTTCCAGTTTGCCTCAATAAAAGTACTTGTTTGCTTCGAATAAAAGTTTGTTTTAGATATGGCTGCAAACACTAGTCTACCAATCCCTGAATTTAATGGTAGTGACTATGAATACTGGTCTATAAAAATGAAGACTTTGTTGATAGGAAAAGGTCTTTGGGATGTAGTTGAGGAAGGTTATACAGAACCAACTGCTGCTGAATGGGCAACATTTTCTAATGCTGATAAAAAGACAAGAAAAGAAGCACAAAATAATAATGCTTTTGCCTTATATCACATTCATGCTGCTTTAGATAAAAATATCTTCCCTAGGGTTGCATCATATGTAATTGCACAAGATGCATGGAATGCCTTAAAAGAGAGCTATAGAGGCAGTGACCAAGTGAAGCAGGTAAAACTGCAAACCTTGAAATGAGATTTTGAGAATCTCAAAATGCAAGAGAATGAAAGAGTCGGTGATTACTATGTGCGAGTGAAAGCAGTAGTCGACAAAATGGTCACACTAAGGGAAGATATCAAGCCAGAGATGATGGTGAAGAAAGTGTTGAGAACACTTCTTCCAAAATGGAATTCTATTGCAATAATTATTGAAGAATCAAAAGACTTATCTACATTGTCTTTTGATGCATTAACTGGTTCACTTCTCTCACATGAAGAAGAGATTGCAGGAAACTCCTACCACCAGTTATGGAGGAGATGACAAAGATTTTGCCACACATGAAGGAAGAGGTAGAGGCCATGGCAGAGGTCAACAAAGAGGCAGAGGCAGGAATAATCAAAGAGGGGGAACTCCTAATAGATGAGGATCATCCAATAGAAGAGGATCATCCAACAAAGGTGGAAACCAGAATAGAGGAGGACAGCAGCAAAATAGAGCGAAACAATCTGGAAAAGGAAAAGGAGGAGAAAAATCTAAACAAGTTTGCTACAATTGTGGCAAACCTGGCCATTATGCTAGAGATAGTTGGTCAAAGACTTCGCAAGGAATCAGCAGCAACCAGAGCAGCAGTCAGTTTGGGAATTTTTGAGAAGAGGAAGAGTCCTCAAATCTCTTTCTCTCTTATGGCCAGACAGAGCAAAATTTGAATGATACATGGATTTTGGACACAGGGTGTTCAAATCACATGAGTGGCAAAGAATAACTCTTTTCTAAAATAGACTCCTCATACAAATCCAGCATCCGGTTGGGAGATGACAAGTCATTGGCAGTTGAAGGCATTGGAGCTATGGTGGTTCCAACAAAAGAAGGCATAAAACATGTAAGTGATATCTATTACACTCCTCATCTTCAACACAATTTTTTAAGTGTTGGTCAAATGCTTGAAAAGAATTATAAGTTGATTTTTGATGAGGGTAAATGCACCATTTTTGACAAAAATCATAGTAATAGAATCATTACACAAGTGCCAATGTCAACAAATATATTATTTCCTTTGAAGTTTGGCCAGCCAAGAGGAAATAAGTTAGAAAATGTAGCTATTACCAATCCAAGTGTCCTATGGCACTTGAGATATGGTCACTTGAATTTAGCAAGTTTGAAATTGCTAACTTCACAAGCAATGGTGACTGGACTTCCCAAAGTTCAAGATAGTAAGGAAGTCTGTGAAGGGTGTGCCCTGGGCAAGCATGCCAGGTCAAAATTTCCTCATGGACAAGCATGGAGGGCCAACTATCCTCTTCAGTTGGTACATTCAGACATTTGTGGTTCGATGCAGACCAAGAGTCTAGGTAATCACTCTTACTTCCTACTTTTCATTGATGATTGCACAAGAATGTGTTGGATATACTTTTTGAAGCATAAGGATGAAGCATTTGCATGCTTTGTTGATTTTAAAGCAAAAGTTGAAAGTGAGAGTGGATATTCTATAAAATGTCTTAGATCAGATAGAGGAGGAGAATACTCCTCTAATCAGTTTTTGAGTTTTTGTAAACATCATGGCATCAAGAGGTAGTTCATAACTGCCTACACTCCACAACAGAATGGTTTAGCAGAAAGAAAGAATCGCACCATTGTGGAGATGGCAAGGTCAATGCTTCAGACAAAGCATTTGAGTAATGCATATTGGGGAGATGCAACAAGGACTAGTGTTCACATCTTGAACAGAAGTCCTACTTCAAGTTTGAAATGGAAGACACCTTACCAAGCTTGGTATGGTAAGAAACCAAATGTGAAGTATTTCAGAGTATTTGGTTCATTGGCATATGCTCACATTCCTGATGAGCTGAGAAATAAGTTGGATCCAAAGAGTCAGGCTTGCATTTTTGTAGGATACTATGAAAACACAAAAGGGTATAGACTCTACAATCCTACAACTCGAAAGATAGTGGTATCAAGGGATGTGATTTTTGATGAAGGGGGAGAGTGGGGTAAGCCCAAAATATTTAGTGATGTTGAATCCACTGATGTAGTTGCTCAGCAGGTGCAACCACAACTACCACAGAAAGGAAAGCAGTCTTCGCCCTCACATCCACCAAGTCCATCTTCTGATTCAACTGCTTCACCAAGTCCTTCTCCACAGCGATCAGTAAGTTCCTCACCAATGGATATTGATGTTCCATCCAAAGGTAAGAGAACTTTACAGTATCATCCATCCTCTCAGATGTTGGATAAAATTTTTTCAAGAAGATATACTAGAAGTCAGGCTAGTGAAAAGGAATCTGTTTTACACAGATTAGAAAGTATGCACTTGTATGGTGATGATGAATCCCAACAAGAACCCAGAGGATATCAAGTTAACTATGCTTTGTTCACTAGTGCACAGCTTGAACCTTCTAGTTATGAGAAGGCATGTACTCAGAATATTTGGCAAGATGCCATGAAAGAGGAGATAACCTCCATAAAAAACAACGACACTTGGGAGCTCGTGAAGCTTCCAAAAGGAAAGAAATGTGTTGGATGTAAATGGATCTTCAAGACCAAGTTTAATGCTAATGGAAGCATTGAGAAGCACAAGGCAAGATTAGTGGTAAAGGGTTTTACTCAGAAGTATGGCATAGATTATGAAGAAACTTTTGCTCCTGTAGCCAGAAAGGAGACAATCAGAACAGTTCTTGCTTTAGCTGCACATAAAGGATGGAAAGTACAACACATGGATGTGAAGAGTGCATTTCTCAATGGTTACTTGACAGAAGAAGTGTATGTTGAGCAACCACAGGGATTTGAAGTGCAAGGTAAGGAACACCTTGTTTACAGATTGAAGAAGGCACTCTATGGCCTCAAACAGGCACCAAGAGCTTGGTACTCATGCATTGATGGGTACTTCAAAGAATATGGGTTCACCAGGAGCAAAAATGAACCCACACTCTACTACCTAAAGCAAGGTAAAGACATCCTCATAGTTTGCTTGTATGTGGATGATCTTATTTTTATGGGTAGTAATGAAACAATGAATAGGGAGTTCAAACACTCCATGATGACACAGTTTGAGATGAAGGATCTTGGACTAATGCACTACTATCTTGGAATGGAGGTTCATCAGTCAGATACAGGGATCTTCATCTGTCAACATAAGTATGCTCAGGAAATGCTCAAGAAGTTTTCTATGGAGCATTGCAAACCGATTGTAACTCCGAGTTGGACATGGGATCCAATTAAGCAAAGATGATGGAGCACCAAAAGTTGATGTGACCACTTTCAGAAGTATGGTTGGGAGTTTGATGTTTCTCGCCAACACCAGACCAGATATTCAGTATGCTATATCTCTTATTTCTAGATTTATGTCTAACCCCTCAGAGCTGCATTTGCAAGAAGCTAAAATAATTTTGAGATATGTGAAGGGTACATTGGATTTTGGAATCCAGTACCGTCAATGTAACACTATCAATCTTGTAGGCTTCAGTGATAGTGATTGGGGTAGCAATATTGATGATAGGAAGTCAACATCAGGAAAATGTTATAGTCTTGGATCAGGACTAATAACTTGGAGTTCAAAAAAATAGACAGTAGTAGCGCTATCTTCAACAGAAGCTGAGTATATAGCGGTTACTTATGCTAGTACTCAAGCCTTGTGGCTAAGGAAAGTACTAGAAGAGATTGGAGAACAACAAAGTGGTCCGACCAGAATCTACTACGACAACATCAGTGCCATTCAGTTGGCATATAATCCCGTCCACCATAGCAGAACGAAGCATTTTGATATGAAGTACCACTTCATCAGAGATATGGTGGAACATGAAATTGTTGAGCTTCAATACTGTCACACTTTGGAGAACGTCGCTGACATCTTCACCAAGGTGATGACAAAAGCTCAATTTGTAAAGCTGAGAGACTGTGTAGTCAGTCCTCTCAACTTTAAGGGGGAGAATGTTACAAGTGTGAATAGGGTTGTTTCGAAACTGGCTTAGAAAAATCTTCTTTCTAAGTTTCAGTGTGAAATCTCCCTATATTTGTCGGCAA
Organism: Wollemia nobilis; assembly: GCA_028583015.1. Lineage (NCBI taxonomy): Eukaryota > Viridiplantae > Streptophyta > Pinopsida > Araucariales > Araucariaceae > Wollemia > Wollemia nobilis. Next base: position 544,991 of record JAQPPZ010002631.1, read on the forward strand.
TTTTTTGTCGGCAAATTCCCTTAACGTCTCTCCTAATATCCCTCCTAACTTCCTCCTATTTTCCCTCCTCCTTATCCCTCCATGAATTCTTCTTCCCCCTTATCCCTCCAACTTCCTTATCCTTCCGCGCCTTTCTTTCCCCTATCTTCTCCCTCCTTATCTCCTATTTCCCCTTATCTCTCCTTTGTCGACTTTCTTCCTATTCCTACTCTATATATTATTGAATATACATTTTGTATTAAGGTTGGAAGTGCTTCAAATTAAATAAAGAATTTAATTTTTATTTGTCCTGCATTAATTCTGTTTGTGTGACTGTGTTCGGATTTCATAGAGTCTTTGTTTATGCTAAGATATTTTCTTTAGTTGTATAAAAGGAAAACATCCTCGATATTCATCATTAAGGTGGTCTCTAATTCAAATCCTTGTGTTTAAACACCCTCAACCTGTGGATTTTCTTTCTTAAAAGTAATTGATAGGTTTAAACTTGTAGGATAGAACATTGTTCTACAATGATTTTATACAACAATTCTATAGTAAGGACATAGGAAGGAAGCAATCTGTGTGGTATTTATGAATTATTATTTTGAGTAATAGTCTTGATAATCATTGGGTGTTGCCAAAGTTTAAAACTTGGTGCCTTCCATTTAAATAAAATCAAATATTAAACCAAGTTTGAAAGTGTAAATGGTTTGGTAGGTGGTTGAAAACATTAAAATTCATCCAACTTATCCTCTTCCTCTTTGTTTTTTTTTATGCTTGGATAACCTGAAAGACTATGCATGGTGATTGGTTATTCTTTCCTTTAGTTTGAGGATAAAATTGAATGTACCACGTTGATTATCTTTCACTTGTATCTTCATAACCAGTTCGGGCAGCAAACAGTTTGAATTATGTTAGGTCTCTATTTGATTAATATGTTTTGACATAGGCATTATATTATTGAGATGTTAATATGGCTTAATTAAGTTAACCTTAGGATTAATTAATTAATATATCTTTTAATGTCATTTTTTTAACTTTGCCAGTTTGTAAATGATTTTTATTTGGTGTGGCTTTTTATATACAATGGATGTTGAATTATGAATAAGACATTTTATTTTAAGTAGGAAAATTAATATTATTTTCTAAAAGGTTCTTTTCATTATATTGGAATAAATGGTAAATACAATTTTATTTTGGAAGGATATATTATGATTTTATGAATAGTTAATTTTTTGAATGAAACAAGGATTTGTAGATTAGTTCCCTTTTAAATAGATTTTTTAATAATAATGTGAATACAAAAATGATAAGGATAGCCTTAGGTTTATTTTTAAACTAATTATATGAGACTCTATCTCTCACATAGGTATCTAGATCACTAGGTTATTATCATTTAGATCCAATGTTAGTTTTTAAGGCTATTTTAGCAATTCATTAGGATTGCTTACTTGTTCTGATTTTCTTGTAATTTGGGTATTTCAAATGCTTATTTAGTTTGGATATTTTAATGAAAATTTTGTTGAGTTTTTTATCTTTAACATTGGTATCAGATAAGGGGGTATCCTCCATGTGAGGGAGAATTTCCCTGGAATAATTCTCACTCTGCCCACCTCCCCTTCTGCAAAATTTTAGTCCCTCAAGCAGTTCATGTAGTCTCAGAATTTGATAGTGTTTTTCAAAAGAGAGACAATTGAGGGTTATCAAACTTTACCTCATGAGAATAATTTTGCATAAATGACATCTCACCTTTTTCCAATGTTATACAAATATAAAAAAATTGCTATAACAATAGGTAGGCAAGTGATCCATGAGAAGTGTTTATTTTGACATTCTTTTCTTAGATTATGGCTTCCATCAATATTATCATCATCCTGTGAAAGTTGGGATGAAGCATCTTACACACCTACATTGAGAATTTTGATATTATTTTTGTGAAGCTAATTCCTCAAAGTCTTAGTTTTATCAACCAATATTTTATTATGATAGCTTGTGAATGCTTTCAAGTGACATCACACTAGTTTCATGTTGTATTTTATCTCAAAATAGATCTGCAGAAGAAGAGCAGTAATTGTGCATGTCAAATGAGGTGGTAAATAGACCTCCCTATGATGCAACTATATTATGGATATCCCTTTACATCCTTGCATTGTGGATCATGGGCATCGACCCAGTGACATTTAACCTTCGTATTCATTTGGTGCTCATAGATGACTCGATGTCACTTGTTCCTCGACCTCAAATTTAACACATTTTCTTGAGTTTCTAGGTCATCATTTTTTATCCATAGATGTGGCATTCCACCCATCCATATAATATTTGTTCTTTGGTGGTTGTGAATTTTGAGACCCCTCACTTGCCCCCCTCTCACCGTCCACATGGCATGACCTAGTAGCACCATTGAAGCATTGAAGGAGATTCATTGTCCTTTGCCACTATTCCTCTAGCATGGCCATATAGCCCCAACCAATCCTACACATTAGCCTAGATATGGATAAGAATTGGGATAGGTGACAATGAAGCCATGAGGCCATGTCACTAGTATTCTTATGCATGATTGCCAATGTAGCCTTCAATGACCACGATTCATCCCTAGTCAATGGTTGCTATCTATCATAGATCATAGACCTATAGTAGGCATGATAAACCCCATTCAAGCTTATGTTAATCCAATCAGACCATAAGCACAAAAATCTCATAATTTTCCCACTCCCTACTTTCCATGTGGTAAATAGAGTCTCATGTTGGGCATATGGCAACAAGGTATTGGTTGTTTTTTGCACAAGCTAGATCGAGAGGGAATAAAATTAATTTTCATCATTTTTCTTTGGATCCATTTATCCCAACTATGTATGGAGAATGGTGTATATGTTATTTACATAGTTTGCGGAGTGCATGGTTCAATAGCTATCCACTATGGTTGGTGACTCATGTCCTACCCTTGACTGTGTACCCAAGACTATTGGCACTTGATAGTACAAGGATAAGTGTATACTCTTGGACCACTAGATGTGCATGGGATTTGACACCCTTTGAAAACTAGAATAGTCACTTTGGTGCATGATCTTGGCACCCATATTTTGGTGTCGTGTGACTACTTGGACTCATGACACCCTTTTTGAAATAAATGGTTAAATTTATTTACTTTTGTTATTGATAGAAAAATGGGTTTTGAAAGGGGCCCCAAACCTTTTGCAAAAGAAACCCAACATGGAGGTAGTAATCAAAGTGATGACCTTAGAAAGATGACACTTAAGATAAGTAAAAAAAGGGAGCACAGTGAAAATGGGAAATCATCTCCTTGAGATGAAAATAGAAAGCACAAAAGCCAACACAAAGGCCTAGAGACAAGGGATAGGAAACCTAGACTATCCAATAAAAAAAAGTCAACTAGAGAAACCCTAGATACTTGAAAGCCTTAAAAGGATCCTTCTCATATTCATTTGTACTTTGATCAACATTCAAGATCGGGATAGGAACATCCTTCTACTTCTTGAAATTGCTAACCACCTTAACAACTTGTTGGAGAAGTGTCAAAGCCAAATTCAACAAGTCATCCAAGTTGGTCAGAGGATCATCAGGATTAGCTCTCTACATAACGTAGGCTAGAGATCTAGAAGGGGAATCACCATCCATGGGAGAGAGCAGCCAAGCGAGATCATCCAAGAGATTCATATTTTCATGTTTTGTGGGAGAATATCTAGGGGTCTCCTTTTTAGAATAAATAACAATGAGATTTTTTCACTTCTCCCCAAAAGCCTCACCTCTGGTCGAGTGGTGGTAGGATGAATATGGAGTGTCAGTATAATATCCAAAGATTTTTTTTTTAATTTTAGCTAAAATAGTAGCACCTTTCTCTACCTCACCACCACTTGGAGTCCCTTGACTAGGAGTTAAAGGAACAAGGCTATCAACAACAATAAGGGTGGCCCTTTGTGTTTCCTATACGATGCTGGAACACACGCACCTTACTGTATTTGCATCATAATATCAAAGACAAAATTAGGAAAACATACAATGACGATGAATTAATAAAAATATAAAGGCTCCTTTTATTAATTCATCATGAAAATTATTTACATGTACGTCCCTCTTAGGGATACCAAATTTTGATACAATGAATACAAAGATATGAAGCCCCAAAACAAGGGTGGTGTAATTTGTAGACCTTCTAGATCGACATGAATTGATTGAGGGATTATTGATGCCTCCTCACTTGTTCGAAGGAAATATCCTTAGATGTGGTTTTATCCTTTGTATATCTTGTCACCTACGCAAAAGAAACCACAAAATACGTCAATAGCATATGCAACATCTCAAAATGAGGTTTGTTTCAATAAATTGCATGAAATAACATGAAATCATGAAAATCATAAAGGTAAGCAAAGATACATAAATAAATGTTAATAAATCATAAAATACATTGAAAATGATAAATCTACTCTAATCTAAGTTGATAAAGCAAAAATAGCTGAGAAACTAAGCTAAAAGTTAAAGAAATCATGCATCAAACCCTAGTTGCTGCCATTAGTGGCATAGGTCTGTGAGCTGTTGTCAATGATAGTGGCCATGATCTGTGACTTCTACCTCTTGAATCAAGGGTTGTGACACATAATTCTTTGGTTAAATTGATTGTCAAGGGTTTTCTGCTTGTCTAGATATGGATTAGCGGTTGAAATTAGTAGAATTTGCATCAGATTGATGTGGAGTTGCAGTGTGTGCTTCTCAATCCTTTGGAAGCTCTATTTTTGTTTGTATTCTTATCACTCCATAATTGGGTAGTATTTCAACTCTCCTCAAGTGTTATCAATTTGTTGTCCAATTTAGAAGAGCTTCGCTGCATAAGTCTTCTCTCTTCTTTGCTCATGCATGGGAGGGCCTATAAATAGGGATCCCAAATTCCAATATTGGCTTCACGGAGAATCCAAGATCAAGAATTACAGAATTACCAGCCTGTGGTAGTTGGGAGGAAGCTTCCAAAAAATTCACACCCAAAAAATACCCAAGATCAGTTGCATTTGCCCATTACAACTAATTTTGGCTCGGCCTAGGAGATTGATATAGTTTCAGAACTAGCCACTTTTAGAAAGACTGACTAGACTCATAGCCACTCTGAGCATCAGTAGCTGGGCTTGTAGCTACTCTAATCATCAGTTACTGAGCTTACATAGTACCAAACTACCCTAGATGAGTGGTTAGAAGCACTGCTAGCTCTTGGAAAGGTCAAAGATCATTCATATGGTTTACAAAGTTAGCCATATGAGTAGTCTCCTAAACATGACATGTTTTAGGTTTCTACAGATGCCCATTTTTGGAATGCATTATGGGAAAACACAACACTAAGAAAAAATAGACCACCTAAAGCCATATTATAATTTTTTGATGTTCATTGATCTGGTCAATGCTAGATGACCCAATCTTGGAAAGGAAGTACATATCAGAATCATTGCTTCCAATGGGATGGAAGGCTTAAATTTGGTGCTCTGATACTTTCGGGTATAATCGGGTAGGATCGATAGACAGAGCGACAAAGGCTTATCTCATGAAGCAATATATTTCTACACTTGAATTTGTTGGAATTAAATGAATCAAAAAAATTGATTTAAACAGAGTGAATATTATTGCCACTTAAGGAGGGCTAAGTCCTTCACCACTAAGGAGGGCTTAGTCCTTGCAAATAATTGCAAAAATGAATAAATGATGAATGATAATCAAATATAAATCAACCTATACTATTAATATTAAATCAATGACAAATAATGGTGAAGACCATAATATAGTCGACTAGCTATATTAGGGTTGTAACATGGCTCCCCTCCTCAAAAATCTTTGTCCTCAAAGCTAGAAATGATTGGAAAATACTTTTTGGTTCCCATGTAGCATCTTCTTCTAGTAGGTCCTGCCATTTGATGAGGAATTCTTTGATGTGACAAGATCTCAACATACATGTTCTGCTTTGTAAAATTGCTTTAGGTTGGAGATATATACATCCTTCTTCATCAAGTATTGGTAATTCTGACTGAGAATGTACTTTTTGTCTGATTACATTTTTGAGATAGGAAACATGAAATACTAGATGTATGTGGGATGAGGGAGGAAGCTCAAGTTGATATGCTACTTCTCCAATGCGGCGCACTATTTTTTAAGGACCATAAAATCATGGAGCCAACTTTTGACTGGTCTTGATCTTCAATGACAATTGTTTGTAGGGTTGCAAACGTAGGAACACCATATCCCCTGTACTAAATTATCTTTTGGAATGGTGTGTCTTTTTGTTGCTTCATGCGATTTTGTGCTTGGACCAAATTGTCTTTGAGAATGTTGAGCATTGACTGTCGGTGTTGGAACCAATCGTCTACTTGGGCCACTTTGGAAGAACCTGGAACATAATCTACTATTTTTGGTGGTTTGACTCCATACAATGCTTCAAATGGAGACATCTTGATGGAATAATGGTATGAAGTGTTGTACCACCATTCTACCAAGGAAAGCCAATGACTCCATTGATACTATTTATCTTGAGCAAAACATCTTAGATAGGTACCCAGACATTTGTTAACTATATTAGTTTGGCCATCTATTTGAGGATGGTATGCAGAGGACATATTCAACTTGGTACCACTAAGACAAAATAATTCTTTTCAAAAATTGCTAGTAAATATGGGATCACGATCACTTACAATATTTTTTGGCATTCCATGCAATTTGAAAATTGAATCCATAAATACCTTAGCCACTTTGCTTGCTAAAAATGGATGTTGTAGAGCATTGAAGTGAGCATATTTGGAGAGTCGATCCACCACCACAAAAATTACTATTTTGCCTTCTAATTTAGGAAGACCTTCAATAAAATCCATTGAAATATGTTCCCATTGGAGATCTGGAATAGGTAGTGGTTGAAGCAATCCTAGTGATTTGACTGTTTCACCCTTATTGTGCTAGCATACTTTACATTTGGCCACCCATGTTTTAACCTCTAATTTTAATCCTTTCCAATAAAAGGATTGTTTTACCCGCATATATGTTTTCAAAAAACCTAAATGTCCTGTTGATGGAGAAGCATGCGATTCTTCTAGAATCCTGGATTTGATTGTAGAATTATGTGGAATGTAAATACGATTATTTCTTCTTAATACCTTGTCATCATAGGAAAAAATAGGATGCTTGGATGATCCTAACAACAATTCCTAAATTATTTGAGCTGTTTCTATATTTGACAACCATTCCTCTTGAAGTTGAGAAACCCATTGGGAACATGGACCTAAAATAGCATTGATAACCACTTCATCTTCATATTTTTATGATAATGCATCTACTGCCATGTTTTATTTCCCTTTCTTATACTCGATAACAAAATCATATCCCAACAATTTTTTTAACCATTTTTTTTGCTCTAGATAAGAAAATATTTGTTCTAGAAAATTCTTGAGACTACTATGATCTGTTTTAATAATAAAGCGGCTACTGATTAAGTAATGTCTCCATTTCTCAACCGCATGTAGAATAGCCAACATTTCTTTCTCATATGTGGATCTTCCCAAATTTTTACCTAAAATTTGTTTACTTTCAAATGCCAATGGATGCCCTTCCTGCATTAGGATGGCCCCAATACCTATTCCTGAAGCGTCACATTCAATCACAAATGGTTTGTGAAAATCCGGGGTTGCCAAAACTGGAGTAGTACACATTGCTTCTTTGAGAGTCGTGAATGCTTGATTTGCTGCTTTAGACCAATGAAAAGCATCCTTTTTTGTGAGAGCCATGAGAGGAGCTACAATTTTACCATAGTTGCATACAAACTTGCGATAGTAGTCGGTAAGACCCAAAAAACCATGAAGTTTCTTGAGGGTTTTAGGTAAAGGCCAATCCTGAATTACCTTAATCTTATTAGGATCCACTTTAACACCTTCATGAGAAATGATATGACCTAAGTATTCAACTTCTTGAACACCAAAAGAGCATTTAGAGCGTTTGACAAAAAGTTTTTCCTTGTGTAAAATATGAAGAACCTTTCCCACATGCATCAAATGATCCTTCCATGTTTTACTATATATGAGAATGTCATCAAAAAAGACTAGGACAAATTTGTGAAGGAATGGGCGAAACACATGGTTCATGAGACTTTGGAATGTGGATGGGGCATTAGTGAGACCAAAAGGCATGACCAGGAATTCATAGTGACCTTCATGAGTATGAAAGGTGGTTTTAGGAATATCCTCATCTCTCACTCTAATTTGGTGAAAACCAGAGCGTAGATCCAATTTTGTAAAAAAAATTGCACCATGTAATTCATCTAATAAATCATCAATGACAAGAATAGGGAATTTATCCTTGATGGTGATTTTGTTGAGAGGACAAAAATCAGGACACATACGCCAAGAATTGTCCTTACGATGGGCTAAAACCACTGGTGAAGAATAAGGACTAGTGCTATGATGAATGACTCCATGTTCTAAAAGTTCTTGGACAATTTTTTCAATTTCTATTTTTTGAGGTTGAGGGTAACGATAAGGACGGAAATTAGGAGGAAGACTTCCTGGAACAAGGTGTATGGCATGGTCATGAGATCATTTGGGAGGTAGTCCTTTTGGTTCTTGGAAAACATCATCATAGTTAGCCACAATATCTTGAAGATCTTTTGAGTGAATTTCGGGGATATCCTGTGCTTGCTTTTCCAAACAATTGATTTGAGCTATAAATCCATGACTTCCTTTCCTTAATATTTTCTCCATACTGTGAGAACTCACTATTTTTGATGGAGGATTTGTAATTCCTTGGAGGTGAATGGTCCTTCCATTTTATTTCCATTCCACAAAGAGTTTTCTAAAATTAAAACTGACTGTGTCCAATTTTTCTAACCATTCAACTCCCAAAATAACCTCTAAATTTCCTAAACTCATAACAAAAAGAGTTCCTTGCCAAGTGTAACTACCCATTTGTATCAATACCGAAGATGTTCTACCAATACATTGAGCATTTCCTCCATTTGCAACCAAAACTTGAAACTTATCTTGATTAGAGGAGTGAATGTATAAGTTCAATGCCTTTGCAATTTTTATGTCAATAAAGTTATGAGTACTACCTGAATCTATTAACACATTTATCCTTTTCTATCGAATGAATCCTGGTACCTTGATTGTATGGTGAGTTGTTAATCCCATAAGAGCATGTACTAAGATAGCCATAGTGTCTTCATTGCATGTTGCTTCATTCTGTTCATTTTGTTCCTCGGTCATAGGAGGGTCCTATGGAATGCTATCCTCTTCTACCTCCTCATATTCCCTATTATCATATTCTATTTGAAATTTTTGTCTTGGTATACATGCTTGATCTTTTGGATGGTGATTGCGACATTTATAGCAATAATATCTTGATGGTTGATCATTTCTATGGAAGGAATTGTTGTGATTTTGAGGATGATTATAGGAGTCACATCGGAAGAGTGTCTGATTCTGCACCTTTTTCTCAACCAACTTAGCAATATTTATATTGTCATCTAAAGAGTATGGATCATGTAGGTCCACTTCAATTTGAATACTCTCTTTCAAACCATGTCTAAAATCCGATACCACCACATCGGATGGTAAGTTTCCTATATAAGCAAGTAGACTAGTGAATTCTGAAATATAATCCCTTACTGAACCCATTTGTTTAAGTGACAACAAATGAACCATGTATGAGGATGAAGACCCTTCATCAAATCTCTTGAGAAAAAGTGTTTTGAATTCATGCCATGGGATGGGTCGACTATGGTCCCATTTTTGCCAATCAAACCATTGGTAAGATTTCATGCCTAATTTGGAGGAGGCATAAGGAACTTTTTTAGATTCGGGAACCCGATATAATTCTAAAATGCCTTCCATTTTAGCTATCCAACCACGTGGATCATTACCCTCAAAGGTAGGCATATCAGCACGTGGGATATTAACACCTGTAGGCCATCTTGCTCGGTGATAATCTTCCTCTGTATCTCTATCCTCACTAGTATGTCTTCTATGGTAGTTATGTGGGGAATGAGGGGCTTCTTGGTTTTGTCTCTCCAAAACTTGTTGTAGCATTGCATTCATGGCATTCATACTAGTCACTAGGTGAGCTATACTGGAATGGATATCTTGGTTATTAGCATTGGTGTTTACCATTTCCTCATTTGTGATATTTTCATGGGATGAGTTGGAAGGAGCCATGGAGTTAATAATGGGATGGTTGGGATCAAAACTATTAATGCGTAAAGGAGAGTTGTATTGTGTACCTTTGTTTCATGGAGGTCTTCTTGGTGACTTCGGAAGTCCTTCGTTTGGATTATCTGAGCTTGATAATCGACCGTTTGGTCCTTTAGTCCACCTACCACTCATGCACTTGCTTTAACCAATTTTGAATTATCGCTATAAATTTCTCTAAATTTTGCTATTTGATTTGACTTCAATGATAATATCTTCAATTTTTGACTCTACTTTTGAAAAAAATTGTTAAATTTGAAAAAAAACTTTGGTTATCACTTACTTAGTCTCTCCAACTACGATGTGGAGTGTTTGGGTAGTTTCCTTCCAACGACTAGTTCTAGTTTCGATAGCTAATTTGAACTATTACAATGGCTAGCTTGCACTCAACTCAATGGCTAGCAAGGAGGGTACACCCAGAACTAGATGAAAGAAGAATTGCAATGGCTATTTTGCACTTGACTCAACGACTAGCAAGGAGGGTACACCTAGACCTAGACGTAATGTAATCAAGACCTAGATGATGGACATAATGTACGTTTGAGAAGAGATAAACCACAGAAAAACCACTAATTACCACACTAGCTAGACAGTCGACCATAGAATAAATCACACAACAAAACCTCCCTAGATGACCAATAGTATGAAATAGAATGGGAACAAATTAGATTGACGAGAGGATGAAGACTATACCAACTGAAAGAACATGATGCACTCAAATGAAGATGATACCAATCGAGGCAGAAGGACACAACATAGATGACACTAACCTGAATAACCACATATGATTAAAAACCACATAAAACGGATGACATCAAGACACATGACTCCCAATATGTGATCCCATAGTAACTAGTTACATGCAATGCTAGGAAACCCGCGTGGCCCTAGCCATGAATACAACTATATATCTTGGTGAATATAAATAAGTAATTCATGTTTTCCTCATGAATGTGGGATATATCTAATTGCTACCCTCATGATTTTAATATATATAAACCTTATATTATAAGTTATGCAGGTACTTGATTGGTTGTACGATGAAAAATATGAATTTTTTTATTGCACTTAGGATGGTCTTTCTCCGATGCTGGATTTATGCACTTATTGACGTTATAGTATAATTTCTCACATGTTGGGTTCTCGAAGAATGAGTGGACATTAAATTTTTTGGCTACTTAAGATATTTAACTAAAACTGGTGAGACGTCCATGTAGCTAAAGTATTAGTTCACCCTAAACCGCCTAGAGAGAGAAACCACTTATTTGCCTTTATTTTACTGCTCCATGACTATTTATGCCCATGGTTTTAGGGTTTTGAAGATGCGCATTTTCCTCCAACATTTCTCTTGGATCGCTAGTGCTCTGAACTCGCTCACCGCTTGGATACTCCACTTTTTTTAGATCCACTTTATGCCCAGAAGCCCTAGCAGTTGGATTGAATTAATCATGGTGCTTGGTCACTTTGGTCTATTGTTGAAATTTTATTTCTACAATACGTGAATTCATGGTGCTTAAAAAAATTTGATGTTGTATATATCCTTTTTAAAATTATTTTGTAGCAACACAAAAGGTACGCATGTTTGCTTTTCTTATGAACAATCATTAGATTAACATGTGATACGTGAATTCATGTTTCTTCATGAAAAGTAGGGTGTTGGGATCTATTGCATGTCAGCTACTTCTTCTGCTATGGATAGTGATTACGTGTGTGGGAACTGCAACACTAAAAGTTTAAACGTTATGCCCACAAAGAAATGATAGATCGTTGAATCTAATACCATATGAAGCAATATATTTCTACACTTGAATTTGTTGGAATTAAATGAATCAAATAATATGATTTAAATGTAGTGAATATTATTACCACTTAAGGAGGACTAAGTCCTTAGCCACTAAGGAGGGCTTAGTCCTTGCAGTAAGATCAAAAAAATGAATAAATGATGAATGATAATTAAATATAAATCAACCTATGCTATTAATAATAAATCAATGAGAAATATTGGTGAAGACCATAATATAGCTTACTAGTTATATTAAGGTTGTAACATCTCATCATATTTTCTTTTTGCCCCTACAAATGGGGAAGCTTATGATAGTTGTTAGCAATTATTTGTAAGATGAACGTGATTCACATGATCAAGTGTTTAATTGTTGACTTTTATTATGAATTTTTTAATTATTATGATCATCCCCTCAAGCGACGAGTCATTGAGAAAAGGACAAGTGATGAAAGTTACGAGTCGCTTGACCAAGATGAATAATTTAAATGATTTAAGATGAATGCTTTGTTGTTATATGTCAAGTCCTATTATAGGCATGATTTCAACCAATAATAGTAATTGTACATCTCTATCCCCTAGATCAGTTCAACCGTAATGACCTTCTTAGGGAATCAAGATGATAGCAATTCCATTTAAGCTTGTGGTGAATCACTCTTGTTGATGATCTACTAAAATATCATGGAAGAAATAAAACGAATATCTCATTCCTATGGGGCAGTCCGATCGCCTTGGCCTTCTTTGGGATTGAAGTGAAGATATTTCAAGTCAATAATGACTAATTTACCCCAAATTGCCTTATGGTAATTTACTCATCCTATCGGATTGCATGGGTCACAAATCATTGCAGCCACCAAGTGTATAGGGTAAATGACAGGATACGAGGCGCATTTGAAATTTTGGTGTTATATGATTTTTTTGTTATTTTGATGATTCTGAATGGGTAGATATGCTTTAATGTCCATTGATGCATTTATGGATGCAATACCTAGATGATGATGTGATTATGCTTATATGTATGCAATGTACTATTGACATGCACTAGCTATATGATAGATGTATGATTAGATGCAATGATCTAGATGTATAGATGCACTATGATTATGTATGCATATATGGATGCACTGGTGAATGTTAAATGTATGTTTAATTTTTTTCAATTGTTTATGCATCTAATCTATATGACACGTGTTATGATACATGATGTATAATGTAATGCATTAATAATATGATGATGAACTAATACAAATGGACTTATATTCTTTAAACACTTAAAATATAAGGTATGAATCTAATATGTGTTTAACAAACTAATGAATGACACCACCGAATGTATAAAAATCATGAATGTAAAATGTTAAATCTTATCATAATAAATCATTCAAGCATCCATATGTGAAATGAGATGATGTGAGATATATGGTTTTCCCTTATGAGCTTCTGTAAATTAAAATACATGCACAAAATAGTCTGTGGCCGTCTAAATATCATTGTTGATATTCATACGATATCTATCCTATTTTATGAACATCCCATAATAAAAAAAACCTCATAAAGAGAAGTTGATGATTGAGTGATATTTATTTGTTTCTATAAGGGATTTCTCAGGTTTTCCATAAGACTCAAACACCCTAGTTGATTAATCAAAAGCTGTATAATCACTATACAGGACTCCTGAAAGACAAAAAATTTTGTTATGAAGACCAAGATATTCATTATCCCTGTGTGTGCAAATAAATATATTAGATGAGACATAAGAATATATCATTTCTAGGCAGGATTCATTCAGCCCATTTTTGTAATGAGGATCACCAAATGTTCACCATGATCCTAAGTTTGGACGTAGTTGGACTATACTACTAGGTAATACAGGCCACCTAAAGCTAGCTCATTTGTAAAAAAATTTAGAACTACCCCAATGCCAGGTGGGATTCATTTAGCCCATTGTTGTATTGGGGATCACTCAATGGCTTTGAGTAGTGACCATTCCAAGGATTCAAGCTCTTCACCCCCTTCTTTTCTTCATATTTATTGGGATACTTGCTCATGCATAGTGATGAAAATCATAGTTTATTTTACCTTTAATGTTTGTTTTGTTTTGGGATTTTGCTTATTTTATATAAAATCAAGGGATTTCTTTGGTTAGGGGGGATCTTTTTCTTTTGTCAATTATCAACACTCTAGACCATGCGCATCACAATATGAACAAGTAAAAACCTTTCACTTAAGGTGACGAAGACCACTTTGTAATGTTCATCCTTACTTGTCCTAATTAGATTGTTATTGTGTTTAATTAGTGATGGTATTTTGATATATGCTAGGTGTTATAAAAACTAGACCTCATCTACAAAAGCAAATATAGCTTTCTACAAAATATGAGAATATCACTAGGTATGGCTGAATGATCAGAAGACCCTAGTATATTCCTTATAGCAACATAAGGGGTTGTGTTGAAAAACACAATTACTCACAAGGGTTATGGATGATGATGATGATGAATATATACATAATTTAGATACAAACGTGGTGTCATTTGTAAGCTTGTAAATACAACCTATCCTAATGCAAGTGCAATGGATGAAAATGCCTAATGCAATGCAATTAAATGAATGCATGTGTAAAATAAAAATGCATACTATGAATGTCTTTGTATTTTTGATGTTTTGTAATATTTTTGGATTTTAATACTTTTTTTATTTGTTTGGATTTTTGTGTTTTCATTTTTTTTGAATTTTTAATGATTTAATGATTTTTTTGGATTTTATGGTTTTTAGGGGGAAAGGTACGCTACCTTAGGTACCCCCAGTGTGTGTGCCACTCAATGGAAGGGAGGAAGGTGTGATACCTTTAGAATCCTCACTTTGCCTCATTGAAATTGATGTGGATGGTGGGGAAGGTACATTACCTTGAGGACCCCCAGTGTGCATGTTACCCACTACAATGTAATCATATTGCTTAGGAAGAGTCATAGAAATCAACTCTTCCAATTGGGGTGTAAACCTCTACGGGGCACCCATGTCTTGATGAGATAAAATAAGTGAACCATCTGCATGGATCTCATCTCATTCTAATAGAATCTAGACCACCTTCATGAATGAATGGCAGCCATGAATGTCATGCCCATATATACGATGATACATACAAAAGAGGCTTTCATCAGGTGATTGGGGCTTGGGTTCTCTTTGACTTCTGGTAATACAAGTGCATTTGCCTCGTAATTTTTTTAAAATAAAGTCACAATAGTCATCTCAAATGTGACCACTCTTTGAGGTAGCTTGTTAGGCATACGAGGATGTGGTTGACCTGGGAGGTGCACATGTGAAGATGTGGCCTCTATTTTGGTAAGCTGAGGTACTATGGATGAACTATCTATGGGAAAATCCCCACTATCTATGAGATCCTAAAACACATTCCTGAATCCATAACAATTGTAAATACCATGGCCCTCTATTCGATGATAGAGATAGTAATGGTCCTCCCTATAACCCTTAGGTTTAGCTCTATTTGGATCTAAAGGGTTTATTTCGAGTAAGGTTAAGACCTTAGCCTCTTGTAGCTTTTGAAAAATGTATGACATGGGCTCAATTTAAAGGAGTCCAAATGCGTTGCTACCAGGGTTATGCATAGTGGTGAATATTCACAAATTGGGTCAATATTAGGAATTTTAAAATGAGAAATTGGCAAATATGAGGACCCTCAACGTCGGCCCATTCGTCTAAAATTTTTAGGATCAATGTTTTCTTAGGGTCAATTTGCCACAATATGTATCCAAACATAGGCATATTTGTACTCGTTTGAAAGCTTTTTTCAAGCCTGAGCTAATGGTGGGATTTTTATAAAGTTATAAGATGATTGAATAGGTCAAAAGTGGCCCCAAATATGACTTTACATTTTAGGGCTTTAAATACCACAAATTTTGGTATGAAGATGTTTGATTTGATTTTCTTAGGATTCTCCATGATTCACCTTGATTTTGATTAAGATTTGCCATTTTTTTACAGGTACATTTTGATTCCAATCCCTTATGCATAACCCTGGTTGCTACTATTTTGGGCACTCAACCTGCACTGGCTTAGTTTTATGACTAGGTTGAGCCCTAGGTATGTTAATTTCTTTCTTAGGGGGCCTTATTACTTTTTGTGTGCAAGGGATGGATTACTGACTATACTTACTTGTTGGTTGACAACCTAAAGCTACTTCTTTTCAAGCATGTTGTGTATTAGGGCTCTAAAATCATGACATGATTGAATATCATGTCCATTTTGACTATGATATAGATAGTGTAACTCCTCATCATACCCCTGGGGTTTCATATGATTCAGATAAACTGATGAACCTCAGGCAAGGTTATGGTATTTGTGGCACATAATCAATTGAACATCGATACTGTAAGCTCAGGAAATAGGGGATACTTGCTAGGTTGTTGAAGTAGATGATCTGGTGCTTTATTTGGTTAAGGCTTTTCTTGTGGTTGAACAGGAGGTGGTTCAGCATCATATGGGGGTTGCTTTTGTTTTTCCTAGCTCTCAAGTTGGATCATGATAAATTGCAATGCTTCATTCTGTTGCTCCATCTACACCTCTAGATTAGTCAAGCGATCTTGTATACATTCCAAGAATGACAAGGCTCTTAGGTGTATTGCTAGTGACTGTCTTAAAATAACATCATTGACTGAAGGAGGCAAAAGAGTGGATGCTAAAGATCCACTAGGTAAATGCATCTCACCCATTTCCTTCATTTGAGATGGTGTGGATGTTTCTTGATTATCCACTTTGATAGTGACATCCACATTCTTATGTTTCTAACTTAGTTCATGTTTCTATTTTACTTTGTAATTTTGAACTGTGTTAGTTTTAATACCCCCATTTTGACATAGGGGAGGCACCCATTCTTGTTATTGAGGAGGTACCATAAGAAATAAATTAGGGGTGACTAATTTCAATAGTTTTGGCCCCTTAGATGTTGAAGCAGCTTTTGATGATATCATCTGTTGTTTCAACTACTTTAGAGTTACTCGATCCTTTGTATGGATGTTGACCATTCCCATGAACTCGTGAGAAGATGCTTTGGATTTTGGACCATTTATGGGTAGATAATCTACTGGTCAAGGTGCTTCTGTATCAATCATGCTAACTGTACTGACCCAAATTTTTTGTGCCCTTACCTTTAGGCTAAAGGATCCGTGCCCGAAAGGGGGATGCGAGAAGGATGGAACAATACCTCAGACTGAGAGGCCCTTTGAAGGTCGTGCCTCTCGAGGGAGGGGTATAAGGGTGAATTTTCTACGGATGGTGGGTTCACTAGGAAACTTTGAGTGGTAGTTTCCACGCCTAGGTTGAGAATGGTTTTGATGTGTTCATTTTATACTCGATCATTCATAATCCTAGGTTGGCCAGAATGAATCTAAGCTATTCTATATGAAAATGCTGATTTATATGAATACAGAAAGCATGAATGATTCCTAGATACAAGGAATATGCTAAATGAGAAAGAATGTACCTGATTTTGGATGTCTGATGAATATTCTAAAGCTTGTAGGAGTCCAGATCATCCTAAATAAGATAGGATCATATGCAATTGTATAGAATCATCTGAGATAATAGGCGATCTTCTAAGATCAGATAAGATCATTGTTGGTTTGACGAATTCATCAGACGAATTCATCAGAAACCTACAATCACAGAAACAGACACCAAAAACCAAAATGCCGCTATGAGAATAATGCAAAATGATAGAAATGACAGTATAAATGCCTAACTGATACATCTGGATAGTAGATTAAAGGAAATGCATTATTTTAATAACTTATTTTAACTTTATCATGCATTTATGTTAAAATAAGATGAACTCCAAGATGCAAAATGAAAATAATCAAGCTAATGCATAATAAAAATAAGGAAGAAATATGAGAAATGCAAACTCAGGGCTCTAATTGCCCCCAATCTAAACTGCAGTCGAGATCATCTCCAATCGTACGAGATCATCACCAATCTGTGATAGGATCATCCGAAATCGTCTGGAATTGCCTGCGACGATTTGAGATTCCTCCAGTTGAAGCATAGTGAAAACCTACAATGAAAATTTAGAGCTACGAGTGCAAAGCTTACATGGTAGGAAAAATCAACTAGGCAAAGAGTTAGGAGGAGAGCCAGGCAGGGGATCCAGGGAGTTAGGGGGATAAACTAAGAAAATCCCAGTTTATACAGGATTAGGGATAGGTTAGGAGGTTGGGGATCATCCCAATCTGGGAGATCTCCAACGGAGGAATCTCCAACTGTGTAGACACGCTTTTGCCCAAGTTGGAGAGGTTTTTGAAATAGAAGCTAATTATGAAAATTTGGTTTTGGGACAAAATCGTCTAGATGTTCTATTCCAGACAAATTCATCCGATCTAGGATGATTTCGTCTGATTGGCGACGATATCGTCCAACGGTCAAAACAACTCCTAAAAATGGTGTGAAAAATGGGGGGAGTGGTTAACGGGCGGTTTTGGGGTTAAAATTCAAATTTTTATCTTTTACTAAGGGTTTAACTACACCAATTTTAGGGTGTTACATTTTTCCCCCTCTATCGATTTTTTTGAAGAAAATGCGTTAAAGACAAGTTCTCCACGCTTTACGAGAAAGAAAAAATTTACTCAATTTTTTAGACGATGATTCTAGGTTGAATCGTACGACTGCTTGCTATGGTGCCCCCTCCGTGTTTTTACCCAAATCGAACGTTTGAGGTAAAAGCACGGAAAAGCAAAATTTTAAAAGAAAAAGTTGATTTTTTTTTAAATAAAAATAAAAAAAATAGGGTAAAACCCTAATTCATTATTACTGTTCATTTTTGTTGTTTTAGAGCTTTGTAGGAAAAATGGTGGAAACAACGCACAGATCGACAGAGGTCCAACATGAATTGAGGGTAAGGATCTAAACTTGATGAATTATGTTTTTAATTTGATTTGTGTGATTTTTAATTTAAATTTTGACTGTTTTTGGGGCATTGCGGCCGTTTTTAGGCCGTCGATGATGTCGGGATGAAATCATCCCAATTTCGTCGAAATCGTCCCTAGATCGTCGATTTCGTCTATGGGCGAAATCGACAAAATAGGGGTGATCTCGTACAACAAGGGGCGATCCCCAAGTTGAGAAATCGAAGATGATTTCGTCCTACCAAGGACGATTTGACTCAATTTAGTACGATATCGTCCAATAATGGGTGATATCATATTTTTATGAGATGAAATTGATTTTAATTGATTTTAATGATTATGCACTAATGATTCTTGTTGTTTTATTGTTTATCTTGCAGAGGGGATTACTAAAAAGTCGAGAGTGGAAATATGGGGGGCTAAGAGATGATGTAGCCATGCTTGATCAGGCAAAGTGAGATCGACTATCAGAGGTTGGGCTACAACATGTGGCAGAGATGCCACAAATACCTATAGACATGGGGCTACTGACAACCCTAGCAGAGAGGTGGTATCCGGGGTCATCCTGCTTTCAACTACTAACAGGGGAGATGGCTCCCACTCTAGAGGATGTATGGAGGATTTTGAGGATCCCCATATATGGACGGTTGAGGGCTATGCCATGATGTGACTGTGCAGAGACTCTAGCTTCACCCTAGAGAAGTGCAGAGTGAACATCAAGACATTATGGCAGATGCTTGGGGCATCTCGATTGACTCAGGTTTTGGTAGGGGTAGTGGGTGGCTTATTGCTATGCCACCAGAGTAGATGCAAGTTACCATGGCTGCTCTCAGATGTGGTCTATGATATGAGAGACCACGACTAAAGATTTGCTTGGGGTAGATTTATACTATGCCTCTTGTATAAGATCCTATACAGGGTTGTATACAAGGGAGGTCGATGTCTGGTTTTGACATCACTGCTTCAGGTTTGGTGCTGGGATTACATTGTGGTGCAGACGTCGATAGGGCTTCCACTAAAAGGGGTTGATCGAGAGAAACCCTAGGTTTTCTATTGGTGGCTCTAGAGAGGGTCACAGTGATGGATAGATCTACCGATGTCCCGAAGTTTGCTAGATGACCTCATCCCTTACCAGATCACCTAGAGGCCATGGAGAGAGCACCCAGGGTGGGGAGATGATGGGCAAGATTTGGCTCACATCAGGCGACTCTTTTGGCTAAGGATGGAGCAGGGAGAGGTAGAGTTCCACCGCTATGACCAATTTTTGAGGAAGTTTGGTCTACAGCAAGGGATCCCTTCCCTCAAAGACTACGAGTACTCTCAAACTATTTAGGATAGTACTACACTGAGCGGGGCTCCAGATATGCAATGATTCTAGAGTTAGAATGTAGATGATGCCCCCATTCAGCTAGTGGATGGGGATGACACTGGGGTTGCAGACGGGTATGATGCCTGGTACGTAGGCATCCACCCTCCTCGAATGATGAGGGCATAGGGTTTGATGCACATTGTGGTACAATGGATGGAGAGGTAGTTCCAGGCTGCTATCGATGTAGTGAGGAGTCGTGAAGGGAGGGAGCAACAACGGTCTCCTCAGGAGAGACGTCAAAGAGTACCACAGGCTCTGGAGAGACTACGACAGCCAGAGAGGAGGGAGGAGGGACTCCCTTCTCAGCAGAGGGATAGGTCAAGGGCAAGGGTGTCAATGTGGAGGAGAGCAACGAGATGGCAGCTCTTCGGGCTCAGGTTGACCACCTCTGGGCTCATGTGCAAAAACTATAGGATGAGGCTACACGACTCAGGGCTTGAAGCGGAGGGGCGAGCACTCAGGATTTGGTGTGGTTGATTGTGTAGGCCACGTTCTACCAAGGATTTTACTATCATGTGGTTCTAGACAACCAAAGGATACCATTGCCAGACCCCATTGCAAATCCGATCATGATGGGATCATCGAGGACATCCTCACGATTGACGGTGAGGACCCATGACACAGAACAAAACTCTATGGGACCACCTCCTCCACACCAGGGTAGGGGAGGAGATGAGGCTGAGAGCTTGAGGGCTTCTCAAGACTAGCTACTACTGACTATAGACTATATATTTTTGAGAGGATTGAGTATGCCAGGGTATAGATTGTGGCATACCAATCCAGTTTTTATATGATGTACATATATTTTTGATATATATATATATATATATTATCTTTTTGTGATATGACTTGTCCATATGTTTTATGATGCTTTAAGTTTTGAATTGTTGATTGATTATTCATGTAATTATGTCGTTGGAAATAGCATAATGCTGTAAAATTTTAATGAAATAATCTGACGTAAACAAATTGGTTGTTTGTGGTGTGATTTAATGAAAAATAAAAGGACTTCTAACAATAATTTCAAAGGACATTATCATTGTTATAGACCATTTCATGGAGTCACCACTCACTAGGTCATCAAGCTAATCCCAGTATAGAAATATTGCTAAAAGTAAAAGAGTGCTTAAGAGACTGTCTTAAGACTTTGTGTTGTGATGATGAAAAATGATGATGGTGATGATTTGTTTTCAGATTGTCATGAAAATATTATGCATGAAATAGTAGAAATATGATTTTTTCTAGGCATAAAATTCCTAAGTGTGATAGAATTTTGAACAATTGCCTAGGAATTATACCATCGTCACAAAACTGAATGTTGAAATAATGAAATGAAAATAGAAAAAGTGTTCATTCTTTTTAAAGCACAATTGTGGAGCATAATGATTTAAGCCATATGTTTTTATGAATTAAAATGAATGGGAAATAAAACTAGAACAATGGTTTGCGCTAGACATAGAATTATAGGTATAGACTTATACCATCATCGCGAAATCCAAAAATAATTTAATTGCATAATTGATTTTTTATTTTGAGATAAACAGAAAAATATATAAACGTGACTTTATTGCTAGATTTTTGAATATGTTGTTGAAAGAAAATTTGGATTTTTGAAAACAATGTATGTAATTGTTTTTATATGAAAAAAATGCTCTTTTAAATAAGATGAAATTATTCCAAAAAGAGTTGCAAAAATATTTTAAATTATCTCAAAGACAAAATGTAGATTTATAAGGAACCCTCATGTGCATATGTGAGTTCGTTGCTGATCTTGATTTATCATAATGATACAAAATCTCTCAAATACAAATGTGTGTGCAATTGTATTGTTCATTTACCAATTTTGAGCAAGATAATTTGATACAAGTAATTTGAATTAACCAAATAAGTGTTCGTTGACCATGATTTATATGCATGTAACCGTACTAGACTACTATGTAAGTCGGGTCATCAAGAGCTAGTTGATCCATAAGCAGACATAGGTCTGTACAAAATAAGGTCGCTAATGTGACAAACATATCACCATGCTAGGAGTTACCCAAGGCCAAGTGGGTTGGGCACAAACCACCTATTATGGGGCTTACCTCATAATTTTTGAATAATTGAGAATTCCAGGGATTCAAGCTCATTCACCCTTATTTTCTTTTCAAGAGGTAGGGAAAGGATTTTATTGCTTTTGCTTTTGCTTTTTCTTTTTGTCTCTTTTTTTTTTTTTGTATTTTCTTTGACTTTTCTTTTTCTTCCTATACTAGGGATACTTGCTCGGATTGGTTGTAGAGCAAGGGAATTTTATTCTAGGCAGAGGTGAGCTTGTCCTTTTTTCAATTCTCAAATATTCTAGACCATGTGCATGATAGGATAGCACGGGAAACTTTTCACTCAAGAAACCACTTCTACTATGTAGCATCATATTGAATTTGCAATGAAATCATTTTAATGTGAAGAGATATACTTGGTTCAAGTAAATAACAAGATCAATTCTCTATGCTCAAAAAAAATTTTAATTCAACTGTGGACTTTGATATAAGAGAGATTAATAATCATACCAAATAAAATCAAGATATTTATTCATGTGAGTGTGAAAGTGTGGGATTCCAAATAAATGCTAATTTATCCAAAATAATTAAAAATATGACTGCAATACTCAAGAATTGACGGGTGCAAAAATATCTTTTGAAGATTTTGATGATTTTGATTTTTTTATATTTTTATATGGATGACTAAAATGAAACAATATGCAAAACAACAATATATACAATGATGAAATGACCAGATTTATGCATAATAGTGTTTAAGATGCATAATGTTCATAGGTTATTTAAGATCTTTACCATCTAAGGTAGCTAATTTGTATGCTCCCGATCCAAATTTGGCAGTGATAATATATGGTCCAAGCCAGTTGGGCTTGAATTTACCTTTAAGATCTTTAGTTGCATTACTATTTTTTTTATTTTCTTTTAAGACAAGGTCACCGATCTCAAAGGATCGATGATGAACTTTCTTGAGGTATGCTCGTTTAAGCTTGTTCTGATAGGCTCGAAGATGTTCCAAAGAATTGATGCGCTTCTCATCTTGGAGTTCAAGCTGACTAAATCTGCCAGCATGGTATTCATCTCCTACTTCAGTATCTTGAAGTAGTAGAGCCAAAGAAGGAACTTCTAATTCAAGGGAAAAACTGTTTCAGCGCCATAAACCAAAACAAAAGTTGAAGTTCCCGTGGGAGTACGAACGCTAGTATGATAAGCCCACAGAACAGGATATAATTGAATGTGCCAATCACAGCCAGATTTATTGACCAGTATTTTGAGGATTTTAATTAATGTTTTATTAGATGCTTCTACTTGGCCATTACCCTGAGGATAATAGGGAGTGGACCAATGATGTTGAATTTTTTATTTTTGACATAATTTCTTGACATCTTTATTTTTGAAACAAGTTCCATTATCTGAGATGATATTTGCAGGAATTCCGAACCTACAAATAATGTGATTAAAAATAAATTTGGAAACTTGGGTTCTAGTGCAAGAAGCTAAGGGCATAGCTTCAACCCACTTCATGAAATACTCGATGGCGGTTATGACGAATTTGTGTCCATAAGATGACACATGATTAATTTTTTTGATAATGTCTAAGCCCCATTTTGAAAAAGGCCAAGGAGATGAAATAGCCTGCAATTATTGTGTGGGCGCATGGACAAGGTCAGCATGTTTCTGGCACTTGTCGCAATGGTGCACGTAATCATGTGCATCATTCTCCATGGTAGGCCAAAAATATCCTATCCTAAGGAGCTTCTTAGCAATGGCACTACCACTAAAGTGTCCCCCATAAGATCCATCATGGGCTTCACTCAAAGCTGATCTAGATTCTTCTAGATTCAAACATCTCAGTAGGATACCTTCAAAATATCTCCTATATAATGTATTGCCAATTATTACAAAGTGACTTGCTTGTCTACGTAATAACCAGTGCTGGTTTCTATTAAAACCTTCAGGGAAGGTCGTATTTTGAAGAAAATTGAATATATCAGTGTACCAAAGTTCAGGAGTAGTTTCGTTGATTAGAAACACATCCAAAGGTTCTAAGCAGGATTTATTTGAAGTAGGTTCTTGGAGTCTATGAATAATGATGGTAGCATATTCGTCATCTAACTCCAAGGGTAAAAGAGATGCAACTGCAACCATAGCATCAGCCACACGATTTCTAGTTCGAGGAATAGCTTCCAAGGTAACTTGATCAAATAAAGATATTAATTGTAATACATATGCTTTATATGGATGCAATTTATCATCTCTGGTCTAATAAACATCATTAATTTTATTTATAACAAGTTGAGAATCATCGAAAACTAATAGATTTTTAATTTTCAATGCCAATGCAGCTCGTAAGCCAAGGATTAGAGATTCATATTCAACAGTATTATTAGTACAAGCAAACATTAATTTAAAGGACATAGGTATAAGATGTTTCTGTGGAGATATTAAAATAATACCTGCACCAGCCCCACTCATGCATCAGGATCTATCAAAGTATAAGGACCATTGCTCTGGATGGTTTGCCTCTAGTTTAAGGCATTCATCAGGAAACTCAATGACGAGGAGATGGGTGGATTCTAAGGGTGCAGCAGCTAATTGATCTGCTATGATTTGACCCTTAACAGAATTTTGTCCTATAAACATGAGTTCAAACTCGCTTAGCGCAAGAACTCACTTTGCTATGCAACAAGATAAATAAGGTCAACTCATGAGGTACCGCAAAGGATCGAATTTAGCAATAACATAGGTTTTCTGACTGAGCATATAATGGCATAATTTTTGTGTAGAAAATACGATTGCTAGACATAACTTCTCTAATGCTATGTAGCGGGTTTCATAACTAATTAAGGTTTGGCTGATATAATAATTAGCATGTTCTCTTTTCTCATCATCAAGTTGAGCTAACATAGCTCCTAAGGCAAAATCTAAAGCAAAAATATACAAGATAAATGGGTGATTAGGTCAAGGCGGTGAAAGCATAGGCAGGTTAAGAAGATATTGTTTGAGGAGTTCAAATGCTTCTTGAAATTTGTTGTCCCAATGGAAATAGGCATCCTTCTTAAGAAGCTTAAGAAAGGGTCCGGTTTTATCTGCCAGCTTATCGATGAAGCGACGGATAGCTTGAAGTTTACCTTGTAAACTCTGTAATTCAGATATATTTGTGGGTGTGGGCATATCAGTGATAGCCGCAATCTTGAGAGGGTCAATTTTGATTCCACGTAAAGAAACTATAACCCCCAATAATTTATCGGACTTAACTCCAAATATACATTTAGTTGGATTCAATCGGATAAGATATTCCCTTAACCAATTAAATACTTTTCTCAAGTCATCTAAATGGTCATCTTATTCAGTAGAACGAGCTATAATGTCATCTACATAATCATGTAGTATATCATGCATCATATCATGAAAGATATAAGTCATGGATCATTGATATGTGGCACCTGCATTCTTCAAACCGAATGGCATCACTTTCCAACAAAAGGTTCCCCAAGGAGTAATAAAGGTTGTTTTAGTCTGATCTTCAGGAGCTATCCTGATCTGATTATAGCCAGAAAATCCATCTATTAAGGATATCATTCCACTCCCAGCAGTAAAATCAATGATCTGATCCATATTGGGAAGAGGGAAATTGTCTTTAGGGCATGCAACATTAATATCTCTAAAGTTTGTACAAACCCTAACCTTAGTAGCTTCTTTCTTAGTTACTGGAACTATGTTCGAGATCCATTTAGCATAATTAATGGCTTGTATAAAAATAACATTTAAGAGTTTTTCTAACTCCCCTTTGACCAGTAAGGCCACTTTAGGATGCATTTTTCTAAGTTTTTGTTTAATAGGTTTAGCATCCGGATGGACTACTAGGTAATGCATAACTACAGAAAGGTCTAATCCTGGCATATCTTCATATGTCCAAGCAAAGACATCTTCATATTATTAAAGAAATGCGATGTATTTATCCTATTTTTCTTGACTCAATTATGATACAATGTTGATTATGTGAGGATTATCCTCAGTTCCAATGTTAAATTTTATGACATTTTCTACTTCCATGTGTAGATTTTTCTCAAAATTAGGTGGGGCGGGTGAAATGCCCAATTCTTGTAACTCTTCCAAGGTTAACTTGGATAATTCATCTTGAGGAGTCATGGCCTCAATCTGGGCTATACTAGGTATAGAGCCATCAAAATAAAATTCATGATGTAATAATTCCTCAATGGAGACATCATGGAAGATATCTCCCTCCAACTCATCGTCGAATTCGGTGATCATCTCAGGGTAGGCTATAGATAGCATATTACATGTAAATGGCTTATTCATTAAATGCAAAGCATCACATTTATCCAAATAATCTTGGTAACATATGAGATGGTCATCATCCTCAAATGGGAAAGGTTGACCATTATGAGGAAATAGGCCCACACCACATCGGGCAGGCCATGGTTCTACCTCAAAAGGTTCTTTCATACCATTTTGGAAAGGTCCCAAACCTTTCCCTTTATATCCCAATTTAAGAATTATAGATTTGGATTTAATATACTCATTAGTAAATTAACATCGAGAATATCCATCATAATGAGTCTTGATGTTCCTAGGTTTCTACCCCAGTCATATCCCTTATAAATAAAATCATAGCTCCGAAATTGGTAAATACTTCCCATAGTCTGTGGGAGGCCCAAGGTATGAGGAGATGGTGGAAAATTATTTAAAATAAGGGAATCTTGCATAGCAACATTCATTTTCTATGATATAAGAATTTTAGATAAATCAAGTAAAAGCTCGTCAGTAAGAGCATAAGAGGTAGAAGGAACATTTCCTACATCTTCTGGTGTAGAAACTATGCCTTTGGTGGATGTAGATGTTGTAGATATGTCGATGGATGGGCCTATTATAGGTATAAAAGTGATAGGAGTAGAACAAGAGGCATTGGCTATGGGATTAGGATCTTTTTGAGGTCCTAATGTGGTTTGTTTAGAGGATGGTTGAGTTGTATGTAGAGGTGGAACTGATGGGGAAGAAGTAGATGGCATTGTGGGTGTGTGTTTCACATGTTTATATGGATAATGATAATTAGGGTGTGTGGATGATAGAGCAGGGTAAAATTGAACTCCAACAGGTTCTGCCAAAGCACACATATCAAAGGGTCTAGGATCACCATGAATGGTAACCAATTGATTCTTAAATTTGAATTTAACACATTGATGTAAAGTTGAGGGAATGGCTCGCATTGTGTTGATCCAAGGGTGACCCAAGAGTATATTGTATGATACAGGGCAATGTACAATAAACACGATCGTATCCAAGGTTCTCGGACCAACCTACAATAGAATGGTAATAACTCCACACGTTTCTTGTGTTTCGTCATTGAAGGCTTTTATGATCATATCAGTTCTTTTCATTTCATCACTTCTAAACCCAAATATTTGGTAGAAGTCAAAAGTGCAGATTTTTAAAGATGAACCATTATCAATCAAGACTCGTTTAACTGCTACATCTCCAATTAAGGCAATAATATATAAGGGGTTATCCTTATGTAAACTATGTTGAGGTATGTCTCTATCCCAAAAGTCAATACAATCAAATTCATGAGTTATTATAGTATTAGCCATGGCTTCAGGTTGAATATCTTGTGGTGCCATCATCTGGCTTAATGTGAGCATTAATTCATCTCTATGGGTAGGAGAAGATCTTAAAAGGTCCAAAAGAGAAATTCTAGCTATAATATTTGATAGTTGCTCATTAATATTATAAGGAGGTTTAGGTTGAACATTAGGTGCTTGATTCCCTTTATTAGGAACTTTCAAAACAAATGGAGTTGATCCATCATTCTGCATTTGATCTTGTTGAGAGTTTTGAGCCTGTTGTCTAGTAATAGCTTTGATGGTACCCACAATATTATTCTGCGAATGATGAATGGGTCTTGGTCTAGTATTTATGGCTTGCTCATCAGAAATTAATTGATGAGACGATGGTATAGTAGTGACTCTTCTTGGAAATGGTTCTTCTGGAACCATATAACTTGTGATGGGTAGAATAGGATACGATTCATATTCAGAGCTATTCGATTGATTTGAAGTGATTTCCATATCACTCTCAGTATCGTATTCTGTATCATTGAGATTAGGTGTCTGGATATTGTATAGAGGCCTAGTTGTAACCACGGATAAGGTTGTGTCAAATATTTATGGCTCATGAGTAGGTAAATTCCTACTAATAGTTCCTACATATCGGGTAGGAGGGGGAACATTATGATTTTCAATTTGATTAGCCACTTCCTTGCCATGTTTTGGTAAAGGATGTTGAAATATGTCCAATGATTTATTGGCATTCTAATTCTTGTTTTTGGGGATGTTCTTTTGAGCATTATCAGGAGGATTTTGCTTAGGTTGAAAGGCTTGCACCTCCATCTCATTGTTATCAATCAGGTCCTGTATTTTATGTTTTAATATTTTACAATATTTGGTAGTGTGTCCAGGTCTTCTATGGAAGTCACAGTGTAAATCAGCTTTGTATCCCAGTATAGTTGGATCAGGTTCTCGGATAGTTGGTAATTGAATCAAACATCATTCCAATAATTGTGAGAGAATAGTTGATAAAGGTTGATTTAACCTAGTAAATTCTCGAGGAGGTTTATCAGGAGGTTTCAGTATAAACTTCTCTGTTGTCTTCGTAGCATTAACATTAGTGATATTTCTATTATCAGTGACTCCTTCCCCTACAACTTGTTTATTTTTATATTGATTTTTGGATGTTTTCTCATCATCTTTCTTTTTAAACTGTCCTCTCCTAATGAGAGCATCTTCCACTCATTTGGCTAAGTCTATAGCCTAATCAAAGGTGGTTAGGGTAGTAGTTGATAATTTTTAAGATAGTTGGTCTTGTAAATTATTAATAAATATGTCCAACATCTCCCTATAAGGCAACACAAAGTGCAATTTTCCTATCAATTGTCTCCACCTAGCTAGGAAATCGGCAAAACATTCATTTTTGTCTTGTTTTAAGTTATACAAATCTTTAATGGTCACATGTCTTTCGATGTAGGCACTAAATTGATGCAAAAAAGACTCAGTAGTTTCTTTGAAATTCCTCAAAGAATTAATGGGTAATTGATAATACCACTCTAATGCCATTCCTCCTAAACTTTTTGGGAACATTTTTAGTAATAACAAGTCATCATGTGATATATCATGACATGCTATCCTAAACATATGAAGATGCTCTATGGGATCTTCGGTTCCTTTATATATGGGCAAGACAGGCATAGGAAAATGTTTAGGATATGGTTGTGCTACAACTATAGGATCTAAAGGCTGACTACACATCTCTCGATAATTGTACGAGGGACGGTAGGGATCTATCTGGTCCATGCGGGAAACTAATTGTTTCACCATGGTTTCAAGATTGCTAGTTTGTCCACCATATTGGTTCGGTGGGACATAGGCATGGGATTTATGAGTGTATGATGGTGTGACATAAGTATTAGATGCTATATTGCTATTATGCAAAGTGTTGGCAGGAAGAGTATTATGAAGAGGATTTGTAATAGTATTATGTTGTATCCCAGATTGTTGGTAATTGGTGTTTGGTTTTGTTTTGGGTTTTTTTTTTATTTGAGGTGTGTTGCTCAATAACTTGGAAAAATAGAGCAGTAAAGGATGGTTTCTTTTATGCGTGAATAGCCCTAGGCTTGCTAACAGGCACTTTAGATGGTTGGGTAACCTGTTTCTGTTGCATGTTCTAGATTATAGCTACCATATCCAAATTGGATGGCCCAACTTGATCACTCTCTTGATCAATAAAGGACAAGGTATTAGTGCGTGTGTGAAATACATCTTCTAGAGTTGCTTGAGTGTCACTAATTCAATCATTGTCCATATGTACTGCTCTATTAAGAACACTAATATTAGTATTAATGAACTTCCAGAATTTTTCCATGTTTTCAAAAGTAACAGCTCCTCCCAGAGACATTTTAGGGGATGAGGATACTTCCTCTCTAAAATTTTCTTCTTGTTCATTTCTTACAGCAAGCTCTTCTTCTTGCTGGTCTAGGATTTCTTCTTCCTGAAATTGATCTTCAGGAAGGACATCTGGGTTATTTAATGGTTTTCCTAGCCAATATTCTTCTTCTTCAGTTTTTTTTCCATTCCTAAGTCTAGGCATTGTGCTTAAACTTAGATTTCAAAAAATATATATACTTATATATATATGTGATAGGTTTGAGAGGTATATATTTTAATTATATACCTACTATAAAAAAAGGAAATGTTTTGATTTTTTTGTTTTGTTTTTATTTATTTTTGTGTTTTATAATATTATTATAAAGATAACAAATAGCATTCTAGTTGCAAAAGGAATAACAACAATAAGAAGAATGACTTAGTTTTCTATAAATAGTTTATGGATATCGTTGATAGGATCAAGTTCATCAGGAGTCATGAAATGCTCCTCCTCAAATTGGAAATGGTTTTTCAAAAATTTGACAAAGTGTGCTATGGTAATATGATCTGTTTCATATTCTGACCTGTAGAAATAAATTTCATGGCAATACTCTCGATACAACACAACTCTAGGAACTCTACTCCATATTTTTCTATCTGTAAGAACGACTTCTTGATCCTCTATACGAGATAGAAAATTATGTACTACAACTGCATTCTCAAGGTATTCCTCAAAGGTGTACAATTATGAAGACACAAGTACTCTTTTATCTGCTAACCACCTATGGCAAGCTCTCTGAAGTTTATGGTACAAAGTTACCTGATCAGGATCCAGGATTCTATCTAGGACAAACCTCTTAATTTGCCTAAGTTCTGTAGATCTGGATTCAATGATACCCAATCTCCTATTAATTTCATCCCACAAAGGTTGGACCCTATTTATTTGAGGTACTCTAAGTACGGAAGTAATCTCTATGGCCGTTAATTGATTTTCAACATCTATGGTGACAACTCGTCTTTTATTATAATCTACCATCTAAATATGCTATGCAAATTTTAATTGTTTGACTAATGATTCTAGATGATAATTTTTTTTTTTGGATTGTTTTCAAAAGGTTTTTAGTTTCACGTTGGGTTCACCAAAATGTACTAACCCAAATTTTTCACGCCCTTAACTTCAGGCTAAAGGATCCATGCCCGAAAGGCAGATGCAAGAAGGATGGAACAATACCTCAGACTGAGAGGCCCTTTGAAGGTCGTGCCTCTCAAGGGAGGGGTATAAGGGTGAATTTTTGATGGATGGTGGGTTCACCAAGAAAATTTGAGTGGAAATTTCCACGCCTAGGTTGAGAATGGTTTTGATGTGTTCATTTTATACTCGATCATTCATAATCCTAGGTTTTCCAGAATGAATCTAAGCTATTCTATATGAAAATGTTGATTTATATGAATACAGAAAGCATGAATGATTCCTAGATACAAGGAATATGCTAAATGAGAAAGAATGTACCTGATTCCGGATGTCTTATGAATATTTTGAAGCTTGTAGGAGTCCAGATCGTCCTGAATATGACAGGATTGCTTGCAATTGTATAGAATCGTCTGAGATATTAGACGATCGTCTAAGATCAGACAATATCATCATCGATCTGATGAATTCGTTAGACGAATTCATCAGAAACCTGCAATCATAGAAATAGACACCAAAAACCAAAAATGCTACTACGAGAATAATGCAAAATGATATAAATGACAGTATAAATGCCTAAATGATACATTTGGATAGCATATTAAAGGAAATGCATTGTTTTAATAACTTATTTTAACTTTATCATGCATTTATGTTAAAATGAGGTGAACTCCAGGATGTAGAATGAAAATAATCAAGCTAATGCATAATAAAAATAAGGAAGAAAGATGAGAAATGCAAACTCGGGACTCTGATTTCCCCTAATATGAACTACAGTTGAGATCGCCTCCAATCGTACAATATCATCACCGATCTACGATAGGATCGTCTGAAATCATCTGGAATCGCCTGCGACAATCTGAGCTTCCTCCAACTGAAGCACAGTGAAAATCTGCAATGAAAACTTAGAGCTACGAGTGCAAAGCTTACATGGTAGGGAAAATCAACCAGAGAAAGAGTTAGGAGGAGAGCCAGGCAGGGGATCTAGGGAGTTAGGGGGATAAACTAAGAAAATACTAGTTTATATAGGATTAGGAGGAGGTTAGGAGGTTGCGGATCATCCCAATCTGGGAGATCTCAAATGGAGGAATCTCCAACTATGCAAACATGATTTTGCCCAAGTTGGAGAGGCTTTTGAAATAGAAGCTAATTATGAAAATTTAGTTTTGGTATGAAATCATCTAGACGTTCTGTTCCAGATGAATTTGTTTGATCTAGGATGATTTCGTCTGATCGGCGACGATATCGTCCAACAGTCAAAACAACTCCTAAAAATGGCACAAAAAAATGGGGGGGGGCGGTTAACGGGCGGTTTCGAGGTTAAAATTCAAATTTGTATCTTTTACTAAGGGTTTAACTGCGCCAATTTTAGGGTACTACACTAACTAATGTTTTCTTATCCTCATTAGGTAATATGATACCATGATTTTTGGTGATGGGAGAAGATAGCAATTTCTTGATGCAAGCCTCAGTCGAATGTTTGATGATTTTATCTAAATGAACATTTTGAGGCTCGCATGTCACTAGAGTTTCTTATGGCTCATTGACCTTCTTGTAATACTTGAACGGCTCAGGATCATGGGGGACCATATACACTTGTCCTTGGTGTATGAATTTTAGGTTTTGGTGCACTATGAAAGGTACGCATTCCATATCCCTTATCCATGGTCTACCTAGAAATATATTATATTACCTTTCACCCCCAGGATATGGCACAATGTATGTATCATATTTATCCCAACCTGTATAGGTAGGACTATTGTGCCAATTTTTTGGGATGTGGTATCATTGAAGGCTCTCAATGTGAACATTGAGTCCTTAATGTGTGAAGATGGTAGATTTAAATACTTTAAAGCTACAATTGTGATGATGTTGATAGATGACCCGATGTCAATAAAAACTCTCTTGTATGGAATTTGATTGATGCTCGCTATGATGTGTAACGGAGGATCAGGTTCATCTCTAGTTATTGGCTTAATTTCCTATCTGTGAAAGGTAATCACAAGGTCCTTTCATAAGTGAACTGAATTCAATGTTGGTATGGACCGAGATAGATTTTTAGCTTTAATTAAATTTTTTGGTATGTTGGGATAATCAAGGAATCTCTTGCTTTATGTTGTAGTATTTATCATACTAATAAAACCCTCATCATTTGGGGCTGTATGCACCTCATTGACATGCTCAACTTGATTTTTGTTGACCTCATGGTTGGGAAGAGGGTTTTTGAATATGTTAATGTTTTGATTATCGATAGCCAAGGGACTATCTATTTGCAATTTGTTCTTATCCAACATATTCTACACTACATTCTTGAACGCAACACAATCTTGGATATCATGGCCATTTTTCCAATGATAAACACAATAGAGATCTTTCCTATACCCATTAGGTTTGGGGAAATTAGGATCCAAGGTGTGCACCTCATGCAAGTTTAAAGCTTTGGCCTAACAAAGGCGATTGAAAATTGAGGCCAAAGATTTAGGCAATGGCATATAGTTACAAGGTGGACGTTTCTATTTGTCCTTGCCTTAATTCTTGTTGTACTGGTTGTAATGCATAGGAAGAGGTTGAGCCTGATAGTTTTGTGATTGTTGGATCTATGTTGCTTTTGGAAAATTTAACATGACCTTGTTAACATGTGCAGGCTTGGCCTACTATGGTTGACGTCACGTATTCTTTTTGTTCCATTATTTCTTGCTACGGAGCTTAAGATATCCTTCTTCAACTTTTATGTCCTCTATAAGCTTTGCTTGTGCTAATACTTCCTCGAATGTTGCATACTACTAAAGTTGCAGAAGTAGTGAGATATGCTTAGCACAACTCTTGATGAACATTCGGGTGAGCTCTATAGTGGGAACAAAAAACAATAATTTTACCATTAGTTTTCTCCATCTATTCCTATAGTCCATGACTGGATCGTCATCATATTGTTTAAGATTGGTCAGGTTGAACAAGTTGGTCTTTTTTCCGATGCCAAATGAAAAGTTTTCAAGGAAGGCATTCATCAATTACTCAAAGTTCATGATGTTATGTTTGGGTAGTCAGTTAAACCACTCTATTGTTGCACCTAATAATGTGATGATGAACATTCTTAACATCATGGCATCATTGTGTTGGAGTTGAAATCATGCATTCATGAAGTTGGTCACATGCTCTTGTGCATCTTCCTCTCCCTTAAACTTATCTAACTGAGGCATCTTGAAATACTTCGGATAAGAAGGACTTGGTACCAATCAACACAAGGGTTGATTGTGTATCCTGCTTAAAGTGGGTTTTTGACCAGCCAAATCTTGTTTCTCAAGATATTTGACTCTCTTAGTAAGCACCTTGTAGGCTTGAGAAGAGATGATCTCTTCCTCTCGGAGGGGTCTTCGAGATGCAAGTGAAGGTAAGTTTATTTAAGTATGAGGTGGTCGATTGTATTCATTAGCCACATATATCAAAGATGGTTCAAGATATTTCTAATCTTGGTCATCCGAATCAGATCTATCATACTTCCTATGCTCTAGCATGTTTGGTGCTAAACACATATGTGGTCGAGAAGAATGTTAAGAGGTATGGTGAATATAATCATCTACTCACCTATTATGCAACTTAGGGTACAAAATAACATATCTCTCATTGTTTTTATGCCTATACTCACTAATGGAAGGTAACTTTGATCAAGCCAATCTGTTTGATCGCTCTTCACGCTCCTTTAGATCAAGGATATGCTACTCTTCTAGGCGGTGCTCATATAATCGTTGTTGGTGCAACCGTTGTTGTTTTGTGATTTCTCATTCTAAGTTTTCTAAACACTCCTACTCAATATAAAAATCCTCCAATTGATCTTGGAGCATTTGTTCTCTCTGAATTGCATTTGACCTATGTGATTGATCTGATCGATTTGATG
The DNA here is from genome assembly GCA_028583015.1 of Wollemia nobilis. Lineage (NCBI taxonomy): Eukaryota > Viridiplantae > Streptophyta > Pinopsida > Araucariales > Araucariaceae > Wollemia > Wollemia nobilis. The sequence goes on from JAQPPZ010002631.1 coordinate 580,306, forward strand.
TGATGGGTCTTCCAAGGTTGGGCAAGAGGAGTACCTTCCTTGCTAATACTACAGTAAGAAAAATGACATCCTCCATGTTCAGAAGGATTTGGAATTATAATGGGCATGCGAATGGTCACCTTACCTCTATCTCACCTCTCATTGGGTTTATTTGACCTCTTAGTATAATGAGATGTGGTAGGTATGGAAGTATTCTCGTCTAGGTCATGATAAGATCTAGTGTTAGTTCTCCTAAGTAAGATTTCTTGGTGAGATCCACTGTGAGTGGTATTTTCTCCTTTGATACTACCTAAATTTCATTCAGGTATATTATGGGTAGGTGTGCTTCCTCCAAAATAGTCTAGGCCCTCTGGTGCATTGGGTGCAACCTCAGTCTTAGACTAGGAATGGCCCCATGTATTGACCATAACCTTGTGAAATTTAACTCCAAAAAAATATTGTGTTTTATATACCAAAATTATCAGCGCAACAAGTTGATCACAATGGGCTATGACTGCAAAAAATGACTTTCAACTCAAATTTTGTATTTTTGGTATATTTGGCCAACCAAGGCTTGTGGGAAAATGACCAATTTGTGGAATTTTAGGAAAATATGGAGCCATACCTCAAAAATGGTATGAGGGGTGCACAAGGGGTAAACTAAGACAAAAAAACAAATTTGGAAAATTTTGGGGTTGTCTAGGGCTTTTTATGACTATTTTAGTGTATTTTTTCCCTATTTTTGGCTTAAAAATCACTCAAAAATAGAGTAATCATAAAACCAACATAAATTTTTTGTTATAGCTCCAATTTGCATGATTTTTGATTCATTAGGTGTAGAATAAAAAAGTTGTAATTTTGTTTTTTTTTAAATTAGGGTTAGGGTTTTAGATCAAAGATCTTATGTTGATTACCCAAACAATGAAGAAACACACAAAGTAGACAACATGATTATCTCGTTTAAGGATTATATGTGTATCCTAAGAAATTTTTTTGTGTATTTTTGAATTGTTGATTTTTAAAAAGACCTCATATCATGTGTTTTATTTTGTTGGATGATATTCTTTTGTTAAATGGGATTTCACTTGTATGCTCGTAGCTTGACAACTGGTAATGAAATTTCGGTCACATAAACCCATGAAAGTATGGATATAAAGCCCATACCCGGTTAGGGAACATAGGTTCTGCCAGTCCTCACCCAGTATCACTTGGTTAGTATTATACCCTTTGAAGAGAAGTACATGCAAAGTTTCCAAGCTACACCAATTCTTGGAGTTAGCCTTGGCAAAAAATAGGGTTCGTAGAATTTAAGCCAACGTATGGAGATGAAGCCCACCGTTGTTGGTCTCTATTAGTGGTTGGGTATGAATTCCAACTCACTAATATTTAAGTGTGACATGGTGTGTGGTGGTTATTTTTAATTTTACATGAAAACAAAATGCATCATAGAGCACTCAAATGATTTTTCTATATGCTTAAAAAGAATGTTTCCATTTCAGATAATGCACGTCTAAAAGCTAGCTGATATTTAGAGAATGCAAAACTAGTTATAAAAAATGGCCTCTAGTTGGAATTCAAGCATACAAACCCTAACATATAATATAGACCATTGGAGACTAGGGCGGATTACAATAAGAGACCGTTGTTACTAGAAACAGCTAGTAGAAAACCTAAGGGATCTTATAAATTTTGCTTTAAAATTTCTCTATGTTCTCTAATTAACATTCATCTACTGCATTTAGAAAATAAAAACACATATAGAGAAGCAAAAATATAGATAATTTCAACCAACCTAAAATCCAATTCTACTGATGATATGGTTATCTGTTGTTTGTAAGTTTTTCTACCAACCGTTATCACTCAGGGTAGTTCTAAATCTGGCCACTGTATTCAAGAGTGGTTGAGCTCTACTGGCCACTATCCATCAGAGTAGTTGCACATATGTGAAAAAAATGTAATAGATCAGCAAACAACATAAATTTTGGGTGTTTCCATTGTTATCGCCATCTGTACAATTCTAGAACACATGCACCTTACTGTATTTGCATCATAATATCAAAGATAAAACAAGAAAACATACAATGACAATGAATTAAGAAAAATATAAAGGCTCCTTTTATTAATTCATCATGAAAATCAGTTACATGTACATCCCTCTTAGGGATACCAAATTTTGATACAATGAATACAAATATATGAAACCCCAAAATAGGGATGGTGCAATTTGTAGGCCTTCTAGATCGATACAAATTGATTGAGGGCTTATTGATGCCTCCTTCTCACTTGTTCAAAGGAAATATCCTTACATGTGGTTTTATCCTTTGTATATCCTATCACCTACGCACAAAGCAACCACAAAACACGTCAATAGCATATGCAATCTCTCAAGATGAGGTTTGTTTCAAGAAATTGCATGAAATAACATGAAAGTATGATGAAAGCATGAAAAGCATAAAGGTAAGAAAATATACATAAATAAATGCTAATCAACCATACAAATGCATTGAAAATGATAAATCTACTCTAATATAAGATGATAAAGTAGAAATAGCCAGGAAACTAAGCTAAAAAATGAAAAACTATGCATCAAACCCTAGCTGCTACTATCATCAGTGATGAAGGCCTGAGATCCGCTATCAATTATAGTCGTCGCAAAATGTGACTTTTACCTCTTGAATAAGGGGTTGCGACACACAATTCTTCGATTGAATTGATGGTCAAGGATCACCTGTTTGTCTAAATATGGATTGGTGGTTGAAATCAGTGGAATTCACATCATATTGATGTAGAGTTGCGGTGTGTGCTTCTTAGTACTTTGGAAGCTCCATTATTGTTTGCATGCTTGTCACTCCACAATTGGGTAGCATTTTGACTCTCCTCAAGGATTATCAATTTGTTGTACAATACAACAGAGCTTTGCTGCATAAGTTTTCTCTCTTCTTTGTTCATGCATGGGAGGACCTATAAATAAGGATCCTAAATTCCAATATTGGCTTCATGGAGAAGCCAAGATCAAGAATTGCTAGCCTATGGTAGTTGGGAGGAACCTTCCAGGAGATTCACATCCAAAAACCACCCAATATCAGTTGTATTTGGATGTTACAACTAATTTTGGCTCAACTCGGGAGGTTGAGATATTTTCAAAGCTATCTGCTATTAGCAAGAGTGGCTAGTCTCATAGCAACTCTGAGTGTTAGAAGTTGGGTTGGCAACCACTCTAATCATCAATGGCTAAGCTTGCACTAGACCAGATTGCCCTAGATGAGTGGTTAGAACCACTGCTAGCTCTTGGAAAGGTCCAAGATCATTCATATGGTCTAAAAAGTTGTCCATATGGGTAGTCTCCTAAACATAACATGTTTTAGGTGTCTACAGATGCCCCTTTTTGGGATGCATTGTGGGAAAACACAATGCTGAGAAAAATAGATCACCTAAATCCATATTATAGGTTTTTTGATGTTCATTTATCTGATCAATGCTGGATACCCCAATATTGGAAAGGATGTACATCTTAGAATCATTGCTTCCAACGGTATGGAAGGCTTAAATTTGGTGCTCTCACACTTTTGAGTATAATCGGGTAGGACCGATAGACAGAGTGACAAAGGCTTATCTCATTATATTTGCTTTTTACCCCTACAAATGGGGAAGCTTATGATAGTTGTTAGCAATGATTCATAATATGAACATGATTCACATGATTAAGTGTTCAATTGTTGATTTTGATTATAAATTTGTTATACAACTAATTTTGGCTCGACTCGGGAGGCCAAGACAGTTTCAGAGCTAGCCACTGTCATCAAGAGTGGCTAGACTTGTAGCTACTATGAGCATCAACGGTTGGGCTGGTAGCTACTATGATCATCAGTGACTTATTCTACATAGGACTAGATTTCCCTAGATGAGTGGTTAGAACCATCGCTAGCTCTTGGAAAGGTCCAAGATCATTCATATGGTTTGCAAAGTTGCCCATATGAGTAGTCTCCTAAACATGACGTGTTTTAGGTGTCTACACTTCCTTATGCAAAGTGTGCATATACAAAATTAAGTGGAGATATTGATGTTTCAAGTGCATAGATGTACCCTACATAATGCTCTCAATTAATAGCTCAAATGATCTAAAAATGTAGTCAGGGATATTAATTCTCTTGATGTCGCGCATGTGATTCAAAAATGCTTAGTGAAAGCTTCCAAGAGGAAATTTGGACTCATTAATGTTGAAAAATTGCATGATGGGGACCAAGACCCTATTTCAAGGTGCTATAAGGGTCTCCCTAATAAGTGACGTAGTTCCACTGCTAAGTTCTTATCCTAGCAAATGATATCTCCATTATTGGACAACTCTGTCAGCTCAACTAGCATGGGGATGCTCACCTTGAAATTAAGCCCATGAAGAGTCACCCAACCATTATCCCAATACTTTATGGTAAATTTATTTAATTTATATCAAGGCTAAGGTTTAATTTAATTTAATTTATTTAAATAAATAATCAAACTAATTAATTAAAAATTAACATTAATTAATTAATTTAATTTGCTACACCTTATAATCAATTAATTTGAAATTATTAATTGATTTCTTTTGTAACTTTGTCTTAAGGTGCATAGCCAAGCCCATTGTATGCTTTCAATATTTCTATCCACTTGGAGAAATTATGGATTTAGATGAATGAATTCTCTTTTCATCCTTCTATTTGGGGCTTTTAACAACTTTGTATCAAGTCCTATGTTGGATTTTATTTTGGCTGCAAGCCATATGTATGCTTTTACGCATATTTATCCACTTGCAATTATGGATTTTGTAATGTGATATATGGGACCATTTGAAGGTTTTAAGGATTTGAGTTGGCTTCTCACACCTCCCATTTGGGTTTTGATAATATTCTTTGTACACTTCTTTGAAAGTATTTGTGGATTTGTAATGTGGAGTGCAAACTCGATGGTACCCAACAATTCATCCTCTTGTTTACATCCACTTATATGCCAATTAGGTATTCTTATACTCCATCAATAAAAGTGGAAGTCAAAATTGTGATTTTTTGAAGGCATCCCTCCAATTCATGTCTTCTTTTACCTTTATATTTGCTTCTCAATACAAGCAAACATCGTAATTAGTAATCTCATCTATAACACTTAGTTGTTGCAACAACTGGTTATCCATGCAATCCGATTAGATGAGCAAATTCCCATAAGGAAACATGGAGGATTTATGCCCTTGTTATTTTGTCCTCTTTATTGCAACAATAAACATTTGGTGAAGATAATTTTAGACTTGCTACCATGACCTTTTTTCTTATGGGTGTTTCCATTGTAGGAGTGGTAGTCCCTTCTCCATTCTATTGGATCGATTGTCTATTCTTGAGAAAAATCTCCAAAAGCTGTATGTTTTTTATGATTGAGCAAAGATTTGAGATGATTTTTTGATACTTATTTTTTATTAGAACATTCCAAAGGGGTCTCTCTCTTTTTATTCATATTCGAGGATTGTATTTTTGGGAACTTCCATTGGATCTCTTCCACTTTCTTGTACAAGCATTGAAGTCCAATGCTTCTTAAGTGGAGAGGAATGATAAGGATAGCCTTAGGTTTATTTTTAAACTAATTATGTGAGATTCTATATCTCATATGGGTATATAGATTGCTATAATCTTAGCATCTAGATCCCTTTTTGTTAGTTGTTAAGGCTATTTTAGCAATTTGTGAGAATTGCTCAATTGTTCTAATATTCTTGTTGTAATTTGGGTATTTCAAATTCCTATTTAGTTTGGATATTTTAATGAAAATTCATTGAGGTTTTGATCCTCAATAGTATATTAATTATCCCAAGGCTTATTGTAGATAAGGGAAACTAATATAGATATAATTATGGGGTTCTCTCATATGAAACTATGTTTTGCAATGATGGGATAAAATTAGAAAATTTCATGAATATTAGTTCTTCCTAAGTTTTGTGTGGGAAGGGAAAATATTATGGAGAGAAGTATGGGATTCTCTCAAGCATAAGTTTCTTTATTTATTGTATGATACATTTGCATAATTGAAAGAGCATGTAAGAATGCATTCATAATTATGAGGTGTCATGATCCCTCACTTCATCACAATGCATGTTGAAAAGAAGGAATGAAGCAATTTTAGTGTGAAGGAAAGTAAAGATTGTATATCGGTATATTTAAAAAGGCCTTGTATAGAAGTTTTATTTCAAGTGATTATCAAATGTGAAACATATAAATGTTAAAAGTACATTATGACTTCAGGTTATGGATGAACTCATGTGTACCATGAGAGAATATAAATATTCCTTTTTTATATAATTATGACTTGTTACTATGAAGAAAAATAAATGGAATACTTTAAGGATAAAATGAGAGCAATTGAATTGTCATTTTTTGATAATTAAATTTGGTATAATATATATTATGATTATGAGAGAGTTATGTTTATTTTAAATGTTACATTTATGGTATGGAAAGGGTTCTTGGGAGGGCATAAAATTAGTATCCATGTTAGATCCTTTAAATAAGATGAAACCTAAATTCTTGAGAAAAGTTATGGGAAGGCAACACTCAGGTTATAACAAATGACATCTCAAGCAGTGAGGCTCAAGGGTACCTAAAATGAGAATTTTTTTGGAAGTCCTAAGTATTGAGGCTTGGACTACAATTCCTATCATGGAGGTTAGTAATCCATTCACAAGATAAAGCATTGATGGCACCTTGAATGAGAAGGATCATGTGACATACGTATGGTCACGGGGAGTGGTAATAGCCTTAATTAGTCCACCATAGAGATGGTTTAATTAAGCATTAAAGCACCAGTTAACTCACCATGGAAGTTTGATAACTAAGCTTTAAGTCATTATGCTAGGACAATCCTACATAGACAGACTTATGTAGGGTTAGGAAAATGGTGTCCCCTTTTTGATGGACTAAAAAGGGATAATCCCTACACTATGGTCAAGTTTTCTTACATTTAGGGAGAGTGTAATAAATATGGGGAGACCACTGAAAGTGCTCTTTCTACCATAGAGGTATAGAAATGTGAACCCCAAAACTACGATATGTTTGCCCTCTTATCCATTTGAGAGTCATTTGTAGCGATGAGATCTCAAATGTGGTTATGCCTTGATAATAATAAAAATAATATGGGAACATATTTGTGAACCTTACCTGTGCAAAAAACAAAATACTCTCTTTGGGATTGGTTGAATTGGGTTGTTACAATAATTATTGGAGATTAAACTTGCAAATTCAACTTCAAATAGCTCTCTATTCCAGGATCATACATGCACAGTACGTTTCACCTCTTATCGTAGGCATCTTCCCAAATCGCATGTGTTTGTCTTCATATCGTAGGCTTCTATCGAGCTCTTTTCTAGAATGAGTTTATCTGTAGATCATGGGCTACTATCCAGATTGCGTGTGATCACTGGATCGCATACACATTTCACAAAATCATGTGCAACTCTGCTATTTTTTTGTTAGTTTCTAGTTTGAGTGTTTTTAGGCATTTTCTCCATATTTAGAGTTTGTTTCTCCATGAAAATTTGTGGGTTTATTGTTGTTTACTACTAGATTGGATTGTAATAAGTCTAGGTTGAAATTTTGGTAGATTCAATGTTGTTTTATAGTAGGGAATTAGTTATTTCTTTGTTGTATTGTTCCTAAGAAAACCATTCTTAGTTATTACTTTGTTGTTTAGTCTTCCATAGAGTATTCTTCTGTTATTGCTCCAAGACTATATAATGATGTACTCAGTTCTAAAATAATACATTGAGAATCCATTTGCATTTCTCATTGTGGTATCAAAGCCAGGTTTAGTTTTGGTGGGTTAGAGAAAGCCTGTGGAGTCTTTGTGAGAGTTTATTAAGCTTTTACAAATTGTCTCTCAAGGTTTCTTGCTGGGTATTTGGCATAATGGCTATTGGCACTAACTCTACCAATTCCAAAATTAAATGGTGAATACTATGAGTATTAGAGTCTAAAAATGAAGATATTACTCATTGGAAAAGGTGATTGGGATATAGTGGAATATGGCTATATTGAGCCTGATTGGAACACCATTGCAGCTTCTGATAGACCAACAAAGAGAGAAGTGCAAAATAAGAATAGATTTTCTCTCTATCACATTCAAACAACCTTGGATAAAAGTATTTTTCCAAGGATTGCTAGTTGTACAATAGCTAGTGAAGCTTGGAAATATTTGAAGGATGGTTTCTAAGAAAATGATCAAGTGAAGCAAGTCAAATTGCAAACTCTCAAGAGGGAGTTTGAGAATTTAAGAATGAAATAATATGAAAATGTTGGTTATTATTGTGTGATAGTAAAATATTGTGTGAACAATATGGAGACTCTTGGTGAAGACATAAAGAATGAAGTTGTAGTAAGGAAAGTGTTGAGAACACTTCTACCAAAATGGAATCATGTGGCTGTCATAATTGAAGAGATCAAAGATATTTCTACTATTAATTATGATTAGCTCATTGGTTCACTTATATCTCATGGGGAGATACTATCTTCATCTTCAAATGTCGATGGTGTTGAAGAAAAAACTTTCACATCCAAGGAGAGTGGGGCTAGTGCAAGTCGACAAGGAAGAGGCCAAGGCTAAGGTAGAGGGAGAGGTCAATCTCTTTCAAGAGGAAGAGGTAGAGGAAGAAGAGGAGGTGCTCAATTAAGAGGAAGAGGAAGAGGTGACAAGAGAGAAAAACAATGTTACTATTGTAACAAGTTTAGACACTTTGAAAAAGAGTGTATATTGAAGGTATACCATGAAGGAAGGAGTAGTGCAAACTATGGAGAAGAGGAAGGATCCTAAATTTTATTTTTTTCATATGGAAAATCATATCAAAATTTAAATTATAAATGGGTTCTTTATATTGGTTGCTCAAACAACATGATCGACAAGGGGGAGTTATTTTCTACAATGGATAATTCCTACAAGTCCAAGATCAATCTTGGATATCATAAAGCTTTGTAAGTTGAAGGAAAAGGAGCAATGGAGGTGCACACCAATGAAGGTAAAAATAAGGTGAATTATATATACTATAATCCAAATTTAAAACATAATTTGTTTAGTGTAGGTCAAATCATGGAGAAAAACTACAAGCTTTTTTTAAGGTAAAAAATATGTAATCTATGACAAGAATCATGGGAATAGGCTTGTCACTACCATACCTATGACAAAAAATATATTGTTCCCTTTGAATTTTGGAGGACAAGGATCTAATATTGAAAATTTTACAATTTAAAATAAGAGTTTGTTGTCGCACTTAAGGTATGGACACTTGAATGTTCCTAGTTTGAGATTGTTGGTATCTCAAGAGATGGTACATGGATTGCCTAAGGTTGAAGATCACAAAGGTGTGTGTGAAGGATGTGCTTTGGTAAAGCATTAAAGGATGATTTTTCCAAAATAAAAAGCATGGAGATCCTCTTATCCAGTTCAATTGGTGCACTCTGATATTTTTGGGCCTATGCAAACTTAAAGTTTGGGTAAGAATTCATACTTTCTTACATTAATTAATGATTTTTCAAGAATGTGTTGGGTTTATTTTTTGAATAAAAAGGATGAGGTATTTGGTTGTTTTAAATATTTAAAAAATCATGTTGAAAATAAAAGTGGACACTATATAAAATGTTTAAGGACTGATAGGGGAGGAGAATTTTGTTCAAATGAATTTCTTCAATTTTGTAAAGATTGTGGTGTTAAAAGGCAACTCACTGCTGCCTATACTCCACAACAAAATGGTGTGGCTGAACATAAAAATAGAATAGTTGTAAATATGGCAAGAAGCATGCTACAAACAAAAAAATTAAGTAATATTTATTGGAATGATGCAGTTAGTGTAGCCATCTATATTTTTAATATAATTCCCACTAGTAGCTTGGATGGCATCACTCCATATGAAGCATGGTATGAAAAGAAACCAAATGTAAATAATTTCAAAGTTTTTGGTTGTTTGTCTTATGTACATGTTCCTAATGAGAATAGGAAGAAGCTTGATCCAAAGAGTGAGGCATGCATTTTTATTGGATATTGTGAAAATACCAAAGCCTATAGGCTTTATAATCCAAAAACTCACAAGATTGTGGTGTCAAGAGATGTAATTTTTGATGAAGGGGGAGCATATGGTCATCAAAAACTCTATATTGATGATGGATCCAATGATGAAAGCTCTTCAAAAGTGCAGCCCAATGTACAAATTAGCAAACAAAGTTCTTCAAATGTTCAACCCAATGTTCAACAAATTGCTATTCCAAGTCCTACAAAGAGTTCTTCTCCAAGTCCCACTTCAAGCCCTTCAACATATACAATAAGTGAAGATGATTCTCCAAATGTTGATGCTATGAACATAAATAAAGGTAAAATAATTCTTCAAAGCCATCCATATTCTCAAATTTTAGATACAAATTTTTAAATAAGACTTACAAGAGATCAAACACAAGAGGTAGATCAAGTTGTGAAAAGACTTGAAAACATGCATATGTATGGTGACGAAGATGATGGTGAGCCAAAATGTGATGTTGTGAATTATGCTTTGATTTCTATTGTTGTTTTAGAACCATCTAGTTATGAACAAGCATGTATTAATGATGTGTAGATGAAAGCAATGCAAGATGAAATGAATTCCATTAAGCAGAATGATACTTGGGAGCTTGTGGAGCTTCCAAAAGGCAAGAAATGTGTGGGATCTAAATGGGTCTATAAAACAAAATATAATAGTGATGGAAGAATTAAGAGACACAAGTTAAGGCTTATGGCTAATGGATTCACACAAAGGTATGGCATTGATTGTAAAAAAACTTTTGCACCGGTTGCAAGATAAGAAATAGTGAGGATGGTTCTTTCTATTACTGCCCATAAAGATTAGAAGGTACATCACATGGATGTAAAGAGTGCATTCTTGAATGGCTACTTGTACGAGGAGGTTTATGTGCAAAAATATCAAGGTTTTGAAGTGCAAGGTAAAGATAATATTGTGTATAGATTGAATAAGACCTTGTATGGTCTTAAGAAAGATCCAAGAGCTTGGTATTCAAGGATTGATGGATACTTTCATCGATATGGTTTTATGAGAAGCAAAAATGATCCAACCTTATACTACAAGAAATAAGGTAATGATATTTTGCTTGTTTTTTTATATGTTGATGATTTTATTTACATGGGTAGTAATTCAAAGTTGAATGATGATTTCAAAGATGCAATTATGAAAGAGTTTGAAATGAAAGATTTAGATTTGATGCATTATTTCTTTGGTATGGAGGTGTATCAAAAGGATGGTGAGATCTTTATTTTTTAAACTAAATATGCTAATGATATGTTGATAAAATTTGGCATGGAGAATTGTAAACCAGTTTCCAATAGCTCATGGTGAGTTGTGTAAATATGATGATGCTAAAAAAGTTGTTGTGACCACTTATAGAAGCATTATTGGGAGTTTAATATTTCTCACAAATTATAGGCCTAATATTTCTCATGTTGTTTCACTTGTATCAAGGTATATGAGTGATCCTTTTGAAATACACTTGAAATAAACTAAGAGAATTCTAAGATATGTAAAAGGAACAATTGATTTTGGGATTCACTATTACAAAAGTGATGATGTAAAACTAGTTGGCTTTAGTGATTCAAATTGGGAAAGTAATTTGGATGATAGAAATTCTACATATAAAAATTATTTTAGTCTTGGGTCTAGAATTATTACATGGAGTTCAAGAAAGAAAGGTTCAATTGCTCTTTCTTCTATAGAAGCTGAGTATATTACAATCACAAGTGCTAGTTATCAAGCATTGTGGTTGAGAAAAGTGTTAGAGGAAATTGGGGAGAAAATAAGTGGTTCTACTATCTTATTTTATGAAAATATGAGTGTCATTCAGTTGGCAAAGAACCTAGTTCACCATAGTAGGTCCAAACATTTTTATATGAAATACCATTTCATCTTAGACATGGTGGAGAAGAAAATAATTGAACTAATACATTATACTACTAAAGATAATATTACAGATATATTCACAAAAGGGGTTGTGAAAGCTTAGTTTTTGAAGCTGAGAAACTCTCTGGTGTGTCCCCTCAACATTAAGGGGGAGACTTTTGGATATTAAACTTGTAAATTCAACTTCAAACAACTTTATGTTTCAAAACCGTACATACATAGTGTGTTTCACCTCTGATCACAAGCGTCTTCCTAGATTGCATGTGTTTGTCTTTATATCACGAGCTTCTATCATGATTTTTCTAGAATGAGTTTATCTACGGATCGCAGGCTACTTTGTAGATCACGTGCAATCACTGGATCACAGACGCGTTTCACAAAATCAAGTGCAACTCTGTTGTTTTTCTATTAGTTTCCAATTTGAGTGTTTTTTTGTGTTTTCTCCGTATTTAGATTTTTTTTCTCCATGAAACTTTGTGGGTTTATTATTTTTAATGCTATACTAGATTGTAATAAGTCTAGGTTGAAATTTTGGTAGATTCAATGTTGTTTTATAATAGGTAATTAGTTATTTCTTTGTTGTATTGCTCTTGAGAAAACCATTCTCAGTTATTACTTTGTTGTATTGTCTTCCACAAAGTATTATTTTGTTATTGCTCCAAGATTATATAATGGTGTACTCAGTTCTAAAATAATACATTGAGAATCCATTTGTATTTCTCAATAAAACTCAAGGCTAAGGAAAATAATATTTTGAAATTACCTTAAAATATAATTTTATATCAATGCAAATCTAGAGAAAATAATGTATGAGGACATGCATTACATTAGGCTTGGGGAAGAGATGAGGCTCTAAAAAGACCCTTTTAATGCAATTTTTAACTCTTCTTTTATGCCACTTAAATATGGGTTAAACAATAGTTTACATATATGTTACAATTAAGCATAGTAAAAAGGAGGAATATAGTACTAAATTGAATAGGATGCATTTATGTGTTTTTGGAGATAAAAATACAAGCTTTAACATGTAATTAATGGATATTATGGCATGGAAAGGAATATTGGAATTTTATAAGTCTTAAGTAGAATAGAACATCATGGATGATAACTTTAAAATTGTTAGAGTTACCATTCTATGGTAAATCTATTATTACTTCATTTGGTAATAATCTCCTATCCTAGATTAGATATTCGTTAATATCTAATTATTAACGAATATTATTTGTTAGTATTATTTTGTTAGTTGTTAGCGTGATTAGCTCTACCTAGGTTATTCTACGCCTACTCTATCTAGGCTATTCTAAGCCTATGTATTGTAATATATATACTTGGCTATTATCAATACAATTGTTGCTCACTTCTACATGGTATCAGAGCTTCACTCGTTCCACCCGACCTAGAACCGGCTCACTTCTCGAGGCAGCCTGTAGTCTGGATTTGGCATGCTTTACGATGCGGCCCGTAGGCTGACCAGCTCACTTCCCAAGGTAGCCCATAGGAGTTGATCGACATGCTTCCCGAGGCAGCCCATAGGCTGACGTGGCGGCCTGTAGGCTGATCGGATCATTATGGCATGCTTCTCGAGGCACCTAAACTGCTGATGTGTGGATTTCGACGTAAATTTTGAGACTGTGCTGTTGAAATGGCTCACGTGACTGGCTTCTGATTTGTTGGAAGTGGTTGGCAAAAAGGGGCATGAATTTTTTTGTTGATTGCCCGTAGGCAATCAAAGGTTAAAGGGGAATTTTTCCTTTTTAAACCTGTTTGATTGCGCCCGTCAGGTGCATGTGGGATAATATCCCAAAAATTTTAAAAAAAATTGTGAGCACGTTTAAGGGTTTAACAAAGCCTTACTCATGTTGGCTTTCGGATCAGCCAACAGAGCCGGACTGGTAAAGAGCCGCCAGTCCAAGACTTGACCCCGCGCGAAGGTGCCAAGTTTGAAACTCGACAGGGTGAAATTAAAACTTTTTTCCATTTTTTTTTTCTGCCAAGCGGAAGGAAATGGGACAAAGCGGGAATCTCTTCCCTTTGTACCTGTCCAGCCTAGTAGTTATATTATTACCCAAATAATTTAATAAGGGGGGATGTTAGAGTTACCATTCTATGGTAAATCTATTATTACTTCATTTGGTAATAATCTCCTATCCTAGATTAGATATTCGTTAATATCTAATTATTAACGAATATTATTTTAGTATTATTTTGTTAGTTGTTAGCGTGATTAGCTCTACCTAGGTTATTCTACGCCTACTCTATCTAGGCTATTCTAAGCCTATGTATTGTAATATATATACTTGGCTATTATCAATACAATTGTTACTCACTTCTACAAAAATAGCATAAAACAACTAGCTTTTAGAACAACATAAGAACAAGCACTGTAGCACCCTAAAATTGGCACAGTAAACCTTAGCAAATAATTAAAATTACATTAGTAATAATTCAAATTCAAATTTTAACCCCAAAACCGCTCCCAAACCGCCTACTGCCCGTTTCCTCATTTTTCATGCCATTTTTAGAGTTTGTTTTGTCCGTTTGACGATATCGTCGCCGATCAGACGATATCGCCTTAGATCGAATGATTTCATCTGGAGAAGAACGTCCAGACGATCTCGTCCCAAACTGATTTGTGCATAGTTAGCTTCTGTTTCAACGACGTCTCTAATCCGGGCAGAAGCGTGTCTATGTCGTTAGAGACCTCCCCATTGGAGATCTTCCAAATTAGGATGATCTCCAACCTCCTAACCTCCCTCCTAAGCCTATTTAACCTTAGGACCCCCTCTTGGCATTCCCCCTGGCTGAAATTCCCTGTAACACGAATTCTACATGCATTAGACTATCTTAAACCACCATTTGCATTTGTATTTTTCCAAGTTTGTTTGCAGGAACTTCATTGTTTTTCAGTCGGAGCAAGCTCAGATCGTCGCAGACGATCCTGTTCAATTCGAGATGATTTCGTACCAATCCGAGATGATTTTGACTACAGTCAACATTGGGGGCAATCAGTGCCCAGGGTTTGCGTTTTCTCACTTTGTTTGTTGATTTATCCTGCATTTAGTTAAATTTGTTATTATTCCTTATTGTTCTGCATCTTGGAGTTCACCCATATAGCTTAAGTGCACAATGAAGTCATAATTTGTCATTAGAACGTCATAATCTACTTGAATTTTTATTTGTGATTATCACCTTAGCATCTATGTTGCCATTTTACACCATTTTTCTCTGTTAGAATAGTTGCATTTCTGGTATTTTGTATCTATTTCTCTGTTTGCAGGTCTCTGACGAATTCGTCTGATGAATTCGTCAGATCTCAGATGATCCCGTCAGATCTCAGATGATCCTGTCAAATTCCAGATGATCTGGACTGCTTCAAAAATTAGAACCTTCATCAGACATCCGGATCAGGTATGGTTCTTTAATCTAGCGTATTCTTTCTGTTTTCTTGTCCAAATCTATTTTTTGTATTTATTTAATTTGCATTTTCATAATAGAACACTTAGATTCATCTGGCCAAACCTAGGACTTGGATGTTTAAAGATAAAACTGAACACATTAAACACATTCCCAACCTAGGCATGGAAACTGCCACTAAACGTTTCCTGGTGAACCCCACCATCCATCAAAAAATCACCTTAATACCCCTCCCCCGAGAGGCGGGACCTTCAAAGGGCCTCTCAGTCCGAGGTACCATCCCATCCTTTTCCCATCCCCCTTCCGGGCGTGGATCCTTTAGCCTGAAGGTAAGGGTGCGAAAAATTTGGAACGATACATTTTGGTGAACCCGACGTGAAACTAAAACCTTTTGAAAAAAAAAAAAACAAAACAAAAACATAGATGCATTTAAAATTATTAGAAAACTACTAAGTTGCATATCATGTCTAGATGGTAGCTCCTAAGAAAAGACTAGCAGTTACTATAAATGTTGCAAATCAATTAATAGCCATAGAGGTTGATTCTTTGTTTAGAACATCTCAAACATACAGAGTCCCGCCTTTGTGGGACGAACTTAATAGGAGACTAGGTATCATTTCATCTAGATCAACCGAACTTAGACAAATCAAGAGGTTTGCCCTAGATAGGATCCTGGATCCTCATCAACTCATTTTTTATCATGAACTTCAGAGAGCCTGCCATAGGTGGTTAGCTTATAGGAGAGCTCTTGTGTCTTCAGAATTGTTCACCTTCGAGGAATACCTCGAGAACGCAGTTGTTATACACCAATTCCTAGGTCATGTAGAAGATCAAGAGGTCGTTCTTATGGATAGGGAAATATGGAGGAGAGTTCCTCGAGCTGTGTTATATCGAGAGTATTGCCACGAACTCTATTTCTACCAACCAGAGTCTGAGACAGATAATATCACTATAGCACTTTTTGTTAAATTCTTGAAAGAAAATTTCCAATTTGAAGAAGAACACTTCATGACTCCTGAAGAACTTGAGCCCATTAATGACATTTATAAATTATTTATAGAAAACTAGATCATTGCTTTCATTATTATTTCTTGCATTTATTGTGTTGTTTGTTATCTTTATAATATTGTTACAAAAACAAAAAAAAAAAAGAAAACATAACAAAAACCCAAAACATTTTATTTTAAATACTATAGTAGGTATATAATTAAAATATATACCTTGTTGCATATATATATACAAGTATATATATATTTGCTGAAATTTAAATTTAAGCACAATGCCTAAACTTAGAAATGGTAAACAAACTGAACAAGAAGAAGAAGATTGGTTGGGAGGCAAAACTACAAACCCAAATGTCCTTCCTGAGGATCCAATTCCGGAAGGAGAAACTCTAGAACAGCCAGAAGATGACCTGGGTGAAGACAATGAACAAGAAGACAATCTTAAAGAGGAAGGATCCTCGTCCCCTAGAATAGCTCCAGATGGAACTATTGCTTTTGATAACTTAGATCATTTCTGGAAATTTTTCAATAATAACATTGGTGCTCTTAATATGGCAGTTCGTATTGATAAAGGACAAATTAGTGACACTCAAGCAGCCATGGAAGATATGTTTAACATACACACTAATCCCTTGTCCTTTGTTGATCAAGAAAGTGATAAAGCTGGACCATCCAATAGAGATATGGTCACTATGATTCAGAACATGCCAAAACAACAGGTTACCCAACCCCCTAAGGAACCTGTTATTGAGCCTAAAATCATTCCCACACAAAAGAAAACTTCCTTCACTGCTTTACTTCGCCAAACTATTGATCAATATGCTTCAAATCAACAAAAACCTAAAATGAAGCCAAACACCAATTTTCAACAATCTAGGATACAACATAATACAACTTCAAGATTTCTTCATAACACCCTTCCTACCAACAATTTACACAATAGCAACATAGCATCTAATCTTCATGTCCCTCCATATGTTCACAAATCTCATATTAATGCCCTACCGAACCAATATGGTGGGCAAACTAGTAATCTGGAAGCCATGGTGAAACAGTTAGCTTCGCGTATGGACCAGATAGATCCCTACCGTCCCTCGTATAATTATCGAGAGATATGTAGTCAACCTTTGGATCCCATAGTTGTAGCACAACCATACCCTAAACACTTTCCCATGCCCGTCCTGCCTATATATAAAGGAACTGAAGATCCCATAGAGCATCTTCGTATGTTTAGGATAGCATGTCATGATATATCACATGATGACTTGCTATTACTAAAAATGTTCCCAAAAAGTTTAGGAGGAATGGCATTAGAGTGGTACTATCAATTGCCCACTCATTCTTTGAGAAATTTTGAAGAAACAACTGAATCGTTTGTCCATCAATTTAGTGCCTACATCGAGAGGCATGTCACCATTAAAGATTTGTACAACTTAAAACAAGACAAAGATGAATGTTTTGCTGATTTCTTAGCTAGATGGAGGCAGTTGATAGGAAAACTGCACTTTGTGTTACCTTATAGGGAAATGTTGGACATTTTTATCAATAATTTGCAAGAACAAATCTCCTATGAGTTATCAACTGCTACCTTAACCACCTTCGATCAAGCTATAGACTTAGCTCGAAGGGTAGAAGATGCTCTCATTAGGAGAGGTCACCTCAAAAAGAAAGATGATGAGAAAACATCCAGAAATCAGTATAAAAACAAACAAGTTGTAGGTGACGGAGTCATTGATAGCAGAAACGTTGCTAATATCAATACAACAAAGACAACAGAAAAATTTATATTAAAACCCCCTGATAAACCTCCTCGAGAATTTACTAGATTGAATCAACCTTTATCAACCATTCTACCTCAATTATTAGCACGAGGCTTGATTCAATTACCAGCTATCCGGGAACCTGATCCAACTATACCCGGATACAGAGCCGATCTACACTGTGACTTTCATAGAGGACCTGGACATGCTACAAATTCTTGCAAAATATTGAAACATAAAATACAAGACTTGATTGATAATAATGAAATGGAGGTGCAAGCTTTCCAACCTAAACAAAATGCTCCTAATAACGCTCAAAAGACCATTCCCCAAAATCAAAATCAAAATGCTAATCAATCATTGGATATATTTCAACATCCTTTACCAAACCATGGTAAAGAAGTGGCCAATCAAATCGAACATCATAATGTTCCCCCTCCTACCCGATATGTAGGGACTATTAGCGGACAATTACCTATTCAGGATCCTCAAATATTTGACACAACTTTATCCCTGGTCACGACCAGGCCCCTACATAATTTTCAAACTCCCGATCCTAGTGATGTAGAATCAGATACTGAAAGTGAAGTAGACATCACCTCAAACCAATCGAATAGCTCTAAAAATGAATCAGATCCTATTCAACCTATCACAGATGCTATGGTTCCAGAAGAACCATTTCCTAGAAGAGTTACTACTCGACCCTCTTCTAATCAATTCCTTCCTAATGAACAAGCCATAAACGCTCAACCGAGACCAGTTCAACGTCTTCAATATAACATTGTAGGTACCATCGGAGTCGTTACTAGACAACAGGCTCAAAACTCTCAACAAGATCAAACTCAGAATGATGGATCAGCTCCATTTATTTTGAAAAATCCCAATAAAGGGAATCATATGTCTAATGTTCAACCAAAACCTCCTTACAATATTAATGAACAATTATCCAATACTACAACAGAATTTCCCTGTTGGATTTGTTAAGATCTTCTCCCACCCATAGGGATGAGTTAATGCTTACATTAAGCCAAATGATGGTACCTCAAAATATTCAACCTGAAGCCATGTCCAATACTATCATCACTCGAGAAGTCGATTGTATTGACTTTCGGGATAAAGATATCCCACAACACAGTTTACATAAGGATAATCCCTTATATATTACTACTCTAATTGGAGATGTAGTTGTTAAAAGAGTCTTGATTGATAATGGTTCATCTCTAAACATTTGCACTTTTGACTTCTACCAACGGTTTGGCTTTAGAAGTGATGAAATGAAGAAAACTGACATGATTATCAAAGCTTTCAATGACGAGACACAAGAAACGTGTGGAGTCATTACTATACCCTTGCAAGTTGGTCCTAGAACCCTAGATACAACCGTGTTTATTGTACATTGCCCTGCATCGTACAATATACTTTTGGGTCGCCCTTGGATCAATGCGATGCGAGCGGTTCCCTCCACTTTACACCAATGTGTTAAATTTGAATTTAAAAATCAGTTGGTCACTATCCATGGTGACCCTAGACCCTTTGATATGTGTGCTTTGGCGGAACCTCGTTGGAGTGCAATTTTGCCCCGCTCTGTCATCCACACATCCTAATTCTTATTTTTCATCTAAACGTGTGAAAAACACACACATAACATCATCTACTCCATCAACTACACCTATACATTTAACTCAACCATCTTCCGAACAAACCACACTAGAACCTCAAAAAGATCTTAAATCCACAACCAATTCTTCATGTTCCATCCCTATCATTTCAAAACCTATAGACCCATTCATTAACACTTCCACATTATCAACATCTATCATACCTTCCACATCTAAAGATATAGGGAATGATCCTTCTACATCTTATGCTCTTTCTGATGAACTTTTACCGGATTTATCCACAATCTTAATATCAGAAAAAACAAATGCTTTTATGCAAGATTCAATTATTTTAAATAATTTGCCACCATCTCCTCGTACTTTGGGCCTCCCACAACCTATGGGAAGTACTTACCAAGTCGGGAGTTGTGCTTTTATTTATAAAGGATATGATTGGGGAAGAATACCTCGAAATATCAAAACTCATCATGAGGGATATGCACGATGTTATTTTACTAATGAATATATTAAAGCTAAACCCATAATGCTTAAAATGGGATATAAAGGGAAAGGCTTGGGACCTTTCCAAAATGGCATGAAAGAACCTATCGAGGTAGAACCATGGCCCGCCCGATGTGGTGTGGGCCTATTTCCTAGTAAGGGTCAACCCTTCCCTTTTGAAGATGATGATCAACTCATATGTTATCAAGATTATCTAGATAAACAAGATTCTTTGTGTTCAAAGAATAATCCCTTTACATGTAATATGCTATCCATAGCTTACCCTGAATTGATTGCTGAATCCGATGAGGAGTTGGAAGGAGATATTTTCCATGATGTCTCCGTTGAAGAGTTGTTACACAATGGTTTTTATTTTGATGGTTCTATACCAACTATAGCCCAACTTGAGGCCACCACTCATCAAGACAAATTATCCAACTTAACCTTAAAATAATTACAAGAATTGGGCGTTTCACCCGCCCCACCTAATTTTGAAAGAGATCTACACATGGAAGTAGAAAACGTCATTAAAGTTAACATTGGAACTGAGGATAATCCTCACATAATCAATATTGGATCAGCATTAAGTCAAGAAAAACAAGATGAATACATTGCATTCCTTAAAGAATATGAAGATGTCTTCGCTTGGACATATGAAGATATGCCAAGTCTGGACCCTTTGTAGTCATGCATCATCTAGTAGTCCATCCGGATGCTAAACCTGTTAAACAAAACTTAGAAAAATGCATCCCAAAATGGCCTTACTAGTCAAAGGAGAACTAGAAAAACTGTTGAAGGTTATTTTTATACAAGAACTTAGTCAGCTAGAACTTCTAGATGAAAAGTGCATCAATGCTTTAGAGCACCTTCGTGCCTACCAAAACAAGCTTAAAAGATCATATGCCAAGAAAGTTCATCATCGATCCTTTGAGGTCGACGACCTTGTTTTAAAAGAAAATAAAAAAAATACTAATGCAACTAAAGACCTTAAAGGTAAATTTGAGCCCAACTGGCTTGGACCATATATTATCATTGCTAAATTTGAATCGGGAGCATACAAATTAGCTACCTTAGATGGTAAATATTTAAAAGAACCTATGAATATTATGCATCTTAAGCGATATTATGCATAAAATTTGGTCATTTCATCATTTGTACATATTTTGCATGTTGTCTCATTTAAAATATATATATATACTCTTAAACAAAAACAAACAAAAAATAAAAATAAAAAGTCAAAACAACAATATTATTGACTCTTTTGAAACCAAAAAAAAAAAATAAAGAAGAAAGAGAGAGTCAAAATTATCAAACTCTTCACAAATATTTGTTGTATATATTTCTTCTTCAAGTATTGTAGTTATATTTTCAAGTTATTTTGGATAAATTAGCATTTATTTGGAATCCCCCACTATCACAAACACAAAAAATAAATATCTTGATTTTATCTGGCATGATTACTAATCTCTCTTATATCAAAGTCCACAAAATTCAATTAAATAAAGTTTGAGCACAGAGAATTGATCTTGTTATTTACTTAAACCAAGCATATCTTTTCACAATAAAATGATTACATTTGTAATTTCCATGCTATGTTACATAGTAGAAGTGGTTCTTGAGCGAAAAGTTTCCCCTGCTATCCTATCATGCACATGGTCTAGAATCTTTGAGAATTGGCAAAAGGACAAGCTCACCCCTACCCGGAATAAAAATCCCTTGCTCTACAACTAATCCGAGCAAGTATCCCTAGCATAGAAAGAAAAGAAAAGTTCAAAAGAAAAAGAAAAAAGAAACAAGTTATTTCAGCATTATCTCAAATATCAAGTCACAATACAAAAATACAAAAAAAAAAAACAAAAGCAAAGAAAAAAAAAAAGCAAAAGCAAAAGCAATAAAATCCCTTTCCCTACCCCTTGAAAAGAAAAGAAGGGTTGATGAGCTTGAATCCCTGGAATTCTCAATTATTCGAAAACTGTGAGGTAAGCCCCATAACAGGTGGTTTGTGCCCAACCCGCTTGGCCTTGGGTAACTCCTAGCATGGTGATATGTCTGTCACATTAGCGACCTTATTTTGTATAGACCTATGTCTGCTTATGGATTAGCTAGCTCTTGATAACCCGACCTACATAGTAGTCTGGTATGGTTGTATGCATCTAAATCATGGTTAATGAACACTTATTTGGTTCATTCAAATCACTTGTATCAAATTATCTTGCTCAAAACTTGGTAAATGAACAATGCAATTGCACACACATTTGTATTTGAGAGATTTTGTGTATCATTATGATAAATCAAGATTGGTAATGAACTCACATACGCACATGGGATTCCTTATAAATCTAACTTTTGTCTTTAAGATACTTTGAAATATTTTTGCAAATTGTTTGGAATAAATTCATTTTCTTCTTTGAAGAACAGTTGTTTAGTATAAAGACAACTACATGCATTCTCAAAAAAATCAAAATCATTTTCCAAAACATGCAATCAAGTTACATTTATATATATTATCGACTTTCGTGACGATGGTATAGTTCCAAAACCAAAATTGGAATTTTATGCCTAGCGCAAGTCCTCATCTTCATATTTTTTGAAGACCAAAATTAAAAATCAACCATGCAATAAAACTATTATTTTCTTCTTTGGATTTCGCGATGATGGTATAAGTCTATACCTAAATATTCTATGCCTAGCGCAAACCATTGTACCAATTTTATTCCCCATTTATTTAAAATCATAAAAACATATGACTTAAATCATTATGTTACACAATTATGCTTTAAAACAAACAAACACCTATTCTATTTCATGTCATTATGTCAAACTTCAATTTTGCAATGATGGTATAATTCCTAGGGAATTATCCAAAAAATTTATCACACTTAGGAATTTATGCCTAGCAAAAGTCATTTTAAAATATTTCATGCATAATATTTTCATGGAAATCTGAAAAACAAATCATCATCATCATCATCATTTGCATCATCACAACAAAGTCTTAAGACAGTCTCTTAAGCACTCTTTTACTTTTAGCAATATTTCTATACTAGGATTAGCTTGACGACCGAGTGAGCGGCGACTCCATGAAATGGTCTATAATAGCGACAATGTCCTTTGAAATTATTGTTAAAAGTCCCTTTTATTTTTATCAAATTATCACATCACAAACAACCAACTTGTTTACATCAGATTATTTCATTTAAATTTTAAAAAAGCATGACATTCAAACCATCATATTTCCAAATGGCATAATTACATGAATCATCGAATCAATCAATCAAAACATTAAAGCATCATACAAATACATAAGACAAGTCATATGATCAAAAATATCTCATCTATATATATCTCAACAGTATATGTACATCATCTCAAAACTAGATTGGTATGCCACAATCTGTACCTAGGCATACTCAATCCCCTATCAAAAATAATAATAAGCACTATAATCAATCTATGCAGTGCAATCTGTAGCAGCTAGCCTCGAGAACCCCTCGAGCTCTCAGCCTCATCTCCTCCCCCGCCCCGAGGTGGACGAGGTGGCCCCATCATAGTCCGTGTGGTGCTATGAGTCCTGGACTCTGATCGTGATGATGTCCTCGATGACCTCATCCCGACAGGCTCCGCAATATGGGCCGACAACGGTAACCTCTGCCCCTCTGGCACCATATGGTGGTATAGTGTCTGATAGAATGTGACCTGGGCAATAGCCCATGCTAGATCCCGAGTGCTCGCCCCTCCGCTCCATGCTCTGAGGCGTGCTACCTCATCTCTGAGCTGTGTGGCCTCCTCTCGGTGTCGTGCAGCCTCATCCTATAGAGTCTGCACCTCTGCCTGGAGACGGATAGTCTCCGCCCGGAGAGTAGCCATCTCACTACTCTCTCCTGTGTCCACACCCTTGCCCTTATCGGGCGATGGTGGTCTCTCTCTCCGTGGAGAAGGGGGTCTCTCCTCCCTCCTCTCCCACTACCGTGGCCTCTACTGAGCCTGTGGTCTCCTCTGCTCTCTCCCACCGTGACCCTGTGCCACCTCAATGGTCGCCTGGCGCCGCCTCCCCATCCGACGCACAACTGTGTGAATCGGACCCTGAGCCCTCGTCATCCGAGGAGGGCGGATGCCTATGTACCAGGCATCGTAGCCATCGGCTACCCCTACGTCATCCCCATCCACCGGCTGAATGGGGGCATCATCTATGTTTGGACCCCAGAAGCGCTGCATATCTGGAGCCCCGCTAACTGTAGTGTTATCCCGGATAGTCCGAGAAAACTCGTAGTCTCTAAGGGATGGGATCCCCTGCTGTAGACCGAACTGCCTCAAAACTCGGTCATAGCGGTGGAGCTCCACCTCTCCCCTCTCCATCCTTAGCCAACAGGTTCGCCTAACGTGAGCCAGCTCTTGTCCATCCTTGGCCCACCCTGGATGATCTCTCCAAGGCCTCCAGGTGATCTGGTCGGAGACAAGGTCATCAAGTAGTCTCCGAGACATTGGTAGATCTATCCGTCGCTGTGACCCTCTCCGGAGCCACTAGTAGAAAGCTCGGGGCCTCTCCCCATCAATCCCTATCAGTGGGAGCCCTACCGGCCTCCGCACCATGATGTGCTCCCAGCACCAAACCTGTAGTAGAGATGTCATAACCAGACATCGGCCGCCCTTGTATACGACCCCATGCAGGATCCTATACAATCGGCATAGTACAAAGCTCCCCCAAGCAAACTTGTATCCGTGGTCTCTCATGTCGTAGACCACATCTGTCAGTAGCCATGGTACTCTGCATCCACTCGAATGGCATAGCAACAGACCACCTACAACCCCGACCAAAACCTGTGTCAGTCTAGATGCCCCAGGCATCTGTCGTAGAGATTCGATGTTCACTCCGCCCTTCTCCAGGGCGAAGCTCGGATCTCCGCATAGTCGCATCATCGCGTGGCCCTGATTGGCCATGGGAGTGATTAGCCATCCTTGTATGGGGATCCTCAAAATCCTCCATACATCCTCTAGTGTGGGAGTCATCTCCCCGTCGATAACCGAAAATAGGAAGAACCCGGATACCACCTCTCTGCTAGGGTCGTCAATAGCCCCATATCTGTAGAAACCTGTGGCATCTCTCGCCACATGCTCGCAAGCTGACCTGAGCCAACTGATCTCGCTTTTCCTGAGATAGAGTGGCCAAGTCATCCCTCAACCCATCGTATTTCCATTCTCTACTCTTTAGTAATCCTCTCTGCAACATAAACAACAAAACAATAAAAATCATTAATAAAACAATGATTAAAAATGCAAGTAAAACAAGTTCAATTTCATAAATGATGATATCGTCCACTATTGGATGATATCGTCCCAAATTTGAGCAAATTCGTCTCCGATTTTGCAAGTCGAAATCGTCCCCTTTTTGACGAAATCGTCCCCATTTCGTCGATTTCGCCCTTGGACGAAATCGGCGATATCGAGACGATTTCGACGAAATCGAGACGATTTCGTCTCGATGACGTCGACGGCCCAAAAATGGCCGCGATGCTCAAAAATCATCAAAATTTAATCTAAAAAGCATGAAATTCAAAATTCAAGCCTTCTAAACTAAGTTTAGACCCTTACCCGTAGCCCGCGCCGGACCTCTGTCGATCTGTGCGCTGTCTCGACCATCTTGTTTGCAGAGCTCTAGAAACCAGAAAATAAAAAATGAACAGTAAAAATGAATTAGGGTTTTTCCCTATTTTTCTTAATTTTATTCAAAAACAATTAACAACAAATTTAATTTTGGCTTTTTCGCGTTTTTACCTCAAACGTTCGATTTGGGTAAAAACACGGAGGGGGCATCATAGTAAGCTGTCGTACGATTCGACCAAGAATCGTCGCCTAAAAATGGGAATAAATTTTTGCTTTCTCGTAGATCGAGAAGAACTCATCTTTAACGCATTTTCCTCAAAAAATTTGCTAAAGAGGGGGCAAAATGTAGCACCCTAAAATTGGCGTAGTAAACCTTAGCAAATAATTAAAATTACATTAGTAATAATTCAAATTCAAATTTTAACCCCAAAACCGCTCCCAAACCGCCTGCTACCCGTTTCCTCATTTTCCATGCCATTTTTAGAGTTTGTTTTGTCCGTTTGATGATATCGTCGTCGATCAGATGATATCGCCTCAGATCGGACGATTTCGTCTGGAGAAGAACGTCCAGACGATCTCGTCCCAAACTGATTTGTGCATAGTTAGCTTCTGTTTCAACGGCGTCTCTAATCCGGACAGAAGCGTGTCTGCACCGTTAGAGACCTCCCCCATTGGAGATCTTCCAAATTAGGATGATCTCCAACCTCCTAACCTCCCTCCTAAGCCTATTTAACCTTAGGACCCCCTCTTGGCATTCCCCCTGGCTGAAATTCCCTGTAACACGAATTCTACATGCATTAGACTATCTTAAACCACCATTTGCATTTGTATTTTTCCAAGTTTGTTTGCAGGAACTTCATTGTTTTTCAGCCGGAGCAAGCTCAGATCGTCGCAGACGATCCTGTTCAATTCGAGACGATTTCGTACCAATCCGAGATGATTTCGACTGCAGTCAACATTGGGGGCAATCAGTGCCTAGGGTTTGCATTTTCTCACTTTGTTTGTTGATTTATCCTGCATTTAGTTAAATTTGTTATTATTCCTTATTGTTCTGCATCTTGGAGTTCACCCATATAGCTTAAGTGCACAATGAAGTCATAATTTGTCATTAGAACGTCATAATCTACTTGAATTTTTATTTGTGATTATCACCTTAGCATCTATGTTGCCATTTTACACCATTTTTCTCTGTTAGAATAGTTGCATTTCTGGTATTTTGTATCTATTTCTCTGTTTGCAGGTCTCTGACGAATTCGTCTAATGAATTCGTCAGATCTCAGATGATCCTATCAAATTCCAGACGATCTAGACTGCTTCAAAAATTAGAACCTTCATCAGACATCCGGATCAGGTATGGTTCTTTAATCTAGCTTATTCTTTCTATTTTCTGTCCAAATCTATTTTTTGTATTTATTTAATTTGCATTTTCATAATAGAACACTTAGATTCATCTGGCCAAACCTAGGACTTGGATGTTTAAAGATAAAACTCGAACACATTAAACACATTCCCAACCTAGGCATGAAAACTGCCACTAAACATTTCCTGGTGAACCCCACCATCCATCAAAAAATCACCTTAATACCCCTCCCCCGAGAGGCGAGACCTTCAAAGGGCCTCTCAGTCCGAGGTACTGTCCCATCCTTTTCCCATCCCCCTTTCGGGCGCGGATCCTTTAGCCTGAAGGTAAGGGTGCAAAAAATTTGGAACGATACAAGCACCAAATGTAGTTTTACACAATTAGCACCAAACATCCTATGCTCAACATAATAACATCTAAACCAAACATAATGATGTTAGCACTAGATATGATAACATGAAAACAAAAAAATAGAAACTTTTGAGTTGAATCTAAATTAGTTAGATTAGATTCCAAAAAAAATAGTTGTCTTATTTATATAAAGTTGGTTGGATTTATTTCCAACCAATGTAATTGTCATTTTCTTTGTATGGAGTTGGTTGGATTTATTTTCAACCAACATTGTTATATTCTTCTTTATATGGAATTGGTTGGATATATTTCCAACCAACTTGGTTGTCATATTCTTTGAAAAATGGTTGGTTGGATTTATTTCCAACCAACCTGATTGTTATGTTCCTTAGATAGAATTGGTTGGATTTGTTTCTATCCAATTCAAACTAGAAATATTTTACATTAGTAAGTTGTTGGTAGTTTTTTCATTTAGCCTCTCCACAAAAGATGAGGTATAATGTATTGTAGGGAGAGGCAAAGAGTAAGAATGGGATTTTAAGATGAAGAAGAGGAAGAGGATGGCTGTATGAGCTGAAAATCATTGTAAAAGAGTAATTTCATCCCTTTCTTAATAAGAAGATGATTACATCCTTTTCTCATTTGTATATATGTGTAATGCTATTTTGAATTAATATTTACTTTGTGTGTACGTATTTGTTGAATTTTTAAGCCTTACTACCACAAAATATCATAGGTAATCTCAAAATATCACACATGACCTAAATATAAAATATCCACAATAATAAAGGTCAATGTAATAATAATATGAGTATAATAATATATGAGCAAATTAATATGTATATCAAGAGAGCGAGAGGCTCCCGCTCTGGGGGGATGGGCTCCCATTCCATTTTTCCTACTCTTATTGCTCTAGGCCTATGTTACTTCAACCAAGAAGGGTTCTTCCTAGACCAGATACTTTTTTAGGCTCATGAGATCTTCTTGGAGCCTTCCAGGAAGGTTTTTATTATCTCAGACTAGATTTGTAATTATTTGGACTATCCTAAAGTTTCTACCCCTAGTGCCTATTAGATTTTGATGGTTTTTGATTGGATCTTCTTGGGGAGGGTTGTGGCTTCTAGGAGAGGATTTGGAACCCTATTTACCTATTCATTAGCCTTGGATCCTTGTCTGCATTTTTATTGGCTTTGGGGGGCCATGTGTTTAGCATCAAAAAATGGGGTTCCCTCTCAAATTTTATTTAGGTTTTCAATGGTACCTTCGATATATATTTGAAGATCCAATTCTTGTTTGCTTTAGGGTTTTTTGGTGAAACCTATATCTACAATCTATTTTTTAGCCTTAGCCAAGAACCATGTGCTTCTCATGTAGCCGTGATGTTGGTTTTCAAGGGTTTATACCTATGCATAATTTGGTGGGACTAAACATGGATCTGATACTAGTGGTTATTTTTTGGACCATCTCTGTAGTTATTTTTTAGATATTTTGGGATGGGACCTTGGGTTTTATTGCCTATTGCAGATGTTGGACCTTGATGACAGTCCCTATGTTCAGTTCTCATTTCAGTCATGGATTACCTTGGCGATCAATTTCTCTAGATTATTCCACTTTCAACTTGCATTTTTAGTCTTATTTGTAGGGAGACCTCATAACCTATTAAATTATTATAATACTACAGATCCACTTTTAGGTTCTTTCTAGTTCCAACTATTGGCGGTGGTTTCAGTTTCAAATCCCTTTGCTGTAGTTTTTTTTTAGTTTTGTTCATTGGTGCAATCTCCCTGGGTAACCTTTCCTCGATGAGCAATGCTCTTTCCAATGGGAAATACAATTTTATTTTCATAAGGGATGGATATTTTTTGGTGATAAATCTAGTTTCAAATATAAGCGGGATGGGTGCCCTTTTTGATGGGTTTTCTAGTTTTTATTTGGTGTGTGATAGGTGTCCATTTCTAGTTTCCAGTTTCTAGACTCTTTAGTGGGATTTTGATTGCTGGCTTTGTCTTCTCGGGCCTTCTTGGGTAGGCTTGTGTTTTTTTTTAAGTCTTTCCCAATCCCTTTCTGGGGGGTTTGTGCTTTTCAAGTCTGTTGTTCTCAGGCCCTTAGCAAAATTGTAATTTTTTTATCTGATTTTATGGGAGTGGTGCTAGTTTCTATGTTTGTAAAAGATCCATTTGTAAAAGGTTTGGGGTTCCTTTCAAAATCCTTTTCAACCAATCAAAAATAATAATATGTATATCAAGTCTTATAATAGATCAAATAACATTCATTTCTATACTAAAATATAAATGTAAATAGCTTGAATCATTTATGAACCATGCATAAAGAACACTTACACTATTAATTGCTCAAAATATATACAAGCTTTATTACTTATCTTCCTCTTACAATAAAATAATAAGATATATGAATTATATTCGATATATATTTCCTATGGAGAATTATCTCCATAATATATCCATAGTAATGTGATTCTTCAAGTACTTGACTATTGCTCTTCATATGCCAAGTCTCATGACTCTTGGCTTATCAACTTGCCACTTGCATACTTGATAGAAACTTGACTATACAAAACTTGCACACATCTACATGACTTTTTTACTCCTACATAAACTTCTAATCTAGGAAAATTGTGCACATTCTCACATTACATATTTTCACTCGTACATACAAGACATTTGTGCACATTCTTTCTTACATGACACTTGTGCATTTCCTACACATTCACACTTACATAAAAGGGGAAATATAACTCATACTCTAAATTATAGAATCAACCCTAATCTATTACATATTTACAAATGTACCATGAAGGTACCATGGGGGTACATTAGCATGTACTAAACAATGTAATATATATTTCAACACCCCATTGTATTGCATTATTTAGTTATTGAAGACTTTAGTCTTCAATATTGGTCTTCATATTTATCTTCAATATTCAAGTGAACTTGCATTGTTCACGAACCTCTAATAGATATTTATCTTCAGTTTATTTGTGTTCAAATTTGTGCTTATCTTCATCTTCATTCTTTAGATTCTCTGGTTCTTCAATCTTTGTATCTTCAATATCACAAACCACTTGAAATCCTTTCTTGGTGTCAGGTTCATGTGAATGAATAGATTAGATATTTTATTTATCCTTAGATATATATTATTTATTCTTTATTACTTTGTAAGATAAATTTGTATTATATTTGATCCATTTCTCTTTCCCTTGCTTTCTAAATATTTTATCAAAAATATTTTTCCTTCCTACATTTTGGAAATTTAATACTTTGCTCTATTGTTAGGAGATGCTTCATAAACAATTTTTTGAAAAATATTCCCTAATTTGAATAATAGTGCTCTCTCAAATCTTGCATAATATTTTTTTTTATACTAACAAAATGCTAAAGGATGACACTTTCTTCCATAATATTTACATGGATAAATATTCCAACAATTAACTTTTTCATGATCAATTCTACTACAATAACTACACTTGTATTATCTATTATTCATCTTATTCTTTCTTTTTAGTGCCTCGATCTTTTATTTCCTTAAGAAAACAATGTAACCATCTATGCACAACCAAGGCTACTATTTCTTTATTTTCCTTATAAATAAGTTGCAAGTTTTAATAGTCTATGACCCTTTCGATAGATATAGATTATGTAATAGAATTTATTTTTGATGCTCTATCAAATTGATATTTAGTAACAACAAGATCTAATTTTAAATTTTCAAGAGCATTTGATGATCTTGTTATTTTCTTCTTATCAAGTTAATCTATTAAATTATGAAAATAAAGTTTTAACTTGCTCACAATTTCTTCATTATCCTCATTGGATACATTTATAATAATTTCTTCCATGATATAAATTAATTCATTGATTTATTTCTTTTGAAGTAATAAGCCTTATGTCTCCCTAGTTTAAAAATAAAACAAAATATAAATTTTGCAAACTCTAAATTTTCTAATCCTTTGAAGTTGAAAACCTTTTAGATCCCAAATAGTTTAAAATTGCAAAACTTCAAAAATTTCTAATCTTAAGAAAATAAATCTTCTAATTTAAAAATACTCCAAACATCTTCAAAAACTCAAAAAAAAAAAAATTAAATAAATCAAGCTAACTAATCAATAGTTGAAATCCTTATCACTCCAAACTTATAAAAAACTTTAAAACAATATATTTTCCAAATTACACCTTATTACTCCAATAATTAAATTAAATATCACATTTAACCTTATAACTCCTTTTAGGGTAAATTAAAGAAATTAAATATGACTAACCTTAGTCACCTTCACTCTTTAATTTTTTGTTGTTACTCGGATGTCTCGCATTTCAGTAGTTTTGTATCAAACTTGGGCTTCAATGTCTTAATGCTTCATACTCTAATTGCTTCAATACCCTAATAAATTTCAACACATCACTTGTAAGTTTGCATGCATAACATTTGAAACGTAACACTACTGGCTTAAAGCAATGTATGTAATAATGTTGCTCTATGAGATTTGTCCATTAAGACTTCATTATCATCTTATCCAATGAAATATTTATTGTCACCTTTCCTTAACTGCTTACTTGCTCTTAGCTCTTGAATGATTCATAGAAATCCAAAATGTTTTCTTTCCTTGAACTTTTCACATTCCTCTTCGCCTTCCTTTTCACCTAGTTTTAGGTAAATTTACTTTTCTTTTATTCTTCCCTAGTTAATGTTGTATTCATGCTCATAGAAATATGCATTGGTGCACATAGAAATATGTGTTGATACACGTAAAAAGTCAATTTGGTAGGTTGGTGCTCTCAAAAAAACACATTGGTGGTTTCCCTAGTGCTCAGAATTTTGAGTTGATGGTTATTTCCTTGAGGCTCATAGAAGAATGCATTGATGGTGATTTTGTTAGAGTTAATGTAATGTGCACTATGCCAGTTTGACACATGTCAGTTTCATTGACAAGTGTCATGTTCATCATATAGGCTTATGCCTATATATTGTAACCATTTATCAATAAAAGATAACCCCTTCAGTTTCACTCCTAACATTTGGTAGCAGAGCTCCAGGCTTTCTCTGGCCTTGTGAGCTTGAGGGGGGATTTCCCTCATGGAAATCCTCCCTTCTCCCCTCATTTTTTTCTCCATTCCTTCCTTCTCCATGGCTCAGGGAGTATGCTCTCCACATTTGTGGATCAAAAACCAGAAAGCCAATTGGAAAAAGAATAAATGGCAGCCCCTAAAGCTTAAATTCTTGGGGCCATGAGTTTTTAATCTATTATTTTATTATATTTTTGATGCAGGTTTGATATTGGACATGCTGGAAGATCATTTCAGAAGGTGACGGCCACGAGAGTAGCTGCATGTGGTGTTTTTCTTGGAGTAGTTGTGCATGGTGTTTTCCACGTCAAGCATGATCAGAAAAGATCACGTTTGGAATTTAGTGCCTTCTCCATGAGGATGCGGGCCCATGTTTATTTTTTTTAGCATATGCAAAGATGCGCCAAATGGAAGAGGACCGATCAGGCCATCGTCCACCTGTGGCTAAAGGAGGCACTAAAATATTCTAATTGCAGCCCTATCGCTGGTTGGCAATCCTGGCAGGTGGCGAGGTTGTGGACACATTGTAAAAACCATTGTTATTAGCATTAACACCAGATATATTTACATCAGGGTGAGGAGCTATGGTGGTCCAAGTCATATAGAAACAACACCACCACGGGTTTAAAGATGCGTAGGACATAGCTCCCATGTCTGAAATAGGAGGAAATCGCCACTGTGAGAAGGGCCAAGTCATGGAAGTGCCTCACTGCCAAAGATTCAGAACCCTGCCATGACCAGCAGATCCACAAAAAATAGTCTAGAGATCACGGTGAAATCTAGGAGGGCCTCCAAGATGCGAAATCCCTTCTGACTTGTTGCAGAGATCACGACGTCAATTTCTTTGACAACGCGGAGGTCTACGCCGACGGGAAGGTGAAAGAAATAATGGGGCAGGCCATCCAAAAATTGGGGTGGAAGCGATCGGATGTGGTCATATCGACCAAGAGTTATAACGGGGGAAAAGGACCCAATGACATGGGGTTGTTAAGGAAGCACAAGCGAGGTTTCAGAGGAGGATGACGAAGACACGGATGACGGCAATGGTGAAATGGAGGGGGAGGTTTCGTAAACAGTCTAGAGATCTATGCCCTGTAACTAAAGTTCATTACGATCAATCCATACCTATAATTACGATAAAATATCACCCATCTACCAGAAACATGGAGATAAATCAGTGTTGCCGAAGAATTACAGCTATAACAACGATTTGGGTGGTAATCTACATACAAAGAATCATCGACATGGAGATCCTACAGAAGAGTGCATTCACTGTTACCATTGCCATAGCTACCGAAGATGTTGTCGTGCTCTCATGTTGAGAACATGCAGTCCTGGCACGTAATGGCATCCTTCATGCTCCTTGTATAGTAGTTTTACTATAGTACATAGCAATGCTAAAACGAATTGTTTTTGGCACACTATACAGTGAATTGCTAGTGAACAAAAGAGAAAGATGCCACATCATTTCTCTAAGTGCGCCAAGCCGGACGTGTCAACACCAATGAGGAGCAAGTCATGACAAGAAAACATACTTTATACTGCATGCAAACATCACGGATTTGTCATGATATCATATTATGACATAAGGGATGCACGTAGTGCTATGAGAGCACTTCAGAACAAACCCTTGAGGTGAAGGAAGTTAGACATACACTTTATTTTTTTAATTTTCCACATTGATAGTGAACTGCCCATGACTATTTTCCCGAAAGTATAACCATCTTTAAATATTTTTTTCCCACATGGAGAGAGTAAGTGGGCTTGTAAGGCCAACATGGAAAATGGAAGGCCCAGATGGCCCATGTAATTCTCCTGTGAGGGAAATTGAGACTATTTTTTATTCCACCTGAGAGCGATGTCGCCATTGAGCGAGGTTGTTTATTTTGCTGCCTTAGAGACATGATGGTTTTTCCTCCTGATGAAGGCCCCTTTGATGGTACAATATAGGGGTGTTTATAGTCATTGGAAATTTTTTTCCATGACAAACACAATGATGGTGTCATATTCTAATTTTGAGGCTATTTCAAATGAGCTTTTTTGCCTCAAAGTTTTTCTACCTTGGAGTGCACTCTCGGTTGTACCCGACACTCCCAAGGCACTTGTTTGTGATCCTTGTACCTAGTGACCTTTTCTATACACTTGGCGAATGCAGCGGCTGGTTACCCATGCATTTTGGTGGGATGACATGGTCACCATAAGGACACTTAATCTAGGGACTACAGACATAGACACCCTAGACTCTATCCGAGGTTTTTTTGGATCTACTTCTGAAGACTACAGATGAAGACACTTCAGAATATTCTCTTCTTTTCTTCTTCTCTCCTCCTATTTTGATCTATGGCTCATTTTATTGTATTGAGTGCATTTTCGATAGATACCGACACTCTTATATGGCTCGTTTTTCCTTTAATTAGGTGCATTTTTGACAGAGACCGACACCTTCTAGATTTAGTTCACCATGAGGAGGGATTTCATATTCATGGTGAATCTAGTCAGTGACCTACGAAAGGCAACATCCTCTGAGGATGACCTGCAGAGGCAACAGACCCAGAAGTGGCTGACCCTGAGGCACCCATGATGACCCCGAGGCACTTAGACGGCTGACCCAGTGACAACAGACCCGTGGAAGTGGCTGACCCTGAGGCAACAGACCAAGATGTATACACAGTGAATCTAGCATTATTCATAGTTGGAGAGAAAAACACAAAGAGCAAGAGCCTAAGACCAAATTAGAAATAAAGGAGGATGTAGATTTTTGTTAGAGAAGTCAACATTAAGGGGGAATGTTACATAATGTTGACTTGTTTTTTTTCTTTAGTTAGGATAGTGCACATTAAGGGGGAATGTTAGAGTTAATGTAATGTGCACTATGCCTTCCTTGACACTTGTCAGTTTCATTGACAAGTGTCATGTTCATCATATAGGCTTATGCCTATATATTGTAACCATTTATCAATAAAAGATAACCCCTTCAGTTTCACTCCTAACAGATTTCCCTAAGGCTCTCCAAAGAATGAGCTACTAATTTCCATGAGGCTCACAGAATAAAGTGCTTCTAGCGCATATGTCTAGATGATGCTCTACTATTTACATGATGCTTCTTTTGTGCTCTTGTTTAGATGATGCTCCTTCATTGATAATATTTGGATTATGCTTCTTCTAGTTTCTCTGCATTCCACTAACCCCATTTGCTTATTACTTCTTGCTTCTCTTAGCTACAAATATTCTATAGATACCTTAGCCTTTTTCTTTAGTATTTAATTATGTTCTTCCTTTATGTTGGCTGATAGTGATTCCTCTTATATGAAGGTCTTCTTGGACCTTATCTAATATGCTAATTGATAGTGATTTCTCCTTTAAGGTCTTCTTGGACCTTATGTTGGCCAATAGTAATTTCTCTTATATGAAGGTCTTCTTAGAATTTATTTATTATTTTGGCCTCTAGGGTATCTCTATATTGAAATCCTTCTTAGCTTCAATATAGATCTTCTTTACCTTTTTAATTTCTTCAATAATATAGGCTTCATTGGCATTTATTATTTATCTTTATCAATGAATATTTCTTTGAATGTCAAGGTCAAATTACTCTTGACTTGATTCTTCTTTCTTTATTGCTTCTATTTCCACTTCTCTATTCCTTCCTTTCTTCTCTACTATATTCTCTAATTTCTTCAATATCAATGTCTGAGGTCACACTTAAGAAATCAATATGATTCTCCTCATTATTAGGGAAAATAATACCAATGTTGGGGTGACACTGAATATTACTAAATAATCAACTATATTTTGAGTTGATTCAACCTCAATATTTAACCTAGAAATCCTTAAATTCTTAAATCTTCAAATTTTGATTTCTTTAAATTCTTCATATTCTTTAAATAAATGTTAGGGATGGCTTTATCCTTGAATTACCAACTATTCTTGATTTGGTTCGTCTATAAATCAATGTCCAACTTCTCCTCTAAGTTGGCCCATTTTTCTTCAATATAGCTAAGTCCTAGTCTTCATTGGTTTTCCTTCAACCTAGTGGAAAGACCCTAGCTTGCTCTACTCAATAAGACCTTTAAAAATTAGAGTCCAAGTCTTCACTGCCTTTAAAGTGGATAGACTCTAAATTAACTTTATCAAAATGGACAAAGCTTATCATATTGAATTCAATAAACTCTATCAATTTGAATATATTTTTGTGGTAGCTCTGATACTACTATTAGTTTTTAAGCCTTACTACCATAAAATATCATAGGTAATATCACAATATCACATAGGACCCAAATATAAAATAGCCACAATAATAAAGGTCAATGTAATAATAATATGAGTAGAATAATATATGATCAAATTAATATGTATATCAAGGATTATAATAAATCAAATAACATTCATTTATATACTAAAATATGAATGTAAATAGCCTGAATCATTCATGAACTATGCATGAAGAACATAAAATATAAATTTCTCAAAATGTATGCAAGATTTATTACTCATATTCCTCTTATAATCAAATAATAATATATGAATTATACTCAATATATCTTTCCTATGGAGCATTGTCTCCATACTATAGCCATAGTAATGTGACTCTTTAAGTACTTCATTATTGCTCTTCATATGCCAAGTCTCATAACTCTTGGCTTATCAACATGCCACTTGCATACTTGATGAACACTTGATTGTACAACACTTGCACACATCTACATGACTCTTGGACTCTTGCATGCACTCCTAATCTAGGATGCTTGTGTATATTCTTTCTTATACATAACTTTTGCATTTCCTGTACATTGACACTTACATGACACTTGTGCATTTCTTGCACATTTACACTTGTACATTTCCTACACATTCACACTTACATAAAATGGAAAATATAACTATAGATACCAAAATCTAGCCACTTGTCCTCCATCCATGCTTCCCTACCATTTCCACCACCAAAACATAGCCACTTGTCCTCCACCCTAGCTTTCCCACATTTTTCTGCCTGTTATTTATATATATTCATATATATTTAAATAATAATATTTTATATATTATATTTTATATATATTTATATAAATAAATTAATCCATGCCACATCCTAAATTTAATATCTACCCTTAGATATGCTTTAATCTCAACCACATGATTAGTGTCATTGAAACCCTAGCATACCCTAGGTTGGATTATAAATAAGAGCCATTTTGATGTCTCAATCCCTAAGTGATTGAATTCCCTGAGTCCCCTAAGGTTCCCAAACCTTTTGAAGTGTCTTAGAGTTCCAACCTAGCCTTTTTTCCCTAACCCCACTCCATCCATCATATTACTTGTCCCCTCGCTCGCTGCCACCACCATCACATTCCTCACCTTCATCTGATTTACTTCTATAGATCTGATCTCACGTCTCAAGCATCCTGCTGCTCTCCATCATAGTCTCAAGTACCATGTTTCTCTTCACCACCATCCTGAGTGCCATTTTACTCTTCACCATAGTCCCAAGTACCCTATTGCTCTTCACCATAGTCCCGAGCACCATACTGCTCTCCACCATCCTCTCGAGTGCCCTTCTACACTCCGTAGACCTCCTGAGTGCCCGATTGCACTTTAGAGTCCTATTATGATGATAAGTGATATCCTCAGGTGTCACTAGGTCACACCCTTGCCATCGACCTGCAACAGATCCAACCATCAACAAATAGCAAGAAAGAGCAAGGTAAATCTATTTTATTTTGTCATATTTCATATTGTTTAATTCTGTTCATATTCATATTGTTATAGCTAGGGTTTTAGTTGTGATTTATGAGGGATCACACAATAGAGCCCTCATTATTATTAATAACTATTTGGTGTTTCTTTATGTGCATATTAGATAGCATATCAGAAGCATTGGATAACTAATTAAGTTGAAGTGGCTTGGCATTGGATACGTAGAAGACCATTCACACCTATTAGGAGAAAAGACGTAATTGAAGGCACCACAATTTGTTGTAGCTAGGGTTTTGAATAACCCTAGCAATATTTGTGAAAAAAGTATCAAAGAGGATTAATAAATCCATTATTGTAACAATAGAGTTTCTAGGCTCCCCCCGTTTAATATAAATCTCATTTGTTGTGCAATATTTGATTCATTTGAATGTTGTTTTATTTAGCATTGTTTGGTGTCATTTTTTTAGCTCTACAAATGGTGATCACAGTGGGACCCCCTAAGGTTTTCATATTCTAATTTATATTTAATTCTAACTTGTTGTTTGTTATCTTATTTTGCATATTTTTAGGAGCGCAAATCATGAGTTTTTCACTTGTTACGGTTTCTAAGGAGTTGCAAAAAATTGCAGGAGGTTTGCAAATGCACTGCAACACTCAAGGATCATCCAAAAATGCTTGGAGGTATTCTAGAAGCACCCTGGGGTGTCTCATAAGTTCCCAACTAAATTTTACAGTGATTTGGAGCTAATACATAGGTTGTCTAGTAAGTCCACTATCTAAAATACAATTTTTTGGTTTTACGTATTTTGGAATCTTTGATGTATTTTTTAGATTTCAAGCATAAAATGAACAATAATTAAGTAATCTGGAAAATAACTCATCTTAGTTTGCATTCTAAGTTTCTTTTTTTGCATCCATTCACACATTCCAATTAGGTTTTATATTTTTGATGTATTCACAAATATAAAATGCTACATTCTGATTGCATTTGAATTGAAAATTGGCATAAATTAGAACTGCATTTTAGGGTTGGAAGTATCTTATTTTATCTATCTAAGTAGGAATATCATTAGGGTGCCAAGAGTATTCCTACCATTGGTAATTCCATGCAGAGGGCTTGATGAACCCTCTGGTTGTCTTTGACAAGGGGTCTTAAGTGGTGTACTTCACACTCTTTGGAGAAATTGGCATTCTCTTGTTGGCTTCGTATTTAGATTTATGAAATTAGTTGCTCCTAACATTGTTTGTCCACATTAATAAATAGAAATATTAAAAGGAACAATTCATACACATCACGTTTCACTAAAAATAGTAGTGGTTGGATTTCATCACCAACTATTGCTTGAGATTTGGTGACGGTGGCATTCATATCCATCCACCAATGTCTGCCCATAGAAACCATAGTATACTCCTGAGCAAAATTATTGGATTTCATCACCAGCAATAATCTCATTGCCCTATATTCACCATAGTTTTTACCTTTGTTTCATTAAGCAATATTAGAACATCAAAATACACAAGACTAACACCTAAAATGAATACACATTAAAAAGGAGATAATCAATGAACAAGGTAAGCCACACTAGTTGAAACTTAGCATTGGTTGTTTGTTTCCTTTTTGCTCCTTAAAGATTTTAGTTTTGTGTTACATTTGATAGTTTAATATGTATTTTGATTTATTTGCTTATGGTATTAACTAGAAACAAAAATAAATCTATAAGTCAAGATAACTTAATGGAACCTTCATCCACCTTTCCCACCACTTCTGTGGTAGATTCCCTGAATGTGATATAGGTAGATTTATTTGTAGGTACCTCACATTCCTTACCATCCAAAGCCTTCCATATGGCCATGCCCCAAGAGGAGTCAACCTACCCTACCATCGACCATAACATTACCCATATAGATATGGCAAGAGTAGAAGCTCTTATGAAGTATTCTAGTTATGTCTTAGAGTCCATTCCCAATTCACCTAGATAGAATTCTACTTTATAGTAAGAGCTTGTTTATTTCCAAACACCATACACCTTTACCTAGGTGTATACCAATTCTTTTTTTGAGGCATCAATTGCACCATCCTCCCACATTTCCATTCTCCAATCCTCATGTGCTCCTAGCACCTCATATACCTCCACTTATACCAACCCCTTGTATGAAGCACACGTAAATATTGCTTCACAAGTTTCAGCCTCACAAGTTGCCATACCTAGAATAACTTATTCCCAAGCCACATCTTCCATACCATCTACCTCCATACCCTTATATTTTGATATATATATATTAGAGAGGTAGGGGAACAACTAAAAAAATTTCTTAGATAGTGTCAAAACACTCAATAACAAGTACAAGCAAACCCTAATCCTTTACATAACTCTACTCAAACTATCCTTGTCAACCAAGATCCATCATGGGCACCACAGTCTTCTATGGTTTCTATCACTATTCCCCAACCAATCCACACCATAACCCATCCTATTCCCATTACCCAACCTAGGTATAACCTTCATCCATAAACATCATTCCATAATTTCCCATATTTTCATCAAAAATATCCCATTCATAAATTTCCATCAAATTCACCTAGCCATCATTACCAATCTCATCATCACTTAGTCACCCCACAACATTTATCCATACTACCATAAAATCATCAAGTAATTTAGGGCTTCCACATTCTTTAGGAAGATCCTCGAATTAAGGCCATGTAGAAATAGATAGATTAATTGATTCAATATACCCATGGTTTTTCAAACTAGAAACCAAATTTACACCAATTGATCAATCAACCAATCCATCCTTCGATACCATCACCACCATATCTGACAGACTTTACTTCACCTAAGTTTGACAAATTTAAGGGAACTAAGGATCTCAAAGAATATGTGAGCACTTTTGTACATGCATTCTTTATAATTCAAAATGATAATGCTCTCATGCTTTAAACGTTTCCTCAAATATTAGGAAGGGATTCCATAGAATGGTACAATCCATTGCTAAGCCATAATATCTATAATTTTGAGCAATTGATTGATCAATTCTTTGGCATCCCCTCCTAATTTTTGAGGAAACGTTTGCATTGTCATTTTGAATTCTAAAGTAGGCATGTACCAAAGTGCTCACATGTTCTTTGATATCCTTAGTTCCCTTAAATTTATCAAACTTAGGTACCGTAAAGTTTGTCGGATATGGCGGTGATGGTACCGAAGGATGAATTGGTTGATTAATCAATTGGAATTTTTGATGAATTGGTTGATTGATGAATTGGTAGCTTACCTCCTCCAAATTTCACCCACACATCAATTCCATCATAAAATAAGGTTTTGTGAAAACAAAAATCAGTTTCGATGCATAATTTTAATTTACGACCAAAAGTCATAAAAAGCACAATTCCACTTACAAAATGTATCAAAATGGTCCCAATTTTCACAAAATGACCATATTCATTATATGCATCTTAATTCCCATCATCCCACAAATTTTTTGTGAAAATATGAGTTGATTTGACCCAATAAATTGAATTTGTGTCCAAAAAGATGTAAAATTGACCAACATGCTAAACAATGTTCACCAATCAGTTCTATTTTTTACAAATCATCATGTTTCATCCTCGAAATTTAAAATTTCACCAAAATAATACTCCATCATCCATTTCTTCCCAGATGTGCCAAATTTTAAGTGAATCTTGTATATAGTACTTTGTTCTATATACTTGGCGATTACAACGATTTGCATCTATGCAATTCGATAAGATTGATGAATCACCATAAGAACACTTGATCATCATCATCATTCCATATCTCCTAGTTTGAAAGTACAATTAAATTTGATTCCTCACACTTCAGGTGAACCTTTGACAAGATATATCTTGCTAAAAATATATCATTGATGGCCTACTTCATGGGGCTTGAAACATGGACAAAATAACATCACATCATTCCCAATTTCCTTGAAAGTCATCATAGTCATTGGTCCTAGATAGGGTGATTGGTTCCATTTGAAAGGAATTATCCTAGAATCACTAGCAGGCCCTCCAAAGTTGACTCCTTTTATTTTTTGCATATTCATATTGCATATCAATGAGGCCATATGGAAAAATTTATTCAACATCATAGAATCACCCCAAATTTAGGGTAACTAAATTTGATTATGATTTTACCAAAAAGGGATACATCTCACATGATCATGACATATACATTTGGCACAAAACCCTTCATCTATTGGGATAAAAATAGATGCAATCATCATCATCATTTTCCCCCAAACCCCTCATATATGGGGACAAAAATAGACGCATTCATATTTCCCATTCCATAAATCATCCTTCAACCGTTGGGTTCAAAAATGGTCACACACTCATGAGATTCATCCATAAATCATTCATAAATTGAGGGGGTAAGCTACGCAATAACTCCAAATTATTTATTCTTTTACCTTCAATTTTGTCTTCACATTCCAATAATAGAGAGAAGTTGCTTTTGTGCCTAGCCCGACCAGGTGTCTCATATTTTTGCACCATATTGTGTTTCACACAACATGGTACAAAATGGGGCATATGTAGACACCAAAATATAGCGACTTGTCCTCCATCCATGCTTTCCTGCCATTTACACCACCAAAACATAGCCACTTGTCCTCCATACTAGCTTTACCACAATTTTTTGCCCATTATTTATATATATATTTATTATATATATTTAACTAATTATATTTAATATATATTTAATAAATATATATTTAGTTTTTGAAGAACTTACAAAGACTTTGGAGCTCTACTAGGGTTTGATAAGGAAAAACTACTCTTCTAGTGTTTGATGAAGAAAAAATTCTCTACGGGGATGGCAACAACTTTTGAAGGAGGTTTGAAAATTGGAGGAATGTCTTGATGGCATCGGGTTTGGCACAAAGAGTGCATGCTCATGATATTTTTTTCATCTGAAAATGACTGGAAGGAACAGGATTTTCCAATGCATGTCGAGAACCTCTTGTTAAAGAACAATGGATGTTCGGAACGATGTGAAGCCAGGACAGTTCTAGTGGTTCAACCAGACTCGGTAGTGGAAGATGTGGAGTATCTAACCAAATATGCCCTTATTGGTAAATTTTTGGGCATCCAAATTTCTCTCCCCTTTGTGGAGGCTTGGGTCAGAAAGACTTGGAATCCTGAAGGCGATGTGGAGGTGATGCTGAGTGCGAACAACTATTTTATGGTGGTTTTCTCTTGTATTGCAGATCGTAACAAAGCATTTGAATGGGGTCCTTATTTCTATAACCAAGAGGGAATCTTTCTTAAACCCTGGCATGTGGGTTTCAACCTATCAGAGGAGCGACCATCATGGGTTC
This sequence comes from Wollemia nobilis, assembly GCA_028583015.1. Classification (NCBI taxonomy): domain Eukaryota; kingdom Viridiplantae; phylum Streptophyta; class Pinopsida; order Araucariales; family Araucariaceae; genus Wollemia; species Wollemia nobilis. The sequence goes on from JAQPPZ010002631.1 coordinate 623,915, forward strand.
CAGTATGGGTGCAGCTTCCATGGCTTCCGTTGGAATTATGGAGAACTGATATCTTGCATAAGATTGCCCTTCTACTTGGGAATATGGTTGGACTGTCACAACAGACAATGGATAAAAAGGTAATCTCTGTTGCACGTATTTGTGTTGAGATAATCCTATTATATATTCTCTTGAAATACAATTTGGATCAACTACATGGGTTCAAAAAATTGACTATGAAGTTCTTCCATTTCATTGTCGTATTTTTCGTGAATATGGCCACCTGCAAATAAAATTCCCTAAGTTTGTCTTGCCTGTGGCTTCAAATTCTGGGCCCTCTCGATCTAGAAAAATTTTGGATAAAGGAAAAGCCTCAATAAAGGAAGGGGAATAGGATAAGGAAGGTTTTGTTTCGATAAAATCCCAAAATAGAGGACGGAGGGAAAACAAAGACCTTAAGGATAGCTATCCAGATGCTCTACTCAACCATTTTGAAATATTAGATGATCTTGATCAGTTCATGGAGATACCTAAAACATCGCTACCTGATGCAAATATAACAAGGCCAAATCATATGTCTCTTCTTGAGGGGAACTTAAGGAATCAGATATAGGGGGTTTAAATGAAGAACAAAGGGCTTTGGATCTGAGTATAGGGGACATGGTTGGGTCTAGCCCTATAAGGGGAACTATTTTGAAAAGTGGTACAAATTTAATTATGCCCTCTCCTACTTAGGAACTTATACAGTCATCCTTGGACTGCAAAACTCCTATGATGTTGGGATTACAGCAAAAAATAATTAAAAAAAAAAATTGGATAAGAATATGAAGGTGGGTCGGAAGAAAGACTAGGATAAAATTAAGTTAATGGGGGAGACTTTGGTGGAGTCAGGCTTGGTGAGAAAATTGGAATACCATTTTTATAACCCCCAAAAATGATTATCCTCTCATGGAATGTAAGGGGGTTGAATAACATCCCCAGACAAAAATTTATTCATGATTTGGTTTGTGTGTATTCTCTGAATGTGAAGTTTATTCAAGAGACTAAATTGGCTATTGATAGTTTGTTCAATATTACTCCAAGTTGTGGAGAATTGGGAAATGCCAGTGTATTGGTGCATGTGGATATGTTGGTGGCATCGCTTGTTTATGGGATCCGGTTAAGATATCCCCTCTTACTTAAATTTCTAGCAAATGGTCTATTTCAATGGTTGGGCATGATAATGAATCTGGTGAAATCATCCTACTTACAAATGTGTATGCTCCTGTTGATTACAATGGTAAAGTGAATTTGTGGAAGCAAATTTGCTTTGTGAGAAGTTTGGTTCCCTTGTACCCATGGATTTTGGTTGGAGACTTCAACTCTATCACTTGTCTAAAGGAGAAATGTGGTGGGGTGGACCATATCGAGCATTTTTCTTCTATCTTTAGTGCTCATATCTAGGACCCAAACTTGGTTGACATAAAGCCAGATAATGGGATCTTTACTTGGCATAATAGAAGGTGTGGGGAAGCTTCCATCTCAGAGAGACTGGATAGGTTTTTGATATTCAATTATTGAATGGGTAATAACAGAGGTGCTAGTTCTGTGATTCCGGAGGGTAGGGGATCCGATCATTGGCCTATCAAACTCTCTGCTTTGGAGTTAGGGCTAACAAATAATCCCTCCTTTAAGTTTCAACTTATGTGGATTCATGATCCTAAGCTTCATGATTTCATGTGAGGCTGGTGGACCATTGGCAAACCTCCTCATGGCACTGCTATGTATTCCTTTATGAAGCGACTACAATTTGTAAAACATAAATTGAATAGATGGAATAGACTAAATTTTGGTAACCTTTCCTTGGCTAAGTTGGTAGCTCTTAGGAGGATGGAAGAAGCTTCAAGGAATATTAGAGACCAGGGATTCATGAAGGATCTTCTTGTTGAGGAATCTGAGGCTACGAAAGACCTTGTTGAATGGGAACTGAGGGAAGAAAATTTTTGGAAACAAAAATCTCTAGTAGATTGGCTTCAAAAGGGATAGGAACACAACCTTCATTTATAATTCAGTTAAGGCTTACTACAATGGTAACCTGATTACCTGTCTTGTGAATTCTCAAGGTGCCATGCTCTCTTATTTCAAGGATATTTCAGAAGAGACTAAGAGGTATTTTTCCTCTCTCTTCAAGGAGGGCTCCCTATCAGATGATGAGAATGAAAATCTTATTCTAAACTGTATTCCAGCAATTGTTCCTAGAGAGATGAATGAGCACTTGATGGGTCCAATTTCCCTTGAGGAGTTGGAAAATGTTGTATTCAAGATGAAAATAGGAAAATCCCCAGGCCCAAGTGGATTCCCAATTGAGTTTTATCAGGAGTTTTGGGATTTAATCAAATTTGATCTTTTGGATGTGGTCCATGAGTTCCAAAAGAACAAACAGATGCTAAGGGCCCTAAATGCTACCTTTGTGGTGATTATACCCAAAAAAGAGGGAGCAAATTCCTTGGATATGTTTAGGCCTATTGCTCTCTACAATGGTGTGTATAAGATCATCAAAAAAATTATTGCTGAGAGGCTGAAGATATGGTTGAGAAAAATCATCTCTAAGGAGCAACGAACATTTGTTGGTGGTTGAAAAATCTTGGATGGGGTTGTTGTTGCTACAGAATCTATTCACTCGATGGAAAATTCTAAGGAGAAAACTATGTTCATTAAGTTAGACATGGCCAAAGCCTATGATCGGGTCAGATGGTCCTTTCTTCAAAAAGTTCTTACTGCTTTTGGATTTGAGGAGGAATGGATTATATGGGTGATGAGATGTGTTTCTTCTTCCTCATTCTCTATTCTTGTTAATAATGAGCCATAAGAGTTGTTTGAGGCCTCAAGGGGATTGAGGCAAGGAGATCCTTTATATTCTTATTTATTTATCATTATGGCAGAAGGGTTGGGAATATTTGCAGAAGGGTTGGGAATATTTCTCAAGTCTTAAGTCATGTAGGGTCTCATTCAGAGGTGGAAGTGGGATAGTAGTTTGCCACCTCTTCCCACCTTCAATTTGTTGATGATACTGCTTTGTTGGGAGTTTCCACTATTAGGGAAGCTGGCAATATTAGACAGTCTCTTGACATATATCTTGGTGCTTCTGGATAGTTGATTAATGAGGACAACTCTTCTATTTTCTTCTTCAATACCCCTCCTCTTATTCAAGCCAGGATTGCTTGTATTCTAATATTCCAAGTTGGGAATCCCCCTTCATTTATCTTGGTATTCCAATTTCATCTCACCCTCTACCTAGATCTTCTTGGTAGTCTATGCTTGATAATTTTAGAAGGAACGTGAATCACTAGACTTTCATATGGCTATCCACTGTAGGTAGAGTGTAACTTTTAAAATTTGTTGTTCAATCTTTACCCATTTATAAATGTTTTGTACAAATAGCTCCCTCTCACTTCATCAAGGACATGGATGCTTTGTCAAGATAGTTTTTATGGTCTAGAAAACTTGATCAATATAAATGGAGTTTGGTTAGGTGGGATTCTATATGTAGGCCGATGCAAGAGGGAGGCCTTGGGTTGCAACAAAAAGCTCTTTTTGGGTAGGCTTTGGCTGCAAAAATTTATTGGAGACGGTGTACCTCTCAAGACCATATTTGGGCTAAAATATTATATTGTAAATACTTGAGAGGTATTTCTGAGGCTGAAATCCCTAGAGTCAGCTTGGTTGGGAAAGGTTCAATTATATGGGACACTCTGAAAAGAGGAGCTAATTCAATCAAGCAAGGTTTGTTCTAGATTTACAATCAGGGATCAAATGCTATATTTTGAGAGGATTCTTGGTATGGCCACCATCCTATTTTGAATAAATATCCTAGGTTACATTCCCTAAGCATTTTTTTCTTGGAAGTAGGCTGATCTCATGTGGAGGACATTAAAAAAATCTATTATTTTGGAAATATGGAGATATACAGGTGGAAAGATCCACAAGAATGGCCCCAAGGGGGACTGGCCAAGGATAGAGAGGTGCTTGCTCTTATTATTATAGGGAGGCCTTGTTATTCATTTAGGGGTAAATATATTCTATCTTAAAACCCTGATCCTAAGGGAACCTACTCGGTAGCCTATGTTTATCAAGTTTTTGATAAGAAAAAGTATGGGAGTATTCCTGTAACTTGGTGGAAAAAGGCGTGGAACAAATTTTCTTGGCCAAAATGTAACTTATTTCTCTGGTTGATAGCTCATAATAAATGCCTCACTTGGGATAATGTGAGGAAGAGGGGATTTCAGGGTCCCTCTTTTTGTGTCCTTTGCAGTAAGAATGAGGATGACTCTTCTCATTTATTTTTCCAATTCTCCTTTGCTAGAGACATTTGGCACCATTGGTGGAGCACCTGGAACCATCCATATTTTCATGTGCTATCCCTAGTGGAGTTTTGGAGTAGTCTGGGCAGACCTCTAACCAAGGCCCCCTTCCTTTGGGTGGCTTGGAATCTGGGCCCTTCTTGCATCATTTGGAAAAAAATTCTTGAACAAAACCGATGCATATTTTAGGGAAGTTATTTGGATTTTCAACAGATCTAGCAAAGGATCCTATATATGGTTCAGGAAACCATCCATAGCAAATGTGATGTGGAACCTCTTTTGGATTCTAGGGAGGAGAAGGTACAACAAGCCCTTAGTATCTTTGGGGATGGTGTGAACTCTTCTAGCCCTAGTAGGGTTCCTCAACTTAGCAATAAGGTTAAGAGAGATGGTAGGTGGAGGCCACCCCCTAGAGGAGTTTTAAAAATTAATACTAATGGATCATCCAGGGGTAATCCTGGACATTATGGCATTGGCGGTGTTGGAAGAGATTATACTGGTGGTATCAGTTTTTTCTTTTCCATTTATAAAGGTGTTCACTCCAACAATTTTATGGAAGCTCTTGCAATTCTTGAGGCCTTGTGGAGGGGGTTTTCTCTTGGTTGGCATAGGATTATCTATGATTATGATTCTCAAATTGTGGTTAATATTTTAAATAGTAAAAAGGTGGAGGAATTTAATTGGTAGTTGACCTCTGTAGCCATTCAAATTCTTAGAACGAGTGAAGAGTTCAAATTTATATCCTTTGTGCACATTCCAAGGGAATGGAATGTGGTTGTTGATTATCTGGTCAAAAGGGCTTTTGAGCTGCTGGATCCTTGGAGTATCGATAATTGGGAGAGTCTCCCATCTGGGGACTCTCAATACCTATGGTAGTTGATCCATAAGGATGTATAGACTTAATGTGGTTTATTCTTGTTGTCTTTTTCAGGTGTCATTATATTCTAGTGGTTTTAGCTTGTTTGGCTATTTATTTGAGTCCTGATTGGAAGCTCAGTTATACTCTATAACCCATAATTTTTATCAATAAATTTTTACCCCTTTATATATATATATATATATATATATATATTTATATAAATAAATTAATCCCAGCTATTCGATTTCATTTAATCTCATATGTCCATTTACCTCAATCCATTCAACTGTAAATTTAATATCTACCCTTAGATATACTTTAATATTAGCCACATGATTAGTTTTGTTGAAACCTTAGCATGCCCTAGGTTGGATTATAAATAGGATCCATTTTTATGGATTAACCCCTAAGTGATTGAATTTCCTACGTCCCCTGATGTTTCTTGATCTTTCAAAGTGCCTTAGAGTTCTAACCTAGCCTTTGTGCCCTAACCCCACTCCATACATCATATTCCATATTCCTGCCCTCACCACTACCACCATCGCATCCCTCACCTTCATCTGATCTGCTTATGTAGATATGATATTATGTATCGAGTGTCCTACTATTCACCATAGTCTCGAGTACCTTGTTGCTCTTCACCACCATATCGAACATTATGTTGCTCTTTATCATAGTCTAGAGCATCCTGCTACTCTTCACCATAGTCTCGAGTTCCCTTCTACTCTCCACTGTCATCCCAATCACCCTACTGCACTCCGCAAACCTCCTGATTGCTCTGTTACACTTTAGAGCCCTATTCTGATGATAAGATATATCCTTGGTTTTCACTAGGGCACACCATCACCATTGACCTACAACAAATCTAGCCATCAACAAACAACAAGCAAGAGCAAGGTAAATCTATTTTATTTTATCATATTTCATATTATTTAATTTTGTTTTCATTCATACTATTATAGCTAGGGTTTTAGTTGTGATTTTTGAGGGCTCACATAGTGGAGCCCTCATTATTATTACTAAATCTCTAGTTTTTATTTGTGAAGCCCTCAGAAGCATTGTATAGTTGATTAAGCTGGAGTGGCCCGACATCGGATATGCAGAAGCCCACTCACACTTATTGGGAGAAAAGATGCAATTGAAGGCACCACCATTTTTTATGGCTAGGGTTTTGGATAACCCTAGCAATATTTGTAAAAATTGTATCAAAGAGGATTCTTAAATCCATTATTGTAACAACAGAGTTTTTAGGCCCCCCCATTTAATATAAATCTCATTTTTTGTGCAATATCTGGTTCATTTGAATTCTATTTTATTTAGCATTGTTTGGTATTGATTTTTTAGCTCTACAATAACTCACACTCTAAACTATAGGCTCAACCCTAAGCATTTACATATTTACAAATGTACCATGAAGGTACCATGGGGGTACATTAGCATGTACCATATCTCAATAATATAGTTAATGTTATTATGAATTAAGATTTAATTTTTGTTGGGGTAAGGAGTAAGGACCCACTCCATTAGCTCGATGGAAAGTACTATCTTTGTAGACATGTTCATAAACTAATTAAGGAATTTCTATTTCTTTTGTATATTATTTTTATTTGTAAATAAAACTTTTATATATTACTTTATTTATTTTCCTAGGGTGATTTCATGTAGCTTCTAGAATAGAATTCATTTTTGCATTCATTTCTTTCAAGCACGTTAATTTATTTTTTAGTAAGTGTGGCTTTATTTTCCCACAAAGCATGATTATTTTCTTAGTAGACTTTACTTTTTTGCAAGAGTGATTTAGGAACCTCACTACCTACTTAAGTTGCTCCTAGCACATACAACCTCTAGATATTACCTTGAATTTGATAAAATTAAAGTGATGGTTTAACAAAACCCATAACCTCCTTTCCTATAAGGGAACTCGGGCTATAGAGCCACATCTAATGGGTATCTAGACCTCAATTGTAAAGTAATTTATAAAATGGTCAAACCCAAGGTCAAAATTAGCAAATAATCCCAATGGTAACCCCTCTACAAATAGAACTACCAAATAATGCTAGGGAAATAAACCCTATCCATAATAATTATATAGAAGAGTCTACCTATTGGTTTTGCCTCCCTCCATATATCCATGCTAGTGAAAATAAAATATATTAACTCCTTGCCACTACAATGGCTAAAATAATTCCTCCTTAGGCAACTTCTTCATATACAAGGATTGGGAGCAAGGTGTCAAAAAAATCTACTTTAACTCAATCTTTCCCATAATCTGATCATGCCCCTCAAGAATGAGTCCTAGTAACCTAGGATGAGAAGTATATCTATGTAGTTTCTAATGATATGTATAATATAATGGCCAAAAGACCACAATTCAAATCAAACTATCTAATGTGGTCTAAGAAGTAGGCAATGGAATAAAGGGATTAAGACAACCTAGTAACCCCTAGAAATTAGTATAAGCTAGCCCAACCATAATGGTAGTGTCCCATTGTAATAGTGAGTACTAGAAGGTAGGCCAAAGTAGTGAGTACTAGATCAAAAACCCTAAGGCATCAAACATTGCCACTAAAACCATCCAAAGACACCGAAATAATCAAATAAAAATTGTGACTCATCCTATCATGCACCACCTAGAAGGTTATATATCTTGGTTCATTCAATGTAGTAGACTATATTAAGAGGTCTATGATATTGATGATGGTTTAGGATATCTTAACTATTTTGGGATAAATGAATCATCTACAAAAATCCCTAGAATAAGAAGGAAATAAGAAAGAATAGCAACAAGCTTTCATAATACTACAAATCTCATCCTCAGGGCTTAGTAAATCTAATCCCTCCATTTTAACCCTCATCTACCAAGACAAGTTAATTTATAATTGTATAATATATTCCAAGGCTAGTACATCTATTTTTCCAAAAGGAGTAGCAAATTCATTGAACATGAGATGTCAACCTATAAATAAGAGGGTTGTGCAATTGGATGGAATTCAAATTCAAATATTGGGAGTCATGGAAAGAATTTAGCTCTCATTGCATGCTTACCCTTATAAAATTTAGACTAGGTGACATAGGATAAAAAACAAACAAATCTGTATTTCATTAAAACTCTCGTAGAGCTATTCTAGCGATCAATCAAACATAAGAAATGCAACTTAATTTATACAAAGGAATAAAGGAGGTTAAAGGAGAAGCGATAAGGGAGGAAGACGGAGGAGAAGATGAAGGGAGGTTGGAGGAATAAGGTGAAATGAGGTGAAGTGATAAGGAAGAAGAAGGAATATAGGAGAGAATGGAGGGATAAGGGAAATAGAAGAATTTTCCGACAATAATAGAATTTGTCGACAAAATTAAGGGTTCACATTTTCTACATTCTCCCCCTTAAAGTTGAGAGGACTGATGAGACAGTCTCTTAGCTTTACAAATTGAGCTTTAGCCAGCGCCTTGGTGAAGACGTCCACAATATTCTCCAAAGTGTGGCAATAGTGAAGCTCAACAGTTTCAGTTTCCACCATATCTTTGATGAAGTGATACTTCATATCAAAATGCTTTGATCTACTATGGTGGATAGGATTGTATGCCAACTGAATGGCACTAATGTTGTCATAGAATATCCTTGTTGGACCACTTTGCTGCTCTCCAATCTCTTCTAATACCTTTCATAGCCATAAAGCTTGAGTACTAGCATGAGTAACCGCTATATACTCAGCTTCTATTGAAGATAGTGCTACTACTGTCTGCTTCTTGGAACTCCAAGTTATTAGTCCCGATCCCAGACTAAAATAGTTCCTTGAGGTTGATTTTCTATTATCAATGTTGCTACCCCAATTACTATCACTGAAGCCTACAAGCTTGATAGTGTTACATTTATGGTAATGGATTCCAAAATCCCATGTACCCTTTACATATCTAAGAATTCTCTTAGCTACCTGCAAATGCAACTCAGAAGGGTTAGACATAAATCAAGATACAAGAGAAACAGCATACTGAATATCAGGTCTAGTGTTGGTGAGAAACATCAAACTCCCAACCATGCTTCTGAAAGTGGTCACATCAACTTTTGATGCTCCATCATCTTTGCTTAATTGGATCCCATGTCCAACTAGAGTTGCAACTGGTTTGCAATGCTCCATAGCAAACTTCTTAAGCATGTCCCGAGCATACTTATGTTGACAGATGAAGATCCCTGTATCTGACTGATGAACCTCCATTCCAAGGAAGTAGTGCATTAATCCAAGATCCTTCATCTCAAACTACTTCATCATGGAGTGTTTGAACTCCATATTCATTTTTTCATTACTACCCATGAATATGAGATCATCCACATACAAGCAAACTATGAGGATGTCATTTCCTTGCTGGAGGTAGTAAAGGGTGGGTTCATTTCTACTTTTGGTGAACCCAAAATATTTGAAGTACCCATCAATGTGTGAGTACCAAGCTCGTGGTGCCTGCTTGAGGCCATAAAGTGCCTTCTTTAGTTTTTAAACAAGATGTTCCTTGTTTTTCTCTTCAAATCCTTGTGGTTGCTCAACATACACTTCTTCTGTCAAGTAACCATTTAGAAATGCACTTTTCACATCCATGTGTTGGATTTTCCATCCCTTATGTGCAGCTAAGGCAAGAAGCTGTTCTAATAGTCTCCTGTCTCGCTACAGGAGCAAAAGTCTCTTCATAATCAACTCCATATTTCTGAGTGAATCCCTTTGCAACTAGTCTCGCCTTGTGCCTTTAAATACTACCATCAGAATTAAACTTGGTCTTGTAGACCCACTTACATCCAACACATTTCTTGCCTTTAGGAAGCTTTACCAGCTCCCAAGTGTCGTTTTTTATATAGGTTATCTCCTGTTTCATGGCATCTTGCCAAATTTTCTGAGTACATGCTTTCTCATAACTAGAATGTTCAAGTTGTGCACTAGTTAACAAAGCATAGTTAACTTGATCTCCCCTAGGTTCCTATTGGGAGACATCATCACCATACAGGTGCATACTTTCTAATCTATGTAAAATAGAATCCATTTCACTAGCTTGACTCCTAGTGTGTCTTCTTGAAAATAATTTTATCCAACATCTGAGATGATGGATGATACTGTAGAGTTCTCTTACCTTTGGATGGAGAATCAATGTCCATTGGTGAGGAACTTATGGATCGCTATAGAGAAGGACTTGGTGAAGAAGAGGAATCAGAAGATGAACTTGGAGTTGCGGGAGGAGACTGCTTTTCTTTCTATGGTGTCTGTTGTTGCACCTGCTTAGAAAATACATTAGTGGATTCAACATCACTGAATATTTGGGGCTTACCCCATTCTCCCCCTTCATCAAAAATTACATCCTTGGAAATAACAAACTTTCTAGTCCGGGGATTATAGAGTCTGTAAGCTTTTGTATTCTCACAGTATCCTACAAAGATACATGCCTGACTCTTTGGATCGAGCTTCTTCCTAAGCTCATCAGAAATGTGAGAATAGGCCAGCGAGCCAAATACTCTGAAATTCTTAACATTTGGCTTTTTACCATACCAAGCTTGGTAAGGTGTCAGTCCTTTCAAACTTGAAGTAGGACTTCTATTCAAGATATATACGCTGGTCTTGGATGCATCTGCCCAATATGAATTATTCAAATGCTTCATCTAAAGCATAGACCTTGCCATCTCCACAATGGTGCGATTTTTCCTCTCTGTGACACCATTCTGCTATGGAGTGTAGGCAGTAGTGAACTGCCTCTTAATGTCATGTTGCTTACAGAAATTCACAAACTCATGAGAGGAATATTCTCCTCCCCTATCTGATCGAAGACATTTTACAAAATATCTACTCTCACTTTCAACTCTTGTTTTGAAATCGATAAAGCATTCATATGCTTCATCCTTATGTTTCAAAAAATATATCCAGCACATTCTAGTATAATCATCAATAAAGATTAGAAAGTAAGAGTTGTTACCCAGAATCTGTGTTTGCATCGGACCATATATGTCGGTATGCACTAGCTAGAGTGGATAGCTAGCTCGCCATGCTTTTCCATGAGGAAAATTTGATCGGGCATGCTTTCCAAGAGCACACCCTTCATAGAATTCTTTAGTATCCTGAACTTTAGGAAGTCCAGTGACCATGGCTTGGGAAGTTAGCATTTTCAAACTAGCAGAATTCAAATGGCCATATCTCAAGTGCCATAGAACACTTGGATTGGAAATAGCAACACTTGCTAACTTATCTCCCCCGGGCTGGCCAAACTTTAAAGGAAACAATCTATTCTTTGACATTGGCACTTGAGTAATGATTCTATTATTGTTATTTTTATCAAAAATAGTGCATTTACCCTCATCAAAAAGAAACTTGTAGTTCTTTTCTAACATTTGACCAACACTTAAAAGATTATGTTGGAGATGGGGTGTATAATAGATATCACTTACTTGTTTGACTCCTTCTTTAGTTGGAACTGCCATAGCTCCAATGCCTTCTACTGCCAATGATTTATCATCTCCCAATTTGATACTGGATTTGTAGGAGGAGTTTAGAGTAGCAAAGAGCTCTTCTTTTCCACTCATATGGTTTGAACATCCAGTGTCCAAGATCCATGCATCATTCATGTTCTGATCTGCCTGACCATATGAGAGAAAGATATTTGTGGCCTCTTCCTCTTCTCCAAAGTTTCCAAACCGACTGCTCTGGCTGCTACTAGCTCCTTGTGAAGTCTTAGTCCAACAGTCACGAGCATAATGGCCAAGTTTGCCACAATTGTAGCAAGATTGTTTTGACTTATCTCCTCCTTTACCTCTGCCTGATTGTTTCCCTCTATTTTGTTGTCCTCCTCTATTTTGTTGTTGTTCACTGTTGTTTGAGAATCCTCCTCTATTCTGATTTTCTCCTCTGTTAGGAGTTCCACCTCTCTGATTATTTTTGCCTCTTCCTCTATACTTTCCTCTGCCATGACCTCTACCTCTGCCTTCTTGAGAAGCAAAAGCTTTATCATCTCCTCCATGACTCGTGGAAGGAGTTGGCTGTAATCTCTCCTCATGTGAGAGAAGTGAGCCAATGAGGGTTTCAAAATACAGAGAAGTTAGGTCTTTAGATTCCTCTATAATGATGGCTACTGAATTCCACTTAGGAAGAAGTGTCCTCAACACTTTCTTCACTATAACTTCAGGCTTTACATCTTCTCCTAAAGTGACCATCTTATCTACTATGGCTTTCACTCGCACACAGTAATCACCAACCTTTTCATTTTCTTGCATTTTAAGAGTTTCAAACTCTCTTTTCAAGGTTTGGAGTTTAACTTGTTTGACTTGGTCACTACCCCTATAACTTTCTTGTAAAGCATTCCAAGCAGATTTAGCAGTTTTAAAAGAAGCTATTCTAGGGAAAATACTTTTATCAAGGGCGGCATGAATGTGATAAATGGCAAAAGAATTATTCTTCTATGCTTCCTTTCTAGCCCTTTTATCAGACCACTCATAGTGGCCCATTCAGCAGCAGTAGGTTCAATATATCCCTCTTCAATCACATCCCAAAGACCTTTGCCAATCAATAGAGTTTTCATTTTAATTGACCAATACTCATAATCACCACCATTGAACTCAAGGATTGGTAAACTAGTATTGGAAGCCATTTTAGAAAGCAAATTTTATTTCAACTTCAAACAAGATGTACAAAGAAGTACAAAAGATATCACTGATTTAAATCAAATCTAGATTTCTTAAAATTCTCACTGATTTGACGTTCTTCTTCTTGAGGATTTCCCAAGACTGGAAAGGTGAAGTTGTCTGCTTCATCGTGAAGAACACAAGCTTATACTGAGAGGGGGGGTGAATAGTATAAGACCTATTTTTACTTTTTCCTTTATACTTCAAAATAGTAAAGCAATGAACCCAAAGCAATATCAAAGCAATGCACAATATCATCCACAAAGTGACACCAATTTTAACGTGGTTCACCCGAATGGTTGGGCTACGTCCACAAAACTTTTCTCTAAAAGTTATCTCAAAGTTCTTTGGGAATCCTTCCCAATTACAATGTTTATGAGCCTCGGCCCAAAGGAGATACCTTCCCCCAATCAGAATTTATGAGCCTCTCGCTCAAAGGAGATACCTTCCCCTCTCGCTTTGGAAATGATCCCTCGGAAGATCAACTGCCTCTACCTCTTGCCAACACGTGGAACTCCTTTCCATCGAAGACCTCCTGTCCTCAATGCTTAGCCTAAGAGACCTCTGCCTTCTATGATCACGTCCACAGCAGCTCAACAACCTGTACCAAACACAGTCAGTCGGTCTAGTACAAGTCTTCCCCTGTCTGTCAAATCTGTCCAACTCTTGAACAAATCAATCATCTACCTACAAGCCTTCTAAAAGACTTACCAACTGTCCTCAAGTTCTTCTCATAGAACCAATGCACCTCTGTCCTCAAGTTCTCTGATAGAACTATCAAACTCAGCTCACAAGTCCTCTGCTAGGACCTGTCCAAATCTGCTCACAAGTCCCCACCGAAACCTGTCCAAAAACTGCTCACAAGTCCCCACCGGAACCTGTCCAAAACTACTCACAAGTCCCCACTGGAACCTGTCCAAAAACTCAGCAAGCTCACCAAGAAAAACTTTCTTAGTAGGAAATCACAAAGTGAATTGTTAGAGACCCAATGTGATTTGTCAAACTCATAGAAGCATAAAGAGAATTGTTAGAGACTCAATATGTTCTATACTCAAATCCCAATCTCAAAACTCAACTCAAATCAACTCAGCTCAATCTCAATCTCAAATCTGAAAACTCAACTCAATATCCGAAATGGATAGGATAGAATGTTTTCTTTCAAGAACATGAAACCCCAACAATTGCCAACTATGCAAAGAATCACATAACAATGATACTCATGTTCTTTTCACCATCAATTAGGGTTTCAACAACAATGCTCATCAAACAAGGTTTAGTCAACCAACACCATTCAACTCAACATCAACCTTGAAGCATTCAACCAATCATCACAAGAAAAGGAAACAAGTAGAAATCCTTTTCCCTCCAAAGATATTTGAACAAAATAGCCACCAACACAATATCACCAAATGCAAAGAATAACTTGCTCAAATCAACTCAATGGAGTAAGCCCAATATCATGAATCAAGTAAAGCAATAACTTGATCAAACAACCTCTATGGAAGCAACTCAACCATCAAACTCAAAACAGCCAACCAAGGGTTCCACCAACTCAATGCAAGTAGCAAGACTCACAAACATAAACCCTAGTGCACAATGCTTCCACTACCTCAAACCAGAATTATGCATTCACCAAAACTCTCATCAAGGATAACAATGCATAAGAAGTCTTCAACAAACCAGAAAATAGGATTTACACCCAACCAAAGGAAACCTAGTTGAAAACCTTTTCACTCCAACCTTATTTTAGAAAAACATACACCAATCATACTCATAAGGAAAATGTGCCCATACCTTTTTGGAGTAGAAGAAAATTGATCCTTAAAGCTGTCACCACACACAACCCTCAAACTTCCAACCAAGTTAGGGTTAGAACCAAGATAAATGAGCATATATAAAAACTTTCCTTAATACACCTTTTAGCTCCTCTTCTTTAAAAACAACCACCAAAGAAGCCAAAAACACAACAACCAAAACTTACACCTTATATCTCCATTTTTAAATTTAGCATAGCAAAAGACTAATCTCAAAAATACAACCAAAGAAATATCCCCTTATTTCTCCTATGTCTTTTAAACAATGCTAAACAATGCCAAAAATCATATCAAGAAAATAATCACACCTTATAATGGCTGCCCTTGAAGAATCCAAAATTCGCGGCACAAAACACATTTTAATAAAAACGTGACTAATCCATGCATAGCTCCCTCCGCGGGGATCGAAACGCAGACCTCCACCTACACAAGGCCCAAACGCAGCCTTCGCTGCCACTAGCCCACAAGGGGCTTACGAAGTCCAAGACGGACTTCCTTCCACATAAACGGTCAAGCTTTTCGAAAGCTTTTCAAACCACGAGCTCTCCTCTTTCGCAGCGTAAACAGAACATTCGATCGCAGCCAAACCAATTAATTGCCTTCGATTTTCCAAGAGGGTTTAACCTTAGGAACCTTCTCATATTTATAGTCCATACGTGGACTTTAGAACACGTCGGTTGCAAAGAAAAGTAATTTCGAATTTAATCGAAATTTGCTTTCTAAAGGGTTTAAAAACCCTTAAAGTATTTTTAATAAATTAAAAATAATTTCTCCCTTAATTAATTAAATAATTAATTAATTAAAACCTTGAAGGGTTTTAAATAATAATTAAATAAATAATAAAGAGAACCTCCATTGGTTTTAATAAAAACCATTAACCCTAGCCAATGGAATCTCTCCGGATTCTCTTAAAAATATTCTCTTGGAATCTTCCACCTTTGAAGCCAACACATCCTCTTAACATTAATGTCATTTCCTTTTGACATCAATGACAACTCATAGACAAGAAGCTAGGATCTCAAACCCAAAATTGCCAACAATCTCCCCCTTTGTCATTGATGGCAAACCATGCTTCTCAACAACACAGAAACTCAACATAAATAGCTCCCCCTGTCTTGAGGCTCTCCCCCTTACTCATATCTCTCCCCCTTTGTCATCAATGGCAAAGGGTCACCTTTGGGGCTTGGGACTAAGAATGAGCCTCTTAGCTTAGTCCCTCCCCCACCTCCTGTTGAGGTGTTTAATTTTGGGGTGGGAGTAAAACTCCCAACAGGCACTGATCATCATCAGTGTCTATAGCTGCCTTACCATGTCTTCTCTTGTTCTCCTTGTCCATATTCCTATTCTTGTTCCTGTTATCATTCCTGTTCTTATCCATGCCTTGATCCTTGGACCTGTTCATACCACTGTTCCTGTTCATGTACCTTGGAAGTTCAGCTCTACACTGTCTGGTCGTGTGACCTTCATTGTTGCACTTATAACAAGTAACAATGTTATTTCTTTTAGGCATACCTATTCTTTGAATCCACCTGTTCTGACTAACCCCTGTTCCTGTTATTAGCCTTGCAAAAAATTGCCTTATGCCCAAACTGTTTACAAGAGTAGCAATACCCTTGAAAGAAATTACCACCTCTAAAACTGTCATTTACCTTCCTTACTTGAGTCATGCAATGTGAAGCCATGTGACCAAACCTGTGACAAGCAAAACATCTGCCATTAAACTTTCCTGTAAATGACCTCCTAGGTCTTGTAAACCTTCTTCTTCTCATTCTATTTCCTATTTTTTGTTTTTGTGCATCTATCACTCAAGGACTCCTTTTCTGAAATACTTTCCTCATCAGAACTCTCTTCCTTTTGGAGTCTCTTACTAGACTCTCCAACTTGTTCCTTGTGTGGCTTAACAAAACCAAGGCCTGTTTTATCTGTTGTCTTTCTTTGACCTTTGATGAGTGACTTAACCTTTTTGGAGCTATCTTGAAACCTGTAAAGCTTATCCTTGTACTCTTTAGTTTCCTCTTTCAAAGAAGCCATTTTCTGTTCTAACTCACTATACTCAAGAACCTTAGACTCTAACTCATCCTTGAGTTCTTGTGTCTTAGCTATAGAGAAGTCAAGACTTTCTATAAGATCATCTCTCTCCATACAACATTCATCTAACTTATCCTTGAGTCTAGCATTCTTCTTTCTTTCCTTTTCCAAAACACTAAGAGCACTAATAAGTTCACTTTCAAGATCCTTTATTTGATTTCCTTTTGAATCATCAAAGCCTTTTTCAGATTTCTTATCACTAGAGGTGCTACCCTTTTCAAAAACCATACATGCATCTTCCTTATAGTTTTCTGAAGCATCCTCATACATACTAGAAACCAAATCATTATTTGTGCAATCATCCTCAAGGTGACCAAAATTTCCACATCTAAGACATTTCATGATAATGAATCTATGTTTCGGTTCTTCCTCTTTTTTTGATATGAACAACATCTCATTTTCATTATCACTTGAAGAACTTTCACTATCACTACTAGAACACTTACTTGCTTTGTCTAGGTAGAAACTCTTCTTGTGCTTGTGAGAATACCTCTTTCCTTGATTGTTGTGCTCATCTTTGTTTTTCCTGTGATGCTTGTGCTTTTTAGAATCCTTGCTCTTAGAATCTTGTTTATCTTCATCACTTTCATTCTTGGGAACAATACAGTCAGTAGCATAATGACCAAACTTTCCACAATTGAAACATCTTATATTTTTCATACTTTTGTGCTTTCTAGAGAACTTGCCTTTCTTGTTGTAATATGCCTCTTCATCACTAGAAGACTCATCACTATCTTGAAGTTGTTTACCCTTGGATTCCTTGGTAGCCTTGAAAGTTGCCTCTTTCTTGACATCAACCTTCACTTGAGTTCTCAACTCAAATGCTGCAAGTATACTATGGAGCTCATCCTTTTTCAACTTATCCAAATCTTTAGCTTCCTCAATAGCAGAAATCTTTTCACTAAATCTATTAGGAAGAGATCTTAAAATCTTATCACAAACATCATTTTCAGCAAGCTCAAGACCTAAGTCTTTCATGGAGTTAACAACCTCATCCATACGAAGCATGTAGTCACTAATATTTTCATCATCATTCATCTTGAGTTGTTCAAACATACCTTTGAAGTGTCTCAACTTGGCCTTTCTGACATTTGTATCACCTGTATGAACCACCTTCAACTGTTTCCACATTTCACTAGTTGTCTTGCGGTGAATCACTTTGGTGAGATCTGCTTTCTGTAAGCCTTTCAGGATTGCATTCATTGCTTTTGAATTGTTGTGATGTAGGAGCCTTTCTTCTTTAGTATTAGGACCATGTATAGGAATAGTGTACTCATCTTCAATCACTTCCCATACCTCATTCCCAAGTGCCATTAGATGAACCTTCATCCTTGCACTCCAAAGACCAAAATCTGACCCATCAAGAATAGGTGTTGCATTGCTACTTGAATGATCCATTGTGTTCTTTACTAGCTTTTCCTTCAAGTCGTTAAACTTTTTGAAGGCACCTGGCTCTGATACCAATTGAAGAACACAAGCTTATACTTGAGATGGGGGGTGAACAGTATAAGACCTCTTTTTACTTTTTCCTTTATACTTCAAAATAGTAAAGCAATATACCCAAAGCAATATCAAAGCAATGCACAATATCATCCACAAAGTGACACCAATTTTAACGTGGTTCACCCGAATGGCTGGGCTACGTCCACAAAACTTTTCTCTAAAAGTTATCTCAAAGTTCTTTGGGAATCCTTCCCAATTACAATGTTTATGAGCCTCGGCCCAAAGGAGATACCTTCCCCCAATCAGAATTTATGAGCCTCCGCTCAAAGGAGATACCTTCCCCTCTACTCTAGAAATGATCCCTCAGAAGATCAACTGCCTCTACCTCTTGCCAACATGTGGAACTCCTTTCCACCGAAGACCTCCTATCCTCAATGCTTAGCCTAAGAGACCTCTGCCTTCTATGATCACGTCCACAGCAGCTCAACGAACCTGTACCAAACATAGTCAATCGGTCTAGTACAAGTCTTCCTCTATCTGTCAGATCTGTCCAACTCTTGAACAAATCAATCCTCTGCATACAAGCCTTCTCAAAGACTTGCCAACTGTCCTCAGGTTCTTCTCATAGAACCAATGCACCTCTGTCCTCAAGTTCTCTGATAGAACTATCAAACTCAGCTCACAAGTCCTCTGCTAGGACCTGTCCAAATCTGCTCACAAGTCCCCACCGAAACTTGTCCAAAAATTGCTCACAAGTCCCCACTGGAACCTGTCCAAAACCGCTCACAAGTCCCCACTGGAACCTGTCCAAAAACTCAAGCAAGCTCACCAAGAAAAACTTTCTTAGTAGGAAATCACAAAGTGAATTGTTAGAGACCCAATGTGATTTGTCAAACTCATAGAAGCATAAAGAGAATTGTTAGAGACTCAATATGTTCTATACTCAAATCCCAATCTCAAAACTCAACTCAAATCAACTCAGCTCAATCTCAATCTCAAATCTAAAAACTCAACTCAATATCTGAAATGGATAGGATAGAATGTTTTCTTTCAAGAACATGAAACCCCAACAATTGCCAACTATGCAAAGAATCACATAACAATGATACTCATGTTATTTTCACCATCAATTAGGGTTTCAACAACAATGCTCATCAAACAAGGTTTAGTCAACCAACACCATTCAACTCAACATCAACCTTGAAGCATTCAACCAATCATCACAAGAAAAGGAAACAAGTAGAAATCCTTTTCCCTCCAAAGATATTTGAACAAAATAGCCACCAACACAATATCACCAAATGCAAAGAATAACTTGCTCAAATCAACTCAATGGAGTAAGCCCAATATCATGAATCAAGTAAAGCAATAACTTGATCAAACAACCTCTATGGAAGCAACTCAACCATCAAACTCAAAATAGCCAACCAAGGGTTCCACCAACTCAATGCAAGTAGCAAGACTCACAAACATAAACCCTAGTGCACAATGCTTCCACTACCTCAAACCAGAATTATGCATTCACCAAAACTCTCATCAAGGATAACAATGCATAAGAAGTCTTCAACAAACCAGAAAATAGGATTTACACCCAACCAAAGGAAACCTAGTTGAAAACCTTTTCACTCCAACCTTATTTTAGAAAACATACACCAATCATACTCATAAGGAAAATGTGCCCATACCTTTTTGGAGTAGAAGAAAATTGATCCTTAAAGTTGTCACCACACACAACCCTCAAACTTCCAACCAAGTTAGGGTTAGAACCAAGATAAATGAGCATATATAAAAACTTTCCTTAATACACCTTTTAGCTCCTCTTCTTTAAAAACAACCACCAAAGAAGCCAAAAACACAACAACCAAAACTTACACCTTATATCTCCATTTTTAAATTTAGCATAGCAAAAGACTAATCTCAAAAATACAACCAAAGAAATATCCCCTTATTTCTCCTATGTCTTTTAAACAATGCTAAACAATGCCAAAAATCATATCAAGAAAATAATCACACCTTATAATGGCTGCCCTTGAAGAATCCGAAATTCGTGGCACAAAACATGTTTTAATAAAAACGTGACTAATCCATGCACAACTCCCTCCGCGGGGATCGAAATGCAGACCTCCGCCTACGCAAGGCCCAAACGCAGCCTTCGCTGCCACTAGCCCACAAGGGGCTTACGAAGTCCAAGACGGACTTCCTTCCACATAAACGGTCAAGCTTTCCGAAAGCTTTTCAAACCACGAGCTCTCCTCTTTCGCAGCGTAAATAGAACATTCGATCGCAGCCAAACCAATTAATTGCCTTCGATTTTCCAAGAGGGTTTAACCTTAGGAACCTTCTCATATTTATAGTCCATACGTGGACTTTAGAACACGTCAGCTGCAAAGAAAAGTAATTTCGAATTTAATCAAAATTTGCTTTCTAAAGGGTTTAAAAACCCTTAAAGTATTTTTAATAAATTAAAAATAATTTCTCCCTTAATTAATTAAATAATTAATTAATTAAAACCTTGAAGGGTTTTAAATAATAATTAAATAAATAATAAAGAGAACCTCCATTGGTTTTAATAAAAACCATTGCCAATGGAATCTCTCCGGATTCTCTTAAAAATATTCTCTTGGAATCTTCCACCTTTGAAGCCAACACATCCTCTTAACATTAATGTCATTTCCTTTTGACATCAATGACAACTCATAGACAAGAAGCTAGGATCTCAAACCCAAAATTGCCAACACGTCGTCACTGATTATAATGACTTCTTTTGCTGCTTCTGCTGGCTCAAGATGCCTTTTGAGAACAACTCGTTCTTCAATTGCAGGTTTCACCTCCACTGGTTCTTTTTCCTCGGCTTCTTCTTCTACTTCTTCTGGTTCTAAATCAGGAAAGTGAGGTATATAGCTCTCACTCGTTTCAACTTCAGGCACTGCAGGAGTATAACTGTCACTTGATTGTCCTTCAGGTACTGTTTCAACCGTCTCGAATTCAACTACTCTTTGCTCGAAGATATTATCTTCAGAATCTGCCTCATATCCAAAATTTGGTTTGCTCTGATGTGCTATCACTGGGTTTTCCAACTGACAAAACACTGTATGAAGTCCACTCTACTGGAATTTCCTGTCAAAGGAATCAGGATTCTCTCTTCTCAACAGAGAGATCAATGCATAATAGCATCCAGATGATCGAATCATCTACCCAAAAATACATCGCATGAACTGGGTTACAATAATGATGCCAAAAAAAAACTTTTCACCCTTTTAATTCTTTTTTTTTAAACAATTTTCCAAAATTTGTTTTAATAAAGCCTTTAAAAAAACATTTAACAATTTTCTATATATATATTTTAAATTATTCCTTGTTTTTTAAATAAAAGTTTATTTAAAAAAACATAATAAAAAATATATAAATAAAAATTATTAAATAATTTTTAAAAACTTAAAAAAACTAAATAATGAAAAACTTCAATAATAAAAAAAAACCTTTTTGTTTTTTTTTGCGAAATCCCCGACGGGATTCGATCTAAGGACCTCCGCTTCCTATCGGCACAGTCTAGCCACTGCACCACGTGGCTCCGGTGAGAAACAAGGCTGACCTCCGCCTTCTTAAACCGTTCTACTTCCAACGGTTACAAAAACAAATAAAAATAACTTGTTTTTTTTACCCCCGGCGGGATTCGACCCCGGGACCTCTCTTTCGCAAGCAAGCGTCTCAACCACCTACACTACCCGCTTCGGCTGGAGAACAAAGGAACCTGTTGTTCCTTATACTTTCTACAACGACAGTTTTAAAAAAAAAAAAAATCATGGATTTATCCCACATGCAGTGGGAAGAAGGCAAAACGACCTTCTAATATGCGCGTGAGTGCATGTAAGGTCGATTGCCTTCGGGAAATCACTCCTCAACTCTGTGTTTGCTCTGCTCAACAAATCTACGTCTGCCATGTAAACTACTTCAGGTGAATCCGCTTCTGCCATGTGGACAAACCAAATTTTTGCCATGACACTGCACATTCCCGACCTCCATGTCAGATCCACCACATCATCTCCTGGCTCACCATGTCAGCTCTCGGCTTGCCTAGTCAGCACTCTACCAATGCCCACCACATGTCAATTGCTACCATGTCAACATCCACCTTAGCTCCTCGAGCTATGTGTTCGAGTTAGCTCTTAGCTTCGTCTGCCACGTGTCACCTCAAAAATCATGCAGTCTGTGTTAGCTCTCAGCTTTGCCTCAAAATTCATGCCCAGCTCTGTGCTCTACCACCTCATCGATCTGATCGCCCAACTCCTCAAACATGGTGCACCCTTGGGATTCATGCCCAGCATGTTCTCCAACTGGATCACTGTGCGACCTCGAGATTCATGCCCAGCATGCTTTCCCGGTTGGCTCTGATACCAAATATAAAATTCAAACCAGATGACTTAGAATAAAAAACAAACAAATCTTTATTTCATTAAAACTCTCGTAGAGCTATTCCAGCGATCAATCAAACATAGGAAATACAACTTAATTTATATAAAGGGATAAAGGAGGTTAGAGGAGAAGCGGGAAGGGAGGAAGACAGAGGAGAAGATGAAGGGAGGTTGGAGGAATAAGGGGAAATGAGGTGGAGTGATAAGGAGGAAGGAATATAGGAGAGAATGGAGGGATAAGGGAAATAGAAGAATTTGCCGACAATAATAGAATTTGTCGACAAAATTAAGGGTTCACATTTTCTACAACCCTAGCCTAACAACTGAACAGGATATTTTTATAATCAACTTACCCCATATTTTAATATTTACCTATCAAGGGATTTCACTACCAATATGGGGTGATGCTTATATTTGTATTGATCCCTTATGGTTTTAAGGACTTGTACAAGACTACGATTTATATTTTTATGGAGCCCCTATATCCTTACCATATAGAAAAGATATCCTCATAAAAATTAATAATTATCAAATATTGACAATCAAGGAGTCCAAACCTTATGTGATGACAAATGAGCTATTTCCATGCATCCCAAGAGACCAGATGATCTGATGGGAAATAGAGAGCTAGGATTCAAAAAACCCTAAAAGTGTGCAAACAAACAAGTATGGGATAGAGACAACCAAATATGAGACCTAGCCCCTAGGAGGTCATGTAAATATGTACCAAAATAATCATGTAGGATATTTTCCTAGGAACAAAGTTAGAATTTTGAACCACTTATAAAACATACTCTTGAGATCGGAACTAGGTAATAAATTATCAAATCAAATGTGGTGGTAAATTTGCATCGGCCTAAAGTTAATAAGGAAGGTAAAAATATTATGAACAAAAAGAGATCTTGTTGCATCACCCTAAAATGCCAAAATAGGCCCAAGCTAAAGACCAAGTATAGTGAAAATAAAGGGGCATAGATTCAAGGGAAATAAAATTAATATGTGTAGTTTCCACACATCCTCAAGATAAGGTTATAAGAGAAAAAGACCCAGTGCTTTCCAAAAGTACAAATCAATGACTTTGTGCCCAATAGATAAGACCTTATACTCTAGTTTAATCTCCTCCTATAAGCATAAGCCCCTATGAGCTTCTAAGGATATAATGAAGATTCATTAGAATATAGTCAAATTGTATCTAAAGATAATGTAGAGCCCAAGGTATAAATAAAAGCATTTAAATATTCACCAATTTCTAGGAATTCCATGCCAAAAATTCCCAAGGAGATATCTTCAAAGGATAAAGATAAGTGTAAAAACCCTCATACTATGCAACCAATATAATCACTAAATTTTTAGGTGTAAGGCCCATGGTACTTTTGTTGATATATTTTGGTGATATATAAACCAAACCTTGATATGAATGGTGTCTAATGCATCTTTTTAGTGATAACTAAAAAAGCCCTTCATTGGTAGAGGTTCAACCCAAAGGAGGACTATGGGTGAGCTAGTCGAATCGGCTCTCATCCACATTTGTTTGGGTTTATAGCCACTTGCACCTCATATTTTATATCTCCACCACACTATTAATATAATACCTAGTGGTGAAGTATGGTTGAGGGGGAATCAATAACTATGAAAAGGATATGAAGATTTATGGGAATTCTACATCAAGAAATATTATAGGTCATCCACCTTCCTACATTCAACAAAATATGTTTCCCAGGTGAATTTTCTCTACACCAATTGATCATCTATGTAATCAAGAGAGTGGGCGGAAAATAACAATAAAATTAATCAACTAAACATTAGCATGAATACCAATGTTTAAATAAAACAAATAATAGATAAACTAACTAATTCCCCACTAACCACGCTAACAAATGCATTAGGTTAGGTAGAGAGTTAGATTTAGGATTGACTACCCTAGGATATTTAGGCTAGTTACCATTAGATATTTAGGACAGTAAATATCTATATGGTAGAAATTAAAACAGTAAATGTAGTAATAAATCCTTAGTGTAATGCAATACACTAGCTTATTTTATCTAGTGGAGTAATTGGTGAGTATCCCAAGTAATGGAATATTACTCTAACATCCCACCTTATTACATTATTTGGGTAATACATACATATCCCTATATATAACAATATTTGGGTAAAGTATATAACTGCCCCAATACAGTGAAGAAGATGTTGATCTACTGGTTCTTTGCTCTATCATAGTGCTCTAGATGCTCCTAAGCAAAAAAATGGGTTATTCCTCAGTTTGTCTTCATGCCAACGAATATCCTTATGGTAATCACATAATCCAACCGAATTGCATGGGTAACCAGCTGCTACAATTGCTAGGTGTAGTAGAATAGATCACTTCATACAAGGTTCATTCATTTACAATATGAATTTGCAAAAGATAAGGTAGCTAAGGTGTCGGTCACTGTAGAAAATGCACCCTTATAAGTTCCCCTTTTCTCATTGCAAAACATGTTGTATTGAATTTCTAAAGGAAGTGTGACTAAGGTGTCAGTCGAAGCTGAAAATGCACCCTTATAAGCCATCTTCCTTGTTTACAAAAATTGTGAAGAAAAGAAAATTATATCCCCCCTAAATTGCAAAAAGTGTGCAACACAAGAGTGTTGTGAAGGATTTTACAAATATTTCCTCCTAGACAATGTTACATCACAAAAAGTCGCTCCTCTTGTTACAAGTACTTAAAACACCTAGAATTTGCTATTTATGAAGCCTAAGAGAGGTACAAGCACCCCTTATTGCAAGGTCTTCAAACAAAAAACTTATGCTATTTATGAAGCCTAAAAGAAGAGAGAGAGAAAATGGTGCTTTTGCCCAAGGGACACATCTGTTTTCCCTTTACAAAATTGTTTTAGCAATTAGCACTCTGTGTGCTTTCTCTAAACCAAAATCATAATCTGTATTAGACATCTCATTTGCAACATTGCCTTGGTTTTTCTTTTGACCTTTCTCTTTGGGAGGCTTGTTCTTAAACCAACATCTTTTGGTTTGATGAGTGTCTTTGTCACAGATTTTACAATATTGCTTCTTCTTCTTAATGTCTTGGCCTTGACCTTTGTTTTTTTTAGAAGAAGAGCCTTGTTGTTGATTCCACGTTTTCTTTCCTTGTTGTTTATGTGATAAAAATGCATTATTGGATGCCTCATCTCTTTGGAATTGATTAGCTTCTTCAATTTGAAGCATGTTCACCAACTCTACAAAAGTCACTGTCCTACCAGAGACTTGAAGGGATGTAATCAACATTCGATAGGAGTCAGGAAGAGCTCTCAAAATAATTGAGATTAAGACTTTGTCTTCCATAGTTTCTCCTAAGGCTTGCAGTTTTGTTTTCAAATCAACCACTCTGCAGAGGAAGAGCTCTACTATTTCTCCAGATTGCATGTGAAGTGTATGAAGCTGTGTTTGAAGGTTAAGAATCGTGGATTGATTCTTTCCCTCAAATATGGTAGTTAAGGCATCCCATGCCTCCTTTCCAGTTTTAGCTTCACTTATATGAGGTTGGATATCATTAGTAATAGCTAGCAAGATCATTAAGGATAGTTTTTTATCCTTTTTTATCAAAGTCTCTTTGATCTGCGCCAGGTGATTGAGGTCTAGTGACACTTCCATCCACTATTGACCACAAATCCTCTACAGTTAAGATAGCTTTCATCTTAGTCTTCCAAGCTGAATAATTTGAACCTTTGAGCAGTTGGCTCTCAGTGAGATACTTGTGTATCATGGCCATGGTTTAGGTTTCAAATTTGATAAGACTAAGATGGTTGTATCTTGCACTATACCCTAAAAAGAGTATATGGAAGTTGTTTTCAATTTGCCTCTATAAGATATTTAATGGCACCTGCCTTAACACCCCTACCAAGGGATGAAAATTTGGAGGAATTTTAAGCCAAACAAAATAGAGCAAATGAAACAGGGGTAGGTTTGTGTAAAACTTTTGATTTTGCCCTCTAGGATATTTAATGGCACCTGCTTTAACACCCTTGAAGAAGGATGAAAATTTTGAGGTTATTAAGCCAAACAAAGAGAGTGAATCAAGGTGATTTGTATTTTTGACCTTTTGATGGGGAGTAACAAAAAAAATGACTTGTTTTAACCTATGCAAATTTTAGCATGGTTTTTGAGTGAAGTTTGGGTTTTGTGAAATGCTTCTTCTAATGTTGTATTTGATTGTTTAATTGCACACAAAAAACATGAGTGTTAGTGCAATAATAAAAACATGAGAACAACCCAAATTTTAATCACTCTAGGTGTTGGATGCAACCGAAAATGCACCTAGTACAAGCAATTTTTAAGAGTAGGTGTCGAGTTCAATCGAGAATGCACCTTTCTTACTCTGAAATATCCCCCTTTTTCGTTACAATTTTGCAAACAATAGAATAAAAAAAAAGAATTCTATCCCCCATTAATGTTTACAAAATGTATAATTTAGAGCACTCCTTCCAAGACAAGTCGACACACGACCTGCGTTTGGAAGGCTTCCAGAACTAGTCAACACATGACCTAGTATTTGTCTTCAAAAATTTATCATGAAGGAGAAAAAAAATGGTTTTGATCTCAAGTGTTGACAACAAAAAGAAAGTTGCTATTTTATTTTTTTATGTCCCATTTCTTAAAGGAGAGAACAAAAGCAATAATTTGTTGTTTTGTGAAAAATGAGATGTCTTTGGATGCTCCCTAAATCACTTCTTTGTCTTGATTTTGCAATAGAATAATAATTCCTATGTCTCTTTATCGCCAAGAAATTATGGAGAAAACTATAGGACTTTGAGGATTTATGGCGAAAAAAGAATTTTTGGAAGGTTTCATTTGTGCAAGAGAAATGAAGGTAGTCCTATCTTTGTTTCACAATTCTAAGGTTCAATAATGCTAAAAAAAAATTTATAAAGTTTGATTTAATTTTATAATAAAGCTATAGTTTGGATTTAAAAAGTGAAAATAACAATTTTATTTTTTTTTAAATCCAAATATAAAGCTAAAATTATAAAAAAAAACTTGATAAAAGATTTGTTTAAAGCAATTATTAAACTTAGAAAATGAAAGAGAAGGAATAAAAAAATAACCTTTGAATTAATATGCACTTGTGTCGTTTCCCACAAAAAATTATTGATTTGGCAAGGCGAGGGTTTGAACTCACGCCCTCGAGGCTCCCAGAGCCCACCGCTCAGCCCACGACCAAGTGGGCTAGCAGGATGATCTGCCTAGATCAGTGGGGCCTCGTTATTTGTATTGGTCCCTCCCCACTCTCTGTCATGTGGCTACTTGTAACCTTCGCTTAGCCACAAATCTTCGTCGTTCTGCTACATCCGACAACAAGGAAAAAACATGATCGTAGCCATAAAAAAATAGCATTCTCTTAAGCGTAGTGGTCTACAACTATCGTTTGTGACAGCTATGAAGTGTCACTACAAACACAGATTCAATCCATCACTGCATCCGTCAGATGAAGATTTTTCTTCATAGACGAGGACTTCAAATTGGTTGAGAATCATCGATTGTTCTCTATGCACGGGTCTGTATCAGGAGAGAATCTCTGCAAAGTTGGGAACTTACAAAGAAAAGTTGGGCGGTGATATTTTTTTTTTAAACTATAATCAAATCTTCGGTGTGGCGTAGCTGATGATTAATATCCCACATTCGTGGGAAAAAAAACTTTCAAAGCTTTTTATTAGCGCCAACGCCCACGTAGTGTGGTGTCTCCCTTGCGAGAGACTATCCACCGTTGGATGGAGCAATCTGATGGCACAATCCATCTCGACACTTGGCACAAAATTTTGAACAAAATAGATGGAGACAGGGTACCAGGCACCTCTTCAGCCGAGCAGGGGTCGGCACAATGGACGCAAGAGGAGCGGGTGCCACATCAGTAGATCAACCCAGCAGTGCACCACATCACCAGGGGTTCCAATGCCATGTCAGCAGAAGCTTACCTAAGGATCCATGCAAGTCCTGAGGGCCAGTAGGGTCCTCGAAGACCATGTCAGGTCTAGGTTAGGTGGAACAAGCGGAGCTCGTATTAGGCCACCCAGCTGCGATGATACCAATGTAATCAAGAGAGTGAGCAAAAAATAATAATCAAACTAACTAATTCCCCACTAACCATGCTAACAAATGTGTTAGGATAGGTAGAGAGTTAGATTTAGGATTGACTACCCTAGGATATTTAGGCTAGTTACCATTAGATATTTAGGACAGTAAATATCTATATGGTAGAAAGTAAAATAGTAAATGTAGTAATAAATCCTAAGTAGTGTAATGCAATACACTAGCTTATTTTATCTAGTGGAGTAATTGGTAAGTATCCCAAGTAATGGAATATTACGCTAACAATCTAGTAGGAAGAGAGAATAAAAATGATAAGTAGAGTAGTTGAAATGAAAATATCCTAGAATTAAAGTCCTATAGACTAAATGCCATCATCTACAATTTGCACCATAAGGGACTTTGAAGGATCTTGCCTTAAAATAATCCAAGGAAAACATCCGATCAAAAAGCAAAAGTTAGTATGAGTGAAAAGGAACAATGAGAGCTACATAAAAATCATTCCAAAATCTAAAATTAACACAAATTCCTTAAAGTGTAAACAAAAGAGGAGAATTAGAAATTTTTGAGGAAAGTTGACCAAAACAAAAAAAAAGTTTGACAATACAACCTCAAAGATAGCATGATTGGTATTTTTGAAATTTTTGAAAGAAAAGAAAAAATAAAAAGTCCTAACAAGTGGATGATATGAAGAAAACCCTCTGAAACAGAAATAGGAAAATATTTTAAGAGAATGGACAAACACTTTGATAAGAAGATCTTATTAAAACAAGAAGGCAAGTATGAGTAATGACGCACAAACTTCCAAGAAAAATATATGAGCCAAAGTAATGCACCATCACTGAGGAAAATATAGATTGACTAGTAAGGATACTTTAGCTTAATCCAAAAAGGATGTAGGTGGTCCATTAAATATGAAGATATGAAGCCTACAATAGCACCAACTGAGGACTAATAAAAGTAATGGTGATATACATTTTCATTCAATTTTAAAAAAATTCTAGAAAAAGTATGTGAGAGGGTCATATAATTTTACAAATTTTGGACGGAAATTATCCTTATTAACCTTTATATAGTAGTAATCATAGCTATAAAAAGGATTTACAAGTTTTGTAATATTTTCTTTCATTTTTTTGTATAGCAATCAGATCCTAAGCAACTTGTTGGTAATAAAACCCTCATTTCTAGCACAATCTTTGCAATGTTGTTTGCATATATATATATATATATATATATATATATATATATATATATATATATATATATATATATATATATATTTATTTATTTATTTATTTATTTATTTAATGGAGGCCTATCCATATATTTTGGGTAGCCATTTGTGGTTCTCATACTCTGACCTATCTTTGTATGTGTGTATGTGTTTGTAGTCTTTACCTATTTTGAGTTTTACTTGCATATGTGTGTATATGGGAGGCCTATGCATCTATTTTGAGTAGCCATTTATGGTTCCCATGATTTCAACCAACTCTATGTGTATGTATGCTTGTAACTCTCATCTAGGTTCATATATATCAAGGAGAGGAATTATTTACGCTATCACATGGTATTTAGACCTAGTGTATAGGAAGATCTTATTTGATATTTGGTGCATTGCCACATTTTTAGTTTAGGTTTTTACCTTATTTTAGTTTTTTTTGTTTTATCTCTCACATCCATTTCCATCTAATTTCAAAGTGCACCTAAATATCACATCTCAACAAGGATCCATCCTTGTAAAATGTCTTGAAGACCCTGATCCAAATTTTGTGCTCTTGGAAGAGTCCATGTTGTGTCACTACACATGAGACACGATTATCCTAACTCTATTCCCCAAGATAATTAGAGAGGACAATAGTAAGTATGTTGCTTAATATTTCAATCATGATGGTAGGAATAATTTATTTAGTATATTCCCTACTGGAAATACATTACAACTAAGTAATATAGTGAAATAAAAGGTCTTGCCTACTAGAATGACACCACAGGCCTCATGACCAACCATATATTTAGATAAGAATTTTGATCAATTGATTGAGATAATTATAGTGATAATATCTTGAATCACTTGATATATCCTCAAACATATTTGACCACTATTATTCCTTGTCTAGTTTATATATAAAACTTACAAATATTTGATATGTAGAATGTGGGTTGATGATTACATCTATGATACATGAGAAAATTATGACTTTTGTGATAGGGATGTTGTGGAATGTGTCAATCATGATATAAGAAGTTATATATCCATCAATTAGCATATCTATGAAAGGATTGGAAAAATAAATGGAGAATATATTATTATCTAAATGGTATATAGGGTCGCATAACATAGTCACATAAAATTTAGACTAAGGTTTGATTCCATGCTTGTTTGATAAACCAAATAGGAAATAGAGTCATATTAATCCAGTGCCTGGTTGGCTTACAAAGAATTGTAGGTATACAATACATTGGACTAATAAGACTTCATTTCTTGATTGGTTCACTAAACAAACAACCCTTGATGAATGTGATGAATAAATATCATGACTATTTTATAGTTCATGCCAAGATATTGAAATTATCCTTTGTTGCATGGAATGTCCACAAAAAATATAGAGTTACAATATCAAAGGAAGAAATCAATGCCCTGGATAGGCCTATTAATAAGTGTGAGAGTTGGTGACAAGGAAGGTTTTATGATGAAATCATGTTGATATTTTAATGATTAGTGAGAGTAGATTCAGAAGCTCACACACACATGGAAGGGATCCATTGGAACCCCTACTTCCCCACTTGAGGACCTCTTTCCAAAGGAGGCCCCAAAGATATGGAAATATTCAATGTGATTAGGCTCTACCTCATGTATTAAAAATATGGTTGTGTTATGTTGGTATTCGATGCTTACAAGGTTTTTAATGAGCTAATTAAACAAATGCCTAAAAGTTTTAGGATACCTAATATGACTCTTTATCGAGCCTTCACAAGATAAAATTTGTCTAACTGAAATAGAAGGTCATCTAAAGTGTATGCTAAATGCAATCACATAAAATTCAAGAAAACAAGTGCTAACCTAGTATGCTTTTGGATTTGAATGATGACTATGCTAAGGATATTTTCCTTTTCAAGGAAACAAAGGAATGTGCAACAAAAAACTATCTTAAGATGCAAGTTATCTAACCTTTGGATTTTTTTATATGATTTCAAAATAAAAAACCTATGCTAAAGATTATTCAATTTTCCAAGATAAATGAGGCTTAAAATAGATATTCTAGAAAGAAACACAGATCAACAAACTAAAAATAATAAAATAATGGTGAATAGAGAGGTGCCAAGTGATAAGATTACCTGAATCAGTGTCTGAGCAAATTTTCCATAGGCTATCAAATTTACCACTAGAATTTTTGCAACTAAGTGGTATTTTTGAAACCTACAAGATTCAAACAAAAAAATAGGTTTTTCTATTTTGGGGGTTTGTATAATTTGTAGAGAGGTGATAGGCTATCTTATCAACTAATAAAACCCCCTATTAAGACAAATTTGAGTATGAAATTGATCCTTTGTGAAGTAGGGAAAAACGGTGCACCAAATTATATGGAAAAATAAGCGTATCTACCTGTTGGCATTTTTGCCACATTTTTTTTTTGGATTGCTGTTTATTCATGCATAAGCTATTGAAATTCTAACTCCTCTACAGGTTTTGATGCAAAAAAATGCCTAAGTTCGAAGACTGTCGCGAAATCGCGACAAAAAATAGCATGGAGAGCCAAAGTTGAAAACCGTCGTGATATCACGACATGTCGCATTATCGCGGGTCGGATGAGGAGAGAGAAAACAAACGCAAAACCATCGCAATTTCATGACATGTCAGAAAATTGTGGTTAGCGCAGTCAACGGAGGCAGAGCGACAAAGTTATCATGAAATTGTGACATAACTGAGTGACAAGCAATGAAACTTAAAAATGTCGTGAAATCACGACAAAACCAAGCCAAGGACGATGACAATCAAATTCATCGTGATTTCGTGACATAATAGTAAGCATGGTACGAAAACGCAAAGACGTAGTGAAATCGCTACATGTTGCATGGTCGTGGCATAGTTGAACAGAAAGGCTTAAGGCACGAATGGCGTAGCGATTTCGCAACACATTTGTGGGATGAAGCCAAGCTAAGTAAAACGTAGCGAAATCATGACATTTTTGAAGATGTGGGCAAGCAAGATGCAGACGTCACGAAATCACGACAGGAAGTAGTAACAGTGGAGAACGTAGAGTTGGTGTAGCAAAATCGTGACATAGCGGAACGAAGGGGCCAAGTGCAGAAAGTGGTAGCGATTTCATGACATGGTAGATATTGAAGAAGCACTTAAGGCAAGAGTGTCATGTTTTCATGCCTTAGAAGCAGGATCATACAGCATGCATAAAAATGGTAGCGAAATCGCGACATGTCGGATTTTTGCACCACAGAAGATAAGATTGAGCAGTAAGAAGATAACATCGTGATTTCGTGACATATAAGGGAGACATAGCCCAGAGAAAGAAGGATGTAGTGAAATTGTGCATTGTCACATTTTCACGGCAACAGGGTAGAGAAGGAGCATAATTGTATGGACGTCGCGATTTCACACAGCATCGCCTTTTCGCGGTTCAAGGTAGAGAAGGAGATAAAGAAGTCGAGTACATCACGATTTTACGACATGGATGATTTTCGTGGTCGAAAGTAAGGAAAGCGTACGGAGCAGAGTTATGTCATGATTTCATGACCTGTCGAGTTTTCGTGACCTGTTACAGTTTCATGCCAAAAAGCAGTTCAAATGGCCCGATGCAATTTTTGTGAGTTTCGATGATTAAAAGCGCTCCAAAATTAAATATGTTGCTACTTTCCGATGCAATCAAGGTAGAAGAACATGCCCAAGCTACCAGAATTGAAGATTTTCATTATTCAAAGCTGTTGTTCTCGATTTTTCTAACGATTTCATGCACATTTCCAAGAACAATAATTTAATGAAGATGACCGACTCCTCCTTATGGCATTTAATTTCTGGTTTCTTCGACATTGTTTAAGGATATCATCTCCTTGTTTCTATTGCATAATTTTTAGATCTCGAGGAGGTCCGTTTCATAGTTTTAATGCTACAAAGAGGCAAGCCCTCTATATAAATCAATGTAAATCTCAAGAACAAGTATCGGGAGTTTGAGAGATACTTTTGCTGAAAGCTTTTCAAGTACTTTGCATGAATATAAGACATTCGGCTCTTTGGTTTCGCAAGAAATTTTTTGTATATTTTCCCTTCTGTATTTTGCATTCCTAATTTGTGCTCGTATTTCTTATTTGCTGCTTAGTTTTAATTATGTATTGAGTTTTAACATTTGCTAGTAAGGGAGTGAGTTCTGGAATGTTATCTTGGAGGTCATCCGCGCAAGGTTGTGAGTGAATCACGTCACTGTATTTTGTTATTTGTTGTTTGCATACTTAGAGTTATCTACTGTTGTTCTTTCCCGATCAGATAAATTCGGCCCATGGCTATATTTCCAGTTTCTTTCTGCATCTTTACAATTCCTTTCCTATAACTTTGATCTAAAAACAAGCTTAGAATAGTAAGGGAACCAGCCCACTCTAGAGATTGGTCTGGGAGACATTTCTTTCTCCCAGCATTTCAATGTTGGCCGGGTCTAGGGTGCTTAGTTTTAGAAAATCCTTTCCTATGGCAGATTCGTGACCAACAGTTTTTGGCACGCCCGGTGGGACAGACTTCTTCTGTCTCAGAAAGATCCCATAGCATTGAAGGTTTAATGTTCGCCTTCATGCCGTAAAGTTAGAACATTTGGTGACTCTGCAGTACTCAAAAATCTTTGGACATGGATGCAGTGAAAGTTGTCCTTGATGATAACGAGATCACAGTATAAAAAAAATTGGAGATCTTATCGAGTTTTTTGAACTTGACAGCACAAAAAAAGGTGAACACTCTAGGTTGGTTTCCCCATCGCTTGCATCATCTGCCATATCTACACAAATCCTCGGTATTGTTACTAGTTTTCCACCTTCTCAGTCACATCCATTAGTCCCAATGGCTCAGTATCCTCCACCCAGGAAGTTCTTGGCATGGAACAGCTCAGGAGCCTTGAATTTGTAGACTTAGAATCTAGTTCCTCAGGCCACTTTGAAGGTTTTGCCAACCTATGATGGTACGGGTAAGATGACATACGAACATATTAATGATGTAGCTTCTCTGGCAGCCATTCATGATATAACTAATGAAGATGTAATGGTGAAGTTACTAGTGTTATCACTGAGATGAAAATTGTTGTACTGGTATCGAACGTTGCAACCAGGCACCATTACATCATGGGATCAGCTAGGAGAACTGCTAGTTAAGAATTTTCATGAACAAGTTGACCCATTTTCATTGTTGCATCAGTTTAACGCGATCCAGAGGCACCCGCAAGAAGAGATAGCTGATTTTAATGTTCGATTCACCAGAACCTGGTAGAGAATTCCTGATGGTCTTCGACCTGCTGATGAGTTGGCTGTATTTTACTACCTCAGAGCGTTCAACACAGATATCGATTGGGCTATCCGAAAGTCCAACATGATGACATTTCCAGAGTTGTTTGAACAAGCGTTAAAGGCAAAATCTGATCTGATTGCTATAGGTAGACTTCCTCCAAAGGTAACTATGCCTATTATACCTTATCTGCCTAAGTATTTATATTTTGGTTCGCTTCCATAGCCCATGCCATATATGTATCCTACCCCATCATGGAGCTCCAACGCACCTCAAATCGCACCTATTCTAGTTCCCCAACTTCCTACTCCAACTGTTCCCCAATTGCTTGCACCGAGCATTCCAAGGTTAGTTCCTCCACTTCCAACTCCTGCAGTATCTTCCCCATAGTTTCCATTACCTTTACCAGCACCTCCTGTGTCCTCAAGCCCAGATCCTCAATTGGTTATGTTACAAGAAATTCAGTCGGCTATGAGATCTCTCACTGACAAGGTGACATCTATGGAATGGAGAGAGGCAAAAAGAAGCTATCAGCCACGAAGATTTATGCCGACAGTAACTAGAGAACAACCTGCTCCAAGCAAGGCTATGGAGAAAGCACTTGAAAGGAACTCAGTAGTTCTGGTAAGTGAAGAGGCTGGCCCTTCTGAAGTTTCACATGAGCCATCTTATTGGTGTTCTTCCTGCAATGACCCACATGATGAGTCCACTTGCATGGTGCACCAAAATTATTTGCAAGTTCTTACAGGGAGCCATGTAAATATGATTCAAGAGGTGGATCTTACTTTCATGAAATATTTGGAGGAACATCTAGCAATACTGACACGCAGCGGAAAGAAACCAATGTTGGTAGATTCAGCTAAGATGGAGTCATTGAAAGTGCCTCCTGTACAAGCAACGAAGCAGCAAATGCCAACAAAGGCTCATGAGTTCCCAGCACAACGACAATCACCTGTTTTGTCAAAAGATCCACTTCCACCACCAGCAAAAGAGAAGGGACAAGCTTCTACTTCCTAGCCTCAAGCAAAAACAAAGGAGCAATCCAAAGAAACATTGCAGTATCCAAAATTGACTAAACGACAATGAGTGGAGGCCACCCAGCAATATAAGAGAAAATTTGAATCTGCTAATGGTGGGAAATAACAGACCTCCATGGAGTACAACATTATTGAAGAACTTAAATGGATACCAGCTAAGGTAAGTCTGTATGACACCTTACAGTTGCCTAGACAGGTAAATCTCTTACAGGAATCCCTGAAGACCATACAAAGTAAGGGGAAAGTTCTAGTCCAGGTAGTTATGGCTCAAACGTTAACTTCTGCAGCCAATGGCAGGAGTAGACCACCCCCGTTTTATCTGTCATTGCAAATAGAGGGTTGGATTGTACATAATTGCCTGATCGATTCTGGTGCCACTACAACTGTCATGCCTAAGGCAGTCTGTGAAGCAATGGGAATGGAATTCACATGAAGTAGCCCCAAATTTTTGTAGTTAGATGGTACTCCAGTGAAAACAGTGGGTGTAATCAAGGATGTCCCGATTGTTTTGCATAATATGCCCCAAATTACAGTCATCCAAAAGATAGTTGTGGTAGATCTAGAACCGTATTTCAGTATGTGCTTATCTAGAGAGTTTACCGCAAAGTTGGGCGGTTACCTTGCACTGGATTATTCTCACTTGGAGATTCCATTCAAAGGAAGACGAGTCCGGTTCTACAATCAAAAATCTTCTACTTTTCATACTGATAAGATAGAAGAAGAACATGTTTTTCATATGATAACTGAAGATTTGGAGGATGAGTTTTCAATGCTCAATTTCAATGCTATGATCTAGACCGAAATTGGCTATTATTCCATTATGCAGCCTAAAGAGGTTGAAGTCAAGTTGCCACCTGATCAAGTTGAACAAGATTATCTGCTAGATCAGCTCTATTTTGATGGAACACAATACAGAAATGGTGCTAACATTAGGACTGAACTATCATGCCTGGGTCTCAAGATGGCTGGGACACTTGGAGTGTAGCAGTTACAGACCCTTGGTGATTCTGAGCTAATCAAGAACCAGAAGTCTACTGAGCGTTTGTCAAGGATCTAGGATCCAGGAGACAGAGCCGTGTTTGGGTTCGTGTCTTTCCCGAAAGTTCACATCTAATTCGGGAGTTACCTTGTATATAGTAAAAACAAAAAAACAAAAAAAAAAAAGTATTGTTTTTATTTGTCCGCTTTGGCTCTTTTTGCATGCGAGCCCGCAGGTACGTGTTTTTCTTTCTTTTTCTTCTTCTATCCCAGCAGTTAGTGGCTTCCTCTTCCTATCTTCCTTCCCCTTCCTTACTCTTTCTTCCCTTCCCTTCTTTATTCCCTTCTTCTCCTACTCCTTTTTCTTCTGCAAAAAAAAAAAAAAGAGCCACTGCTGTTGTTTCTTTTCCCCTTTTCTACTATTCCCGCTTCTTCTTATCCCTTTCTTCTAAGTTCTCTGTCATTTTAACATTTATTGCAGTGTATCCATGGTTCACACCTTTCTCATCATTTATTCCACTTCCATTCCATTAGTTCATTTACTTCCATTCCCCTTCCATCATAGCTGGTAGCACAGAAGCATTTTGTTACTGTATCTACCGCATCACTCCTCTACTTCACCATTCCATCATATCACTATTCCATTCGCATTTCACCGCCTACGCATCCACAGGATCTCATTCCATTCATTTTTGTTTTTGTATCCCTGGTGCTTTCATGGAGATTATTTTACAAAGCACCTGATCAGTTGAGCCAAATGCAGATTCTTTAAGTTTTATTCGTTCAGCAAAAGTTGTTACAACAGTCCACTGAGATGAACCCCAGTAGCCAGCTTTCTATTCTAAGTTTTCATGACTCTGTTGCCCAATGGATTCAGGCCTGGGATTCTTGCATACAGCAGAACTATATACCCCGTGAGCCACCAAGCATGTTGGCATTTTTGCCACATTTTTTTTTTGATTGTTGTTTATTCATGCATAAGCTGTTGAAATTCTAACTCCTCTACAGGTTTTGATGCAAAAAAATGCCTAAGTCTGAAGACTGTCATGAAATCATGAAAAAAACCAGCATGGAGAGCCAAAGTTGAAAACCGTCACGATATCGCGACATGTCGTGTTATCACGGGTCAGATGAGGAGAGAGAAAACAAACGCAAAACCGTCACAATTTCACGACATGTCAGAAAATCATGGTTAGCGCAGTCAATGGAGGGCAGAGCAACAAAGTTGTTGCGAAATCGTGACATAACTGAGCGACAGGCGACGAAAATTAAAAATGTCGTGAAATCACAACAAAACCAAGCCAAGGATGATGACAATCAAATTCGTCGTGATTTCGCGACATAATAGTAAGCATGGTACAAAAAGGCAAAGACATAGCGAAATCGCTACATGTTGCATGGTCGCGACACAGTTGAACAGAAAGGCTTAAGGCACGAATGGCGTAGCGATTTCACGACACATTTGTGGGATGAAGCCAAGCTAAGTAAAACATAGTGAAATCGTGACATTTTTGAAGTGG
Organism: Wollemia nobilis; assembly: GCA_028583015.1. Classification (NCBI taxonomy): domain Eukaryota; kingdom Viridiplantae; phylum Streptophyta; class Pinopsida; order Araucariales; family Araucariaceae; genus Wollemia; species Wollemia nobilis. The sequence continues at coordinate 662,580 of JAQPPZ010002631.1, forward strand.
GCAAGCAAGATGCAGACATCATGAAATCACGACAGAAGGTAGTAACAGTGGAGAACGCTGAGTTGGTGTAGCGAAACCACGACATAGTGGAACGAAGGAGCCAAGTGCAGAAAGTGGTAGCGATTTTGTGACATGGTAGATATTGAAGAAGCACTTAAGGCAAGAGTGTCATGTTTTCATGCCTTAGAAGCAGGACCATACAACGTGCATAAAAATGGTAGCGAAATTGCGACATGTCGGATTTTCGTGCCACAGAAGAGAAGATTGAGCAGTAAGAAGATAACGTCGCGATTTCACAACATATAAGGGAGACATAGCCCAGAGAAAGAAGGATGTAGCAAAATCGCACATTGTCACATTTTCGTGGCAACAGGGCAGAGCAGGAGCATAATTGTACGGACGTCGCGATTTTGCGCAGCATCGCCTTTTCGCGATTCAAGGTAGCGAAGGAGATAAAGAAGCCAAATACGTCACGATTTCGCGACATGGATGATTTTTGTGGTCAAAATTAAGGAACGTATGGAGCAGATATATGTCATGATTTTGTGACCTGTCACATTTTCGTGACCTATTACAGTTTCATGCCAAAAATCGGTTCAAACGGCCCGATGCAGTTTTGTGAGTTTCGATGATTAAAAGCGCTCTAGAATTAAATATGTTGCTGCTTTTCGATGCGGTCAAGGTAGAAGAACGCGCCCAAGCTACCAGAATTGAATATTTCCATTATTTGAAGCTACTGTTCATGATTTTTCTAACGGTTTCATGCACATTTCCAAGAACAATAATTTAATGAAGACGACCGACCCCTTATGGCATTTAATTTCTGGTTTCTCCGAGGCTGTTTAAGGATATCATCTCCTTGTTTTCGTTGCATAATTTGTAGATCTCAAGGAGGTCCGTTTCATAGTTTTAATGCTGCAAAGAGGCAAGCCCTCTATATAAATCAATGTAAATCTCAAGAACAAGTATCGGGAGTTTGAGAGATACTTTTGCTAAAAGCTTTTCAAGTACTTTGCATGAATATAAGACATTCGACTCTCTGGTTTCGTAGATAATTTTTTGTGTATTTTCCCTTTTGTATTCTGCATTCCTAATTTGTGCTCGCATTTCTTATTTGCTGCTTAGTTTTAATTCTGTATTGAGTTTTAACATTTGCTAGTAAGGGAGTGAGTTTTGGAATGTTATCTTGGAGGTCATCCGTGCAAGGTTGTGAGTGAATCACGTCACTGTCTTTTGTTATTTGTTGTTTGCGTACTTAGAGTTATCTACTGTTGTTCTTTCCCGATCAGATAAATTCGGCCCATGGCTATATTTCCTATTTCTTTCTACATCTTTACAATTCCTTTCCTGTAACTTTGATCTAAAAACAAGCTTAGAATAGTAAGGGAACCAACCCACTCTAGAGATTGGTCTGGGAGACATTTCTTTCTCCCAGTATTTCAATTTTGGTTGGGTCTATGGTGCTTAGTTTTAGAAAATCCTTTCCTGTGGCAGATTCATGACCAACACTACCCCATATCGCTAATGAGCATAAAAAAAATGAAGCATGCATGCAAAAGGAATGAATGCCAAACAAAAGGAAATGAATCAAAGCAGGTTTTTTCTCATTAATTTGTTGGATCCAATCCAAGTTTACAGTAGTCACATTGAGAGATAAAAATGGTGATGCAATTGTTACAATATTGGGTGCCCAAAGACCAAGTATTTCATGAAATCTAGGTGCACATCCAATGTTTCTCCGCGTACCCACAATCGAGGTGGGCGAGCCAATGCCACCGCTACTTGTATCTAGGTTCTCTTATGTCTGATATTGCTTCCCAAATCCTTTTGAGGACATGCACCTTCACACAAGGAAGCAAAAAGGGGTCAAATAGCAAGGGTGTATGGTGAAAACATGCAATCCCCATAGGGGCAAAATGGCATATGAATTAAAAGTGCATCAAATGATATCCAAATGACTTGAAAAATTTTAGAGATGCTAAATATAATTTTTTTGGAGGATATCACCCAAAATAGATTAGAAATTGCACCTGTAGACCCCTCGATTAAGTGTTGCCCACCTACAAACTACGAAAAGGACGACAACAAAATATCAAACCTGCACTTATCCAAAACTCATGAAATTTGTTAAGTGTGCATAAATGGGCATTTCAAGACAACCCATATGGTCATATTTTCCAATTGGAACCCGGATCCATCTGCATCAAATTGGGGTCCCCAGATGGGCCCTACGAGCCTACGAAAACTTAAAAATAGCATAACTCATTCATTTTAACTCCAAATTACCTTAAACTTTAACTGTAGAATAATGGAATAATGTAGAAAATTAAAAATTAAAAATAGTAAAGAAAATGCTTAATAATTTACCTTCATCCTGGGAGGGAGGGGGGCAATGGTGACTTCAACTTTTTAGAGGGAAACCTAGGAGGGGATACCCATCGTATACTATCACTTTTTGTTACCAAACCACTGGAAGATGTTCCTAAACAACCTAAGGTGTGTTGTCATCAAATTTTGTGAAAAAATTCACCCGGATGGAAAAGTTACGCTCATATTACCTTCTTGAAGTCACCTAGGAACCTCATTGGCAAAAGGGAGATTTTGAGGGCAAAAAGGTGCAATAAGGTCAGGGGAAATCTCGAAAGAACTCTATTGCATATCCTATAACTCCTCTATATGTTTTTTTGTCGATATGTAACCCATTTTATAGCCCAAAGGGGATCATGTGCAAAAAGTCATGCAAGGGCATGCATGGTAGGAGGTGCCACTTGTCAAATGGGAGGCATGCACAGGGTGTGGAATAGGATCTCCCAATTTGGCCCTCATAAATATGTATATCATAAGGATTCCATGTCCTCTACCTCGCATGCTCTTTTTGGGTGGTCAAATGGCTATTTTTGGGTGCCATTTGGCCAAATTTTGACTTTTTTTGGTTCAAACTTCACCACCATCCCACCCTATGACGAGGGCTCACCACCATCCGAGGGTGGGGAAAGGGGCATATACCATCATCCCAGGGTGGTATGGTGGTGAATTTTGGGCTAAAACATCCCAAAACTAGGCCGGTAGCCTCCAAAACCCTTTTCGAAGTGGCTAGAACCATAGTGAGCCTCCTGAGGGCTGCCCAAGGGGCCATATTATGTCAATTTGATCACTGCTTATGGATGCTTAATTGGGTTTACCACATTTTAATGTCTATAGATGCCCATTTTTGAGATGTGTTGTGTTCAGCACAACACTGAGAAAAAATAGAAGACCACAATGTAGAATGATTAAGGTTACTCGATAACCTAACCAACTTTAGATGCCCCAATCATGAAAAGGGCGTGTTCTTGAATCCTTGTCTGTGACTCATTGAATGAGCGTGCCTATGCTTGAAAATTGTCTGTCATGAAGGTTCAAGGCCTATGAATTCATGATGCTAGTAATTTCAAGTGTTATAATGTGATTTTATGTGCTTGTTTGTTGCCCCAATCAGGAGCATAATTGTCTTTGTCGAAGATTCATTGAACGAACATAATTCGCGTAATTGAGTGTGTGCTTGCTGATTTGGACTCAGTATGACTACCCCCTCAAGCAACGAGTCAATGATGGAATGACCAGTAATAAAAGTTATGAGTCGCTTGACCCAATTTACTTGTGTTATGCTTACCATCAGTTTTGTCCCTTGAAAAATAGGGCAATTTGGAGAGGATTTTGGTGACCTTATTGAGTTTTCCTGGAGGAAAGGAGTTGAAAACTGCATGTATGGGAGTGTTCAAGCCACAATTGCATTCTTAGTGCATTAATTAACAACTTTTACATCCCTCCTAGGATGCTTAGGGTTGAATTTTGATCTGTGTAAAATTTGGGCCCAATTTGAGTTGTTTTGGTGCAGTTTTGGACCTGTTTTGGGTCATTTTGGGTTGTTTTGGCCTATTTTTGCTACCACCGTCCTAGGGTGGGATGAGGGCATGTTCTACCACCATACTAGGGTGGCACATTTTGCCAAATGTGCACTTGTCCCACCCTAGGATGGTGGTGACCCCTACATCTTTATATAAACCCAAAATATGAAGGTTAGGCTCATTTTTGCATGCTTTCTTTGGTAGTTTGAGAGGTGAGGAGTAGGAGAGTGATTTTGAGTAGTGGAGCACTATAAAATTCATCCCACAATCACCATGAGTCAGTGGGTGGACTCATCCAATGGAGGAACTGGTGCAAGATAGGTATGCCAAGTCTCTCTTATTACATTTTCCTAGTGTTAGGAGTTGATTTTATTACTTTTATGGTATGTTTTTGGCTTGGAAATATATCACACTATATTGTAGGTAATTAAATCTAATTTATGAGATATGTACCAAATTTTGTGTTTTACCCATGTTTTTGTGCAATTAGATTGCATTTTGTAGATCAATTTTGCATTTTTTTTGCTATTTTTGATGGCCTAAAAGGCCTTTTTGAGCCCAATTTTTTTGGAGTCATCCCTAGGTGGGATGGCTAGTGTGGGCTGATCATAGGCCATCCCTTTATGGGTTCTCCATAGGGTTGGGAGCCATTCCTGGGAGAAATGGCCACAAATTGGCCTCAAAGAGGGGCCATTTTGAGTCTTTTATTTTGAATGTTTTTGGGGCCGTGCGAGGCCATTTTGGTGTTATAATATGGAGTTGCTTATCCCTGTCAGGTGGTGAGGAGTCGGTATCAATTACCTACTCTCTTTGATTCCACAAGGGATGCCTTGACCATAGAGTACTAGGAGTGGTTGGATGCCCTCGGCCTCAAGCAGGTGACTCGATTAGAGGTTGTCATAGGAGACCGTGCATATCTGATTGCCTTGATTGATCTGTGGGATCCACACACCAATATATTCCACCTACCCACTGGGGAGATGACGATGATGTTGGAGGATTTCTATCAAATTATTTGTATTATAATAGAAGGGTGGCCTATTCACATGACACCACGAGACTGGAGGTAGGCAGTGCTCGAGCGATACTTCAGTTATGATCTAAAGACGACAGAGCTGGACTGCTGGAAGGGTGGTATGCTGGTAGGATTTTGGCATGAGGTGAAGGTATTTGGGGTGAGGCATACACTATTCATGATGCTCATATCCAATATGCTACTACCAGATTCTTCTGGAGTGAATTTCCCATGGAACCTAGTGGAGATAGTGTTTGTGTTGGTGAGGTCTACTATGGAGGAGTCACTGGTGATGGCATGGGGTACTACACTAATGGTACAAATCTATGATGAGTTGTACGAGATTCGTTGTCGTTGGTGGAAGGTTATTGGGTGTAGCTTTTTGCTACAGTTCTGGGGATGGCACCACATAGTTGTGGGGCGACCACAAGGGCTACCCTAGATGACTTGAGCATAACTAGCAGACATGGAGATAGGATACGGTATCCTATGGCAGAGGGCTTAGGAGAGGGGACATAGTCGGTGATTCATAGGAAAGGTGGCCTACTATGCAGATCTGTTTTCCTGACTCGAGGTAGGTTAGGTATTCTAGAGGCCATACAAAGATTTTCTAGAGTGGGCAGATGCTAGTGTATATCTTCACAAGGTGCAATGAGGCAAATGGTTGGTTGGATGGCATGGCATGGAGTGGGCCTACTTCCCATTTGCTTGGGTGATGTGATAGCTTGGGCTACGCCAAGGGGTTCCTAATGAGTCGATGCCTTATCGGCATCATAAGGATGAGAGTACATTTGCATGGCCAATGGTATAGGTAGTGGCATAGGATACAGATCCTCTGGTAGACATTCTGGATGTGGATGAGTCGAGACTACAGCAGAGTATGATGCTCGATGGGTGACAAGCCAAGGTCATGGAGAGGGGCCACTGAGGAGGGATGCAGCTAGGGAGGCACATCAAGATATTTCTAGTGAGGACCAGGGTGAGGCAGGTGGTTGGCAGGGATACAAGGTAGGGGAGCATGTGGATCTCCTAGACTTAGGAGATCGAGGTGACTTAGGGAATGATGATGTTAGGGATGAGGAGGTGCAGGCACCATCGATGGCACTGGGGACATAGAGGCAGAGCTATGAGATGAGATACTCAAGGTGAGGTAGCAGAGAGATATCCTACGGATATAAGTGCATGATGTACAAGTAGAGCTAGCAACCGAGTGAGCTGAGGTACAAGTGTCTCAGGCAGAGATAGCATCTCTTTTGGCATAGATGCGATCTTGGAGCCCTACACGGGATGATTCCAATAGTGGGGAGGTGACTAGGCTATAGGCAGAGGTGACATGAATCTATTCTAAGGTGGATACTTACCAGGCATGATGTCGATGAGGGCAAGATTTTGCGAATGAGCTAGAGACTAAGGTAGTACACCTTGGTGGGCGTATACAGGATGATGGAGGTGCCAGTGGGTCGTACCAGAGTCACCATAGCAAGACATGGTAGTCCTCCTCTAGGTGAGAGGCATAAGGGTCTAGGGGGAGAGCTGATAGGGCATGTGGTAGGATATATGGGAGTTCATAGAGGACTCCTATTGCAGGTGGGAGTGCGAGTCATAGTACCGGTCCTACATGACCATGGTAGTGACTCACGTGACTCTTTTTATGTTTTTGGATGTTTTAGCAGTGTGAAGTCTGAGGACTCACTTTATTATAGCCGATGGGAAACATGATGTATCTTTTTGTCCCATACACACACACACACACACACACATATATATATATATGAGCTTTTTATGTGGTTTATCATCATGTGTTTATTATTTTATGAGATGTATGCAAATGTATGCAATTTGATGAATGCCTCCTATGTATGCATATTTTGTAATGTGATTTGATTTTATTTTGTACATGCATGGATGTATATTTAGATGGATGATTTCTTGATCTAGAGGATGCAATGTGTAGACTACATGATGTATTATGCTAGCACCATAGATCATGTATTTTGCACCAACTCATATGTAATGTTGTCATGAGACTTTATATAATGGATTTGTGAAGAATGTAATTGAAATGAATGAGGTGAAGTGATATGAATTATATGTATTTTAGGAAATGCTCATTAGGTTTTCATGAGACTCAAACACTCTAGTCAACTTATCAAAAGTTGTATACGAGTTATGCAAGATTTTTTGACAAGGTATGAATCTTCTAGGACGACCAAGGTACTTCATCTCCTTGTGTGTGTAAGTGAGTTCATTCCTATGATATGCATAAGGATACCATCATTGCAAAGTAGGCTTTCAACCAAAATTGTACTGAGGATCACCAAATGAATGCCACCATCGTAAGTTTTGTACTAAGTATGACTATAACACTAGGCAATCTAGGTTGCCAAAAATAGCTCATCCACATGCAAACATTTGTCTACGCATACGCATGAAAGCTAATTTGATATACATATCATCATGTGTGAGGCTACCACCATTGATGGATAAGCTATCCACCAAACTTATAATGAGGATCACCTGATGGTTTTCCAAATGCTGAGAATTCTAGGGATTCAAGCTCAGGTGTCTGCTGGTTATTCACTTGATTGGGATTACTTGCTCTCATATATAGTGATAAAAATCATTGTTTATTTATCTCTTTTTAGTTACTATAATAACTGTTTATTTTGAGTTTATTTTTCTCTTGAGCAAGGGGTTTGAGTAGTGGTGATAACCATTGTTATTTTTTGTTGTTGCTTTTTGAGGATTTTGATTTCAAAGTTGAACTTGTGGGATTTTTAGCTTGTGGATGGCATTGATCCTTTAGGCCTTGGGGATAACTACCCATCCTTTGTAGGGACATGTAGTACGAATCCTTATGACTTTAGGGATCAAGGGTGTTTGGAAATGTTGATGGGAAGCTTTTGGGATTTTGTTGTAGAGTGGTATTGATCTTTTAGGCCTTGGGGATGACTACCCATCCTTCACGGGGACGTGTAGTATGAATCCTTATGGATTTAGGGATCAAGGGTGTTTAGAAAATTTTATAGTGGTTAAAACCACTGTTGATCTTGAGGAATTGGGTGGGGAAGAGCTTGTCATTTTGCCAACTCTCAGCATTCTTTAACCATTCACATAGGGGGATGAGCAGGATGACATTTTCACTTAAGGTAACCTAGACCACTTCATGGATTTCATCTATATTTTTGTAAAACTTGGATTGTTAATGATTAATTGTGTTTGGGATATGATGTATGCAAGGCATAATCAATGCAAGACTCTACCTCCTAAAAATCACACTAGCCTTCTATAAAATTTGATTCAAGACTAGATATGGCTGAGTGACTGAAAACCTTGATGGCATTATAAAACAAATGGCTAAGTGAAGGGAATGGACACGACTATGGAAATGTGAAAAATGTGGGTGAAAATGATACTTGCGGTATTTGAACTATGAGTATGTTCATGACATTTATTTTGAGCGATAAGTAATGTACCATCATGGTGCTAGACATGTATGAGCAACTCTAAAATGTAAAGTGCTAATGATGAATATGCCTAGATGCAAGAGATAATAAAATGCTATGTGGTGTGGTGTAATATTTATGAATTTTTTAAATTTTGATGGATATGTATGTATGAAAATGCAATGCGATGCAATGTTTTTGTATTTTGATGTTTTGATGAATTTTTTTAACTTTTGATTGGTATGTATACACATGTGACCAATGGGCTTACTTTGGGGGCATTGGGGAATTCGGGGGGGGGACCAAAGGGCTTATGGGTGCCTTTGGGGCTTTTAAGTTTGACCTAAACGATTGTAGATAGTATAGGAGCATTTTTACTTGACCTAGACAATGAAAACCCGCTAGGAGCATTTTGGATGACCTAGACATGCAGCGACACTTAAAAAGTGTCTACGACTGGCTAGGGAAATTTGGGGGGGACCAAAGGGCTTATGGATGCCTTTGGGGATTTTAGGGTTTACCTAGACAATTGTAGATATTCTAGGAGCATTTTTACTTGACCTAGACGGTGAGAACCCACTAGGAGCCTTTTGAGTGACCTAGATGTGCAGCGACACTTAAAAAGTGTCTACGAATGCCTAGGGGCATTTGGTGGTTACCAAAGGGCTTATGGATGCCTTTGGGGCTTTTAGGGTTGACCTAGATGATCGTAGATACTCTAGGAGCATTTTTACTTGACCTAGATGATGAGAACCCGCTAGGAGCCATTTGGGTGCTCTTTAAGCATGAAATGGCCATAAGTGAAGGATATTCAAGGGTTTAGGATCCTCGAAACCTTCAAGTAAAGCTAGGAGATATTCTAGGCCCTATTTTACTAGTGATGACAAAGGGAATGAACCATTTTACCACAAATTTGTCCCGCAAGTGGGGCAGCAAGCTAGAATTCTGTTGGTTCTCTTTCAAGATGATATCACCAATCTAAAATTCTTTGAGATAGACTTTCATATTGTAGGCTCTTTTGATATGCTCTTGATACAAACGTAGATGCTCAAGCACATTAATGTGATGCTCATCCAACAACATAAGTTGATCTAGGTGAGCTTGTCACGTAGTATCATCATCAATAAATTCCTGCATGGATATGTGTAGTGATGGGATTTCTAACTCTAGAGGCATGACCGCCTCAACACCATACACTAGTGAAAATGGATTTGCCCTAGTGGGTGTCCGAATGCTAGTGCGGTAAGCCCAAAGGGCAAGTGGTATTTATGTATGCCAATCGATATGATTTTCTTTGACTATTTTCTTCAATAATGCAATTAATGTCTTATTTGATGTTTCTACTTGTCCATTTGCTTGTGGATAATAGGGTGTCGAAAAGCTATGTTGGATGTTATACTTTGCTTTCAAAGCACACACATATTTATTATTGAATGATGTCCCATTATCCGAAATGATCTTGGATGGAATACCAAAATAACAAATGATATTATGCAATATGAACAACACTATGCGGGGTCCTGTCGTAGTGGTAAGGGGAATTGCTTCCACCTACTTTTTAAAATACTCAGTAGTCATGATGATAAATGTGTGGTGGTCGGAGGATTTAGGGGAGATTTTTTCGATTAAATCCAACCCCCATTGAAAAATGACCAAGCCGCTTGGATCGGTTATAAGGCTTGGGAAGGTACACGTATCAAGTTAGCATGGTGTTGACATTTCACACACTTCCTCACATATGCGCAACAATCTCGCTCTAAATTTGGCCAATAATATCCCATGTGGAGAATGAGCTTTGTGATGGACATGCCACTGAAATGGCCACCATAAGTACCATCGTGTGCTTGGGCCATTGCCCAAGATTCTTGATACTCTAAGCAACAAATGAGGATTCCTTTGTAGCTCCGACTATATAGGATGTCTCCTAACAAGAGAAACTTTGTTGTCTTTCATTTAAATATCCTTTTGGCAGTGTGCAATGATCTATGAGGGAGGTTACCAAGCTTTAGGTACTCTCTAATTGGTGTGACCAATCCTACTATGTGGAAGCCTTGATTGCATGAATTGCCTATCCCTCATGAATTTCATCCCAAGCAAATGCAGATTGGGATAGAACTTGTAAGAATAGCATTGTGCTGCTATCAAAAGGGGTTTGGGAGAATAGAGTCCCCCAAGTGGCATGATTCAAGCACTCATGAATGTGTGAGAATCTCTCTTGATGAGGTTATATTTGAATCATGTGGACTTCTGGCATGGCTTGAGTGCTCTCACGCTCAACCGCTGATTGCGATAGCATCTTGACTTGAATGGTTGTCATCTCCCCTGTGGGGTCTTGTGGAATCAAGGATCCTAAATATGCCATTGTATCCATAAAATTATTATACAATCGAGGGAGTGCCTTGATGTCATACCATTCAAACTTTACTAGGGATTTATACACAAGGGCTTTGTAGTCTTGCAAAACTGGGCACTTACATTGGAAGATTCCCTTGACCTAGTTGACAATGAGCAAGCAGTCATCGAAAATATTGAGCTTGGTTATTTTCATGGTGATAGCCATTTTAAGCCCTATGAGTAAGGCTTCATACTCAGCATTATTGTTGGTGTAGGGGAAATCGAGTTTAAATGATAGGGGTATGGGAACCCCATGCGGTGTGAAAGACACGATTCCCGTACCACCCCATTTCTCGCATTTGGAGCCATCAAAGAAGAGATTCATATCCGCCTATGACTCAGGATCATTAGAATCAGGTGAATTTGATATTTGGAAGACCCCATCATCAGGAAGCTCCATGCTAAGAGATTGGTCCTCCTGGAGAGGAGCCTCTGTGAGTTGATCAACAATGACCTATCCTTTGATTTATTTTTCTCCTATGAACTCCAGGTCAAATTATGTCAACAATATGATCCATTTTTCCATGCGACTACTATGATAAGTACAAATCATCATGTATCGCAATGGATTCTCTTTGGATACAACATATGTAGTGTGACTGAGCATATAGTGTCGTAGCTTCTTGGTAGCAAAAACCACTTCTAGACATAACTTTTCTACATATGCGTACTTAATCTCATAGCTCACCAGGGTGCGACTGAGATAATATGTGGCATGTTCCTTATGAAATTTATTATTTTGGGCTAACATGGCACCCAATGCGACCTCAGTAGCTGAGATGTATAATCACAATGGCACCCCTGGTCTGGGTGGAGCTAACACTGGCGGCAAAGCCAAGTATTGTTTATTGTGTCAAAGGCATCCTGACATTCATTGTCCTAGTGGAATGTGACCCCCTTGTGTAAAAGTTTGTTCATGGGTCTACACTTGTCCGATAGTTGTGCTATAAAGTGTTTGATGGATGCAATCCTCCCTTTCAAGCTACGAAGCTGCTTGATGGTAGTCATGGGAGGCATTTAAAGGATTACCTTGACTTTGTTAGGGTCCACTTCAATGTCTCGTTTGGAAACTACAAATCCCAAGACCTTTCCAGATGTGATGCCAAAGATGCACTTCTTGGGATTCAATCTCACATTATGTTCAATTATGTGATTGAGGACTTTGCGCAAGACACCTAGGTGCTCATGACGTAATAAATATTTGCATCCATGTAATATTCCAAAATTTTATGCATGTAGTCATGGAAGATATATGTCATGGCACGCTGGTAGGTGGCACCGACATTCTTAAGGCCAAATGGCATGACCTTGTCACAAAATGTCCCCCAAGGAGTTGTGAACACCGTTTTGAGCTAGTCTTCAGGGTTGATACAAATCTTATTATACCTAAATAATCCATCCATAAGGGAAAGCATTTTGTGTCCTACGGTGGCATCTACCAAGGCATCTATGCTCGACAAAGGAAAATCATCCTTAGGACTCGCTTTGTTCAGGTCTCGAAAGTTGGTGCAAATACGAATCCTCCCGTCAGGCTTCTTGAAAGAAACCATGTTTGACAACCATGGTGGATAGTCTACATAAATGACAAACTGGGCATCCAATAGTTTCTGTAGCTCAACTTTGACCATCAAGGCCATTGTTGGGTGCATCTTTCTCAGCTTTTTCTTGATAGGTTTGACTATGGGGTCAAGCATGAGATTATGGATGACCAAATTTGGATCTAGTCCTGGCATGTCTTTTAAAGACCATGCAAAAACTGCCTTCTTTTCTATGAGAAGGGCTATATAATAAGCTTGCTCTTCAAGGGATAGGCTTTCCCCCAGATTGATATATTATGGGTTTTCGATATCTGAGCTTATATCTTTGTCAATTGTAGGCTCGATTGACATATGAGACCCCTCCTCCAACTAATGGGGAGTAGGTATCAAGTGGATATCATTAGCTTGATTTAAATATTTTATGGGAACCTCGGGTTCCTCCTTAGCATGGAAGACATCATGAGTTGGTCCTATGAAGAAGTGAAACAATCTACTATAGGACCAATACTCAAAGGGTGATGGGGGTGAGTCAGTGCAATCCCAATCAATCACATCTAGGTCTATATGGAGTGGTTTGGAAGGATTGACTAGGTTGTGAAGTGGTGTGGTCAAATCAATGGAGATCATATTGATAAAATGTGTATATTCTCTAGGACCATGTGCATGTGACTGTGTATTGGTGTTATCTCTCACCCCCAAATGTGGCTCTGGGGGGATGGGGATCTTCGGATCCTATCTGGGAATGGACTGTAGGATGGGATCATTAGGCTCAAGGAGCTCCATGTGTAAGGGCTCCCGAGGACCCAACTGCTCAAGTAAATTAACTTCTCCCCCCAGGAGGTCTATCTTCCTATGGATAAACTGGCTCTTCAAGAGGAAGGAGCTACCACCAAATAAGATCAAATAAATGAAACAAATGTATGAGGTCTTCCTATTGGTCATTAATGGGGAAAATTTGTGAATGATCATTTTTCGACTCAAAAGGGTCATACGACGCTACCTCATAACCTAACTCATCCTCTGAGGTCCACTCATATGAGGTGCCTAGATCTGAATCATTATAGACATGGGGATAACTATGCAACCCTTCCCCTCTCTAAAAATGTGGGGGAATGTCACTAGGGATCATAGGATTCCCATATAGCCATGGAAATTAATCCCCCAGGGAGTATACTATATTGGGATTGGCATAAGAGTCTTGCGCCAACCCGCCCTCGTAGCCTATATTCAAGCGGTTTAGGTTTTCTACGAGGTAATTCTAGATGCAATGGATTATTGCGTCCCACTCCCAACTTGTCATAGGGAATTTGATATTGTGGTTGACAAGGGATTATGGTGCCCTGCTCATACAAGTCTAACCCATAACCATGCCAGTTGCACATGTCAAGGTACTTCAAGGTGAATTCAGGGTTAGATAAGTAGTTGATATCCTCTCCAAAATGTTTGATGCCATAGTAAAGGCCCCCATAGATAAAGTGTGTTTGATTAGGGGGAATACCAAGAGGCACGATAGTTTCTATGGGAAGATGAGGTCTACCCATGTCTTGCATCGACTCTAAAGTAGGAGTAGTGGTAACATTCCTAACCATGTACTCTCCCAATCCGGTAGAAGCCATATGTACTGTAACCTGGGGCTGTGGATAGAAGAGGGATGAAAGTGAGACTTGATCCAACTCATTTTTTACCTCACATGGTGTCTCTTCATCATCCAGGCTAAGTATCTCCTATGTAGAGATGGTGGATATGATTGGTTGGTCCTCCTCAATGGTTCACTTCTCTAGGTTCCTAGGTAAAGGATCCACTAATGTATTAGACATCTGGGGCAGGGCCAATGATGATGAGGGCATGGTATGCTATAGTAGTGGGGTCGAGCCTCGGCTAGATTTATTCGGTTGAAAATCCATATGTATCGATGGTAAGGTCAACTCGGGTAATTGTTGCACCATGTTGCAGTACTTGAAGGGCTCTAGGTCCATGGGGACGACATGAACTTGCCCTTCATGAGTGTACTTGAGGCACTGGTGATCGATGGAAGGGATGCACTTCATGTCTCTAATCCATGGTCTTCCTAACAAAATGGTGTACGCCATCTCACCCTCCAAGATGTGGCACATTGTCGATATGATATTTTACCCTACTTGAATAGGTAAGACAATTGTACCAACCTTTGAGCATATGACATCATTGAATGCTTGAAGGGTGTAGGTAGATGTGACAATATGAGATGCTAAAAGCTTCAGGTGCTTTAGAGCTATTGTAGTTATAATGTTTCTTGAAGACCCAGTATCTATCAACACTCTTTTGTATGGTGTTCCATTCACACGTGCGATAATGTGTAAAGGGGTATCCATCATATCATGTGGAACTGGTTTAAGTTCATTTTCTTGAAAGTAATTATCGGTTCCATGCATTGTCGCACATTCCCTACAAATTTGTTGAAGGCGTTAGACTCCTGGGGCTGAAGCTCAATTGCCTTAAGGATCTCCATCAAAGATTCTCCATGAGCTTGCGATTATTGAATGAGCTCATAGATGGAGAGTCGGGTAGATGTTGTTCTTAAGGTCTGAGCGAGATTGCTCTTGATGGTGACTACAAGCCTAGGTGGGAGGCTTGGTCTAGGAGGCGGTATAGGTTGCAATGTCGAAGGGACATCACTATGAGCCATAGGTGGTGTGGCTGTACTTGGATACCACCTATTTCTTATAACAATACTTACCATGACAATATATCCTTGCTTAGGAGGGGCATGGTGAACCTCATTCACTTGAGGTACTGGTTTGGCCTGCTCCACATGGGTAGGCAAGGGGTCCTTAAAGACCCCCATATGTTGGTTGTTCAATGCAATAGGGTTATCTACCTAGATAGCATTCCTATCAATCAGGTCTTGCACTAGATATTTGAATTTATAGCACATTTACACATCATGCCCATTTTGCCTATGAAATTTGCAATATAGGTCTTCTTTGTATCCTTTGGGCTTAGGTGCATTAGGGTCAATAGGTCGACTATTAGGTATATGGATCGTATTAGCCACCAAGAGGTGATCAAACATTGAATCCATAGACTATGCAATGGGCATAAATTGTTTCTTGGGGTGACACTATTGATTTTTCCCTTGACCATTATGGTTATCCTTGGCATAGTTCCCGGGGGTGGCTTGATAATTAGGCTTTTGAGGTGGCATGGCTGGTGCTAGCCCCAGGATACTAATGGCAACCTGATTTACCGCTTCTGACTTAGGTTGCACTGGGGTGTTCTTAGTGTTCTTGCTCCACTCCTTCTTGCAAGGCTTCGCAATCTCACCCTCTTGAATCTTGATTTCTTCGATGATCCTAGCCTATGCTAAGGCATATTCAAGAGTGGGGTATTGTTGCAACTGTAGTAACAAAGATATTGGCTTTAAGTAACTTTTGGAGAACATCTGAGTCAACTCCGACATGGGGAGAAGATAAGGCAACTTGGCAAGTAAGGTCTGCCATCTATTGCCATAATTTATTATTGACTCATAATCATATTGTTTTAACCTAGCTACGTCATCCAATGTTGCATTCTTCTTGGTATTGAAGGCAAAGCACTCCAGGAATGCATCCGCAAGTTGGTCCAAATTATGGATGCTATGCTTAGGGAGTTGGTAAAACCACTTGGAGGCAGGGCCGGTGAGGGTAGTCATAAATGTCCTCAAAAGCAAAGCATCATCATCATGAATGTTAGGAGCATTGGCCTAAAAACCTAGTGATATGTTCTTGTGCATCCTCTTCTCCCTTAAAGGTAGCCAACTGAGGCAACTTAAATTGTTCTGGATAGGGAGGTGCAGGTACTGACGGATGGATAGGTTGACTATGCAATTGATGCATAGTGGGCTTTTGAGATCCCGAACCAAAGGTCTTGTTCTCTACTGACTCCAAGCGTTCTAACAATGCTTTGTAAGGACCTAAGGACTTGATCTCCTCATCTTTATTCACATCTTGTGGTGGAGGTCTAGGCTCCTCCAACCTAGGGTGAGGCGATGGTAAGTCACCCCCTGCCTCGGTAAGGCATCTCAACATATTCTATTTTTGGATCGTGCTCGATATAAGCCATGTAAGGCATCTCTCGAGCTGGCCTATGAATGGGGTTATCTACCCGTGGTAGGCACCCTATGTTTGGCCTGGGAGGCATCTCCCGATCTGGCCTAGGAGGTCATGGAAGCAACATTTGATAAGATCTCGGGGACCTCTCTCGAATGAGCATGGGTTACCTCGAATGGACCTCCTGCCTATGTGTCTTAAGGGTAGGGAACCTCTCTCTCAAAGTATTCTAGAATAGCTCGTTGGTCTGTTGTTTGATCATTTCTTTCTCAAGCTGGTGCAAGCCATCTAGTTGTTCTTTACCCTGTCAAAGCTACTTGAACTAAGCTTGGCATTCTATCTATATCACAACAGCTTGCCTAATTTGATCCATAGTGCAAGGCCTAGGAGGCCTAAGAGTCTCACCCTGGGGTTGACATTGTCCAAGGTACTATGTGTTCTCCATAGGGAACTTGACTCTCTTGATTTTTGATGCATTGAATTGAGGCTCAGGCTGGAACATGTGTTCATTACATTTAGCTAGCACAGAGGTAAATCAGGCATGTGCGGTATATTATTCCTAAGGAAAATCTAGGATCTGCTCATGTCTTCCCTCCTAGATGAGGAAAGGTATGGCTGAGTTGGCTCACCTAGACCGATGGGTGTAATTCCCATTGGGCTGCAATAGTTTTTGTATCCTATCGAGGTGGCGTAGAGGTAGAGTCATGTTGACTTGCTCTAGCTAGTGTGTGAAGTCATACTCCTGCCTCTGCTTAGGTGTGTCAGCCCTAGTGGGTATGCGAATGCGTGGCACTGCTCTATCTATTAGCACCTCAGTGCATAGTTGCGGCTTGTGAGATATCTACATATCGAGACCACTCTCCCAAGTAATGCTCATCATCCCTTGGGGTGTCCTGGATAAGATCCCTTCAGAGATGAGGCTCATGCCCTATTGTCTTGGGGCTAGGTGGAGTGGAAGCTCATTAGGGAGGTATAACCAAGTACCTAGGGCTATATCAAATATGATTCATGTCTCCTAATCCACTCTCCATAACTTCTACCTGTGATTGGGATTGGTTGTGGGTGCGCACCATTATGATCCTCTATTAGTACCCCAAAGTGATTATCTTCTTTACAAATTCTTAATGAAACACTATACAAGAAATAAACACTCAATAAGACATATTATTATCTCTTTTAAGTTTTAAGTGTGAATCCCTAAACTGTTTTGTGTGTTTCAAATGTGTTGTTTGTAAATAATGACCTTGTGTCATGTGTTTGAAATATTGTTGGATTGTAATCTCATGTTCAATTGGATTTCACCTGTATACTCGCAGCTCAAAAAACCAAGTATGAACTCTAGGTTGTGTTATCCCACCTATAATGTGTGGTGATGAGGTCCACATTTCTAGGGAGCATAGGTCCTACCATTTCCTTACCCAGTTCACCCGTAGTCTGCGATACACCCCCTCGAACGATGATGCGTGCTATAACCCATGGGCTATGATGGATCTTGGAACCGGCCTTGGCAATATGGATCAGGTTTGTGGGATTTGAGCCAAGTGGATGGATATGAAACCCACCATCACTTGCGCTCTACTATTGGATGGTAAATAAGTCCACCTCACTAGCGTTTACATGAATCTTGGTGTGTGTGGATGGTAAAGAAGTCCACCTCACTAGCGTTTACATGAATCTTGGTGTGTGTGGTTCATTATTATCTAAGAAAGTAAGCAAAAAATCAATCAATGACTATTCACTAAATGCATGCAATAGGTGTGTTTTACTTTCAGAATAATAAGATAAGGAACCTATAAATTGACTTTATGAATGCAAATCCTACATGCTAACCTACCCAATGGGCAAGCCACAAGCAATCAAGCCAAACAGATGCATTGCTACTACAAGTTCTTTTTTATTTTCCTTCTACCTTTTGCTATGTGATGTTATAAGAAAAGAAAAAATGCAAATTTTAACCTTTATATGCAAGCAAGTGAAGAAATAAAACTGATTTTTGACAGTATGTGAAAATATAACAGAAAATCAGAGGGTTTACGCACTTACCTTGTCCATTTTGAAGCATCCAAATTCTAAAAATTTTGGCAAAAATCTCTCTGTTTCACCACCTCTCCAGGGTGGGGCGAGTAGCAGCTCCACCACCATACCATGGTGGGATGGTGAATCCACCATCCCAGGGTGGTCCAGATAAAGCCTCTGCCACCGTTCCAGGGTGGGGAGGAGAGCACCTACAACACAAAAAGGGAAAAAATGCAAAATTGAGGTCATATTTTCACCCAAATCATAAGGGACAAGGGTACCACCGTGATCACCACTAAAGTAGGGAAAAAAATTGCACCAAATTATGTGGAAAAATAAGCGTATCTACCCCATATCGCTAATGAGCATCAAAAAAAGGAAGCATGCATGCAAAAAGAATGAATGCCAAACAAAAGGAAATTAATCAAAGCAAGTATTTTCTCATTAATTTGATGGATAAAATCCAAGGTTACAGTATTCTCCTTGAGGTATTAAAATTTTGATGCAATTTTTACAATATTGGGTGCCCAAAGACCAATTCTTTCACGAAATCCCGGTGCACATCCACTGTTTCTCTGCGTACCCACAATCAAGGTGGGTGAGCCAATACCGCCACTGATTTTATCTAGGTTATTTGATGTCTGATATTGCTTCCCAAAGCCTTCTGAGTATCTGCACCTGCACAAAAGGAAGCAAAAATGGGTCAAATAGCAAGGGTGTATGGTGAAAACATGCAATCCCCACAGGGGCAAAATGGCATATGAATTAAAAGTGCATCAAATGATATCAAAATGACTTGAAAATTTGTATATATATTAAATAGGATGTTTTGGGAGGATATCACCCAAAAAATATTGGTAATTGCACCCGTAGACCCCTCGATTAAGCATCGCCCGCATACAACCTACGAAAAGGAGGACAACAAAATATTGAACCTGAACTCATACAAAACTCATGCAATTTGGTCAGAATTCATAAATTGGCATTTAAAAAAAACCCATATGGTCATATTTTCCAATTGGATCTCGGATCCACCTGCATCAAATTGGGGTTCCCGGATGGGCCCTGTGAGCCTGCGAAAACTTAAAAATTGCATAACTCATTAATTTTAACTCCAAATGACCTAAAATTGTAACTGTAGTATCATGGCATAATTTATAAAATAACCAATAAAAAACATCAAATAAATTACTTAATAATTTACCCTCATCTCGGGGGGGCGATGGTGACTACAACTATTTGGAGGGCACCCTAGAAGGGGATACCCACCAAATCTGGTAACTTTTTGTTACCAAACCACTATAAGATGTTCCTAAACAACCTATAGTGTTTTTTCATCAAATTTTATGAAGAAATTCACCCAAATGGAAAATTTACGCTCATATTACCTTCTTGAAGTCACCCGGGAACCTCCTTGGCAAAAGGGATATTTTGAGAGTAAAAAGGTGCAATAAGGTGAGGGGAAATATCAAAAGCACTCCATTGCATATCCTATAACTCCTCTCTATGTTTTTGTGTCGATATGGAACCCATTTTATAGCCCAAAGGGGCTCATGTGCAAAAGGGCATGCAAGGGCATGCATGGCAGGAGGTGCCACTTGTCAAATGGGAGGTATGCACAGGGTGTGGAATAGGATCTCCCAATTTTGCCCTCATAAATATGGATGTCATAAGGATTCCCTATACTCTACCTCACATACTCTGTTTTGGTGGTCAAATGGTTTTTTTTGGATGCCATTTGGCCGAATTTTAACTTTTTCTAGGTCAAACTTCACCACCATCCCACCCTGGGACGAGGGCTCACCACCATCCCAGGGTGGGACGTGGGGCATATACCATCATCCTAGGGTGGGACCGTGGTGAATTTTTGGCTAAAACCTCCCAAAATTGGGCTGGTAGCCTCCAAAACCCTTTTCAGAGTGGCTAGAACCACTGTGAGCCTCCTGAGGGTTGCCCAAGGGGCCATATTATGTCAATTTGATCACTACTTATGGATGCTTAATCGGTTTTACCATATTTTAGTGTCTACAATTTGGAGTGAAAATAACTTCAATCAAATTACCACATCTTGGAAAATTTACCACTAGTGTTTTTCATAGCTTGTGGTATTTTTGCTTTATCTATTTTCAGAGAGCCAAATTTACCAGTGGCTATTGTAAGTGGTCTTTGTGTCTTGTAATAGAGGCTTAATAAGTTTTGGATTGAATTATTGGGTTCTTTGGGTCAATTTGGCTTAGAATAAAAGGAGGGGGGTGAAAATATCAATCCCTAGGGCCTACAACATGGGATTTAAAAATAAATTAGGAAATGCCTTTAAAATTTCCTAAAATTTGCAAAAGGGGATAGATATGATCAAGTAGAATGTGCAATAGTTTTTGGAGGTTCAAATGTGCCCCCAAATAGAGAGGTGAAGGTGCCTAGATGCTAAAATTGATTCTAGAATGCTTCCAAAGTGAGGTTAGAAGAGATTCAAAAGTTATGGAGGAACAAATGAAATGATGCAAGAGAAAAATTATGTTGATATAACAATATTTTGAAAAACTATTATGGAATAATAAGTAATGCAGAGGATTCAATGTTATATTATACAATATAAAGAGGCAAGAGATCATGTATATGGAAAGGAAATATAAAATGAAATTATCTCTATTTTATAATGTTTATGTAAGATGAACATAGCATGAAAAAACATGTAAATGAAATTTTATTTAGAGTGCATGGAGGTAAGAGCATGTAAATGTGAGATTAAATAAAAATACATAAGCATACACACTTATAAATGATATGGAAATGAGCATGAAAACAAACTAAATACATATTAAGCCTAGAAATAGAAACAAGTTGGATGGAAATAAGATAAATACCTACAAAATGAGAGATTCTAATGATTAAAATGCATGTATTAAAAGAGGAAATGATATTGGTATGCCAAAATGAAGAGAAAAATGCTTATAATTGAAAGAAAACTTTTTAAAATAGAAGGATGTAAGCACAAACAACCATTAAATTACTGAAAATAAATGTTAGAGATGATAAATGAACAAAGAGACAAGTATTAATAAATGTAAATGTAAAATCCAAGTTAACAAGGCCAAACTAAGAGAGAAAATGCATAAAATGAAGACAATAATAATGGAGGAGCGAGGTGCTTGGAAAATATATAGTCCTAGCAAATGCTCTTCCTCACTCCAAGGTGATTCTCTTGCTCCAAATTCTTATTGATAATGCTCCAAATGAGAGAATGGTAATGAGAGAGAGAGATATAGAGAGAGTATGAAAATTTGGTAGAGTGTAACTATGTTGTAAATATTGAGTAGTTGAGTTGTCATTGATGTCAAAAGTTAAATGAGGCAGTTATAATTGGATGATAAAGAGAGCATGGTATTCAAGACACATATAGCAAGGTTTATTACAAAGCAAGGCAAATATTCTTAAGGACTATAATATTTAAATATATTATTTAAATATTATAAAATAAAAGGTTTAAGAGGCTTGGAACAAAGAGGTTTAAAGGCATGAGATAAAAGGACTCTACAGAATGAAGAACCAGGTTTACATGGGCCACAAGTTTGTATTATTTTATCCAAAACATTTAAGATATTTTAAAGAGCCTAAAATGATTATGTTATAATATTAGAACTCAACTTTATAAAGGATTTAGGCTCCAACATATAAGACTATGGTATAATAATTTTTAATATTATAAAGTTCAAAAGCAAGGTTATGCATAAGGGGTTCGACTCACAATATACTTGTAAAAACATGGTGAATCCTAAGCAAATCAAATCAAACATATTCATACCAAAATTTGGGGTATTTGAAGCCCTAAAATGTAAGGTCATATTTGGATCCACTTTTGACCTATTAAATCATCTTATAACTTCATAAAAATACCACCATTATATCAATATTAAAAAGAGCTTTCCAACAAGTACAAATATACCTATGTTTGGATATATATTATGGCGAATTGACCCTAATAAACAATTGGTCCTAAAAATTTTAAGCGAATGGGCCGACGTCAAGGGTCCTCATATTCATCAATTTCCAATTTTAAAAATCCTAATATTCACCCAATTGGCGAATATTCGCCACTATACATAACCTTGTTCAAAAGGGTTGAAGGGCGAACGTTTTTTTGATTTCAAGGATGCACCGATATTAGTAAAGTTTCGAAGGTTCTTGGTTTATGCAATATAAATATTAGTCACTTATCCCCCATTAAGGGTGTAAGCGTTGATATGAAAATATATGTGTGTGCATATGTGAATGGTAGAGAGATATCCAACAAAATTTGATTGATATATTGATGTGGATGACAGAGAGATATCCACTGAATTTTTGACTAAAACACTTGGTGATAAATGATGCGAAAAACAAGTGATAAATCTATCGATTGTTAAGAAGTGTGCAGAGAGAAAACATAGGGCACTCTATTTTGATTGCATAGAGGGCAAAGAAGAAAATGTATTGCATCCCCTTTGATGTGCATAGAGGGTAGAGAGAAAAATGTAGGGGATTCCCTTTGATGTGCATATAAGAAAAAGAGGAAAACAAAGGGCATTCCCTTTGATGTGGGCAGATGATAGAGATAAAGTTGTGAGCATTCCTTTTGGCTCTAACCATTGTGCTAGCACAGCTGGTCAAAGGCACTTGTGTAAGCACTGTACTAGGGAGGTCGTGGTTTTGATTCACATCATGCATAAGGTACTTAAATTTTAAATTGTTTTGCATTGATTGAGATGGTCACGGTAGTTTATAAGGTGCATTGAAATAATTTGATTTTATTTTTACGTTGGAGACCATAACGCATGAAAGTCTTATTTTCTGCATGGAATTTAAAGTGGAAGTTTTTTGGTGTTTTGAGAGTTTAAAATTTATATTTGTTTAGTGTAAAAAATGGTTAATTTTGCATGTTTAAATAGGGAGTTATAAGGTGTATTAGACTTTCTTGAAATTTGTGTTTTGTATAAAGTGTGAGAGAATTATTTTTGAAGAAGATATAAAGTATTTTATGATTATTTGAAAATAGCTTTTGCACATTGAGTGAAATATTTATAAATTTGGTTGTCACTTAAATAAAGGATATATAATATGTATCTATGTTCATGGTTATTTGTATTTTGGCACATATTAGAAAAGAGGGATTTGATGTTTTAGTCTTTATTACAAGCTCTATTTTGTAAGACTAAAAGGAAAGTTATAGAGTATTATTCTTGAGCATTCTTGTGCACATATTTTTAGAAAGGATCTAAGGGTGAATGTTTTGGAAAGAAGATTTGCTAACCCTATTTTAAAGTTGCAAAGAAAGGAAATTATTTTGAGACAGGTTTTTAAGGGTACATCTTCTTCAAGGCATATTTGTGAGGTGTGGTGTTTTAACTCCTTCTCAATATATTTTGGTTTGGAAAGAATACTTGTGTTGTTATATGAGGTAGAGATAAAAGGATTGATTTCATGCACATTGTTGGAAATATATGTGCTAGATATTGAGAATAAATTTGTGCATCATTGTTAAATGTATTTGTGAAGAATTTAGGCATTGGTTTGAGTAACATTGAAAAGTGAATGTGCAAGTGTTAGAAATCATATGTGTGAAGCAAGTGTGTGCATCAGTTTTTTATTGTGGAAAATTCATAAGGTCAGTTATCAAAGAGCTAGACTAGAGCTACCATTAAAATGAAATAAATGTGAGACGTGTAAATGTGAAGAACATATTGGGAATTTAATAGTACATATCATTCTCTATATGTTCAAGAGGTTAAATAAATTCTGGGTAGAATATTTCTAAACTACTTTAGTCAATAAAAGCACTTTTGGGAATGATATATGAAATTGTTTAAATGCAAGAATTGGGAAAGTTTGAGCAAATTCTGTGAGCAAGATTTAAGCAGAGTTGAGCATGTGTTATGATAAGATTTGAGCATGTGTTATGAGTAGATTTAAGCATGTGTTATAAGCATATTTTAGCATGTGTTATGATAATATTTGAGCATGTGTTATGATCATATTTGAGCATGTGTTATGATCAAATTTGAGCATGTGTTATGATCATCTTTTGGTAAGCATTTTGAGAAAGTCTTGTGAGAATATTTGAATATGGTTTAAGGAATATTTGAACAAATATTGTGAGAATACTAAAAGTAGGTTTGAGGTAGATTTGAGCAAGTCTTGTGTGTAGACTTGGAGTAGATCTGAGCAGAGTTAAGAACAGATTTTGGTAAGCAGATTTGAGGAAGTCTTGTGTGTATACATGAAGAATATCTTAGCAGAGCTAAGAATAGATTTTGGTAAGAATATTTGAACAAGTCTTGTATGAAGTCTTGAGGTAGATTTGAGTAGAGTTAAGAGCAGGTTTTTGTAAATATATGTGAGTAAGCTTTGTGTAAAGGCTTGAATTAGAGTAGCGCAGAGGGGATAGATTTCTCCTATGGATAGAGGTCCATGAACTAGAGTAGAGGAGATTGAGGTCTCCTATGGATAGAGTAATATTAATCAAAACAAAGGGGATTGAGGTCTCCTATGGATAGAGATCCACAAAATTGAGCATAGGGTATTGGTGTCTCCTTTGGGTTGGTACCCATAAAAATTATAATTGGGAATTGGTCCCCAAGAGATTGGTTGAAAAAAATTATAAGAATTATTTTATCTGTGGACGTAGCCCATATTGGGTGAACCATGTTAAATTTATCTCTCATGTGTGTGATGATTTGTGCATTTTCTCATTACTACTATTGATGATATTGGTTAATATTGCTTTGTAAAGTTATTACAATTGATAACATTGGATAATACTAAATTGAAAATAAAATTAAAATTTTATCTTATACTATTCACCCCCCTTCTTAGTATAAGCTTGTGTTCTTCAATTGGTATCAGAGCGGGTTCCTTTAGGGAAGCATAACAGCTTGAATGAAGATCTTACACGAACACAAATGGCTCATCAGGAAGGATTTTCAACACACAGGGCTCCATTGTTTAATGTGACTAACTATGCTTTTTGAAGTGTCAGGATAAAGATATTTTTTTATGACACAGGTAATTGATACATGGAAATCAGTTGAGAATGTGTACACAACACCCGCAACTCCTCCAATGGATATAAGTGGTAATAAAATTTATGAAAATAATACCAAGGCAATGAATGTAATTTTAAGTGGTTTAAAAGAAATTGAATTTATGAAGGTTATGCACTGTAAATCAGTAAAATAAATGTGGGACAAATTACAGAACACATATGAAGGAGATGACAAGGTAAAGAAGGCAAAAATTTAGACTCATAGGAGGAAGTTTGAATAATTGAAAATAAAGTATGAGGAAGATATTGCTAGGTATCTACTTCGTATTGATGATTTTTTTAACACCATTCGTGGACTTAGAGAAAATATGGAGGATTATACTATTTTCCAAAAAAATTTAAGATCACTACCCATGAGGTATGATGCAAAGGTTTCAACAATAGAAGAAATAAAGGATCTTATAACTTTGAGGATATATGAACTACATGGGATTCTCATAGCTTATGAAATTAGAACATAAAAGGATCAAACATCCAAAAGAGAGGTATAATTCAAAGCTTCAAAGAAAATAAAGGATAAAGAATCATAATCAAGTGATGAATCAAGCAGTGATGAAGAGGCTAATTTTATGAAAAGAAATAAGAAGCGTTCAAGGAAACCAAAGAGTATGCAAAATGTGAAATATTTTAGTTGTGGTAATATTGGTCACTATGCAGCATATTGTCCACAAAATGTGTATAGTAGCAGTGAGGATAAACAAGATTATGTTGGTCCGGCTTTCATGCACACCCCGGGAAAAAGGATGAAGGCAAGGAAAGCTCCGGAGACACCCACGGGACTGATCCCACTCATCTTTAGGATCTGGCTGGTTATCCAAGGTGCGAGTTACAGAGTTGGGTCGAATGGCAATTCACTCTTTTCCACTTCTGGAATAGATTTCGATATGGACTGCTCTGTTACCTTACAGGGGGTTCCTGAACTTGTTCAGTAGTTGCAAAAGTTGTTGACAATCAGATTTAACTTGAATTCTTGATCTAGCTCTCATGGGTCAGCAGATTTAAATAAAATGCAAATAAAGAAAATAAAAATGGATCATTAACGGTAAGCAAAGAGAGGGTAGGGTAGGGCAGAAAAGAGAAGTTTATCAAACATCAATTGTAAACCCAAACTGTCAATCTTATCTATGCTATCAGCTTCACAACAGAACAAATCCCAGAAGAAAGTGTCCAGTCAGTCTAAGATCACTTTCAACTAAGAGCACAAGGCAGAGTGAAACGGATCTAGCAGAAAATCATAAATCCAAGGGCAGCTGGTTAAAATTGGTATCTTTCACCGGCAGCCTAGCTCGCACAGTGAAGACAGAGCAATTAGAACAAACTTACACCTCAAATCTGTAATTTCCCCTAGCAGACAATAGAACAACTGAAGCCTAACAGCATATTTAATCTTGACAATGGCAGATTTACAGCATATATCTAACAAAATTTAAATGGAACGGATAACAAGAGAAAATACACTTATCACACTCTGCAAAAGATTAGGCTCCTGGCCATGCTATCACAGAAAAGCTAAAGCACATCAACTCCAAGTCCAGAAACAAAGGATTTCACAAAATTTGCAAGAAATTGCTTATAAGCCTTTATTTCTAAGTCTCCGCCTCCTGCGATTACATTTAGAATTTGTATTTATAGACTCAGGACAGACCCTGATATTTTCCAAAATATCTTGCTCAAACCCTAAATCTTATCGCACTTAAACCCTAGGACCCGGGTTTTACAATAAAAATCCATTTAAAAATCAAAGTCCGGATAGAACTTAACCCTTCTGCAAATCAGTGCAGTTAGCTGCCATAAATGGAGAAGATAAAATCAAATGCAATTTTCATTCATCCGCAGCTGCAAATAAATGCCTCCATTAATTCTGCTGGTGAGCCGGATGAGTCACCACTTCTCCATCAATTCGATCTCCGCAAATCCATCCCGAAGTTGAAATGGTCTCCATGCTATCAAGTCTGCAATAAATTTGTTGTTGAATGCTCTCACCGGCAGCTTATCTCCTAGCATGGCGGTCCTTGACTAAATCCGCACTTTATCTTTGCCTTTATGGTCTTTCCCGGTTGTCCCGCAAGTGCCAGGTGGAATCCTGCATGAAAGACAAAAAGATGCATTAGATTAGCATTTTAATTAAATCAGAAGGTTAAAACATTAAAAACAGATTAAATCCGCAAAATAAGCTTGCATGTCGGCTTCTGTTTGTCCCATTCACGCTTTGACACGTGTCGCTACCCCGGAAGCCTTCTGTTTCCCGCCGGAATGCACTTTCAGGTCAACTATGACTTTCTCTCTCCTGCCGCGATTCTGCGACATGTCACGAAATCGCGGCCCTGCCAGCGCATCGGCAACTTCCTCCCTCGTCGGTCGCGAAAACGCGACATGTCGCGATTTCGCGACGTGTCGCGAAATCGCGACCCTTCCTGGTCTCCGTACGCTTCTTGATTTTCAGCCGCGATTCTAGAACACGTCGCGATATCGCGACAGTTCCCTTACCTGCATGCGTTGACCGCGTTGACCGCAATTTTGAAACATGTTTCTGACTTAACCGATTTTTCATCCTGCAGCCCATTTTCTCTCTCCTGCCGCGAAAATGCGACATGTCGCGATTTCGCGACATGTCGCAAAATCGCGCCCTCCGTACAGCCTTGCTTCTCTCTCCCAAAACCGTCGCGATTTCGCGACATGTCGCGAAATCGCGACCTTTCTGGCGATTAGCTGCATTTTTACTTACCTGTCGCGATATCGCGACATTTCCGAAAATGGAAGTGTCGCGATATCGCGACACTACCAAAAATGGAAAGTTTGATTTTTCAGTGAATTATGCAACTGTTTTCTGGATTTTTCTCAGCACGGTGCAAGATTTTGCTTGTGCATGAATGATTCTAGCATGTAAAAAGTGAATTCTTGGATAACACAGCTAAAATGCAAGAAAAAGCACAACTTTAAAAAGGAGGCAAGCAAAATATGGATTTAAAACTGAAAATGACCAAGAGGGTCCCTGCTGCAAAAATGGAAGTTCATAATTTTCTAAGGATGGAATCTCATTTTTCAGTGGGGGTGTGTTGCTTATCAACAGATTACAAGAAGAATAAAGAAAGAAAATTCAGCCATGAAAAGAAAGATAGGCATGGTCAAGGCAAGCATGAGAAGAAGATTTTTAAAAGGTACAAGAAAAGTTTCTATGTTAAAGAAGCAAGCAGTGCTTCAAGTGGCACTGATGAAATTTCTTTAGATAGTAAAAAATAAGAGATTATATTTTTGGTAGTAGAAGAGGAAAAGGATACTTCCATTGAATACCAAGTAAAAGAGAAAGAATTTACTCCTATAATTGAAGACCTAGAAAAAAAAGATAATTTAGAAAAGAATAAAGGAAACACAGTTGATATGGAAGAGGAATTTACTATATCTCTTGAAGAATTAGAAAGAATAAAAAGGGAGATCTTAATATTGCAGGCTCAAATTCAATAGGAAGAGAAAACAAAACCAAATCTTCTATAAGATCTCACTAATTTAAGTTTCCATATTGAAGAGGCAAGAAGATTTGAAGAAAGTATGGCTGAAAAATTAGAGGCAAAAGAGTTAGAGTGTGAAAATATAGAATATAAAGTTATCTCTCTAAATAAAGGACTTGAGAAATATCTTAATTAGTTAACTAGGTTTAAGGAAAGCTCTAAAACCTTGGATGGCATTCTCAAAATACATATATCTCCATTTATCAAGACAATACTAGGTTATGAAGAGGTCGAAGAGATACAAAAAGGGGAGACAAGTTCAAATGAAAAAGAAGTTTCAAAGGAAGTAATTGAAGAGGAACCTAAGACCTATGATGGTGAATTGAGAAGTGGAAGCATCAAAGAGGAAGAAAAAAATGCACAAACAAGGAACATGGATCATCACAGAAAGGGTAAGGAAAGAAATATGATACCACACTATCTAAGACAAGACAAATACTTCTTTCAAGGACATTGTTACTCATGTAATCATTTTGGTCATAGAGCTATACATTGCAAGGTTCATAGCAGGATTGACTTTGGCTTCATCAAGAGAAACTTCAATTCATTTGCACCTCTCAAGAATTACAGTATTAGATATTACAATTGCAACAATTTTGGGCATAAAGCAAAGTGGTGTAGAAAAAAATTTCTAGATCTTCCAAAAACAAGCAAGAAGGATAGTCAAAATATTCAAAGAGGTATGGCTTCAAAATTTTAGAAAAATATTGGAAAATAAGAAGAGCATTATAAGTTGGGAGTAGCCTTACTCCCATCCCAAAATTAATCACCTCAAGAGAAGGTGGTGAGGGGGCTATGCTAAATATTTAATTTTTATCCCCAAAGAGCCCTTTGCCATTAATGTCAAAGGGGGGAGATTTCAGTATGGGGGAGAGATTTCAGTGAGGTGGAGTAGTTTCTTAGGGGGAGTAGTTTTAGTATCCAGTTGCACTAAAAGAATATATTTTTTGAAAGTGTTGCCATCAATGACAAAGGGGGATATTGTTGTAAATATTGAGTAGTTGAGTTGTCATTGATGTCAAAAGTTACATGAGGCAGTTATAATTGGATGATAAAGAGAGCATGGTATTCAAGACACATAGCAAGGTTTATTACAAAGCAAGGAAAATATTCTTAAGGAATATAATATTTAAATATATTATTTAAATATTATAAAATGAAATGTTTAAGAGGATTGGGACAAAGAGGTCTAGAATCATGAGATAAAAGGACTCTACATAATGAAGAACTAGGTTTGCATGGGTCACAAGTTTGTATTATTTTATCCAAAAGGTTTAAGATATTTTAATGGGCCTAAAAGGATTATGTTATAATATTATAACTCAACTTTATAAAGGATTTAGGCTCCAACATATAAGACTATGGTATAATATTTTTTAATATGATAAAGTTCCAAAGGTTTGAAGGGCCAATGTTTTTCGATTTCAAGGATGCACCAATGTTATTAAAGTTTTGAAGGTTCTTGGCTTATGCAATATAAATATTAGTCACTTCTCCTCCATTAAGGGTGTAAGCATTGATATTGAAATATACGTGTGTGCTTATGCGAACGATAGAGAGATATCCAGTGAAATTTGATTGATATATTGATGCAGATGACAGAGAGATATCTAGTGGATTTTTGACTTAAACACTGTTCTAAATGATGCAAACGACATGAGAAATCCAACGATTTTTAGCATAGAGAAAATATAGGGCACTTTGTTTTTATTGCATAGAGGGCATAGAAGAAAACATAGGGTATCCCCTTCGATGTGCACATAGGGTAGAGAGAAAAATGTAGGGCATTCTATTCGATGTACATAGAAGTAAGAGAGGAAAATTTAGGGCATTCCCTTTGATGTGCACAAAGAGTAGAGATAAAGTTGTGAGCATTCCTTTTAGTTCTAACCATTATGGTAGCATAGCTTATTGTTGGTCACGAATCTACCATAGGAAAGGATTTTCTAAAAACTATGCACCCTAGACCTGGCCAACATTGAAAGGCTGGGAGAAAGAGATGTATCCCAGACCAATCTCCAGAGAGGGCTGGTTCCCTTACTAAAACTAAGTTTAATTTCAGATTAAAGTTACTGGAAAGGAATTATAAATGTGTAGAAAGAAACAGGAAATATAGGGAAAGAGATGAGAAATATAGTTGTAGGCCAAATTTGTTAGATCAAGAAAGAAACTCAGCAAGAATTTAACCTCAAGCATATAAACAGCATATAATTTCAGAATATAGCATAATCCACTTACGACCTTGCGCAAAAAACCTTCAAAATTGCATTCCAGAACTCACTTTTTCATTTGCGATATTCAAATTCAGATGCAGAATTAAAATCTAACAGCAAATTAGAAAGACGAGCTTAACGGAGAAATATAGGAAATAGAAGGAAATCATCACACAAAAAGACATTCACAAAATCAGAGGCCAAATCTCTTTCATTCATGCAAATAACTTGAATGTTTCTAGCAAAATGTCTCTCAAACTCCCGATCCCTTTTTCTGAGATCTACATTGATTTATATAGAAGTCTTGCTTCTTTACAACATTTAAAACTTGCAATGAACTTCCTTGAGATCTACAACATGTGCAACGGAAACAAGGAAATCATCCCCTTAAACCAGCCTCGAAGAAACCAAAAATTGAATGGAACGAGGAGTCGGTCGTCTTCATTAAATGGCCATTCTTGAAACATGCTTGAATTGTTAGAAAAATCATGAACAACAACTTTGGATAATGGAAATATTTAATTCTGATGGCTTGGACACATTCTTCTACCTTGCTTGCATCGAAAAGCAACAAAACATTTAATTCTGGAGTGCTTTTAATCATTGGAAATCGCAAAACTTCATCGGGCCGTTTGAACTGCTTTCTGGCGCAAAACTGTAACAGGTCATGAAAACGCAATATGTCGCAAAATCATGACGTATCTCTGCTCCGTATGCTTTGTCACTTTGAACCAGCAAAAACCATCCATGTCACGAAATCGCAACATATTTGGCTCCTTTGGCTCCTTCGCTACCTTGAACCACAAAAATGTGACGCTACGTTATTTCACGATGTTTCGTACCATTCCGCTCTTTCTCCGCTCTGTTTTCACGAAAATGTGATAATGTGCGATTTTGTGATAATTTTCCTCCATGTTGTTGTTTAGCTGCTTCGAACCGTGAAAACATGACACTGCACGATTTTGCTACACTATCTCGCCGATGCTCAATCTTCTCTTCTAAGTTGTGAAAATCCAACATGTCACGATTTCGCTACAATTTTCATCCATTCTGTATGGTCCTGCTTCTAACCCGTGAAAACGTGACACTCTTGCCTCAAGTGATTCTTCAATCTCCATCATGTCGCGAAATCGTGACAGGTTCTGTCTCCTTGGACTTTGTTGCTTTTGAACCATGAAAATTTGTCATGTCGCAAAATCACGACGTTCCGTACAATCTAGCTACCTCCTTGCTTCCTTGCTGCAAAAACGCGATGCATCATGAAATCGCTACCATTTTCTACACTAGGTCCTTCTTGCTCAATGTGTCATGAAATCGCGACAGGTCTATGTTGCTAGGCTTTATCTCCACAAATGTCGCGAAATCGCGACACCAACTTCTTTCTTGCCCTCATCTTTAAAAATGGCATGAAATCGCTACATTTTTCATGCCTTATGACTTTTGTTTCAACTGCGTCGCGACCACGCAACACGTCGTGATTTTGCTACGTCTTTCGCCTTTTGTGCCACGTTCAATATTTTGTCGTGATATCGCTACAAAGTTTATTGCCATCACCCTTTGCTGAGTTATGTCGCGATTTCGTGACCTTTTCTAACATTATGCTCCCTGGCCATCGCAAGTCGCAAAAACGTGACATGTCACGATTTTGTGATGATTTTGTCGCTTTGCCTCCATTGACTGTTTTGACCATGAAAATCCAACACGTTGTGATATCATGACGGTTTTACCCCCCTGCTGTCGTTGACTGCGTTGACTAAGATTTTTTGACACGTCACGAAATCGTGACAACTTTGCGTTTGATTTCTCTCTCCTCAACAGACCCATGATAATGCGACATGTCGCGATATCGCAACAGTTTTCAACTTTGGCTCTCCATGCTATTTTTTTGTCATGATTTCGCGACAGTCTTCGGACTTAGGCATTTTTTGCATCAAAACCTGTATAGGAGTGAGAACTTCAACATCTTATGCATGAAAAATCAATAATCAACATAATGTGGCAAAAATGCTAACATTCTTTGTGGTTCGCGGGGTATACAGTTTTGCTTTATGCACGAATCCCAGGCCTGAATCCATTGAGCAACAAAGTCAAGAAAAACTGAGAACAGAAAGCTGGCTGATGGGGTACATCTCGGCAAGCTGCTGCAACAACTTTTGCTGAATGATAGAAACTTCAAGTAAATCTGTATTTGGCTAAGCTGACCCTAGAATGGAAATGATAAATGATGGAATAATGGAATGGAGGGAGTAATGCGATAGATACAGTAACAGAGTGCTTCTGTGCTACCAACTGCTATGAAAGGGAAATGGAGGTGAATGGAATGGAAGGAATGAATGAAAGGAGTGAAGTGGTGGAATGGAACCGATAAATGCTAAAACAACAATGTAGTAGAAGAAAAGGAAAAGAAGAACCGAGAATATTAGAAAAGGGGAAAAGAAACAACAACAGTGACTTGATTACTTGCAGAGGAAAAAGGAGTAGGAGAAGAAGGGAATAAAGAGGGGAAGGGAAGAAATAAAGAAGAAGCCACTAACTGCTGGGAAAGGAAGAAGAAAAAAAAGAGAAACACGTACCTGCGGGCTCACATGCAAAAAGAGCCGAAGTGGATAGAGGAAAACAATACTTTTTTTTTTCTTTTTCTGTTTTTTTCTTTCTTTTTTTTTGCTATGTACAAGGTAACTCCTAAATTAGCTGTGAACTTCTGGGAAAGACACAAACCCAAACATGGTTCTGTCTCCTGGATCCCAGACTCTTGACAGACACTCAGTAGACTCCTGGTTGATGATCGGCTTAGAATAACCAAAGATTTGAAATTGCTGCACTCCAAGTGTCCCAGCCATCTTGATACCTAGGCATGATCGTTTAGTCCCAGTGTTAGCACCATTTTTGTGTTGTGCTCCATAAAAATAGAGTTGATCTGGCAGAAAGTCTCAACCAACTTGATCAGGAGGCAACTTGACTTCAACCTCTTCAGGCTGCTTTGTAATGGAATAACAGCCAATTTCAGTTTCCAGCATAGCATTGAAATCAAGCATGGAAAACCCATCTTCCAACTGAAGCTCGTCTAAAACCTCATTCATCAAATCAGAACCCTCTAACTCTTCGGTTAGCATGTTAACAGACTGCATGGTCTTTCCTGCTTCTTCCAGCTTCTCAATATGAAAAGAGGAAGGTTTTTCATTCTAAATCCGGAGTCTTTTTCCTTTGAAAGGGATTTCCAAGTGGGAATAATCCAGTGCAAGTCAACGCAGGCAGTTTGGGCAAGACCGTCGCGATATCGCGACGTGTTTCATTGTCGCGACTTTCAGCGGGCAAAGGAGGAACAGCGACAAAATGTCATGAAATCGCGACAAGAAACTCAGCCGAAGACTTAAGTGCTAAAAGTTGCAGCGATGCGCTGCACGTCCCAAAATCGCGACGCGGGCGGTTTCAAAGGCTTGAGAGCTCGGAAGTTGCAGCGATGCGCTGCATGTTTTAAAATCGTGGGGAGTTGGTTGCAAAGGAAGTCCAAAGTAAAAGTGCAGCGATGCGCTGCACGTTCCAAAGTCTTAAGGCATTTTGTTTCAAAGGCTGCATGTTTCAAAATCGCGGGGCATTTTGTGAAAAGGGAGTAAAGGCTCAAATGTGCAGCGAATCGCTGCACGTTGCAAAATCGCGCGGTCTTTGTTGAGAAGTGAGTCTAGGCAAAAAGTTGCAGCGATGCGCTGCACGTTCTCAAATCGCGGTCATTTTGGTCCGAAAACAAAAGAAATGAAAGTTGTAGCGATTCGTTGCAATTTTGATGACAGGGCTGAGCGAGATGAATATGCAGCAAAATCGCGACAAGAGAAGGTCGAAGACATTCAAAGGGAAAAAGTGTCGCATTTTCGCGGCCCATGGGCACGACCGTACCAAGTGCCGAAAATGTGTAGCGAAATCGCTACATGTTCCGTTTTCGCGGGGCAGAGCGGAGGAAAGAGCCAAAGACCGAAATGTGTAGCGATATCGCTACAGGTGCCATTTTCACGGGTGTGAGCAGCCAAAGCGTACGGCGTAAAAAGACGTCGCGATTTCGCGACCCGTCGCGTTTTCGCGACCTGCAACAGTTTCCCGCCAGAACATAGTATGAACGGCCCGAGAGGTTTTTTTCAATTTCCAAGGATTAAATGCTGACCCAAATTTAATGTAATGTGGATTTCCAATGCGGTCAAGGTCGAGGAACGCGTTCAAGCCACCAAAATTGAAGATTTTATTTGTTCGAAGCCACTGTTCGTAGGTTAATTCAATGATTTCATGTACACGTTCAAAGACAAATTTAATGAAGGTGACCGTGAACGTTTCATTGCATTTAATTTTTGTTTCTTCAAGGCTGTAATCAAGGAGATCGTGTTCTTGGTTTCCAAGGCACAATTGTAGATCACGAGAAGGATGGTGGCAAATATTTAATGCTGCAAAGAGGACGGACCTCTATAAAAACCAATGTAAACTTCATTGCAAAGGGTTGGAAAATTCTCTGCTAGAGACTCGGAAGTTCGTTTGCAGGAATAAAGGATTGGCTTCTATTTTTCAAGCATTTGCATTGGTGATTTCCTTTCTGTTCATGTTGCATTTCTAATAGCATTTGTATGTCTTCATTGTTGTTACATTTAAATTCTGCATACTGGATTTGAATATTGCCGTAAGAGTATAAATTCTTGGAATGTGATTTTGGAGGGTTTTTCTGTATGCATCGTGCGGAAGTTAAGTTAGTAACTTTTATTGCTTGCTGTTGCTGCACTTGAAGTTTCCTGCTGCTATTTTCTGATCCCATAACTTCGGCTCGTGGCCATATTTCCCATTTCTTTCTGTAACCTTTTTAATTTCTTTCCAAGTAACCCTTATCTTAACCAAGTTTAGAATAGTGAAGGGAACCAGCCCACTCTGGAGATTGGTCTGGGAGCCATTTCTTGCTTCCAGCCTTTCAATGTTGGCCGGGTCTAGGGCGCACTTGTAAAATCCTTTCCTGTGGCAGATTTTGGACCAACAATTTTTGGCACGCCCGGTGGGACAGACTAGTTTTGTCTCCAAGAATTCATAATCGGTGGGATAAGCATAATTTTCCAAAGTGATAAACCCACCGGTGCCAACAGTTTTTGGCACGCCCGGTGGGACAGACTTCTTCTGTCTCACAAAAATCCACATTTGTTTTAACACCCGGAGGTCTCAAGATTTGATGAGCTGTCTTGGCCTCATAGCGGAGATTTGTAAGTTCATCTGGCGACTTTGCTGAGTTGAAGATCCGGATTTTTGATCGTGGATGCCTGCCTATTATTTGGTGACTTTGTTGAACTCAAAAATTATTCATGATCACGAGATCACAGTCCAAGAAATTTGGTGATCTGGTTCAGTTTTTCGAGCTTGATAGTTCAAGAAGTGGTGAGCATTCTAGGTTGGTTTCCTCATCCCTTCCATCCTCTGTTGTACAAAACTCTGGTGTTGTTGCTAGTGTTCCATTTTCCCAGCCATATCCACTAGTTCCAATGGCACAATATCCTCCACCCAAAAATTTTTTGGCATGGAATAGCTCTGGAGCCTTGAACTTGCAGGCCTAGAACCCAGTTCCTCAGGCTGCACTGAAGGCTTTGCCGACTTACGATGGTACGGGTAAAACCGCCTATGAGCACATTAATGATGTTGCTTCCTTAGCGGCCATCCATGATATCACCGATGAAGATGTAATGGTGAAGTTGTTAGTATGTTCTTTGAGAGGTAAACTGTTGTTTTGGTACCGAACGCTGCCTCCAGGCACCATAACATCTTGGGATCAATTCGGTGATTTGCTGGTTAAAAATTTCCATGAACAGGCTGACCCCTTCTCATTGTTGAATCAGTTTACCGTAATACAGAGGCATCCCCAGGAGGAGATACCTGATTTTAATGTCCGATTTACCAGAACTTGGCACAGAATTCCTGATGGTATTCGGCCTGCTGATGAATTGGCTGCACTTTATTATCTCAGAGCGTTCCACTCAGATATTGGCTGGGCTGTTCGGCAGTCCAATGTGACAACGTTTCCAGAGTTGTTTGAACAAGCAATTAAAGCAGAAGCAGATCTGGTTGTTGTAGGGAGACTTCCTCCAAAGGTAACTATGCCTCTCATTCCAGATTTGCCTCAATATTTATACGGTTCACAACCACAGCCCATGCCAGCTATGTATCCCACACCATCATGGAGTTCTAAAGCACCTCAGGTTGCACCTGTCCCAGTTTCTCAGTTGCCTGCTTTAGCTCCTTTACCGCTTCCTGCACCTAGCATTCAATCATCTCCCATTTCCACTGCATTTCCAGCTTTGCCAGCACCACCATCTCCTTTGCCTTTGCCAGCACCTCCTGCACCTGCAAACCCTGATCCATATACCGCCTTATTACAAGAGGTTAAGTCTGCAAATTCAGCAATTAGGGCCATGGGAAACAAGATCACCCTCATTGAGAGGAAGCAAGCCGAAAGAGATTTCCAGCCAAGGAGATTTCAACCTCCTCAAATTACTAGAGATCAAGCTGCCTCCACAAGCAAAGCACCTGAAAAAGGCTTGACTGCTCTAGTAAATGAAGAAGCAGCCCATGCAGACAGAGTGTATTGGTGCTCAACCTGCAATGATCCTCATGGAGAGGATACGTGTATGGTACACCTGAATTATGTGCAAACTTTGGCTGCCAGCTCTTCAGGTGGACAAGTTAACATGATCTCAGAAGCTGGCCATAATTTAATGTCTCCAATTGAAGAACAAGTTTCAGTTCTGACAAGGACTGGAAAAAAGCCTGTGACAGTTGATCCTGCTGTCTTAGAGCCGTTGAAAGTGCCTGCTGCTGTGCAAAAGCCAGCTCCAAAGTCTGATGCACCTGTATTACCGAAGGATCCTGCTTTTAACAGAGTTCAAGAAAAGGCCGCAGCTGCACCGGCAAGATCAGAAGCAGAGGAGCAAGCTCGTGAAAAGTTGAAGTATCCATCACTGACAAAGAGGCTAAGAGTAGAAGCTACACAGCAATATCGTACCAGATTT
The DNA here is from genome assembly GCA_028583015.1 of Wollemia nobilis. NCBI lineage: Eukaryota > Viridiplantae > Streptophyta > Pinopsida > Araucariales > Araucariaceae > Wollemia > Wollemia nobilis. Next base: position 700,759 of record JAQPPZ010002631.1, read on the forward strand.
GAACAACCTGCTGAGAAGAAAGACCTTGCTGCAGTTTCATACAACATAGTTGAAGATCTGAAGAAGACCCCTGCTAAGGTAAGCCTCTATGACGCTTTGCAGTTGCCAGGCCAAGTAGACTTATTACAGGAATCGTTAAAATCTATCAAGGATAATGAAAAAGGTCCTACCCAGACAGTGTATGCACAAACTTTAACCACCTCTGCTACTGGAAAGAACAGACCACCTCCATTTTACTTGTCATTGCAAATAGAAGGCTGGATTGTACATAATTGTATGATTGATTCTGGAGCCGCAACCACTGTAATGCCCAAGGGAGTCTGTGAAGCAATGGGAATGGAGTACACACGGAGTAGTCCTGGAGTTCTACAATTAGATGGTACGCCTATAAAAATAGTGGGTGTGATTAAGGATGTTCCAATTACTCTGCATACAATGCCCCAAGTTACTGTTATCCAAGAAATTGTTGTGGTTGATTTAGAGCCCTACTTTAGTATGTGTTTATCTAGGGAGTTTACCGCCAAGTTAGGGGGTTATTTGGCACTAGATTATTCCCATTTAGAAATTCCTGTCAAGGGTAGGCGTCTCAGGATTCAAAATGAAAAGCCTTCTTCTTTTCACATTGAAAAGTTGGAAGAAACAGAAAAGGAAGTGCAGTCTGTTTACATGCTTACTGACGAGTCTGAAGACTCTGTTTTGCTGAATGAAGTTTTAAATAATCTTCAGTTGGATGATCAGTTTTCTATGCTTAATTTTAATGCCATGCTGGAAACTGAAATCGGCTGTTATGCCATCCAAAAGCCTGAGAGTGACATGAAGCAGGAATTGCCTAATCAAGCTGATCAGAATGTTGTCACAGATCATTTATGGCAGCTATTTTTTGATGGGGTTAAATCCAAAGATGGGGCAGGAGCAACATTATGCAAGTCTTTTGGGCAAGTCGTTGAAGATAATGAGCAGATAGTCAACTTCTTGAATCATGACACTGCCACTGTCGAAGGGAGAACTACAGGAAGAAGCCAGCCCAATTTCGGGGACCGACTCAAGTATGACCAAATCTGGGCGGGACATTGCAGATTTATCGGATAACTCCTGAGATCGGGTTTGTGGTGGCGACATGCCAATCATGTCGTAAACCCTTGTATATAGATATATAAAACTAAAAAAAAAATCCCCCCCCCCCCCCCCCCCCCCCCCCCCCCCCCCCCCCCCCCCCCCCCCCCCCCCCCCCCCCCCCCCCCCCCCCCAAAAAAAAAAAAAAGCAAAGCCATGGTTGTTGTTTCTTTTCCCCATTCCTATTATTCCCGTTCCTTCTTATCCCTTTCTTCTAAGTTCTGTCATTTTACGCATTTATTTACAGTCTAGTTCATTCTCATTCCACAGCCTTCATATTTCCATTTCCATTCCATTCGTTCATTTACTTTCCTTCCATATCCATTGCAGCTGGCAGTACAGCAGCATTCTGTTGTTGTTCTACTACATCACTTGCCCACTTCATCATTTCATTATTACCATCATTCCATTGCAGCCACCGCTTGTGCAATCGCAAGATCTCATTCCACCCTCTCATTCCATTTATTTCATAACCAGTTCTATGCAGGTTCTTCCAGTTCCAGCTTTTAGCAGCAGAGAAGTTTTGCAGCAGTCCATTGCAATGTATCTCAGCAACTGACTTTAAGTTTTTCATGACTCTGTGCCCAATGGATTAAGGCCTGGATTCTTGCATACAACGAGCTGTATACCCCGCGAGCCGCCAAGAATGTTGGCATTTTTGCCACATTGATTTTCATTGAAGTATTAATGTGTACATTATTGCAAATCTAACATTTATACAGGCTTTGATGCGGCTTTGAAGCAAAAAGGAGAGAAAATGAGCAAAAATGACTAAGTCCAGAAACTACAGCGATTCGCTGACATGTCACGAAATCGCGGTCAACATGGTCAACGCATGCAGGTTGGGCGAGACCGTCGCGATATCGCGACGTGTTCCATTGTCACGGTTTTTGACAAGCAAAGGGGGAACAACGACAAATTGTCGCGAAATCGCAAAAGAAAACTCAGCCGAAGACTTAAGTGCTCAAAGTGCAGCGATGCGCTGCACGTCCCAAAATCGCGACGCGGGCGGTTTCAAAGGCTTGAGAGCTCGGAAGTTGCAGCGATGCGCTGCATGTTTTAAAATCGCGGGGAGTTGGTTGCAAAGGAAGTCCAAAGCAAAAGTGCAGCGATGCGCTGCACGTTCCAAAGTCTTAAGGCATTTTGTTTCAAAGGCTGCATGTTTCAAAATCGCGGGGCGTTTTGTGAAAAGGGAGTAAAGGCTCAAATGTGCAGCGAATCGCTGCACGTTGCAAAATCATGCGGTCTTTGTTGAGAAGTGAGTCTAGGCAAAAAGTTGCAGCGATGCGCTGCACGTTCTCAAATCGCGGTCGTTTTGGTCCGAAAACAAAAGAAATGAAAGTTGTAGCGATTCGCTGCAATTTTGATGACAGGGCTGAGCGAGATGAATATGCAGCGAAATCGCGACAAGAGAAGGTCGAAGACATTCAAAGGGAAAAAGTGTCGCATTTTCGCGGCCCATGGGCACGACCGTACCAAGTGCCGAAAATGTGTAGCGAAATCGCTACATGTTCCGTTTTCACGGGCAGAGCGGAGGAAAGAGCCAAAGACCGAAATGTGTAGTGATATCGCTACAGGTGCCATTTTCATGGGTGTGAGCAGCCAAAGCGTACGGCGTAAAAATACGTCGCGATTTCGTGACCCGTCGCGTTTTCGCGACCTGCAACAGTTTCCCGCCAGAGCGCAGTATGAACGGCCCGAGAGGTTTTTTTCGATTTCCAAGGATTAAATGCTTGCCCAAATTTAATGTTTTGTGGATTTCCAATGCGGTCAAGGTCGAGGAACGCGTTCAAGCCACCAAAATTGAAGATTTTATTTGTTCGAAGCCACTGTTCGTAGGTTAATTCAATGATTTCATGTACATGTTCAAAGACAAATTTAATGAAGGTGACCGTGAACGTTTCATTGCATTTAATTTTTGTTTCTTCAAGGCTGTAATCAAGGAGATCGTGTTCTTGGTTTCCAAGGCACAATTGTAGATCACGAGAAGGATGGTGGCAAATATTTAATGCTGCAAAGAGGACGGACCTCTATAAAAACCAATGTAAACTTCATTGCAAAGGGTTGGAAAATTCTCTGCTAGAGACTGGAAGTTCGTTTGCAGGAATAAAGGATTGGCTTCTATTTTTCAAGCGTTTGCATTGGTGATTTCCTTTCTGTTCATGTTGCATTTCTAATAGCATTTGTATGTCTTCATGGCTGTTACATTTAAATTCTACATACTGGATTTGAATATTGCCGTAAGAGTATAAATTCCTGGAATGTGATTTTGGAGGGTTTTTCTGTATGCATCGTGCGGAAGTTAAGTTAGTAACTTTTATTGCTTGCTGTTGCTGCACTTGAAGTTTCCTGCTGCTATTTTCTGATCCCATAACTTCGGCCTGTGGCCATATTTCCCATTTCTTTCTGTAACCTTTTTTAATTTCTTTCCAAGTAACCCTTATCTTCAAACCAAGTTTAGATTAGTAAAGGGAACCAGCCCACTCTGGAGATTGGTCTGGGAGCCATTTCTTGCTTCCAGCCTTTCAATGTTGGCCGGGTCTAGGGCGCACTTGTAAAAATCCTTTCCTGTGGCAGATTTTGGACCAACAGTTAGAGATCATTTAATGCTTATGGGTGCCTTCTTCTCCTCCTTAATTGTATATTGACTCCACTCTAAATGCTTGATTGTGTGCTTCTAATTATTTGCATTCCTCTTCAAATTTGGGCACTTAAATATGCTTTGATGCTCATTGATAATCTAGCCATGTGGCGCTTTGGGAGTTACATTCTTGATGAGTATTATTTTAGGTGTCTTCAACACTCATATCCTCATTTGAATGATGGGCAATAATTATTATGCCTTCTTACCTTTGAATGATGCTTTCAACGCTCAAAGATGAATGTTACTTTGTCATGGGTGCTTCTTTCTTGCATAGATTATGGAAAATAGATGGTCTCCTTATTTTATTGTGCCAAGTGGTACAAGATGCCTTGGATCTAGATTGCAAGTGGAACTCCTTTCCCTTGCATGTAAGGATACCTTCAACATATTTTATTCCCTAAATACTTCTTGCCAATGAATGCACTATGGACCTTATCTTCAACACTTTCTCTCAAGTGAATGGTGATGCTATTCTTCCATGAATTTAGCTCCAACTATGGTGGTTCTATGGTGCTCCAACGCTACCCTCTTAGGTGAAAATTTTACTCCAACAATGGTGGTTCTATGATACTCCAAAATTACCCTCTTAGGTGATGATTCTTCTTAGCTGGTGGTTTGTCTATTGCTTGGGTAATGCACCTTTATTTTCACCTTTTTTTTTGTAACTTGCTTCTTAAAATATATTATCTATAGCACTATCCTTCTTGCTTTACATAGATTTTAAATGGATGTAATGATCATTACGTAGATTATTGTAAGCACTAAATTTTGGTGTTTTTAGACACCTTGAAACTTAGCTATTTGAACCCTTTGTTGGATCATGTCCTTCACTCAAAGTTTTCTCCTTTAATTTGATGATATAGCCAATTTTTAGATGTGCTTTGCTAGCTGTTGTAGTGTCTTTGAGACACTCTAGCTTTATCCTCATTTTTTGCATAGAAAAATAGAGATATGGTGCAATAATGTAATGCAAATAGTTAGAATAAAATACCCTAACTTGCACCAAAGTTTTGAAGTCTTTAAATCTCCTTTTGCAAGCTTTATTTCTTCCTTGTTATGGTAGCTCCTTGCTCTACTTCTTGAGAGAAAATAATGATATAATGTTGCCCTCCTTACTAGACAACTCTCTCCAATAATTTCTTTGCTTGGTTAACTTTGTAATAATGAATCCAAGCTCTTAATCATGCAAAAAAAATGCCCTTTTGAATGGCTTAACTTTGCACTAATTTTTAACTTAACTTGAATACTTAATGCACCTTAAATAACTAGTATGATGCAATAGTAATCTCTCCTTATTGCTCCTTTAAATGAATTATTAATCTATGCAACCTTCACGTAAGAGTAATGTCTTATTTATTTTTAGTAAAAGATAGGATGTTGATATTTTTCTCTCATGAAAAATATCTAACTCCTATTTCTGATGTGTAGGTTTTAACCCTTGTAGAAACTATCTTCTGCACTCCCTTGAAGAGTTTAATAAATAAACTTCTCCTTAGAACTTTTAAACTCTAAAATAGTGTTTAATGAAACTTAATAATAACCAAGTAACTAATGTTCAAGTAATGAACCTTTTGCACCAAAGTTGCTTACCTTAATGACCTTTGTAGATGATGGATATCTTGGTGATTTGAATCACCTAATTGCTGCCTTGTAATGGATGAAATCACAACTCTTCCTTGCTATCCAAAACAAATCTTTAGCTCACCTATTTGCAACTTTAAAACTTACTGCCCAAAAGTGTAGTTTGGTGGCTTTAATTCTCCTTTAAGATACTCTCTTGAATTTGGAAATTTAGCAGCTTGTAATGATACTAAAATTGATGCCCTTTCGTAGTCAATTTCTCCTTTGGAATGATGTCCTTGAATCTCAAAATTTGGTAGGAAACTCCTACAAATTGCAGCTAAAACTCACCTTCTAAAAACTTTCAATCTTCAACTATAGAAACTAGCAACTTCCTTTCTCTGAATGAGCCTTCTAGCCTTCAATGGCAATATTCAAATATCTTAGATTTGGTGGCTTCTTCTAAATCCTTTCTCCTTCAAACTCCTTGTCAAATTTTGACTTCAATATTGGCCTCTTGTTGGACTTATTATTAAGAATATAAAATTCTTAAGGTCTTCATTATTCTCCTCCAAGATTTGGAAAAATTCTTGACAAATCCTTCTCCCTTGGGCTTGTTTTTAGATGGTAACAATTATCCCAGATTCTTCACTACCAGGAACTTCTTCTTGAGTTTTCCTGAAATATTCTCCAATGGGGCTTTTCTAGCCTTCTCCTTCCTTGAGATCTCTTCTCTAGGGTCTTCAAATTTCTATAACTTCTCTATTCTTCTTATAAAGACTTCAATGAGACCTTTGATCTCTTTATTCTGCTACTTCTAGAATCTAGAATAGGACTTTTTCTAGTCCTTTTCAATCTTTAGTATTACAAGACTGAAAGTTATTTAATGGTACCTATTATATGTCTCTTCATCTTCTCAGGTTATTTTCCCCTCTTCCTTCTATCTACAATATGCAATCTTCAATCTTCAATGGAGATCACCAACCTCAAATCTTCTCTTGGACTCTTTTATGGAGTCTCTTCTTATTTGAATCTGCAGTTAGGCTTCTCTGGCCTTTTCCTCTCTTTTGTAATTTATAGGTTAGAAATATTTTAATTGAAAATTTTCCTTAGGTCTCCAAATATCTGATCTTACATTTTTTTATTCATCTACTGGATTGATTCCAAAGAAGATATTATTCCAAGCTCTTTGTAGGAAGCTTCTTGACTTCCTTTGAATCTCATTTTCCTACAACAAAGTATTATAAATTGTAATGGAAGAAAATTTGTATCTAGAGATAATCAATATTCACTAGTTGATTTGTCAAACTATTGGAATTAATGTTGAGTCCTAGACTTCATGAGTTTTTTTGCAACCTTGTGGAAAGACTCTAGCCAAATGCAATTTTTAGAAATTTTAAAAATGAGATTTTTGATCTCCTCTCAATCTCTCTTGTGGCTCTTCCTATTTCCTATTGATCTACCATGTACTTTGATACCACTATTAGCTTTTGAGGATGTATATTGAAGAAAATACAACCACAATATGTGAAATAAGTAAGCTATGATAACTATATGATAATGGCACTATAATATGTAGGAAAATAATGAGATAAACTTCTACAATAACTTAGTAATATGCCACTAATGAAAGCTCATAAAAATAGTACAAATGCAGTATAATGGAGGACTTGAAAACTCCAATTTTTTAATTAAGAGCTACATTATACCTACTCACTACTATAATCTACCTCTATATAGTAACATTGTCTCTCTCACGCACTTATATCACTCTATACCTTGAAGATCTATATAGAGGAAGATATATGGCTTGGCATTTACTCTACCCATGACTCTTCATCTACATATCCTATGACTAATGTACATGTGGACTACATGCACATTTGTATCATTGCATATATTAAAACTTATGCATTTATTACTTACTTGAAGTAACTACTCAAACCTTACTCTAAAGTAAACTCCTACTCTAGTTATGTATCCAAGGTGGTACATTGGCATGTACCAAATAATGTAATATACTCTAACGAGTAAACCAAGAGGCTCACTCATCACTCATATAAACCAAGTGGTTCAAGGTGAAGTAGGGAAAAATGGTGCACCAAATTATGATAAAAAATGTATGTATCTATGTCCTATTGCACGTGAGCCCCGAAAGGAAGCATGCAAGTAAGATGGAAAAGATAGCAAATAACAAGAAATGGAGCAAAGTAAATTGACTTCTTATTAATTAAGTAGATCAAATCTAGGTTACAAAATGTCCCCTTTGAGGGCTCAAATGATTGATACAACTATTTACAAATCGGGTGCCCAAGGATCAAAATCCTTCAAGTAACTCGGGTGCACATCCAGTGTCTTTCCTCGTACCCACAATCGAAGTGGGCGGGCCAAGGTTGCCGCCACTTGTATCTCAGATCTTGATGTCCTATGCTCCTTCCTAATGCACTGTAGAGACCTGCACCTACACACAAGGAAACCAAAAGCATCAAATAGCAAGTGTGTATGATGTAAAACATGCAATCCCCACAGGCACTAAAAGACTAGTAATGGGCATATGCATAGATATTATATCAAATCAACTCCAAATGACTTGAAATTGTAGAGGGATGTAAAGTAAGTGGTTTTGGGAAGATATCACTAAAAATTACACCAAAATTGAGTCCGATGGTGCCTCGTAATTGCAATGACCGTTCACAACCTACAAAACCCAAAGCAAACAATTTCTGCCCCTACACATATCCAAAACACACAAAAATTGGAAAGAATGCATAAAATAACATTTTAAGAAAACCCATATGATCAGATTTGCAAAATCAGTGACAGTTTAGGTGTTTCTCCAGATGACCACCGTAGACCTGCATGAGACCCTACAAAACACTAAAATTGTGATATCTCGGCCAATATAACTCAGAATGACATGAAATTTGAACTGCAGCATAATATGAACATGTAGAAAATAACTAATTAAAAATAGTCAAAAAATTGTTGATAGATTTCTATTCATCATAGGGTGGGACGAATAGGACTATCACAAATTGGGGGGCACCCGGGGTGGGACGCCCACCGATTCTGCCTAAATTTTACCACCAATTCCACTTGGGATTGATGCAAAACACTATGGGGGGTATTGTCATCAAATTTTAGGATGAGTAAATTCACTCGATTGATCGGTATTTGCAAACAAATTGTGCCTACTATGTTCACTCGATAACCTCCTTCGCTAAGTAGAGATCTCGAGGGAAAGAGAGCACAAAAGGTGAAAGGAAATCTTAGCAGCACTCTATTGCTTTATCCTAAAACTCCTCTCTTCCATTTTGTGTGGAAAATGCATCCACTTTATAGCCTAAGGAGGCTCATGGGTCAAAAGGCATGCAAGGGCATGCAGGGCAAGAGGTGCCACTTGGCCACCGGGGTGGCATGCATTGGAGGGGGAAGAGAATCTCCCAAATTGGCCTCATTCATGGAGCAAGGCATAAATATATTATATGCTCTAACTTGTAGGTGAGAATAGGTAGGAATATAACCGTTACCAGGTGCCATTTGTCCAGATTTGACTTTTTGTTAGTCAAACCTGCTATTCGTCCCACCCTGGGATGAATGTTGCTATTCGCTCCAGGGTGGGATGAATAGGATCTGTATTCATCCCAGGGTGGGACGAATAGAAATAGGGTGCCAAAAAGGTCTCAAAAGTGGCCTGAAACCTTCCAAAACCTTGCACAAAGTGGCTAGAACCACTGTATACCTCCTGAGGGCTGCCCTAGGGGCCTAGGTATGTCAATTTAGTCGTTGCTTTCGGTAGCATAATCGGATTGACCAGATTTTAGTGTCTACAGATGCCCCTTTTTGGGATGCATTATGTGCAGCACAATACTGAGAAAAAATAGATGACTAAAATATTCAATGATTAGGGTTACTCAATAACCTAACCAACTTTAGATGCCCCAATCCTGGAAAGAGCATGCATTCTTGAATCCTTGCTTTCGACGAGCTAAGGAACTTGCTTGATCTTGGATATTGTTCTATCATGAAGAGGTGAGGCCTATGAATCCATCATGCTTACTAGATGCCAAGTGATTTGATTTGATATTTTGTGCTTGTTTGCTGCCCCAAGCAAGGGCGTGATTGTCTTTGTCAATGATTCGTTGAACGAATGCAATTTTCCTGATTGAGTGTGTGCTTGTTGATTTTGAACTGAGTATGACTACCCCCTCAAGTGATGAGTCGATGAGGGAATGACTCATGAGAAAAGTGATGAGTCACTTGACCCAGATGAATTTTGTTAAGGTTACCTTCAGTTGTATCCATTGAAAAATGGCATAGTTTTGAAAGGATTTTGATGATGCTATGGAGGTTTCTTGGAAGCAAAGAGTTGAAAACTTCATTCCCATGGGGCGGTCCAGCCATAATGGCCTTCTTGGGGAGTGAAGTAGTAACTTTTCCATGCATCCATGAGAAGTTTGCATTCCATATTGACCCTGAATGAATTCCATCAGATTTGACTTGTTTTTGGTGGGTTTTTGGACCCTTTTTGGTGCATTTTAAGTTGTTTTAACCTACAAATTTTGTATTCATCCCAGGGTGGGATGAATGCAAATTTGGTATTCATCCTAGGGTGGGATGAATGGCCAAAAGTGCATTCATCCCACCCTGGGATGAATAGAACTATCATAAGCCTATATAAACCTCAAATGTGAGTTTTGGGCTCATTATTGCATGTTTTCTTTGGCAATTTGAGAGGTGAGGAGGAGGAGAGTTATTTTTCCATAGCGAAGCACTGTCAAAATCACCCTACGACCACCATGAGTCAACAAGCAGAGGCATCCAATGGAGGAGCCGATGCTAGGCGGGTATGTGCTGACTCGACTTCCTCATTATTTTTGCTTTTAAAATTACAATTTTGTTTTGTTGTTATTTGATTTGTTCATAATAGATAATTAACCCTAATTTAACTAGAATACATCATATTTTTGACTTGTTTTGTTTTGAGGCATATCACATTACCAGATAGGTAATTAAACCTAATGTAGATGAAATATACCAAATTTTTTATTTTTGTATTTTTTTTAGGCACATCACATTACGGGATAGGTAATTAAACCTAATGTAAAGGGAATATGCCAAATTTTGAATTTTTGTATTTTGTTTATGTTTTTGTGCAATTAGATTGCTTTAATAGATTAGTTGTGCATTTATTTTTTTTTGTTTGGGCCTTTTGGAGGCCATCTTGGAGCATGGTGAATGCTTGCTTATTACTTTCCTATTATTTTTATTGTTTTAGGTGGTGAAGAGTCGGTACCACACACTGAAGCTCTTCGAGACCACCCGAGATGCCTTGACTGAGGCTGATTGGGAGTGGCTTGATGCCATGGGGCTCAAGAAGGTTACCCGATTGGAGCCTGTGATAGGTGATCGAGCCTATTTGACCACTCTTATTAGCTTGTGGGACTCATGCACCAACACCTTCCACCTACCAATGGGGGAGATGATGGTGATGCTAGAGGACATCTACCAGATTCTATGGATTTTGATAGAGGGGCGACCGATCCACTCTATGCACCATGACCAGAGAGGTGTAGTGTTGATGAGGTACTTTGGTGAGGATGCGGATGCGATAGAGTTAGACTACCAGAATGGAGGGATACTAGTGGGGTTCTGGCATGAGGAGGGGGTGTTGGGGGTGAGGCATGCACTACTGATGACCCTCATCTCTAATATGCTCCTCCCTGATTCCTTAGGAGCCAGGTTCCCTTGGAACCTATTGGAGCTGGTGTACGCCTTGGTGGGGTGCACCAAGGAGGAGCCTCTAGTGATGGCTTGGGGGTCTACCCTACTAGCACAGCTCTACGATGAGTTATATGAGATCCGCTACCATCAATAGAAGGGCTTAGGATGCAACTTCTTATTGTAGTGTTGGGGATGGTAGCACATAGTTATGGGGTGACCACATGGACTACCATGGATGACCCGAGCATAGCTAGCAGATAGGGAGATAGGATATGGTATCCTATGGTAGAGGGCATAGGAGAGAGGGTAGAGTCATCATCATGTAGGTGATGTGGAGCACTATATCGATGCATTCTCATGACTAGTGCCAGGGTAGGTGATATGGTGACCATATAGGGACTATTCGAATTGGGTGGATGCTGGAGAGTAGCTCCGATGGGTGAGGTAGGGTAGATGGTTGATTATGAGGCATGGGACCGAGTGGGAGTACTTCCATTTTTCTTAGGTTATGTAATAGTTTGGGCTATGATAGGGGTTTTCCTAGGGAGCCAGTAGTATATCGGTACCATGGGGATGAGAGGACACTAGACTGGCCAGTAGTGGAGGATGTGGGAGAGGAGGTGGATCCCATAGTAGATGTTCCTAATATGGATGATGTCAGGACTACAGAGGAGTATGACTCATGGTGGGTGATGCACCAGTGGTGAGGTATAGGGGCCCTAGGGGGTGAGGTAGCTAGGGCAGTAGATGAGGTGATGGAGGATGCCCAGAAGGATGACCAGGTAGAGGTGGGTGAGCCACATGGGCATCACCAGTAGACAGATGAGTAGGTAGATCTCCTAGACTTGGGAGATCAGGGTGATGATGGGGAGGCCGAGGATCAGGGGGTATAGGTGTAGTAGGGTCCATAGGGTGACCGATATCTAGAGCTACAGGCTGAGCTAGGTAGGGTCAGACAGGAGAGGGATCTCCTTTAGGTGCAGGCATAGGAGGACCAGGCCGAGATATCCTCCCTATAGGCATAGCTGAGAGCATAGGGTCCTAGGTAGGAGGGATCCAACATTGGGGAGGTAGAGAGGCTATGGGTAGAGGTGCTATAACTATAGTCAATGGTGGAGATGTACTAGGCATGGGGGTAGTGGAGATAGGCTTATGTGGATCAACTGGAGATGGAGGTAGTGCACCTTGGAGGGCATCTTCCTGATGATGGGGAGACTAGTGGATCACACCATACTCGATAGAGTGAGATAGTGTAGTCTTCTTCTAGGTGGAGGACTGATAGGGCTGGTGGCAGTAGGCATGGGGGATCACAGTGGACCCAGACTACGGGTGGTAGTGTGAGTCGTAGCACCGGTCCTGCATGACCATGGTGATGGAGACTCTTGGGATTATTTTTGGGGTTTGGATTTTTGGTATTGGTGAGGTCTGAGGACCCACTTTATTGTAGCCCATGGGCATTTTTGGAAACTATGATGTATATTTTTACCCCATATATATATATATGAGATTTTGTTATGGTCATCATATGTCTCCATTATTGTTTTATGATATGGATGCAATGTATGTATTTGATTTATGATGGTATGTTAAATTCTAATGATGGATGTAGATGGATACTATTATGTGATTTATTGTAGTGTTGATGGATGCTTTACCATGTATGCATATGTATGCTTTTATGATTTGATGTTTTTTCTAATTTATGCTTTTGTGATATGATGGCATATTGATGGATGTTTATTATGGATGCATATGTTTTAATATGGTGTAATTTGATGCTATGTATATGAGTGGATGTACAATGAGATGGATGACTTGAGTGCTTTGATATGATGAACTGTGACTAATGATTTGACACACTATGTTAACACCATAGACTGTAAAAAAATGCATTAATTCCTTCTTTTTTTGTATTATTTTTGTGTAATGGATATATGGAAATGTATTATTGCAATGTGATAAAATGGAATAAATGAAATGAGATGTTAGAGAATGTAGATGAGGTTTTCATGAGACTCAAACACTCTAGCTAACTTGATCAAAGGTTGTATACTGACTATGCAAGACTTTTTGACAAGGTATGAATCTGCTAGGATGACCAAGATACTTCATATCCTTGTGTGTGCAAGTGAGTTCATTCATGTGAGATGCATAAAGATACCACCATTGCCAGATAGGCTATCCACCAAACCTGTAATGAGGATCACCCTATGAATGTCATGATCCTAGGTTTTGTACTTAGTAGGATTAGACCACTAGGTAGTATAGGCTACCAAAAGCTAGCTCATCCACATGCAAACATTGGTCTGCACACACGCCAAAAGCTAATGTGATAGACATATCATCATGCATAAGGATACCACCATTGCCAGATAGGCTATCCACCAAACCCGGAATGAGGATCACCTTATGGCTTGTCAAATGCTGAGAATTCTAGGGATTCAAGTTCAAGCTCCCTTCTTTTCTTCAATTTTATTGGGATACTTGCTCATGTGTAGTGATTATAATCACTATTTATTTTGTATTTTGTTTTCTTTGAGCAAGGGATTTGGGGAGTGGTGATAACCACTATTTATTTTTATTTTGCTTATTTTTCTTTTTGTGGGATTTTGCTTTTGAACTTTTGGGATTTTGATTTTTTTTTAACTTTTGGGATTTTGATTTTTGAAATTTTGGGATTTTGGGAATTGGGATTTTTGATAGTGGTGAAAACCACTATTTATTTTGAGGAATTGGGTAGGGAAGAGCTTGTCCTTTTGCCAATTCTCAGCATTCTTGAACCATTCACATAGGGGGATGAGCAGGATAACCTTTTCGCTTAAAGCAACCTAGACCACTTCATGGGTTTCATATTTCCTTGTGCAAAACTTGGATTTATTAATGTGTAAATGTGTTGGGATTTGTTGTATACAAGGTATAATCTAAGCAAGACTCTACCTCCTAAAAATCATGATAGCTTTCTACAAAATCTGAAAAGAAAACTAGAGATGGCTGAGTGACTAAAAACCGTAAAGACATTCTAGAACAAATGACTATGTGATGGGAGACAGACACTGTTATGACCAATGTAAAATGTAGGTGAACATGATAAGTGGAAAAATGAAATGATGCGGATAATGATTTTGACATAATTGTTTTTTTTTTTTTTTTTGGACTGATGAAGGATGTACAGTCTTAGTGCTAGACACGTATGAGCAACTCTATAATGCAAAGTGCAATAATGAGTATACCTAATGCAGATGATTTTGAGAATGCAATGAGATGCGATGTAATGAAATGCAATATGATATTTTTATGTTTTTGTTGTTTTGATGATGTTTGAAGATGCAATGTGATGCAATATTTTTGTATTTTTGATTGATATATATGATGTTTTTATTTTTGATGATGTTTTAAGATGCAAATTGATGGAATATTTTTGTATTTTTGATTGATATATATGTACATGTGACCAACAGGCTTATTGGGGGCCATTGGGGCATTTGGGGTGACCAAAGGGCTTATGGATGCCTTTGGGACTTTTGAGGTGACCTAGATGGTCATAGACCACCTAGGAGCATTTTAGGTTGACCAAGCGGGTTAACGACACCCTTGGAGCATTTTGGGGTGACCTAGATGGTCATAGACCACCTAGGAGCATTTTAGGTTGACCAAGCAGGTTATAGACACCCTTGGAGCATTTTGGGGTGACCTAGATGGTCATAGACCACCTAGGAGCATTTTAGGTTGACCAAGTGGGTTATAGACACCCTTGGAGCATTTTGGGGTGACCTAGATGGTTATAGACCACCTAGGAGTATTTTAGGTTGAGCCACAACACTCTAGGCATGGAAAGGCCACAAATGAAGGATGTTCAAGGGTTCAAGATCCTCGATTCCTTCAAGGGAGGCTAGGCGGTAAGTTTTAGGTCCTATATGACTAGTAATGACAAAAGGACCTAACCAGTTTACCATAAACTTATCCCTCAGATGGGGTGAAAAATTAGAATTCTATTGGTTTTATTTTAGAATGAGGTCACCAACCTAAAAATCTCTAAGATGGACTTTCATATTGTAGGCTCTCTTAAGTCACTCTTGATAGATGCGTAAGTGCTCAAGAGCATTAACGTGACGTTCATCAAGCAACGTAAGCTGATCTAGGTGAGCCTGTCGTGCGGTGTCATCATCGATGAACTCCTGCATGGATATGCACAGTGATGGGATTTCTAGCTCTAGAGGTATGACTGCCTCGATGCCATACACTAGTGAAAATGGAGTAGCCCTAGTGGGCATCCGAATGCTAGTGTGATAGGCCCATAGAGCAAGGGGTATTTGTGTGTGCCAATCGGTGTGATTCTCTTTAACAGTTTTCTTGAGAATAGCAATCAATGTTTTGTTGGAAGCCTCTGCTTGCCCATTTGCTTGTAGATAGTAGGGCATCAAAAAGTTATGTTGGATATTATACTTAGCTATCAAAGCATGCACATATTTATTCTTAAATGATGTCCCATTATCCAAAATGATCTTGGATGGAATACCAAAATGACAAATGATATTGTGCAATATGAACTCCACGATGCGAGGTCCGGTCGTAGTGGTAAGGGGGATTGCTTCCACCCACTTTGTAAAATACTCGATAGCCATAATGATAAATGTGTGATGGCCCAAGGATGTGGGGGAGATTTTCTTGATTAAATCCAACCCCCATTGCAAAAATGGCCAAGCCGATTGGATCGGTTGTAAGGCCTGAGAAGGTACGTGTGTCAAGTTAGCATGGTGTTGACACTTTATGCACTTCTTCACATATGTGCAACAATATTGCTCTAAAGTTGGCCAATAATAGCCCATGCGAAGAATGCACTTTGTGATGGCCATGCCGCTGAAATGGCCATCGCATGTACCATCGTGTGCTTGGGCAATTGCCCAAGCTGACTCTTGATGTTCTAAGCAATGAAGGAGGATTCCTTCATAGCTCCGATGATACAGAATATCTCCTAGCAAGACATATTTTGTCACCTTTCATTTGAATGTTCTTTTAGCGGTGTGTGACAATCCAAGAGGGAGATTACCCAGCTTTAGATACTCCCTGACTTGTGTGGACCAGTCCTATTGTGAGGAAGCCTCGAGCGCATGAACTGCCTATCCCTCTTGAAATTCATCCCGAGAAAATGTTGAGTGGGAAAGAACTTGTAAGAATAGCATTGTACTACTATCAAAAGGGGCTTGAGGGAACAAAGTCCCCCAATCGGCATGATTCAAGCATTCATGAATGTGCGAGAATCTCTCTTGATGAGGTTCAATTTGAATCAAGTGGACTTTCGACATGGCCTGAGTGTTCTCATGCTCAACCATAGACTATGAGAGCATTTTGACCTGAATGGTTGTCATCTCATCAGTAGGGTTCTATGGGATCAAGGACCCTAGGGAGGCCATCGTATCCACAAAATGATTAGATGATCGAGGGAGTGCCTCGATGTCATACCATTCAAACTTTACCAAGAATTTATCCACAAGGGCTTTGTAGGCTTGTAGAATTGGGCACTTGCATTGGTAGATCCCTTTGACCTAGTTAACAATGAGCAAGGAGTCATCAAAAATATTAAGCTTGGTGATTTTCATGGTGATAGTCATTTGAAGACCTATGAGCAGGGCTTCATACTCGGCATTGTTGTTGGTGCATGGGAAATCGAGTTTAAATGATAGGGGTATGGGAGCCCCATGCGGTGTGAAAAACATGATCCCTGTGCCACCCCCTTGCTCGCATTTGGAGCCATCAAAAAATAGAGTCATCTCTGCCTACGGCTCAGGCTCATCAGAATCAGGTGATTCTGATATTTGGAAGACTCCATCATTGGGAAGCTCCATGCTAAGAGGTTGATCATCCTAGAGAGGAGCCTCTACGAGTTGATCGATGATGACCTGACCCTTAATTGATTTTTGTCCAATAAATTCTAGGTCAAACTCCATCAACAACATGATCCATTTCATCGTGCGACTATTATGATAAGTGTGGCTCATCATGTATCACAATGGATTCTCTTTAGATACAACATACATGGTATGGCTAAGCATGTAATATCATAGCTTCTTAGTGGTAAAAACCATCACTAGGCATAACTTCTCAACGTATGCGTACTTGATCTCATAGCTGACCAGGGTGCGGTTGAGATAGTAAGTAGCATGTTCCTTATGCAGTTCATTGTTTTGGGCTAACATGGCACCCAATGCAATCTCAGTGGCTGAGATGTATAAGCGGAATGACACTCCTGGTCTAGGTGGGGCCAACACTGGTGGTGAAGCTAGGTACTACTTTATTGCATCAAAGGCCTCCTGACACTCATCATCCCAATGGAATGTGACCCCCTTGTGCAATAACTTGTTCATGGGTCGACACTTGTCCGAAAATTGTGCTATGAAGTATTTGATGGATGTGATCTTGCCCTGCAGACTTCGAAGTTGCTTGATGGTAGTCGGGGAGGCATCTCGAGGATGGCCTTGACCTTGTTGGGGTCCACTTTGATGCCTCATTTAGAAACTATAAATCCCAAGAGTTTTCTAGATGTGATGTCGAAGATGCACTTCTTGGGGTTCAGTCTCACGTTATGCTCAATAAGGTGATCGAGGACTTTGTGCAAGACATCGAGATGCTCATGGCATAACAAATATTTAGCTAGTAAGTCATCCATGTAATCTTCCAAAATCTTATGCATGTAGTCATGGAAGATGTATGTCATGGCATGCTGGTAGGTGGCACCGATATTTTTAAGGCCAAAAGGCATGACCTTATAGCAAAATGTTCCCCAAGGCATTGTGAATGTCATTTTGAGTTGGTCCTCTAGGTTGATACGAATCTGATTGTACCCAGAGAAACCATCCATAAGGGATAACATTTCATGGCCCATTATGGCATCTACCAGGGCGTCGATGCTCGGCAAAGGAAAATCATCCTTAGGACTCACTTTGTTTAGGTCTCAAAAATTGGTGCAAATGTGAATCCTCCCATCAAGCTTCTTGATGGGAACCATGTTGGACAACCATGGTGGATAGTCTATAGAAATGATAAACCTAGCATCCAACAACTTTTGTAGCTCATATTTGACCATTAGGGCCACTGTTGGATGCATATTTCTCAGATTTTTCTTGACAGGCTTGGCCTTGGGGTCAAGCATCAGATTGTGGGTGACTAGATTTGGATCCAGTCCTAGCATGTCTTTGTAAGACCATGCAAAAGTTACCTTCTTCTCTATGAGAAGGGCTATGTAATCAGCTTGCTCTTTAGGGGATAGAATTTTCCCTAGCTTGATACATTATGGAATCTTGGGATCTGAGTCGATATCTTTGTCAATCGTAGGCTCGATTGACATATGTGACCCCTCCTCCAACTGGTGGGGGTAGGGATCAAATGGATGTCATCAACTAGATTTAGATCATCAATGGGAACCTCAGGTTCCTCCTCAGCATGGAAGACATCATGAGTTGGCCCTGGAGAGAAATGAAATGGTTATAGCATCTCATCGCAAGGCCAGTACTCGGAGGGCGAGGGGTTTGAATCTCCTCGATCAAATTCAATTACCCCCAAGTCGAGGTGCAATGGCTTCGATGGGTTATTCGGATCTCGCAAGGGCTCGAACAGATCTATGGAAATCATATTTATGGATGGATGATTTCCCCTATGTGGTTGGTGGTGTTCATGGACATCAAGATGTCGCAAGACCTAAGGAGGTGGCTACGGAGGTGGTGGAATGACCGGAGGTGGTCGGTGTGGCTACGGGTGAGCCTGCTCTTCTAAAGGTAGAAGTTATCACCAGATGGGGTGGTGTAATGGGAACATTCTTAGATAGAACTCATCCTCATCATCCACAGGGATGACCCATGGGCCTTCCCCATCCAAACTACTAGATTCAATAGGTGCTACCCCATAATCTGACTCATCATCGATGGTCCACTCATATGGGGGCCCCTGATCTTCTTCCTCACTATCATGGGGAAGTGTACATGAACCTTCACCTCTCTCGTAAGATCGAATATCATCATGAGGTGGTTCATCATCCCCTAAGGGCATAGGGAAGTAGTCCCCCAGTGAGTAGACATGATTGGGGTTGGCAAAAGGATCTCGCACCAGCTCATCCCAAAAGTTGAGCATCATGCACTCCAAGTTATCTACCAGGACATCAAGGGGCAAAGGCGTGTTGTGTCCCAAACCAGACTTGTCATAAGGCATTTGATATTATGGCTGGTAAGGGATTTTGGTGCCTTGCTCATACAGGCCTAACCCAAAACCATGCCAATTGCAAAGGTCAAGGTACTTCAGGGTGAAGTTAGGGTTAGACAAGTAGTTAATGTCTTCTAAGAAGGGCTCTTCATCTTCCTCCTACTACTGATAAGGTTCGATGCCATAGTCAAGGCCCCCATAGATAAAATTCATTTGATTAGGGGGAGGCCAAGAGGTATGATAGTGCCTATGGGAAGATGGGGTCAACCCATGTCTTGCACTGAATCTATAGTAGGGGTAGTTGTAACATTCCTAACCATGTACTCTCCCAATATGGTGGAAGCTAGGTGCACTATGACCTGAGGCTATGGATAAAAGAGGGATGAGAGCGAGACCTAATGATTCATCATTTGTCTCATGTGGTAGCTCCTCATCATCTAGGCTAGGTATCTCCTCTATGGAGATGGTGGATATGGTCGGTTGGACCTCATCAATAGGTCACTTCCTTGGGTTCCTAGGCAAAGGATCCATAGGTACACTGGGCATCTAGGGAGGTGTCGATGATGAGGATGGTATGACATGCGATGGTGATGGAGTCAAACCTTGGCTAGATTTATTTGGTTGGAAATCTAGATGGGTTGATGGTAAGGTTGACTCGGGGAGTTGTTGCACCATATTGCAATACTTGAAGGGCTCTAGGTCCATAGGGATGACATGAACTTACCCTTCATGAGTGTACTTGAGGCACTGGTGAGTGATGGAAGGGACACACTTCATGTCCCTGATCCATGGTCTACCTAACAGGATATTGTATGCCATCTCACCCTCCAAGATGTGGCACAACATCGGGATGATCTTTTCCCCTACCTGAATAGGTAGGATGATCATACCAACCATTGAGCATATGGCATCATTGAATGCTTGGAGGGTGTAGGTAGATGCGACAATGTGGGATGTTGGGAGCTTCAAGTGCTTGAGAGCTATTGTAGTGATGATGTTGCTAGAAGACCCAATGTCTATCAACACTCTCTTGTATGGTGTTCTATTCACACATGCGATGATGTGCAAAGGGGGATCTACCATATCATTTGGAACCGGTTTAAGCTCATCTTCTCGAAAGGTAATCATCGGTTCTATGCATTGTCGCACATGCCCCATGAAGTTGTTGAAGGAGTTGGACTCCTGGGGCTGAAGCTCGATTGCCTTAAGGATCTCCATCAAGGCTTCTCTATGAGGAGGTGATTGTTGGATGAGCTCATAGATGGAGAGCCGAGCAGATGTCATTCTTAAGCTCTGAGTGAGCTTACTCTTAATTGTGACCATAGGCCTAGGTGGGAGGCTTGACCTAGGAGGTGGTAAAGGCTATGACATCGAAGGAACATCACTCTGAGCCATAGGTGGCATGATTGGACTTGGGTACCACCTATTTCTTATTACAATGTTGATCATGCCGACATACCCTTACTTAGGGGGGGCATGGTGTACCTCATTCACCTAGGGCACAGGTGTGGCCTACTCTACATGGGTGGGCAAAGGGTCTTTAAAGACCTCCATCTGTTGGTTGTTTGGCATGATAGGGTTGTCCACCTGAAGGGCATTCCTATCGATCATGTCCTACACCAAGTGCTTGAACTTGTAGCACATTTGCACATCATGCCCATTTTGCCTATGAAACTTGCAATATAGGTCTTCTATGTATCCTTTGGGCTTCAATGCATTTGGGTCGATGGGTCAACTCTCAGGCAGGTGGATTGCATTGGCCGCTAAGAGGTGCTCAAACAATGAGTCCATAGACTCTACAATGGGTGTGAACTATCACTTGGGGTGACATTGTTGATTTTGCCCTTGATTATTCTAGTTGTCCTTGGCATAGTTCCCAGGAGTGGCCTGATAATTAGGCTTTTGAGGCGGTACGACTTGCACTAGCCCTAGGACACTAATGGCAACCTGATTCACTACTATTGGCTTAGGTTGCACTGGGGTGCTTTTAGCATTCTTGTTCCACTCCTTGTGAGGCTTCACAATCTCACCCTCTTGAATCTTGATTTCTTCGATGATCCTAGCCTATGCTAGGGCATCTTCAAGAGTCACATATTATTGCAACTGCAACAACAAGGAGATCGACTTCAAGTAGCTCTTGGAAAACATCTGAGTCAACTCCGACATGGGGAGAAGATAAGGTAGCTTGGTGAGTAGGGCTCACCACCTATTGCCATAGTTTGTTATTGACTCATCGTCATACTATTTCAACCTAGCTAGATCGGCCAACGTCACCTTCCTCTTGGTATTGAAGGTGAAGCATTCTAGGAATGCATCTACAAGTTGGTCCAAGTTGTGGATGCTATGCTTAGGGAGTTGGTAAAACCATTTTGAGGTTGGGCCAGAGAGGGTAGTCATGAATATCCACAATAACAAAGCATCATCATCATGAATGCCAAAGCATTGACCCAAGAATTTGGTGACATGTTCCTGCGCATCTTCCTCTCCCTTAAAGGTAGCCAATTGAGGTAACTTAAATTGTTCTAGATAGGGAGGTGCAGGCACGATATAGCCTAGGAGGTCATGGAGGTAACATTGGATAAGGCCTAGGAGACCTATCTCGAATGAGTGTGGGTTGCCTCGGGTGGACTTCCTACCTATGTGTCTTAGGGGTAGGAACCCTCTCTCGTAAAGTCTTCTAGAATAGCTCATTGGTCTATCATTCGATTCTTTCTTTCTCAAGCTGATGCAAGTGGTCTAGTTGTTCCTTGTCTTACCGAAGCTATTTGAACTGAGCTTGGTATTCCACATATCTTGCAACTACCTATTTGACTTATTCCATAGTGTGGGGCCTAGGAGGCCTATGAGTCTCACCTTGAGGCCGACCTCATTCAATATAATCAGTGATATCTATCGAGTGCTTCCCTCGATCGAGGGCCATCACATTGACTTGAGGTTCAGGTCGGAGCATATGCTCATTATACTCAATGGGCACAGAGGCACATCGTGCATGCATAGAATACTACTCTTGAGGAAAATCTAGGATTTCCTCATGCCTTCCTTCATGGATGAGGAAGGGCAGGGCAGAGTTGGCTCACCCCAAGCGATGAGTATCATACCCATCAGGTTGCCTATGTTGTTGTACCCTATCAAGGTGATGTGTAGGCAAGGTCATATCAACCTGCTCTACCTAGTGTGTGAAGTCATGCTCTAGCCTATGAATAGGTATGTCAGCCCTAACAAGTATGCAGATGCGTGGCACCACTCTGTCTACTAGCGCCTCAACGCATTATTGCCTTTCATCAAAGAAGGCATGTGATGTATCTAAATACCGAGAACACTCTCCCAAGTAAAGTTCATCACCCCTCGAGGTGTCCCGCATAGGGCTCCCTCATAGGTGTGGCTCATGCCCCACTATCTTGGGGCTAGGGTGAGTAGAGGCTCACCAAGGAGGTATGACCAGGTCCCTAGGGCTATAGCAGAGATGACTCATGTCTCCTAGTCCACTCTCCATAGCTTCCACCTATGATTGGGCTTGGCTATGGGTGCACACCATTGTAACTCTCTACCAAACCCTAAGTGATTATCTTCTTTAAAAATTCTTAATGAAATAGTAAACATGAAAAGGAAACACTCAATAAGATAGATGATTATCTCTTTTAAGTTTTAGATGTGAATCCCTAAACTATTTTGTGTGTTTCAGATGTGTTGTTTGTAAAGAATGACCTTGTGTCGCATGTTTGAAATCTTATTGGATGATAATATTATGTTTAATTGGATTTCACCTGTATACTCATAGCTCGAAAACCTGGCTATGAACTCCAGGTCATGTTATCCCACCTATAATGTGTGGTAATGAAGTCCACACATGGCCAGGGAGCACAAGTCCTACCAGTTCCTCACCTAGTTCACCCGTAGTCTGCGATATACCTCTTCGAAGAGAGATACATGCTATAACCCATGGGCTATGATGGATCTTGGAACCAGCCTTGGAAAAGAACAAGGTTCATGGGATTTGAGACAATGGGTGGAGATGAAAGCCACCTCATTGAACTCTACTAGTGGATGGTGATGAAATCCACCTCACTAGCGTTTAAGTGAATCATGGTGTGTGTGGTTCTTTTTAAGCCAAAGAAAGTAAGCAAAGAAGCATTCGATGATCATTCACTAAATGCATGCAAAAGGTGTATTTTACTTTCATAAATTTAGTATAAAAAGAACTCACAAATGTATCTAGAAATGCAAAACCCTAAATGTTAGCCTACCCATTGGGTAGGCTACAAGCAAGCAAACCATAGAGATGCATTCCTACTTTAAATTTCTTTTGATTTTTCTCCTTTTATATGTTTTTGTTATTTTATGTTTAATAAAAAGGAAAACTAACTTTTAACCTTTCTAAACAAGCAAAATATGTAGGAAAAACCAAATAAAAATAGTTTTTGAAAGTGCAAAATAGAGATGGAAGATTCAAATGCCTACCTCATCACTACCAAAACTTGCTATTTCTAGAATTCTGCTCAAAAAGCTCTCTAGTTTCTATTCACTCTAGGGTGGGATGAATAGCAGGTCTACATTCATTCCAAGGTGGGATGAATTCGCATTCATCCCAGGGTGGCACGAATAGCAGGTCAGAGTTCATTTCAGTCCAGAACGAATAGCACCTACAACATAAAAAGATGAAAAATGAGCTCCAAAAATTCACCTAAAGCAAAAGGGACTAGGTCCCACCATGATCACCACTGAAGTAGGGAAAAATGGTGCACCAAATTATGATAAAAAATATGTGTATCTATGTCCTATTGCTTATGAGCATCAAATGGAAGCATGCAAGTAAGATGGAAAAGATAGCAAATAACAAGAAATGGAGCAAAGTAAATTGACTTCTTATTAATTAGGTAGATCAAATCTAGGTTACAAAATGTCCCCTTGAGGGCTCAAATTATTGATACAACTATTTACAAATCGGGTGCCCAAGGATCAAAATCCTTCAAGTAACTCGGGTGCACATCCAGTGTCTTTCCTCGTACCCACAATCGAAGTGGGTGGGCCAAGGTTACCGCCGCTTGTATCTTAGATATTGATGTCCTATGATCCTTCCTAATGCATTATAGAGACCTGCACCTACACACAAGGAAACCAAAAGCATCAAATAGCAAGTGCGTATGATGTAAAACATGCAATCCCCACAGGCACTAAAAGACTAGTAATGGGCATATGCATAGATATTATATCAAATCAACTCCAAATGACATGAAATTGTAGAGGGATGTAAAATAAGTGGTTTTGGGAAGATATCACCAAAAATTGCACCAAAATTGAGTCCGATGGTGCCTCGTAATTGCAATGACCGTTCGCAACCTACAAAACCCAAAGCAAACAATTTATGCCCCTACACATATCCAAAACACACAAAAATTGGAAAGAATGCATAAAATAACATTTTAAGAAAACCCATATGATCATATTTGCAAAATCAGTGATAGTTCAGGTGTTTCTCCAGATGACCACCGTAGACCTGCGTGAGACCCTACAAAACACTAAAATTGTGATATCTCGGCCAATATAACTCAGAATGACATGAAATTTGAACTGCAACATAATATGAACATGTAGAAAATAAATAATTAAAAATAGTCAGAAAATTGTTGACATATTTCTATTCATCCTAGGGTGGGACGAATAGGACTGTCACAAATTGGGGGGCGCCCGGGGGTGGGACGCCCACCGATTCTGCCTAAATTTTACCACCAATTCCACTGGGGATTGATGCAAAACACTATGGGGGGTATTTTCATCAAATTTGAGGTTGGGATTCACTCGATTGATCGGTATTTGCAAACAAATTGCGCCTCTTTGAATCACCCGAAAACCTCCTTCGCTAGGTAGAGATTTCGAGGTAAAAATGGGCACAAAAGGTGAAAGGAAATCTTAGCACACTCCGTTGCTTTGTCCTAAAACTCCTCTTCTCCTTTTTGTGTGGAAAATACATCCACTTTATAGCCTAAGGAGGCTCATGGGTCAAAAGGCATGCAAGGGCATGCAGGGCAAGAGGCGCCACTTGGCCACCGGGGTGGCATGCATTGGAGGGGGAAGAGAATCTCCCAAATTGGCCTCCTTTATGGAGCAAGGCATAAATATGTGCTCTGACTTGTAGGTAAGAATAGGTAGGAATATGATCGTTACCAAGCACCATTTGTCCAGATTTGACTTTTTGCTGGTCAAACCTGCTATTCGTCCCACCCTGGGATGAATGTTGCTATTCACTCCAGGGTGGGATGAATAGGATCTGTATTCATCCCAGGGTGGGATGAATAGAAATAGGGTGCCAAAAAGGTCTCAAAAGTGGCCTGAAACCTTCCAAAACCTTGCACAAAGTGGCTAGAACCATTGTATACCTCCTGAGGGCTGCCCTAGGGGCCTTGGTATGTCAATTTAGTCGTTGCTTTTGGTAGCATAATCGGATTGACCAGATTTTAGTGTCTACACGAGGGTCAATGTTGGCTTCAAAGAATATTTAAAAGTAATATTGCAAATCGAGACCAAAAATTTTCATTTTCGGTCCATTTTTTGCATTTTTAAAGGTTGTGGCAAATTTTCCACAAAAATTTTCATTTTCGGTCAATTTTTTTCATTTTTAAAGGTTGTGGCAAATTTTCCACAAGTGGAAAATTTAACAATGGTGTTTTTGTCACTTATGGTGATATTTCTAGTGGTGTTTTTACCAGTTGTGGTAATTTTTCCAAGGTGAAAAAAGGCTTAGAGTGATGATGATGAGGTTTATTTTTTATATTTTGTAGGGGATAAAGTTGTTGGTAAACCAAAAGTGACATTAAAAGGTTATGGATAGCATTATGGCCTTGGATATAGGTGTTTATGATAATGATTATGCTATGTTGGTGGACACCAGTCTAGATTTTGTGGTATATATGTTGAAGCTAGAGTTTTATCAATCACTTTTGATAGCATTGGTTGAAAGGTGGCATCTAGATGAACACCTTTAGGCTAAAAATAGGGGAAATTACCATGAATCTCAAGGATATTTGGCACATTCTTCACATTCCTATGCAAGGAGCCATAATCCATATTAGGAAGGATGACAAGATAGGGAGATAACTATTGACAAGGTAAGAGATATTTACAAGATAGGGAGACAACTATTGATAAGGTAAGAGAGGTTTACAAGGATGGTGATGACATTATACATCAAATATGCATATAATGGGGGCATATAGGTCATCGTATAGTGTTACTATGCTCCATTTTATCTAGGATTTAGATGGCAAATACAAGTAGGTAGACACGTTTTGGGGGATGGGGATTTGTAATAGCTAGTTTATAATATTGTAGGACTATTTATGCATGGGTTCTAGCTATTTTGGTAAGGTTGTATAGGTATATATCAAGTGGTCTATCCAAATGGTAAAAGCTTAGTGTGATGCACTCTCCTTCAGGTGTGGGATTGGGAACATATGGTAGTTAGATGACCAATGATGGGAGAGGGTAAAAGACCCAGTGTAAAGAGACCTACAACATATCAATGGGTAAGGACTATTAGGTCAATTTGATGTCCTTTGGTATAGGCTCACTAGGATATTAATTATTTGAGGGATAGATAAATTGAATGGTATCCATAAAGGGGCTAATATAGATGGGCAAATAATGTTAAGGAGTTGGTTCGAGTAAGGACGATCAAGTGGTTGGATGATGGAGGATGGTGTTATACGATGATGGATTAGGAAGGGTTATTTTAGAGAGGAGGGAAATAAAGTAAGAATCTAGGGGATAGGGTTAGGATGAGAGTATGGCAAGGGATGGTCCACTAAATATACCACCATTGGAAATAGTTTCTATGGTGCCAAGAGTATTAGAGACTACCTAGTACTGGTCAATCAACTATGGATACTACCTAAGTAGAGCTAGAGGATTTGATGAAAAGTTCTAATTAGGTCAGGGAGTGATTGATAGTGATGGATGTTGTGTGGGAGGAGGAGGAAACTAGAGTTCAAGAGGAGGTGGCTCAGATGGCATGGGAGCAATATTCTTATAATGAGACCTTACCCAAGTTGCAAGTTGCTTTGGATCATGTTACTCAAGAGAGGGACAAGGCCATTTATAGAGTCAATAGGGGATTAGATGCAGGTGTAATTGTTATAGTAGTTAGCCTAATGGAGCAATTATTAGAGTAGAAGAAGAGGAATTTATCTATCTAGAGGGTAGAGATAGATATGTTGTGGGAAGACTTTTATAGGGTGAGAGAGTAGTTATAGTCATCGTAAGTTGAGGTAGAGAGGGATAGGACCCATGTTGTATATTATTGATAGCTTTATAATTTAGTGGTCACTCCAAAAAATAGGGCACATTCACCATCATGGAAACATTCAAGGACTCAATACATGACTCATTATTTGTAGAGATCAATAGGCTTTAGGCCTCTTGCTCCTCCATTAGCACATAGAGGTGGGGATATGGGATATAGATATAATTAGGGCTAGACTTATAAGAGTGGGTGTACCAATTTGTATCATGTGGCCTCTCTTTGTTTGTGATAGAGCTAAGTTTGTCAATTTTACTATTGTGATATACTTTTTCCATAGGCATGAATGATTATTATGTGCAATTATGATATTAATACGATAGTTGTAGTATTAATGTAAAAATCTACACAATTTAAATATCGTAATGTAATTGGAACAACATGCAACATATATTCTGAATAATAATAGTAATATAACCAAGAAAATCAACAATAAACCAATCCAAAAAATCTAGCCACTTAGAAATGGCAAAGTCTTATAGCCACTTCAATAGGGTGAAGTCTCTTGTATCTCTACACAAATTTGATTAAATTTTACGATGATCCTAAACTAATCAACATTCCTCCTATTTATAAATGAAATCAATGATAAATAAATCAAATGGAGATATAGCCGACTAGGCTATATTAGGATTGTTACATGGATCTCCCCTCAGAAAGCTTTATCGTCAAAGCTAGAAAATATTAGAAAATACTCTCAGGCTCCCATGTAGCATCTTCTTCTAGAAGGTCCTACCAGTTAATGAGGAATTCTTTAATTTGGTGTGATCAAATATGATGTACTCTGGATCGCAGTGTTACTTTAGGTTGAAGAATTAATTGAACTTCTTAATCAAGTAATGGAAGCTCTGTCTAGGATTGCATATTTTGGCCAATAACTTGTTTGAGATAAGATACATGAAAAACTGGATGGATGCGAGAACAGGGTGGAAGCTCCAATTGATATGCTACTTCACCAATGCAATGAACCACTTTGTAGGACACATAAAATCGAGGAGTCAACTTCTGATTAGACTTGATCTTCAAGGACAACTACTTATAAGGTTGTAGATACAAAAATACCATATCTCCTACGTTGAATTATCATTTTGAATAATGTAAGTTTTGTTGCTACTTCATACGGTTTTGTACCTAGGTCAAATTATCTTTAAGAAGTTCAAGCATCATATGATGTTGTTGTAACAAATCATCAACCTAGGCTAATTTGGAAGATCTTGTAACATAGTCTATGATTGTTGTAGGCTTTTGACCATAAAAAGCTTCAAATGGAGACATCTTAAGAAAAAAATGATAAGAAGTATTATACCACCATTTTGCTAAGGAAATCCATTGAATCCAGTAATATTTCTTATCTTGAGAAAAACAATGAAGGTAAGTACCCAAACATTTTTTAACAATATTTTTTGACCATCATATTGGGGGTGATATGATGAAGACATACTCAACTTGATACCACAAATATGAAACAATTCCTTTCAAAAGTTGCTAGCGAATATAGGATCACGGTCACTCACAATGATTTTAGGCATACCATGTAACTTAAAAATGGAATCGAGAAATATCTTTGCCACCTTACTTGCTGAATAGGGATGTTGTAGTTCACAAAAATAAGCATATTTGTAAAGATGATCTACTACCACAAAGATCACTATTTTATCCTCTAATTTGGGAAGACCCTCAATGAAATCCATGGATATGTGCTTCCATTATTGGTTAGGGATAGGTAAAGGTTGTAAAAACCTAGGATATTTAATTATTTTCCCTTTGTTACATTGACATACCTCACACTCAGCCACAAATGTCTTGAAATATGATTTTTAAGCCTTTCCAAGAAAATGATTGCTTCACCCATTAGCATGTTTTCAAGAATTTGAAGTGTCCTACTAGAGGAGATGTGTGCAATTCTTGGAGAACCATCAATTTAATTATTGAGATTGAGGAAGATAGATGTAATCATTTTTATGAAGCACTTCATCTAAATATGAGAAGTAATAATATCGTTATGATACTATTTACATATCTTGAATGATTTGATCAATCTCTAATTTAGCAAGCCATTCTTATTGAAGTTGAGAAAGCTACTGTGGAAAATGACTAGAGATGACATTTATGGCCATATCATCCTCGTATTTATGAGATAAATCATCAGCTACCACATTTTCTTTACCTTTCTTATACTCAATGACAAAATCATAACCCAAAAGTTTGATCATCCATTTATTCTATTTTGAGCATGAGAGACATTGCTCTAAGAAATGCTTAAGGCTACTATGGTTAGTAATAATAGTGAAATGACTACTTAATAAATAATTTCACCATTTCTCTATGGTATGTAAAATAGCTAGCATTTCCTTCTCATAAGTGGATCATCCCAAATTCTTGCCCGAAAGTTGCTTACTTTCAAAAGCCAATGGGTGACCATATTGCATTAAAACAACTCCAATACCTATATCGAAAGCATCACACTCAATGATAAAAGGCTTGCTAAAATTAGGAGTAGACAAAATTGGAGTGGAACACATAGCCTCTTTGAGGGATTGAAAGGCCTGAGAAGCAACTTCATTCCAAATAAAAGCAATTTTTTTGGTAAGAGCAGTGAGAGGTACCGCAATATTGCCATAGTTGTAGATAAATTTTTTGTAATATCATGTGAGTCCTAGAAATCCATGAATGTTTTTGATGGATTTGGGTAAGGACCAATCTTGAATAGTTTTGATTATATAATCTACTTTGACTCCTTCGTGTGATGCTATATGTCCCAAATATTCTACCTCTTGGATCCCAAAGGCACATTTGGATATTTTAACAAAGAGTTTTTCCTTTTGTAAAAGATGGACATTGTCAACATGAACTAGGTGATCCATCCAAGATTTGTTGTATATTAAAACATCATCAAAGAAAACTAGGACAAACTTATAAAAAAAGATCGAAAGACATGGTTCATGAGACTTTGAAATGTATAAGGGGCATTCATGAGGCCAAAGGGCATGACTAAGAACTCATAATGACCCTCATGTGTACGTGTACCATGCAAAAGACTAACACCTAATGCTATAATAATTGAACATTATGTCAAATTTGGTATGCACGCATGAATTGACAAGAAATGACACAAAATTAAAAGAAATGCTTCTCTTATTAATATTTCGAATCAATCCAAATTACATATCCATCCCTCTTAGGGATACCCTTTTGATACAACAATTACAACATGATAAATTCCCTTCCAGGGTAGGTGTAATCCAAATGTCTTCCACAAAGACATGAACTGCTCCAAGGTTTTAGACCTTCTTCTCCATGATTAGAGGCATTTGCTGCCTTGCATCCCAAAACCCTGTTGATCCTACGTGCAATAAACAACAAGAAACATTAGATACAAAGGAGGCCTCTCTTGATGAGGCTTTTAAGAGAATCTTGCATAAAGGATGATGTAATTAACATGAAATCAAGAAAGTGTAAGAAACATATTAAACCTATATTAAGCATGAAATAATGACATAAAGCATGTTAAGGAAAAGCAATTGCATATATATAATGGCTTAATTACGTAATTGAAAGCATGGAAGCATGAAAAGATCCATTAGTAGCATAATTGTAATAATGAAAGGAAATGACTAAAAACCCTAATTGCACCAGTCAAAGTCCCTAATAAAGCTAATTAACATGAGATATAACTAATCTAGTAACAATAAGCAAATCCTATGGCTAAAGAATAGGTAAATCAGTGATACTGCCCTGATCGCGGCTCTGATGCGTGGTGAGCACTATTAGCCGTGACTAATAGTCGTGGTGGAGCTTGAATTGAGTTTGTACTCCAATTCAGGTTTTGAATCTCTGAATCTCTCTGTCAAATTGATGGTTAAGGATCGCCTCTATGTCCTCTAATAGATTTGGCAGTTGAATTGCTCAGTTTGGTGATGGAATGGCCTCAATTGGTTTTCTTGAGTCTTACTAACCCTCCATAGCCTCCTTGACTACAAATGCCATGTGATCTCCAATTGGGTAGCCAAAGTGTTCCTCTCAATGCACCTAGGTGAGTATGCAATTTGACAGGGCTTTGCTACATTTCAATCTGAGATTCATCTATATCTTTCCCAAATTTGAAGGGGGGTTAAATATCATTTGCCTAGGTCTAGGGGTAGCTTCATGAGAAATCCAAGAAAAATATTGGGCAGTTGAGCTTGTTGAATGGAAGGATATAGAACCTTCCTTGCTCAAACAACTCCAATACTTAACCAATTGGCCATTGCAACCGATTTTGGGTTGGATGAAGGCCAACTGATTCTGAGTACTAACCGTGGTTGACAGGCACAGTCAGCTCTGCTAACCACGGGTTTCAGCAGCGACTAGTACTGACTAGGAAAAGGTACCCAAATTAGTGGTAAAAACCACTGTTATACCTTGGAATCTGTCCAAGGTCTTCCATATGGTCTTCTAGCATGTCCTATATGAGTAATCACCTCGACATGATGTATTTTAGGTGTCTACAGATGCCTCTTTTGAGATGCATTGTGATATTGAACAACACTGAGCAAAAATATACCTCCTAAAACGATGTCGTAGGTTGGATTATGATCATTGGTCTAATCAACATTAGATTCTCGAGTCCTGCAAAGAGGATGCACATCCTAGAATCACTGCTTCCAACTGGATGGAAGGCTTAAATTTGAAAGAGTTTGCACTCGTCATCAAAAATTTGAGTCGCTTTGGTGCTACAATAGGAGTTAGGCCTACGTAACCGAAAGGAAGAGAAATAAAAACTATCATATTTACTTTTTTCCCTAGCATAAGGGTAAGCTTACGATAGTCTTTGGCAATGATTCATAAGATGAACGTAATTTTGACAAGATCAAGGGATCTTTTGTTGACTTTGATTATGATTTGATATTATGACTACCCCCTCAAGCGATGAGTCGATGAGGGTAATGAAAATTAAATGAAGCGACGAGGTCGCTTGACCACTATGAAATATTTGAACAAATTAAGATTTAGCATTTGAATATTGGCACGGCCTAATTAGCTATGATTGCAACTGTTAATAGTAATTGCATATTTCTATCCCATGGATTGGTCCAGCCACGAAGGTCTTCTTAGGGAATCGAAATGAAAGTAATTCTAATTAGGCATGTGTTGAATCATATTGTTGATGATCTGCTGAGAGGATCATAGAATAATTGACATGAACACTTCATTCCCATGGAGCAGTTTGGTCATCTGGGCCTTCTTAGGGATTGAACAGAAGCATATCAATTCCACAATGATGAATTTTACCCCAAATTTCCTTATTTTAATATGCTAATCTTTTCAGATTTCATGGAGCACAAGTCGCCGCAACCACTAAGTGTATAGGGTAAATAACTGGATACAAGGTGCATTTGGCTTTTAATGTTATCTAATTTTTTTGTTATTTTGTTAATTTTTTATTTTTTTTGCATTTTTTGATCTGGTTGGTACTTAGAATTTACCATTTTGGAACTCCACACGGTGGGATTTAAGAGCATTTATTGCATATTTCTAACCGTGTTTGACAATAATAGTTAAAAATGTCAAATTTCTTAGCCGCGGGTGACACCAGTGGTCGGTAAACCCTAATTTTGCACCCGTGGTTGTCATCCATAGTTAGGAAGAAAATAGGAAATATTTAAAATTTTTCCTATCATTTTTGATGTCATTGTCACCTGATAGCTTTTGCAACTTGAGTGCTCTGAGAGGGAAGAGAACAAAACTGATACGAAACACTACCGCATTTTCATCTTACCCTCATCCACACCGATGGTGGATCAACCTGGAGGAGCCGGTGCTACGAAGGTAACACACAAACTCTTGACCTTTGTTATTTTACCAGTTTAAAAATTAACCACATTAATTAATGAGGTAAATTAACCTAATTAAATTATCGGTAATGAACCTCACCTTAGTTAGGTTTAGCTTAGGTTAGCGTAGAGGGGAGGGCTTTAATTTTGGGGTGCCCTAGGATAAGGAATGACCCTAAAAAGGTCATCCTTGCTAGCCGTGGCTGGCAGACGCAGTCCCCAATTGGAAAATTGGGGGCCACGGCTATGCCGCAGTGGGATTTAAAATCCAACAGTTAAAATTTTGACCGTCATCTCGATCGCGAGTCTGAATCATGGTTCGACCACCTTAGGAAAAAATTTTATTTTTTTTATTTTTTTTTAGTTTTGAAGTGTTGTTTTTCATCTTTTTGTTGATACTTTTGACATTTTTTGACTTTATTTTTCATTTTGAAATTGTAAATGTTTTTGCTCGTTTTTTATTGTCTTTTATTAATTTTGGCCTCATTTTGCTTTATGTTAGACCCTGACTGCGAGGGCGAGGGAGTCTAAGATCCTTTGTAACCTACGCAGTACCCTTGATCTAGTTGATCAAGTTTGGTTCGATGTCATGGGGTTTGGCTACGTATTGCACCTTCCCACCATCAAGGTCGACCAGGCCTATATGACTGCGTTGGCCCGATGCTGGGATGCGTGTACCAACACCTTTCACCTGCCCATAAGTGAGATGACAGTGACCTTGCAAGATGTTTATCGCATCTTCTGCATTCCTCTAGATGGCGAGCCCATTACATCTTCGTCGATCGAGGCAAAGAAGGCCGTATTTGCATAGATTTTCGATCGATGCAGTGTGAAGGTAGAGCACAACTTAGACCATGGAGGGGTCAACATTGAGAACTAGTACACGACGTGGGTCTTCGATGAGTGCACAACCATATTCATGCACTTGATCATGCATGTTGTCCTCCTTGATTATTCTAGAGTGAGGTACCCTTAGAACCTCCTAGTTAGGACTAGGGACGTCCTCATGAGTCCTAATGGTCATCCACTGATACTATCCTAGGGTAGTGTACTATTGGCATAGCTCTATAATGAGCTATATTAGATCACTTGCAGGAGTAGAGTCAGTATTGGGTGCAGCCTGCTGCTACAGATCTAGGGGTGGCAGCATATCAAGATCGAGCATCCCATTGAGTTACCTCTAAGGATTGACATTGTTGCGATGGCATGCCAGTGTTACGCTGCATGCTAGCCTCATGATCAGGAGGGCTTCAGGAGCAAGTCTCACGCAGGAGATCTGAATAATTACATTGTATGGTTCTCGAGGCTGCAACCGACTCATATTGATTAGAGCCCCTACTTAGACTGCCCTCCATGGGTAGAGGCTACTAATAGGCTGCATCGGGCATGTAGAGATAGATGGCTCCTCGGATAGAAGTCCATGGTACAAGAGTTATTTCACTTCTCTCACGTCACACAATAGTTTGGGATTAGGTAGGTGTTGTGGTTGATCCATAACTAGCCCCAAATCTTGGGGATCCACTTTTAAATTTTTTTTTCAACTTTCGGTTGTCTTTTGGGCAAGTACGTTAATAAAACCCTAAAAATGGTCTCGCTAAGGGGACTCCATGGTTCCTTATTCTTTGGGGGTTTGCTTGTTCCTCGTAAAAGTTGTCCGTTTGTGTTTCTTCAGTGAAATATTTGATTTGAGTGTTTTAGTGTCCTTGGAGCGATATTGTTTGATATATCCCATCCTCGATATTTGCAATTTAATTCCAATGTTCCTTGTTGTGTTTGGGTGCTTTTGGTTTCATGGTGAGTGTCTAATGTTTTGCTCAGTTTTGCGTTTGCAGTTTTCGCTATGTTGTTGTTGACGACTTTCTTGTCGTCAATTTGTTGTCGATGACTTTTGTCGACAGTTTCTTGTCGACGATATCTTATTTTCGATGACTTTTTCTTGTCAATAATATCTTACTATCGACAACTTTTTATTTTCGATGATTTTTCTTGTCGATGAATTTTTCTTCTCGACGGTTTTCTTTCTGTCGATGACTTCTTGTCATCATTTTTTTTGTCGATGACTTTTTGTCGTCAGGTTTCTTGTTGATGTTTTGTTTTTCTTGTGGATGATATTTATCATCAAATTTTGTTTTTTGTAGTTTTATTGTTAAATGTTGTGTTCTTCATTTTATGTGTTTCAAATAGTATATAAAAAGAAAATAAAATATTATTATACACATATGTATTTTACATATGTGCATATAATAATGAATACATAAGAGTTTAAAAAAGAAGATGAAATTAAAAATATAAATTTATATCTATATATGTTTCATACATATATATATATATATATACATTAAAATAGATGATATAAAAAATATAAAATATAAAATAAATGAGAAAATAAATAAAATAATCATTTTCTATTATATATCTAAATATATGTAATAGCCTAAAATGAAGTCTTTATGGTATTTTATTGGTATGATATTTCATAGGGGATGGTTTGTTTTAATGAAATAATATGATGGTACTTTATGACCGTGACTATCGTTTCGCAGGGTGAGGTAACGAGGACACGACGACGGTGGTTTAAGTGGCGAGAAAGACGTCGGGACAGATCTGGCCAAACAAGTGACACCAAGTATGGACCCCCCTACAAACGAAAGATGGACGTGGTGACAACTCGTATGCTGACAAGGCATTATCGTTGGACAAACACAGATGCTACGATCGAAGCTTGGACGAGGTGGGATATCTGGTGGATATGGCGTGGATGCCACGTAAGCATTCGGGGTGATGAGAATGACATGCACGAGGGCACCGAATGGTTTAAAATGAACACAGTGAGTGTGACGTGTACCCAAAGTGCAGTAGAGATAGAACTACATCAGCAAAATGACGAGCGGGTGAAAGCATACCTCGATGAATGGGGAATTGTGACCTGGAATGGGAGACCATTGACGTGGTTCAGCGTAAAAGTGGGCATGAACAAAAATTCATGTTTTAAAACCAGCGAGGAGTGTTACCCGGTAACCCAAAGCATCGATGAGCCAGTAAGATATCATGCTCAACGCTGACATGTTTAGTTAGATGAATGCATAGAGAGCAGAAGGTTTTGAAACCAACGCCTACGGGTTGAGTTGTTGGGCGATATTCGGTACGTTTAGCAGACCCCATCAAGTATCTTATCAAGGATACAGTAGCGACACTAAGTATATAATACCATAAGGTGCAATGACATGACGGACGTTTGTTTATTTCTCAATTACGATAGATCTAAGCACAGAAGAGATGAACGGTGAGGACATGGTGATGCAGCTAGCAGGATACGATGAGCTTATGTAGGGCACATGCGGTTTTAAGTTCCCAGCGAACATTGACGTACGTAAGGGCTCAACTATGGTTGGCATTGACGTAACATTTGGAATACACAGAACAAGGTCGACGAACATCTCATGAACCTACCAATGCACAGTGGAACAAAACTCATAGCCAAAGCTCACCCAACAACGATGCAATGGTTTCTTAGCTATTCCAATAAACACGAAAATACTATCATTACTGGCACACTCATTGTTAGGAGTAAAATATAACAGAAATATATCT
Source organism: Wollemia nobilis (assembly GCA_028583015.1). Taxonomy (NCBI): domain Eukaryota; kingdom Viridiplantae; phylum Streptophyta; class Pinopsida; order Araucariales; family Araucariaceae; genus Wollemia; species Wollemia nobilis. Next base: position 737,687 of record JAQPPZ010002631.1, read on the forward strand.
ACAATTGAGCTAGAGAGAGTCAGACCGATGATTGGTTCAGGAGGAATGATTGTTGCGGGCCAAACAAGGTTAACTTTCTATCTATTTTGTCACTTGCCCGATCATTAATTATCAACCAGGGATTCGTAAACTTTCGAAGGATCTCTTACAGGATCATTCACAATACCACCTTGAGATGAGTCCTTCTAACTCTACTATTTGGGGGTGTTCAAAAGGTTGTCAATCTCTCATGCACTCCTCAATAAAATGAGTATGAACAATTAAATCTTCAAAAAGAAAGCATTCATACGTGCATCTAAGAAATAATCAAACCTACTGCAATAATAAAAGACAAATACAGGAAATGAAACTATGAAAGCATGAAATCTACAAAGCATAGAAAAGAAGGGGAATAATACTGTCTTGGAGTTGGCCCAAGCTCCAGCAGATCTCTCCCAACGTGAACACGCTTTAGGAACTTGTAGACTTTATTATGCAATCAAAGGATTACAATGTGTATTCTATATGTTCTATACAATTGCTATATGTTCTATATTCTATATTCTATATTCTATCTCTTCAGAGAGGTCTGTGTGTGTTTATATAGCACACGCACAGGTCTTCTGTTACAACTTGGTTACAACCATCGGTCTATTCCAAACTTGACAACGGCAATCTGGTAAGCTTCGATCATCATCTACCAAAAATTGGCTTTATTCCTAATATTGGCATGTTTCGTAATTGGCTCATGCTTCACTTGGCATGGGCGACACAACTCCCGCAAATATCCTATGTGGCATGGAGTTGTAACTACACCATTTATTATCGCCCGCATCGTGTTTGATCTGGTCAACGTGCAAAAATAGAGGCACCTTCCTTTGCGGAAGGCACCTACCTTCTATTGGTGCCTTCCTGGAAGAGGAAGGCGCCTATCTTCAATTGGCGCCTTCCTGGAAGGGGAAGACGCCTACCTTCTTCTGGTGCCTTCCTGGAAGAGGAAGGCGCCTATCCATTATGCATCAGTTCCGCAGTAAACAAAGTGTTAAGTCCATGAAAAATACCTCGACTAATTAAATCTGACAAAATCAACAATATCTCCATAAAAACACACAAATCAGATAATACGCAAAATCTCATTACATAAATACATAATCATTGATAAAAACATACAATTCCTAATATATCACCACATAATATCTGGTAAGACTCATACAAAAATATAGGTAATTATGGGACTCATCATCTCCCCATGCCTAACATATGCCTAAAATGTTGCTTCTGTAGCCTGCCACAGGTTGGTTTCTTCGATCTTGGGAACCGCATGGGGATATCTGAATCACTTCCCCTTTGACGAACCACCTAGGCCTTATATGTTCTGGCCTCCTCAGGATCAGGCCTTGGATCTTCCTCAACCTTAGCTGCAGCCTCCGACTCTGGGCCAAATATCCCCCATATCTCTAACCATTTCCTTATTTTTGAGGGTCGCCCTAGGGCTGAGCCGTAAATTTTCCAAAATTTACTCTTATGTGCCAGATCAATACTGATGCCAAAGGTTCCTCGGACCCTCGAAGAGGATTTTCTCCCCTGCTTAGCTGCCCTCACCTCTCTGCATAGCCATTCAAACACTTTTTGCCTATCGACAAATGGATGCATATCCTAGTCATCATCTTTCAGCTCTGTGATAGCCTCCTTGGCCTTCTTTTGAGTAGTCCTAGGCCTTTTGGTTGTGGCCTATGTAGGAACTATGGCAGCTCGATCAGAGGGCTCTCTGGCGGCCATTATTTCATTGTTGGGGACCTACTTTGTTGTCCCCACTACTACTGATGTTTCAACTTCTTCTCCTGTAGGTTCAACAAGTTCTTCCCTGAGTTCCAGCTCTATCTGCGGGGGCTGATCTAAGTCGGTTAGGTCAATAATAGGGGGCTCTGCGGGGCTCTTGCGCTCCTAGCTCCCAAAAATAGAGGACTGTTCCCCTACCTTCGGGCTATTCTACCGCACATCTAATTGGAACTCTCCCACAGAGACTACTCGCTCTCTGTAAGTGGGAGAGTTTGTTAGAACCTCCATCGCCCAGTCATTCTAGGTTGATGTGTCCTTCCTTTTTTCTTGCGCTACCTTCAATTCTTGATTTTATTTTTGCAGCTGTTGAATCAGCTGCTCGAGGTGGGCAATTTTCTTTGCCTACTCTTCTAGCTCACCACTCTGACTACTTTGGAAATCCTCCAACATCTGCTGGGCCATCTAGCAGTTGGTTTGCCAGTCTAATGCTTCCTCCAGGGCCACGTCAATCTCACTATTGCCCCTAAGGGTTTCTCTTTCTCATGGGTACTGGCCTGTCAATTCTCATAGGGCTTGTGCTGCAGCCCTGACCTCTGAGTCTTCTTCCTCTTTCTGTGAGGAGAGGAGTCACCGCAGGCGCTTTCTCCTAGGGGCCAATTCTGGATGTTGTGACTCGATCGTGCTGTTGGCGAGCTATGCCCCTATATCTTCATGTTTGGGCATAGGGGAGTGTCCTCTCTCTTCTATGTATTTGGGCAATGCTGGCGACCCGATATCCCCTGCTTCCCTTGCAAGGATTTCTTCTTCTTGCATTGTGAGGATCCCTGCCGCTTGAATTACAGGGCTTTCTGCTGCTTGCCCTCCCTCAAAAATTTCCATTACCTGGCCTCCATCTTCTCCTGCACCAGGGTCCTGCATCTGCGCCTCTGTGTGGCGGGTCAGTGCTAATATGAGCCCATGGTGGGCCAAAGCTGTAGGTGCTCCCTTCTGATATCATGTCGCTTCTTCCTTAAGTGTTTGTTCTAGGTAGAAGGGCATGTTAATTCTTCTCCCATGCACCAGGTGGTTCAAAAACTACACATGGTGGACGTGCAGATGGGTGTATTTCTCGATGCAAGTGAAGATTCGAGCAACCTGCTCGAATATCTCCCATAAATTTATAGGTAGGGTTCTTTTGATTAGCCCATATCTATCTATCTATGAATTCTCTCCAGGCAGCAGCTATTCGACGTAGAATTTCAATGTCTCGCTCTTGTACACACATTCACCTGTCAGGGGTAAGCCAATCACCTTTGAGATGTATTCTGGGGTGACTGGAATTGCCATCCTTCGCACCTGAGAAAAATCTCTCCTTAAGGAGGTAGCAAACTCCCTTGCTGTCTCTGCGTCCTGGTTTTGGCTAACCAAGGCACAATATCCAAGCCATCCCTCTGCCTAAAATTGGGCTCTCACTGCCCCCTTGATCCCATCTATGCTGCTCGACTCGTTCTTTTTTACCAAATGATTCTTTGATCGACCTCCCATGGTGCCTTCCTGCAAGCTACTGTTTCTCTTATTTGCTTTCTCAGGGAGGCACCTTCCTTATAAGGAGGGTGTCGAACAGCTAACTCCCAATCCTTTCCAGGCACACCTTTTGAGGTACACGTTGGCACGATCGACCATGGGGGGTGTATGATTTTTTTTGTTTTATGGCGGTGATATTTCGGTACTCGCATATTTTAACAATGATTACATATAAATCTAAGTAGAGTATGCGCATACCTAATTGGATGCCTCGTGTGTCGTGGGGATCATCGATTCGTCGATTCTTTATGAGGGATGGGTACCTTGTTGGTGTGGATTATGCTGTTGAGTTGCTTTGATGACAAGTGTTGAAGACAAACCGAAAAAAATGATTTCTGTTGGAACGTGCATCGATTTTGCCCCATAATTCTCCGAGATTTGCTTTGATTGGGGTGGATTCTACTTACGTGCTCTTGGAGATAAATTTGTGCCATGTGTCACATGATGATTGAGGCACGTGTGAAACTTGATCATTGGCTGCATACAAAAGGCGCCTACTTTGGTACCTTCCCGATGTGAAAGGCGCCTACTGTGGTGCCTTCCCGATGCGAAAGGCGCCTGATGGGCTACCTTCCCGATATAGTCATGGATGCGCCTTCCGATGAGGGAAGGCACCTTTAATGAATGTGCCTTCCTAGAAGAGGAAGGCACCCTTAAGGACATGTGCGCCTTCCTGGGAGAGGAAGGCGTCCTTCTGTATAAATGCACCTTCCTGGTGTGGAAGGTGTCTGATGGACGAATGCGCCTTCCTAGTATGGAAGGTGCTTTGAAATGCATGCGCCTTCCTGGGTAAGGAAGACGCCCTTGAGGCTCATGCACCCAAAAAGGAGGGTGCTCCGATTTGTTTTTTTTTTTTGTAGGATGCACCTTCCTGATGAGGAAGGCGCTCCCCTACTCTTTTTTTTTTTTAGGATGCGCCTTCCTGATGAGGAAGGCGCTCCCCTATTTTTTTTTTTAGCACATTCTTATTTTGGTGGGGCATCTTTCGGTAGTGGAAGGCGCCTTATTCACATGGGGCACCTTCCTGGGAGAGGAAGGCACCTTCTTTTGGTGGGCGCCTTCTTTCGGTGGGCGCTTTATTCACACGGGGTGCCTTCCTGGGAGAGGAAGGTGCCTTCTTTCGGCGGGCACCTTCTTGGTGGCTGAAGGCACCTTATTGAGGGGTGCCTTCTGGTGGGGGAAGGTGCCTTATTTACACAGGGCACCTTCTTGGAAGAGGAAGGTGCCTTATTTTATCGATAGCCATGTCATATTTGATCGGGAAAGGTGATCAGGCCTCCTCGGGCTGACTTCATGCCTGCTTTTATTCTATTAGTGCCGACATCGGGGTGCTAAGCCGAACCAGGCCTGGTGTCCCAGATGCCTATCCATCGAACTATCAGTTCCTCCACCTGTAAAAATCAAACGAAAAAAAAAATACGGGCAGTTAGATGCATTTTGTGCCTGTTAGGCCCTATGGCCAGGATGCCTGCAGCTTGCATGCGGGCGTCGTCCTTGCAAAATAAAACATGTTGTAAGAAAGTTATTTACACCTATCTACTATTTTTTTTTGGTGAGAATTTTCATGCCCACTGTTCTATTTTTCTGAGAGTTTGGATCCAGATTCATGGGGATGAGGTCTCCCCCATGCCTGTTCTGGATCCAACCAGTACATTTTTGGACGTGCTATAGGGAGGTAGTCGATGGCCATTGACAGTCAATAGAACATTATTGCCATTGATAATTCTAACACGCACAGCTATGATCTTAATGAGTTCTACCACCTCATACGGTCCCATCCATATATGCATAAGATTTCCCTTCCTTTCCTAGAACCGAGAATCATACAACAGTACCTGTTCTCCTTCTTTGAACTACTTCAGTTTGATGTGGCGGTCATGCCATCGTTTCCTTTGCTTCTGTGTGATTTCTATCTTCTGCAAAGCATCCATTCAGATTTTGTCTAGCTGATCCAGCTGTCGAATCCTTTCTTTTTGAGCGTCATCCAGGCTCAAATTCAATTCTAAAGCTGTTCTTAACATCTTAATCTCAAACTCAATGGGCATCATTGCATTCTTTTCGTAGACCAGTAGGAAGGGTGTGAAACCTGTGGTAGACTTCCATGTAGTGTTGTATGCCCATACTGCCTTTGGTAGCCATGTAGCCCAATCCTTTCTGTGTTGCTACACGGTCTTCGTCAGGATATTCTCAATCTCCCTATTTGTTACTTCCACTTGCTTGTTTGCCTGCGGATGGTAGGGTGGTCTTATTATGCCAAATTTTGTATTGCTCCATTAGCTCTTCAATCAAATTTGAAGTGAACTGAGGTCCCTGGTCCGTTGTTATTTCCCTAAGGACCCCGAACCATGTAAAAATGTGAGCAAACAAAAAATTGACAACTGTTCGTTCTTTTGAATATTTCAGTGCCTGGACTTCAACCCACTTGGTGACATAGTCTGTGCAGACTAAGATAAACCTCTTCCCTATTGAAGGTGGGTTAATTGGCCCCACAAAATCCATACCCCACTTATCAAAGGGTTCTAGGTGTACTTGAGGCTAGAGGGGTATTTCATCATGATGGGTTGGTCTACCCATCCTTTGGCACTCATCGCACTTGCTAACATACGTGGCTGCATCTTTGAATAGGTTAGGCCAAAAATACCCAACCTGCAAAACTTTATATGCAGTCTGTTTCCCTGCAAAGTGTCCTCCGCAAGGTTCATCATGACAGGCTTTGAGTATCTCTGAGAATTCTTGCTCTGCCACGCACCTCCTTATGATTTGGTCACGTCCTATTTTGAATAGGAGGCCATCGATCCATAGGTAGGGTGCGCTCTTCTCTATCACCCCCTGCTTTTCCCGGTATGAGAGAGCAGGTGAGGTTCTACCAGTGGCCAAGTAATTGGCTATGTCTGCATACCACGAATTTGCTCACCAATTGTAAATAAGTGTTCATCCAAAAATTGGTCTTCCACTGTCGTATAGTCTGCTGGTGTCAACCTGGATAGGAAGTCTGCTACCATGTTGTCCTTGCCCGATTTGTCAACTATGGTGATATTAAATTCTTGCAACAGTTGGAGCCACCTAACCACTCTCCTGCCAATATCTGGCTTACTCATCAGGTATCTGATGGCTGCATGGTATGTATGGGCAAACACCTTATAGTTGGTGATGTAATGGCAAAATTTGTTTATGGCATGCACCACTGCAAGAAAATCCTTTTCCATTATCGTATAATTGAGCTCGACTCCTACCAAGTTTTTACTGATGTAATAGATGGCATAGAAATATTTGCCATCTTTCTATCCTAGGATCGATCCAATCGCATTATTAGATGCATCACAATAAATGTGGAAGGGTATGGCCCAATTTGGTCCTCTTAAAATCGATGCAGTTATCAGCTTCTCCTTAAGCAATTGAAAAGCTTCTTCGCAGTCTTCCATCCAGTTGAAATCTACGTCCTTAGACAATAGAGTGTGCAGTGGTTTTGCAATCTTGTTGAAATCGGTGATAAATCACCGCTTGTACCCAGAAGATCCAAGGAAACTCCTCACTTCTTTCTATGTCCTAGGGCTGGGTAGGTCTTTTATGACCTCAATCTTCCTTCTGTCAACTTTTAGCCCTACTACAGAGATATGGTGTCCCAGCACGATGCCTTCTTGCATCATCATGAAGCATTTTTCATTGCTCAGGGACAAATTTTTCTCCTCGCTTCTTTCGAGCACTTTCTCTAGGTTCAGCATTGCTTCTTCAAAGGTCTCTCCATAAACGGTGAAGTCATCCATGTATACTTTGACCGCTTCTCCTATCATGTCCAAAAATATGCTAAGCACCACCCTTTGAAAGGTGGCCGATGTGTTGCATAACCCAAAGGGTAATACTTGGTAAGCAAATATTCCCCATGGGCAAGTGAACGTTGTTTTATCTTGATTCTCTCCTCCTATCTAGATCTGATTGTATCCATTGAACCCATCCAGGAAGGAGAAATACTTTCATCCCAAAAGTGTGTCCAAGACTTGATCAACGAATGGGAGCGAGAAGTGGTCTTTCTTAGTTGCTTTATTTAGCGCTCTGTAGTCCACACAGATTCGCCATTTCCCATTTTTCTTAGGGACTACCACAAGTGGTGACACACACTCACTGTCAGAAATTGGATAGATGAATTCGGTAGCCAAGAGTTTCTATAACTCTATTTTGACAATTTCCTTCATTATCGAGTTTATTCTCCTTTGTGGTTGCCTGCTTGGAGTCACTTGCTCATCAAGGTATATTCTATGAGTGCAGATTTTTGGGCGAATATCCTTCATGTCCGAGTAGTCCCATGCAAATGCCTGCTGGTGTCTTACCAAGAGTTCTTCTACTTTTACCAGCTATGCAGGAGTCAACCCACTACTGACATTCAACGTCCTTCTTGGCCCAATAGTTATCTGTTGGACATGATGATCATGAGTGTCAGCCAATGGCAATCTAGGTGTGCTGGTAGAGGACTCACCATGGAGGAATTCTACAATAGCCCCATCCTCATATTCTTCCTCTACTAACTCATCTAACGCAATTACTGGCTGGATTATGGATAGCTCTTGATAATTATGCCTGGGTAACATAGCTTCTCCCAATGGGTTGACAGACTGCGCAAGGGGCGAAATGGTCAATCTCTTGACATTTTGGCCATTGGAGATTGTCATCAGCCCATCCCAGCAGCAGATGTAGGCATTGGCTATTGCCAGCCATGGTCTCCTAAAAATGAGCGGGTAGCCACCTAGCCTAGTCTTGGATTGCAAGACCAATAAATCGACTGGGTATTCCCACGCACTAACTGTCATCGTTACACCCTCTAGCATTCCATCTGGTGCTATTTTTGATCGATCAGCTAATTTCAGCACTATCATGGTGGGTCTCAGGTTCATGAGTTATAGCCTCTGCATGGTTTCTTGAGGCATTACATTGATGGCTGCTCCAAGATCGACCAACATATTAAACAAGGAATGCCCTTTGATTTTTACAGTCAGTACTGGACTTCCTGGATCTGTATACTTGGGATGACATATCTTGCCCATCATCAGGTCCGCTAATTTACCCATGACATTGATAGTCTGGGTTGCTTTCCACCCTGGCTTCCTCAAGCACATTTCTCTTATTGCATTGTTGTATATTGGAACATCTCGGATGGCTTGAAATAGTGGTATCATCATTGTGAGGTTCTTTAGACTCAATAGGATATCAAACTCTGATTGCTTTTGGTTCTTCTATTCTTGTATCCGATAAGGGAATGGAGTCTTTGCTCTCTCAGCTATTTCCTCTATCACCTCTTCCACAAGAGGTGTTTCTTCTTCTTCTTCCTCCTCTTCTACCAGTGGAGGTGTTTCTACTCCTAACTGCCTACCTGACCTAAGCTAAATATTGTACATAGGATACATCTCACCTTCGATGTTGTATGTCAACTGATTTACTTTGTTGTTTGGATTAGTCGTCAGTTGTGCTGGTAGCTATGTAGGTCTCACTACTGGTAGAGCCAGCAAGTTTTCATGGGGTTGAGCTAGCACTACATTCTGTGGGGCCGGATTCCATGGTGTGTGGCCTCTCCACTGTTGCCCCGAATATTGGTACTACATCTAGGGTTTTTGATTCATGAATGTCATTCTTGGGGGTGCATTGGACCAAGGTGATGGCCCCCACCATCCCATGTTGGACGGTTGAGGTGGACCTTGTGGCATGTATGGTATTCCTTCATATTGTGACATTCCAACTGGCATACTCCCTACAGGGGGTTGTGGCCAACTCTTTCGGTTACCTATGAAATAGGCTTTCGATGTCTCAGCCTCCTCCTGATTGCTAGGAAACTTTGGGCACAATCGAGTCTTATGATTCAGTTTGCATATTGCGCATACTCTAATCTTGTTCTCTGGGCATGCGTTCTTTGCATGTTTTCCTCTACATTTTGGGTAGAAATAGGTTAATGCTACCTCATTCTCTTGTTTCTTCTTCTCTAATAGCAATGTGTCCATCTGCAATGCTAGAGAAGAGAGCATCTCGCTTTTCATATCTTCTAGCATATTGCCAAGTTCTGTCTTTGTCACTGAAGCAGTCGCTTTGATGCTTTTAGAAGTGGTCTTGCCTCTTCTTCTTGAGTAATTTTGATAGAGTTGTCGGATATCTTCCATATCATGCTGGTAGACATCGCCTCCAAAAATCATATTAAGAGCCTCTAATGATTCATTATTAAGTCCCCTCAAGAAGATGCTTTTGAGGGACTTATCGAACAGCTTTACGTGGGGAGATCGTTGAAGATTAAAATTAAATCTCTCCCAGTACTCCTTGAGAGACTCATCCTCTTTTTGCATCATGCTCAGGACTTCTTCTCTAGAATCTCTTGCTCTCCCAAAATCTTGTTATTGCTCTTGAAAGAGCTTCTTCATTTGATCCCATGTCACTATGTGCTTTTCTCCCAGACCGATGAACCACCATAGAGTTGCATCGTCCAGTGTAGAAGGGAAGAGTTTTAGCTTCTGCATATCTAATTTGTAATCCACAAACCTGCACAAAACATCAAACTTGAATAAGAACAGGTCAGGGTCTTCGGTCGGGTATCCTCTGAAGGTAGGGAGATGGGCAGGGGATATGATTTTCATCTTGGTGTCTCCTACTCCATTGTCAATCGGGAAGCTAAATCCAGATGAGACTTCTTCTGTGTTAGCCATTTTTTCAGGAAATGTGGTCTCAAATGCAGCACTTATGGCCTTATGGTTGTTTAATACTTTCCGAGTCAAAGCGCTAAGATTATCTGGAGTTATTGTCTTATCTTGCATAGCTTTCCACAACAAGGCTTCTTCTATGGGTGTTCTTTTAAATAATTGGTTCATAACTATTTGTTCTTCCCCAAGTAGATGGGATGAGGAAGCACTTCTTTTAAAGTGTTGATCCTCACTCTAATGGATTGCTGGTTGCGGGTCAGGCAAATCTAGTTCTAAAGAGCTTTGTTTTATGAACCGACCGTCAGGTCATCTTCTTCTTGAAGAACTCATACAAAGTTAAGTAGAAGGTTTCGGGTATTGGAATGGATCTAAAAGATGCTTCCCCAGCAACGACACCAAAATGTTGCAGGCCAAACAAGGTTAACTTTCTATCTATTTTTGTCACTTGCCCGATCATTAATTATCAACCAGAGATTCGTAAACTTTCGAAGGATCTCTTACAGGATCATTCACAATACCACCTTGAGATGATTCCTTCTAACTCTACTATTTGGGGGTGTTCAAAAGGTTGTCAATCTCTCATGCACTCCTTAATAAAATGTGTATGAACAATTAAATCTTCAGAAAGAAAGCATTCATACGTGCATCTAAGAAATAATCAAACCTACTGCAATAATAAAACACAAATACAAGAAATGAAACTATGAAAGCATGAAATATACAAAGCATAGAAAAGAAGGGGAAGAATACTGTCTTGGAGTGGGCCCAAGCTCCAGCAGATCCCTCCCAATGTGAACACGCTTTAGAAACTTGTAGACTTTATTATGCAATCAAAGGATTACAATGTGTATTCTATATCTTCTATATAATTGCTATATGTTCTATATTCTATATTTTATATTCTATATTCTATATTCTATATTCTATATTCTATATTCTATATTCTATATTCTATATTCTATATTCTATATTCTATATTCTATATTCTATCTCTTCATAGAGGTCTATGTGTGTTTATATAGCACACGCATAGGTCTTTTGTTACAACTCGGTTACAACCATCGATCTATTCCAGACTCGATGACGGCAATCTGGTAAGCTTTGGCCATCGTCTATCAAAAATTGGCTTTGTTCCTAATATTGGTGTGTTTCGTAATTGGCTCATGCTTCACTTGGCATGGGCGGCACAACTCCCGCAAATATCCTGTGGCATGGAGTTGTAACTACACCATTTATTATCGCCTGCGTCATGTTTGATCTGGTCAATATGCAAAAATAGAGGTGCCTGTTGACAATTTTGTCACATTACATAGAGGGGTAGAAAAAAAATAAAAAAAAATTCTCTTTGTAAAGTTTTTTTTGTTGCTTCGAAAGTTTTTGTAAGTGTTGTAGCAATTTTGGCTTTCAATGCCACCCCCTTGTACATAAAATGAAGAAGAAGAGCTTCGCTACCAAGCAAGCCAAAGAAGATAGCCTCGCCAAAAAGAAGGAAAAAGTGTCGCGATATCGCGACATGTTGCATTTTCACGGCTCAGAGCGACAAGAGGGAGCAAGAAATAAAAAGTGTCGCGATATCGTGACATGTTGCATTTTCGCGGCCGAGAGCGACAAGAGGGAGTAAGAAAGAAAAAGTGTCGCAATATCGTGACATGTTGCATTTTTGCAGCTCAGAGTGACAAGAGGGAGCAAGAAAGAAAAAGTGTCACGATGTCGCGACATGTTGCATTTTCATGGCCGAAAGCAAGAAGAGGGAGCAAGAAAGAAAGTGTCATGATATCGCGACATGTTGCATTTTCGCGGCCGAAAGCAAGAAGAGGAGCAAGAAATAAGTGTCGTGATATCACGACATGTTGCATTTTCATGGCTCAAAGCAACAAGAGGGGCAAGAAAGAAAAAGTGTCGCGATATCGTGACATGTTGCATTTTCACGGCTCATAGCAAGGAGAAGAGCAAGAAGGGAAAAAGTGTCACGATATCACCACATGTTGCATTTTCGTGGCTCAGAGCAAGGAGAAAGAGAAAAAGAGGAAAAGCGTCACGATATCACGACATGTTGCATTCTCGGGACCAAAAGAGGAAAAGTGTCGCTATATCGCGACATGTTGCATTCTCACGACCAAAGGAGGAAAAGCGTCGCAATATCGCGACATGTTGCATTCTCGCGACCAAAGAAGGAAAAGTGTCAAGATATCGTGACATGTTGCATTCTCGTGACCAAAAGAGGAAAAGTGTCACAATATTGTGACATGTTGCATTCTCGTGACCAAAAGAGGAAAAGTGTCATGATATCGTGACATGTTGCATTTTCGTGGCCAAAAGCAACAAAAGAATACAAAGACATAGAAATGTCGCGATATCACAACATGTTTTTTTGTGATGCAAGAAGAAGAACCAAGCTGAAGACAGAGAAATTTTGTGATATCGCGACATGTTGTTTTTTTGTGACTCAAAGGGGCATGCGCTCCACACTGGGTATTTTCCCAAGATGATCAAGTGCATCATAAATGCATTTTTACTTGCTCAGTAAGCTCGCTGCTCATTTTTAGCAATTGGAAGCAAAGTATCAGTCCCTAAATGAGAGCCCGACAAGCATGGCGGCCACTTGAGCATTGCACCCAGAAACCAAGGACACTCAAACGGCTCATCAATGCATATTTTCGCGGTTGACTTGATCATAGTTTCCAGTTCTGGTAATGGATTTGAAAGCTCAGTAACGAGGGCCACAAGGAGTCGACTTCTCATATCTCAAGAGTATACTTCGCCATTCTATGTAATAATGACTCAGAGGGTCGGGTCCTCTATAAAAACCCAAGCATTGTAATGTAAGAAGTGGGGGGAACTTTCTGCTAGAAAGTTGCTATAACTTGATGTCCTGCGATTAATACTAAAGAGCTTTGGGCTCAATTTCTTTCTTTTATGCTACCTTCTATGTTTATTTCTTTTGTCTTTCTTCATTTGTATACTGAGACTCTGAATCCTTAATGCGGTGTGCGATTGGGAACTTTACCCTAAAATTTGCCTGAAAGATACATAGGAAAGTAAAAACGCTATATTGGTTTTCTTTTATGCTACCTGGTGGGTTATGGTTTATGTTATATTCGCTTGTCCTAATCGTCTTTACTCTGAACCCTAAATTTTGATGAAAGGGAGAAGGAGAATCCTGGAGCTCTCCCAGAGGATACATAGGAAGGTTAATGTGGCATTTCTTTCATTTATTCTTGGTGTTCTTTGCTGCTATTCAAGTTTTTAGTTAGTGATCGTGCTTCTTGTTCTCTCCCACTTCAAATCAGTGATCTCTCTTCCCTTACCCATTTTTTATTTCTTTCCCTAACCCTAACTCATTTTATCTCTTTCCTGCACCCTTACTCTATTTATCTCTTTCTTGCATCCCTTATCTCAAAACACCAAAGTAGTTTAGCATAGGAGCCGACCTTTCTCCGGAGATTGGCACAAGGGGCATCTCTTCCCTTCGGCCTTTCAATGTTGGTCCAGGTCTAGGGTGCATACATTTACCCAAAATCCTTTCCTAGGTAGATTTGATGACCAACAATATTTGGCACGCCCGGTGGGACTCTGGTCCCATGTTTTAAGGAAGTCTGAGTTTGGTGAATCTCTGGATTGCCTTCATCTATAAAAATCACTTGGCGACTTTGACTGAGTTGAAGATCTAGATTTCTTGATCATAGGCACCTTTTAAAGCTAAAATAAGAACATCTCAAAGGAATCAAGGTTCAGTGAGCAGCCTTGACCTCACAAGCGAAGAAAAGTATGTTCACCTGGCGACTTCGACTTAGTGGTGAGAATCGTGATCTTTGCAGGCCACTGCTATAATGGAGAGGGTATGCTATCCCAGCTGGGATGATCGTGGCCCTCTGAATCTTCAAAGTTACCATGAAATTCCCAAAAGTGCCTTGGAGACATTGACAAAATACAATGGCACTAAGGGAATGGCCCGAGAGCACCTTGAAGATGTTGCGGCTTTAGCGTTCCTCCATGACATAATCCATGAAGATGTCATGATCAGACTCCTATTTCTATCTTTGGAAGGAAGGTCACTGCAATGGTACAGACTACTCGGGCGTAAAAGCATCTGCTCATGGGATGACTTAGCGGGAGCACTATTCAAAATATTTGATGGCTCTCAATACCCCTTCCAGATTTTGACGTACCTCTCCACCATCAGGAGAGCACCTTTGGAGAGCATTACAGACTTCAATGTTCAATTCTATAGAAGTTGGAAGAGAATTCTAGGAGAGATCCAATCGATGCCCGCCCAAGCCCACCTCTTCTATGTTCGGGCCTTTCACCCAAACATGGGCCTCCTCTTACTGCGATTAGGTGAGTGAATATTCCCTCAAATATTTGAGGAAGCAATATGAGCAGAACAACTTCTACTCTTATTAGGAAAGTGGCAGTGGGGAGCAGCCCCATCACCCTACCCGGTAATTACTGCTCCTATTTATCCAACATAGTATTCATCATGGCAGACTCCTCATACTGGGCAGAGGCCTGAGATGCAGTCGTTTGGAGATAAAGAGGCAAATTTCATCCAAGGCCAATGATGGAAATATGCAAGCTTCGTCTCAACAATGAACAATATGGTTGCTTGCAGTCTCCATCAGGAGATGGACCAAGGAGAGAAACAGACTCAAGTGGCAGAACCTAAGAACAAAGAGGGCACATTTTTGCACCCTTTTTGTATCCCAGTGGATGGCATGCAAGTATTCAGCCAGAGCCCATTAAGCATGCCTCATCAAGAAGCTAAATCTGAAGAGATCTTGGAAGATTACTCTTTGCCGGAGGAGCCCTATTACCGCATCAGGAGGATGGAAGAACCTGTACCGATCCCACAGTTAGTAGATTCTTCAGTATTCTGGTATTGGTTCTAGCCATCACCATGACCAATACCCCAAGAGGCCCCTCATGCGGTGAATTTCTTTGCCACATCTTTCATCAATAGTACGGGTACTAGCAAGAGTGACAACTCACTGCGTTTCTCCCTATTTGGAACATGGACAACTTCGGGAAGAGGCCAATCGGACATCAAAGATCAACTAAAGTTCAATCAGATCTGGTCTGAACATTGCAAGTTCACCAGATAAGCACTCGAAGCTGGGTTTATGGTGGCGGCATGCCAATAATGTCGTAAAATTTTGTGTAAATATTGTAAATAGCTTGGCTAGTAAATAAGTACCGAAGGCGTTAAGTGTTGCTTAGGAGCCTAGGCACAAACAAAAAAAAAAAAATGTCGTCAGTGGATAGTCAGAGAAGAGGACAATGGGAATGACTCTGTTTCCCAATGGATAAAGGCCTAGGATATCTACATTTAGATGAGCTAAATGCCCTGCGAACCGCAAAGAATGTTCACAATTTTGTCACATTACATAGAGGGGTAGAAAAAAAATCAAAAAAATTTCTCTTTGTAAAGTGTTTTTTGTTGTTTTAAAAGTTTTTGTAAGTGTTGCAGCAATTTTGGCTTTCAATGCCACCCCCTTGTACATAAAATGAAGAAGAAGAGCTTCACTGCCAAGCAAGCCAAAGAAGATAGCCTCACCAAAAATAAGGAAAAAGTGTCATGATATCATGATATGTTGCATTTTCGCAGCTCAGAGCGACAAGAGGGAGCAAGAAAGAAAAAGTGTCGAAATATCACATGTTGCATTTTCATGACCGAGAGGGACAAGAGGGAGCAAGAAAGAAAAAGTGTCGCGATATCGCGACATGTTGCATTTTTGCGGCCAAAAGCAAGGAGAAGAGCAAGAAGGGAAAAGTGTCGCGATATCGCGACATGTTGCATTTTTGCGACTCAGAGCGACAAGAGGGAGCAAGAAAGAAAAAGTGTCGCGATATCGTGACATGTTGCATTTTCACAGCCGAAAGCAAGAAGAGGGAGCAAGAAAGAAAAAGTGTCGCGATATCGCGACATGTTGCATTTTTGTGGCCAAAAGCAAGAAGACGAGCAAGAAAGAAGAAGTGTCGCGATATCGCGACATGTTGCATTTTCATGGCTCAAAGCAACAAGAGGGGCAAGAAAGAAAAAGTGTTGCGATATCATGACATGTTGCGTTTTCGTGGCTCACAAAGCAAGGAGAAGAACAAGAAGGAAAAAAGTGTCACGATATCGTGACATGTTGCATTTTCATGGCTCAGAGCAAGGAGAAAGAGCAAAAGAGGAAAAGTGTTGCGATATCGCGACATGTTGCATTCTCGCGGCCAAAAGAGGAAAAGTGTCGCGATATCGCGACATGTTGCATTCTCACGACCAAAGGAGGAAAAGCATCGCGATATCGTGACATGTTGCATTCTCGCGACCAAAGGAGGAAAAGCGTCGCGATATCGCGACATGTTGCATTCTCACGACCAAAGAAGGAAAAAGTGTCACGATATCGCGACATGTTGCATTCTCGCGACCAAAAGAGGAAAAGTGTTGCGATATCGTGACATGTTGCATTCTCACGACCAAAAGAGGAAAAGTGTCGCGATATCACGACATGTTGCATTTTCATGGCCAAAAGCAACAAAAGAAGACAAAGACATAGAAATGTCACGATATCGCGACATGTTACTTTTTCACAATGCAAGAAGAAGAACCAAGCTGAAGACATAGAAATGTCACGATATCGCGACATGTTGCTTTTTTGCGACTCAAAGGGGGCATGTGCTCCAAGCCGAGTATTTTCCCAAGATGATCAAGTGCATCATAAATGCATTTTTACTTTCCCAGTAAGCTCGTTGCTCATTTTTAGCAATTGGAAGTGAAGTATCAGTCCCTGAAGGAGAGCTTGGCAAGCATGGCGGCCACTCGAGCATTACACCCAAAAACCAAGGACACTCAGACGACTCACCAATGCATATTTCCGTGGTTGACTCAATCACAGTTGCCAGTTCTGGTAATGGATTTGAAAGCACAGTCACGAGGGCCACGAGGAGCCGACTTCTCAGATCTCAAGAGTATACTCCTAGGAATTGTAATGTAAGAAGTGGGGGGAATTTTTTTCTAGAAAGTTGTTGTAACTTGATATCTTGCGATTAATACTAAAGAGCTTTGGGCTCAATTTCTTTCTTTTATGCTACCTTCTGTGTTTATTTCTTTTGTCTTTATTCATTTGTATACTGAGACTCTGAATCTTGAATCCGATGTTTGATTGGGGACTGTACCCTAAAATTTGCTCGAAGGATACATAGGAAAGGAAAAATGCTATATTGGTTTTCTTTTATGCTACTTGGTGGGTTGTGGTTTCTGTTATATTTACTTGTCCTAATCATCTTTACTCTGAACCCTGAATTTCGATGAAAGGGAGAAGGAGAATCCTAGAGCTCTCCCAAAGGATACATAGGAAGGTTAATGTGGTGTTTCTTTCGTTTATTCTTGGTGTTCTTTGCTGCTATTCAAGTTGTTAGTTAGTGATCATGCTTCCTATTCTCTCCCACTTCAAATCAATGATCTCTCTTTCCTTACCCCTTTTTTATTTCTTTCTCTAACCCTAACTCCTTTTATATCTTTCCTGCACTCTTACTCTGTTTATCTCTTTCTTGCATCCCTTATCTCAAAACACCAAAGTAGTTTAGCATAGGAGTCGGCATTTCTCTGAAGATTGGCATAAGGGGCATCTCTTCCCTTCGACATTTCAATGTTGGTCCAGGTCTAGGGCGCATACATTTACCCAAAATCCTTTCCTTGGCAAATTTGATGACCAACAGTGCCTTTCTTTTGAAAGGAGCCTACCTTCTATTGGCGCCTTCCTGGAAGAGGAAGGTGCCTATATTCAATTGGTGCCTTCGTGGAAGGGGAAGGCGTCTACCTTCTTCTGGCACCTTCCTGGAAGAGGAAGGTGCCTGTCCATTATGCATCAGTTCCATAGTAAACAAAGTGCTAGGTCCATGAAAAAGACCTCGACCGATTAAATCGACAAAATCAACAATATCTCCACAGAAACACACTAAAACACACAAATCAGATAATATGCATAATCTCATTAAATAAATATATAATCATTGATAAAAACATACAATTCCTAATATATCACCGCATAATATCTACTAAGACTCATACAAAAATATAGGCAATTCTGGGACTCATCAAGGATTGGCTTTGGTTCGAATGTGGAAGCCGCCAAGTGTGGCTAGAATGCAGTAAACTTTGACAAAGTAGGTTATACAAGACATCGAAGACATCGTATGGGAGTCACAAAAAACACCAGAGGAGATAGCGAAGTTTGTCACAATGAACAGACAAAAATATGGATAGTACAGGTTTTAAATCGACGATGACGGGTCCAACAAGATGAATTCTAGGGCATTCGATGCAGTATGAAAGTGTGACGGGGGCGTTTGTCAGGAAGCATGAAATCTGTCAAAATTTGGATACGAGCACCGAGTAGATAGAATAACATATGGGGCCAAAATGAAAAAGCCAAACAGTACACAGAATGATCCAATGACATCTAAAAGGAAGGGCACTCATAGAGAATCTAAGGGTACAATGTAGGGAAACATGATTTTAGACACTATTTAAATAGCTTATCGAGCAACGATATGAGGATGTAGTCGATGTATCGATTTTGCTTGAAACCCAGACCATTAACAATTTTGAAGAAACCATACAGGTGGACTACGGGCTTGTAAAATTTTCCGATGCAAGGAGAAAGGACAATGAAATTTATGGCATGTGGTCCATTTGATAGATGTGTTTTAAAGGTTAATGATAAGGGATGTGTCCTAAGGTTAATATGACATTGAAAGCAATGTGGCATTTGGGGAATATGAGTGACATTATCACACATGCATGCTAGGGAAAGGTAAATGAAGAGGGTATTCCCGACTACGAAAAGGATGTGGATGCAATTATTACATCGACCTCACAAGGATTATCGATGTAATGCAGTGAGAGGAGTGTAACCATCGTCGATTACAAACTTAGTCTGGGATACTCGGGAGCATTCCATACAAGGGATAGTGGAAATAATGATAGGTACCTGCATATTATTCTAATGTGGATGATGTTATGTAGAGACGAAGGACCTAGTGTCATGTAAATGATAAATAGTTTTATGTATTGGAGCCTAATTCAATTGTAACAAGGCTAAAGTGGAAAAATGGCCCCCTCCCAACCTTTTATGGGGAGGGCAATTACAATAATAAAGACCTCATGAAAAATATAGATGCAATGAACAAAAGAAATAAATAGTCAAAACGGATAAGGAAGAGTTTTCCATGGGAAACGAAACGAAACAATCTTGAAAACTTTAAATGCCATGCATACGAAGAAAACAGGACTAGACTTTTTGGCAAGGCCAAGCGTTGCCAAAATGACTCTGTAAAAAATGCAATATTTTTAATGCAGATGCCTTTTCAAAAATTTGAATTTTGTTTGTCAAAATAGGAGGAGAAAATTTTTGCATGCTTGGTTTTAACTGTCTTATCTTTCCTCTTTTTAGATTTCGAGTTTATAAGTGATGTTTATGCATTTTATGGTTACATCAAGTGAATATTTGAAATATAATTTTTTTTTTTTTACCTTAGGAGCTAGCACCTATTTTATTTTGATGTGTGAATGCAGGTTGGAATATAATAGGTTGCATGTATGATTTTCTCACATCTTCGATTTTGCATGTGGGGGTGCCATCAAACTGGAAATGCTTTGCATGTTTCTTTTTTCAGCATTTAAATTTATTTTCAAACTTTATTTTATGTTTTATAAATTTTCATTTTACAATTATTTTTATTTTCAAGCATTAAAATAAAAATCGTAAAAAAATAAAAAGACAAAAATAAATATATGGTTGCCTAGAATGAACATCAATCTTCCATACGCAACATATTTGGACTCATTCCGATGTCATTTTGATTTTATATTAATTTTTGAAAACTGTTGTTTTTAAGGGTTTTTATAATTTCGGAAATTCATTTTTCAAGTTTTGGAGGTAAATCAGATTTTTAAAATCTGCATTTCATTCATATTATAAAATGAACTTTTCTTTCAAGAAAATTTCAATTTCATTGAAAAGAGGGGAAATTTTCATGGCATTTCATGAGCCATCATTTTCGGAGCGATAAATGCACCTTTCTTCATGAAAATTTTGATTTCATTGAAGAGAGGTAATTTACCATTACATCAAAGATCTTGGTTTTAAAGCATGAAATTATTTCTTCTTAGTGAAAATTAATTTCATTAAAGAAGTATAATTCATCATGACATTATGAGGTTATTATTTTCAAGCAATAAATTGGTATCTCTTTATGAAAATTAATTTCATCAAAGAGGAACAATTTATCAATTACATCAAAGGCTTTCTTTATCTTCATGATAAAAGCTAAATTTAATGGATCTTTTCATCATTTTAAATTCATTTTCATAGATATATTTAATCTTCTATTTCATGCTTTAAAGTAAGATTTAATGCAAGATAGAACTTGTTTAAAATCTACTTAATCCAAAGGAAGATAAAATCTACCTTAAAATAATTCAAGATAAAAGGAATTAAGGCTACATCGTGGTCATATGAGGGCCAATTCACATTTGCTTTTATTTGGTTTCATGAACAATCATTAAAGTAGCATGGTAAAATAAACCAACACATGCCCCTTCTTTACAGTTACTTGCAATCACTAAGGTGTTCCTAGCATTAATTGATATATCTTTATTGAGATTACTAATACACATGCAAATGCTAATATAACGGAGACCTTGAAGAATTTTTGTTTAACTTCTTTGCAAGAGACGATTTTGGAATCCATGTTAGAATTAATGTAATGTGCATTATGCTTTCCTTAACACTTGTCAGTTTCACTTGACAAGTGTCATGCATTTCATATAGGCTTATGCTTATATATTGTAACCCTGTTTCATTTGTAATTTATCTCATCTTGCTCATTTCAATCTCAGTCCCAACATTTGGTATTAGAGCTTCAGGCTTTCTCTGGCCTTGTGAGCTTGAGGAGGAAATCCCCCCCTCATCCTTTCCCCCTCATTTTTTCATTTTCCCCCCATTTTTTTTCAAAACAGGGAGTATGCTCTCCATTGTTTACAATGGATCAAAAACCAGACTTTTGGAAAAATCATGGCTCCGCCATATTTGAGTTTTTTTTTTAGAGAAGTTTTAGAAGTGTTATGTGGGTTGTTCAAAATTCTGCAACTGGGATTTAAAAATATATATTTGGGGGTGCAACCACCCGGACTTCTCGGATGGTCACCCATCCCAGTACCACTCCAGCAAGTTATGCTTAACTTTGGAGTTTTTTGGTGCATCCAAGCCACTACAGCCACTTGCCCTGGCTATTTCAATATGGAGGCCGTAGTAGAGAAGATTTTTTTTATTTTAATGGTAGCTACAAACAAGTTTTTTTTATGGAAGGATGTCGATTCCATTATGACGGAGATTTTTGTGCCCATTCGTGCCATGGCGGTGTAGTAGGTCGAGTTTCTACGACGGTTTTTTATCGACTCATTGAAAAATGGCGTTGACAGCAATGGTGGTGGTCAAACATGAAAATGAAAAAACATGGAAATGAAATTAAAATCTGGGCATCCAAGTCTTGATTTTGGGGTGACGTATTTTATTTGTTAAAATTATGGGGCCGAATCCAAGCGAGTGATTTCGAAGGAAGTGGAAGCGGGCATTGTGAGGTTTGTTTCCATGGGAAGCAGGGCATCGGAGATCGATAGCAATGATGGGGAAGCGTTGGTGAAGTTGGAGAGGGCATTTGCGTCAATGGACATTTTTCTCGGTGGTGCAGATGCTGCACGACAAGATGGTTGTATTCAAAGGCAAGAATGCACTACAAGAGTGCATGATGGCGGTGTGCGAGCAGTGGTGGCGAGAGGCATGGCCGTTGTTGGTGTATAGCTTACGATCGTGGCTATGGCCATTGAATTCCTTGATGCGATCGCACTTCTTCATCTGTAGGCGAAAGGTCAACTTGGGCCTCCCTTCGAGGGTTCAATGGTGCGCAAGTTAAATATTGCGCACGATTAAGTGGGTTCGATCCACATAAGCTGCGAGGAAAAGGCAATCATCCCGACACTGCATTGATCTTTCGGATAGACTTTCGGGGCCATTCTAACTATTTCGGGTTGACAGCAGAATCTGAACAGAGTGGGCAATAAATTAATGGTCTGTTTGTAGTTGAGTTCACGACCAAAAAATAACGACGCTATTTTGCTCAAGTTTTATGATCCTACTTGTGCCCGGATCAAAATTTTCTTTTGCGGATGGATCGGCGAGTGGAGAAGCCCTTGCACTGTGAGATCGCAAAAGAGGCCACGAATCCATTGGTGGTGTCTTGGTGGGTCTTAAGTGCCCACATGGAGGAGATCAGGTGCAACAGATTGTCTTAGCCTATGTCATTGATGCAGTGGAGAATCGAGTTCATAGGCTCCTAGAAAAATAATTTCAAAATGTAGCGTCTTCGTCAGTGACAAATAGCACCGGATGGGAGTGGATTGGCCCGTTGCCATATGATGTTTGTTTTTTTTATTATTGGCTTTAGAACTTGTTGTTGTGGAGCTTGTGTAATGGCATATTCATGGAGGAGATCAAAACCCCACCACATCAGCGACAACCGGCAGATTCTGAGGAGTTTGGGAAAGATAAGCCCCGGATGATGGAGCTGCTGGGCGCTGGGCAGCCGATGCGGTTATCGCCGATCAGTATGGATACGCTGCTCGAGCTTGGTGCGTTGCTTGAGGTGATTTACAAGCAATAAATTCATGGCCATGGCGATGCGTAGTACCCATTCATCTCAGACTGCCCTTCGGCCCCGAATTGGATTTCATTTGCCTGAAACTTCGGTGAGCACTTTAAGGCCCAAAAAAAATTTGAAAGCCACTGTGATTTTTTCTCGAAAAGAAGATTTAGTAGGCTTTATGTATCATCTACGATAATGACGATGAATGGAGATGCCAAGGCTTGCCCTCCCATCGATGTGGAAGGCGGCGTCTGTGATGTCTATGGCGAAGACAGAGATTCAGAGCATCATATCATCACTGACTTGCTGAGGAATCCTCGCTACAACAAAGGTTTGGGGTTTCATGGATGATAAGAGGGATTACAATTATCTACAAGGCATTTTGAATGTCACTATAGCACCAGTGGAACATTCAACATGTGGGCTCGATCCGCATGGACGAGATGGTGGAGCGCACGTGTGTGGAGGGTGACCTTCTGCTGAGCGGGTATCATGACCCGTGGGACTCTGGTGCATCTTGTCGTTAGCTGTTGAATGGGAAACATCGTGGCCTAGTTTAATGACCACGTGTGCGGTGGTCGCAGAGGTGAAGGATGAGCACTCGAGCGACATCAAAGGATACGTGGGCGTCAGAAGCAGTCGTGGTGGCTCCATATTTGGCCATCACATAATGGATGGGTTAATATTTAAAAGTGAAATATTACAGTCAATTTTTTTTCCTTCAGTGGGTTACTTATTTCCAACATGATGGAAGGGCATTACATAATGTCTTTAAAAATGGAAAAGGGCCATTGATTTATATTGTAAGGGGTGTCCATGAAAAGTGGCCGACAATGGGAGGCAAACTTATTGGAGGGAATTTTTTTATGAGGTGGAAGGCCTAGATGGCCCATGTAAACCCCTGTGAGGGTAAAATGATTTATACTACAAGAGAGCAATACCGCAACATTGCGAGGGTTATTTGTTGCTTGGTGAGGTTACTGTAGTTTTTCCCATGGATGAAAGATTTATTGAGGTCAAACTATAGCCATATTTATAGTCGTTGGAAACTTTTTTCCATGACGGACACATTGATGGTGGCCATTTATAATTTTGAGGCTATTTTAGATGTCTTTTTTAACCTCAAATATTTTCTACCTTGGAGTGCACTCTTGGTTGAACCCGACACTCCCAAGGCACTTGTAAGTGAACCTAGTATCTAGTATTCTCCTATTTCTACTTGGCGGATGCAGCGGCTGGTTACCCATGCATTCCGGTAAGATGAGGTGACTACCATAAGGACACTTATTCTAGGGACTATAGACATAGACACCCTAGACTCTATCCAAGGTTTTTTTTCGGATCTACTTCTGAAGACTACAGACAAAGACACTTCAAAAGATTCTCTTCTATTCTTCTTTCTTCTCCTCCACACTTGGATTCTAAGGCTCAATTTTATTGTATTTCATGGCTCATATTTCTTTTGTATTAAGGTGCATTTTCGACAGAGACCGACACCTTCTATATTGAGTTCACCATGAGGAGGGACTTGATATTCATGGTGGATCTAGTCAGTGACCTACGAGAGGCAACATCCTCTGAGGATGACCTGCAGAGGCAACAAACCCAGAAGTGGCTAACCCTGAGGCACCCATGATGACCCTAAGGCACTTAGATGGCTGACCTAGTGGCAACAGACCCGTGGAAGTGGCTGAACCTGAGGCAAAAGATCAACATGTATACACAGTGAATCTAGCATTATTCACAGTTGGAGAGCCAAGCGCAAAGAGCACGCCTAGACCAAATCAACAATAAAGGAGGATGTAGAATTTTTTTAGAGAAGTCAACATTAAGGGGGAATGTTACCTAATGTTGACTTGTTTTTTTCTTTAGTTAGGATAGTGCACATTAAGGGGGAATGTTAGAATTAATGTAATGTGCACTATGCCTTCCTTGACACTTGTCAGTTTCACTTGACAAGTGTCATGCATTTCATATAGGCTTATGCCTATATATTGTAACCCTGTTTCATTTGTAATTTATCTCATCTTGTTCATTTCAATCTCAGTCCCAACAATCCAAACCCTAAGGGAGAGTGTAATTTCACAATTGGCTAGAATTAACACTCAACATTTTGGCACTAGAAGAAGGGCAGAATTGGTTTACTTTATTTTATTTATGCTAATCAATTCATGCATGGGTTTTCATTGATCTAACGCTTTTGATTGTTCATAATGAATGATATGATTTGGTGTAACTTTGAGAGTTTTAATGGCTAAATATTTCAAGTTCATTTGATTAGCATATTTAGTAATCTTTTAGCACTCAATACTTTGGGGGCTAAGAGGGTTTGAGTTGATTTATTATATTGTTATTTAGATGTCAAATTGTTCATGTTACTTGAAAGATTTATCCAAAGACATTGGTCTTGACTAATGATTTTTTGTTGATCACTTTCATTGATTCTAACATTCTCTATTTGATGATGTGTTAATACTAATATTTTGGTAAATTTGAGAATGTTCTTTCATGTCATGATTTAATTGATGCATATATTTTGGATGATATTAACATGATGATCTGTGTGGTTTAATCATTGAAAATTGTTAGTCATTTTATGCTTAGTTGCAAGATATTTTTATTTGACTAACATATTTGGTTCTAAAGTTATCTTTTGAGTTTCACTAATGGCGACATGTGATATAAGAGCTGAAGTGGTATCTCTAAGAGAAATAATGGTAGCTATGATGGGGGATCATTATAAGGCTCTTCCTATGCATGGGATACCCCATCAAATTCTTGAAATTTTATTGGATTTTCTACGACTGTTTAACCAAGAGGTGTCATCAGGATACCTACAAAATTTGCATATCTACAAGAGCACATTATTGCAATTCCAAGTTTTCTATGATGATGTTGCTTGTAGTTTTTTCTCATACATCTTGGATGACAAACCATTCTTTTGGTATGGTCAATTACCCATGGAGGTTAGGACTTCTTGGATCCAATTAGAAGCAGCCTATATTTATCCTTTTTGTACTCAGGTTGACTTAGATATGTTGCGAAATCAGTTTACCTCTATTCGTAAAGAGCCTAATGAATCCTTGAGTTAATTCAATGGGATATTTCATGAGTTGTACTCCCAAATGTGGGAAAAAATTAACACAATATAAGAGGAAGCTATTCAATAATACATGGGAGTCATACACCCCAAACTTGCTATATCTTTAAGAAAAAATTTGGATGACCCATCTCTAGATACAATCTATGAGATCCTAGAAAAGGCAAAACAACAATGTGATTCAGAAATAGAAGAAAAGGCACAACATGTTCCCATAAGAGATTGTTCATTAAAGTTATTGATGCCAACCTACACCAACTATCTAAGATAGCACCCTCTAATCCAATGATGCCTAAGGTAAATGATAAAGGGGATGAATTTGAAAGTCCAAATATTACAACCACCTTAGATATTACCCAAGAGGAGGTGCAATGTATCAAGCCAACATCCACCAAGGAGGATTGTGTAGAGATGGATTCATTTTTAGAAGTGCATGATTATTCAGATAATGGTGTCCTAAATATAACTAGTTTGGAGATATGTGATAGGATAGAACCTACCATCGAATTGAATGAAGTGGTTGAAAATGAAATGGGAAGATAATCAATAAATGAATTTGAAGATATAATAGAATTTCACCAATTGTTCTTGGAAGAGACTTTGGATGAGATCATTGAAACTGATGATCAAGAAAATCATCACCCTCCAAATTGTGATGAAATTGAATCATGGGTTACAAATGTAGATATTGATCTTGCGAACTTGGATACAAAAAGTAGCCCACTTTTGGAAATCATTGAATCATCTAAGGAAGGTGAAGGTATATTTTATGAGAAACACTTTGATGAATTGGAAGATGTTGAAGAAATGGTTGAGCATCACAACTTGATTTTGGAAGATGATCACTATGAATCTTGGAAGAAATTGGATGAATATGCTCACTTTAAGCCTTCTAATGAACCCTTTGTGTCAATTTATATGCAGGATAACATAATCGCTTTCTCACAGGAAGATATTACAACTCTTGCACAATTTGAGAATATTTTGGAAGAAGGGTCGAAATCTCATCAAATTTTGGAAGATAATAATGATTCTACTACCAAGAACCAAGAAGAAAAAGAATTAATGGATGAATCAAAAGATCATGTCACAGATATTGTAGAGTTTGATCCCACGAATTTGGATGACAGTTTTTACAATGGTTGGGGAAGATATGAAGATGTGTTATTTTCTCACACCCCTATTTATAAAACTTCTATTCCACTTAATACGTAGGAGGGTAAAACTTCTACTTCATATGAAAATATTACATTCGCAAGTTTGAGAAGGTTACAAAATTTGATCATGTTGAACATAAATTCATTGAAAATTTTGTGGAAATAGAAAGGGAAGAAATGGTAAACGTTTCTTATGACTCATCTAATTTGGATGAGGAAGAGGTAAAATCTGCTCTTTCATTTCGAGATATCAAAAATTCAGATGCAAATTCGCATTATTGTTTTGAGGATTCAAATGAAGAGATACTGTGGATAGTGAAAAAGGAGTTGGAATCAAATGAAAAAGAGGTTGATCTGTTTGAAACATCTGAAATGATTGATCATCAAGATGGGTTACTTGATACACACCTTGACCAACAAGATTTGAGGGTTGAAAAGGATGGACATATTTTTAATTGGGTGTCCAATTTTGGTATGTTTGATGAACAGGTAATGAATGAAGAAATTGCAAATCCTCACAAACCTTTGGTAAATAAAAATGTGGAAAAGGTAAAATCTAACCTTGTGTGTCCACATATCCAAGATTCAAGTGAAAATTTATATGACCATTTATTGAATTTGAATGATGTTTATGATGAAATGCCATTAGAGGTAAATGAAGAACAATGATTGATTCCTAATCACACCTTTAATAATATTGCTTTAATGAATGAAAAAGAAGTTGATGCACTTGAATTGTTAAATCAAATTCATCAACAACTAATAATGGAATCTAGGGTAAAAACTTTTAATGATTCTAATTTAACAAATGTCCTAGATGCTTGCAAATTTTTGCACAAATTTGATTGGCCTACGAACATGGAAAGTGACTTGGGTTTAAAATTTTTAGAGATAGGCTCCTGTTTACAAAGATTCATTTTGGATAAGGAAAGCCTAGTTCTAAACCATGAATGGAGTCCCAAAATCAACATTCTAAGGGATAGGCAAGAAAGAATTGAAAACCAGTCATTGTCTAACCAATTTTGTAATTTGAATCTCACCTATATGATCAGTAATGAAACTAAAGCAAATTGGTGGGAAGAGAGAGGCAAGTTGAATTTTGTTGCATTATTTGGTTTAGTCTTGTTTTTGTTGGATTCCTACAACATTTGGCATGTGTATCATGTTATAGATTGTTTGAAATGTTCTAATCATGTTTGGGATCCAAGAAAGTGATAGTTCAAACTTTGCACCATCTTGTACCATATTGTACATTTGTATATAGTTTTTGGTTTTTAGTTTTGGTTTACGTTTTCAATTTTTGTGTTTTAGGTTTTTCCCTTTGCTTAGGGGTAATATTTCATGATCACTAAATTTTGGTCTCTGGCCTAATTTTGTGTTCCTTTGTTTAGTAGGTTGGAGTACATGAGCTGAAATCCGATGTTTCAACAAAAAAAAAAAGTGGAACTCTGATGTTTCTTTGCTCAGTAGGTTGAAATACCTCATCTGAAAACTGATGAACCCGAGAAAAGGGGTATGATTTATTTGGTGATCATGCTCAGATTTTGGGACCAAAATGGTGGAAAGTGGAACAATAAAAGATTAGCCAAAGCTCCACATGGGACTCACACACATTAAATGGTGTTTCTGAAAGTAAGAAGGATGAAGTTGTCTTGATTATGCAATCCTAGGTGAAAATCTAAAATGCTCTACTTTGGATTTCTAACCTAGTGAGACTTGATGCTTTTGCAAGAGTTCCATAGGTACAAGCTATGCAACAGATTTCTTGAAATCTGTCATCTAGTTCAGGAAAACTCCACCGGGGCTATAGACGTCTGACTGGAAGTGGGGCCCTGGCTAGGAAAAGTTTGATACATAGAAAGAGAAAAAAAGAGAGAAAAAAAAAAAGAAAAAAAAATAGAGAGAAAAAAAGAGAGAGTGAGTATTGGAAGTCTAGACACACCTAGGATAGATGGGCTTTGCAAAGCATTAAGCGAATACACGGGTGAGTTAGATAAACCTCACCAAGTCTATAGACGTCTGAATGTCAGTGGGGCTTTGTCTGTAAAAGTATTCACTTCAAGAGTTGCACTTCATAGCCTAATGCAAAAAAGGATGATGGAATCTGGAGGATTTTCATAAATGCAGGAATTAATCACTTTTGCACACACTGAGCAAAGGCAGATGGATTAGTTGTTTCATTTTGAAGTTGTTTACCCCACCTTATTGAGATGTTGCTAAATTATTGTGTTACGTTGATCTTGTGTGTTTTCATTTCAGGTTGGGTTCTTACCGAAATGCTCAGGAGTATTTCCCAGTAGAATCGCCATTTGTTGTGGCTGCTCCACAACTAGCCCCAAAGCTTGGGGACCCACTTTTAAAAAAAATTATTTTCAGCTTTTGGTTGTCTTTTGGGCAAGTACATTAATAAAACCCTAATCATGGACTCGCCAGGGGGACTCCATGGTTCCTTATTCTTTGGGGGTTTTCTTGTTCCTTGTAAAAGTTATTCGTTTGTGTTTCTTCAATGAAATCTTTGATTGAGTGTTTTAGTGTTCTTGGAGCGATATGGTTTGATATATCCCATACTCGATATTTGCAAATTAATTCTAATGTTCTTGGTTGTTTTTGGGTTCTTTAATTTTCATGGTGAGTGTCTAATGTGTTGCTCAATTTTACGTTTGTAGTTTTTGCTATTTTGTGGTTGACGACTTTCTTGTCATCAATTTGTTGTCGACGACTTTTATCGTCAGTTTCTTGTCGACGATATCTTATTGTTGACGACTTTTTCTTGTCGACAATATCTTATTGTCGACGACTTTTTATTGTTGATGATTTTTCTTGTCGATGACTTTTTCTTGTCGACAGTTTATTTTCTATCGATGACTTTTTGTCATCATTTTTTTTGTCGATGACTTTTTATCGTCAATTTTTTGTTTTTCTTCTCGATGATATTTATCGTCAAATTTTATTGTTTGCAGTTTTATTATTAAATGTTGTGTTCTTCGTTTTATGTGTTTCAAATAGTATATAAAAAGAAAATAAAATATTATTATACACATGTATTTTACATATGTGCATATAATAATGAATACATAAGAGTTTGAAATAGAAAATGAAATTAAAAATATAAATTTATATCTATATATATGTTTCATACACATATATACATTAAACTAGATGATATAAAAATAAAAAAATAAAAAATATATATAAAAAAAATGAGAAAATAAATAAAATAATCATTTTCTATTATATATATCTAAATATATGTAATAGCCTAAAATGAAGTCTTTATGGTATTTTATTGGTACGATATTTCATAGGGAATGGTTTGTTTTAATGAAATAATATGATGGTACTTTATGACCCTGACTATCGTTTTGTTCGCAGAGTGGGGTAACGAGGACAAGACGGTGGCGATTTAAGTGGCAAGAAAGATGTCGGGACAGATCTGGCCAAACAAGCGACACCAAGGAAGGATCCCCCCACAAACGGAATATGGACGTGGTGACAGCTCATATGCTAACATGGCATTATCGCTGGACAAACACAGACACTGCGATCGAAGCTTGAACGAGGTGGGATCGCTGGTGGGTATGGTGTGGATGCCATGTAAGCATTCGAGACGATGAGAATGACATAGATGGTGTGAAATGAACACAGCGAGTGTGATGTGTACCCAAAGTGCGGTAGAGATAGAGCTACATTAGCAAAACAGCGAGGGAATGAAAGCATACCTTGGTGAATGGGTAACTGTGACCTGGAATGGGAGACCGTTGACGTGGTTCAGTGCAAAAGTGGACATGAACAGAAATTCATATTTTAAAACCAGCAAGGAGTGTTACCTGGTAACCCACAGCATCGATGAGCCAGTAAGAACACATAGTCCAAGTTCACCCAACGATGATGCAATGGTTTTGTAGCTGTTCTAATAGACACGAAAATGTTGTTATTGTTGGAACACTCATTGTCAGGAGTAAAATATACCAGAAATATATCCGCAACTGAGCTAGAGAGAGTCGGGCCGGTGATTGGTTCAGGAGGAATGACTGGCTTTGGTTCGAATTTGGAAGCCACCAAGTGTGGCTAGAATGCAGTAAACTTCGACAAGGCAAGTTATACAAGACATCGAAGACGTCGAACAGGAGTCACAAAAATCATCGGAGGAGATAGCAGAGCTTGTCATAGCAAACCAGCAAAAATATAAATAGTACAGGTTTTAAATCGACGATGATAGGTCTAGCAAGATGAATTCCTGGGGATTTGATGTAGTATGAAAGCGTGACAAGGGCGTTTGTCAAGAAGTGCAGAAGTTGTCGAAATTCGGATACGAGCATCAAGTAGATAGATTGACATACGGGGCCAAAATAAAAAATCCAAACAGTACACAGGATGAACCAAAGACATCTAAAAGTAAGTAAAGGCACTCATAGAGATTTCGAGGGTACAGCGCAGGGAAACATGGTTTTAGACACTGTTTAAACAGCTTATGGAGCAGCGATATGAGAATGCAGTCGATGTATCGGTTTCGTGTGAAACCCAGACCATGAACAATTTTGGATAAACCATTCAGGCAGACTACGGGCTTGTAAAATTTTTTGATGCAAGGATAAAGGACAACGAAATTTATGGCATGTGGGCCATTTCACCGATGCATTTCAGAGGTTAATGATAAGGGATG
The DNA here is from genome assembly GCA_028583015.1 of Wollemia nobilis. NCBI lineage: Eukaryota > Viridiplantae > Streptophyta > Pinopsida > Araucariales > Araucariaceae > Wollemia > Wollemia nobilis. The sequence continues at coordinate 769,286 of JAQPPZ010002631.1, forward strand.
TGTCCTAAGGTTAATATGACATTGAAAGTAATGTGGCATTCAGGGAATATAAGTGACATTATCACACATGCGTGCTAGGGGAAGGTACATGAAGAGGGTATTCCCAACTATGAAAAGGATGTGGATGCAATTATTACATCGACCTCCCAAGAATTGTCGATGCAGTGTAGTGAGAGGAGTGTAACCGCCATCGGTTACAAACTCATTCTGGGATACCCGGGAGCGTTCCATACATGGGATAGTGGAAATAATAATAGGTACCCACATATTAGTCTAAGATGTAGAGACGAAGGGCCTAGTTTCATGTAAGTGATAAATAGTTTTATGTATTAGAGCATAATAAAATTGTAACAAGGCTAAAGTGGACAAATGGCCCCCTCCCAACCTTTTATGGGGAGGGCAGTTACAATAATAAAGACCTCATGCAAAATATAGATGCAATGAACAAAAGAAATGAATAGTCAAAAAGGAGAGGGAAGAGTTTTCCATGGGAAACAAAACGAAATAATCTTGAAAACTTTAAATGCCATGCATACGAAGGAAACAAGGCAGGACTTTTTGGCAAGGCCAAGCGCTACCAAAATGACTTTGTAAAAAATGCAATATTTTTAATGCAGATGCCTTTGCAGAAATTTAAATTTTGTTTGTCAAAATAGAAGGAGAAAATTTTTGCATGCTCGGTTTTAACTATCTTATTTTTCCTCTTTTCAGATTTCGAGTTTGTAAGTGATGTTTATGCATTTTATGGTTACATCAAGTGAATATTTGAAATCTGAAATTTATTTTTTTTGACCTTAGGAGCTAGCACCTGTTTTTATTTCGATTGTGTGAATGCAAGTTGAAATATAATAGGTTGCATGTATGAGTTTCTCACATCTTCGGTTTTGCAAGACAGAGTGTCATCAAACTTGAAATGCTTTGCATGTTTTTGTTTTCAGCATTTAAATTTATTTTCAGACTTTATTTTCTATTTTCTAAACTTTCATTTTACGGGTTTTTTTTATTTTCGGGCATTAAAATAAAAATCGTAAAAAAAATAAAAAGACAAAAATAAATATATGGTTGCCTATAATGAACATCAATATTCCATACGCAATAGATTCGGACTCATTCCGATGTCATTTAGATTTTATATTGATTTTTAAAAATTGTAGTTTTTAAGGGTTTTTATAATTTTGGAAATTTCATTTTTTCAAGTTTTGGAGGTAAATCAAATTTTTAAAATCTGCATTTCATTCATGGGCATAAAATGAACTTTTCTTTCATGAAAATTTCAATTTCATTGAAAGGAAGGGAATTTTTCATAGCATTTCTTGAGCCATCATTTTCGGAGCAATAAATGCACCTTTCTTCATGAAAATTCTGATTTCATTGAAGAGAGGTAATTTACCATTACATCAAAGGTCTTGGTTTTAAAGCATGAAATTATTTCTTCTTAGTGAAAATTAATTTCATTAAAGAAGTATAATTCATCATGACATTATGAGGCTATTATTTTCAAGCAATAAATTGGTATCTCTTTATGAAAATTAATTTCATCAAAGAGGAACAATTTATCAATTACATCAAAGGCTTTCTTTATCTTCATGATAAAAGCTAAATTTAATGGATCTTTTCATCATTTTAAATTCACTTTCATAGATAGATTTAATCTTCTATTTCATGCTTTAAAGTAGGATTTAATGCAAGATAGAACTTGTTTAAAATCTACTTAATAAAGGAAGATAAAATCTACCTTAAAATCATTCAAGATAAAAGGAATTAAGGCTACATCGTGGTCATATGAGGGCCAATTCATATTTGTTTTTATTTGGTTTCATGAACAATCATTAAAGTAGCATGGTAAAATAAACCAACACATGCCCCTTGTTTATAGTTACTTGCAATCACTAAGGTGTTCCTAGCATTAATTGATATATCTTTATTAAGATTACTAATACACATATGCAAATGCTAATATAGCGGATACCTTGGAGAAGTTGTTTTTTTTTAATTCTTTGCAAGATAGGATTTTGGAATCCAAACCCTAAAGGAGAGTGTAATTTCATAATTGGGTAAAATTAACACTCAAGAGTAGGACATTTTAGAGTTGCCTACCATCTACCATCGCCTCACTTTAGAGAGGGAATTGACCTGGCCCAGGGTGACTCCACTAGGTGAGGAGGATAATGAATTTCAGGAGTTAGGTTTGACTAATGCAGGGACGACATACTATTATGATACCTAGTGGACACTTAAGGTATGGCAGGGCTTTGAGGGTCCCTTAGGTAGGGTCCTAGATGATGCAACGGTGAGCGACGAGGGTGTAGAGGTAGATCCTCATGGTCATTGAGTCCGTCAAAGGATTGAGGGTTGATGTGGTGAGATAATTGTAGAGGAGGCACCACTAGGTGATGAGGAGGGAAATGCTCTTGAGGAGGGTGAGGCACCTCCAGATAGTGATATTGGAGAGATCAGGGCCCAGCTTGCCAGCCTATAGACTCAGATAGGCTCTCTGTAGACACATATGCTACAACAAGATACCACCATTGCCACTCTATAGGTAAAGGTGAAGGATATCCAATCTAGACTAACATCAGGGTAATCCTAATGGTGAGACTATAAGGAAGATAAGACTACTCTACAAGCCAGGATCACTACAGCTAATGTAGAGATACAGTAGCTCATAGATAGTGCACTCTCCTTCAGTATCAGCTAGATGCTTTGATAGTATTGCTCGTCGCTTACTAGGTTGGGGTATCAACTCCCTCATATTCATAGGTTATTCTAGCACCCCCAGCTATTCCAATAGTACCAGTAGTGCCAACATCATAGGGAGTAGCAGGCTTGGATCAGGTAGCAGAGATTAGGATACTTTAGGCTTTGGTTGAGCAACACATCATGGATACCTCACATAGATATGCCTACATTACCACTCTGATAGGGCATATTGGGCTACTCATGAGTGAGATTCTAGATATGCCCATGGCTTTAGGATCTTAGAGGACTCACACTTGGGAGATAGGTCAGTCATCAGCTAGCTCCAGTCGTATGACTCACAATTTTGAGAGGACTTTTGGTTCCAGCTGACGGAGGATCCATAGGGAGGGTGGAGACAACAATGATGCCTCATAGACTAGGGGCACAGGCCCTGGCTAGTACAGATATTAAAGATGTCATTGTACAATTTTTAGTGTAAGGTCGAGGACCTACACATATGTATCCTATAGGTATTTTTGACCATGCCGATGTACTATTGCCTATTTATTTTTATACACACACACACACACACACACACACACATATATATATATATATATATGATCTGACATTGAGACTCATTATATGTGCAATTTATTATGATTTTTTATTGTTTATGTTTTATGAGATGCATATGGATGCATTGCATTATTTTATGCTATATGATGTGATGTATGGATGACATGCACTAGATAGCTATGCGATAGATGATTAGATGCTATGAGTTATGTATATAGATGGCTCTTCCACATTCAAACATTAGTCCGCACACAAGCAAAGTGCTAATGTATCAAACATATCGTCATGCGTAAGGTATAGTAGTGCTGAAAATCCTAGGGATTCAAGTTTGCTACCTTTTTTTCTTCAATTTATTGGGATACTTGCTCGTATATAGTGATAAAAATCACTATTTATTTTGTATATTCTCTCTCTTTTTTCTCTCTCTTCCTTTTTATTTCTTTTTTTTCTTTCTTTTCTTTTGTTTTCTCTTGAGAAAGGGATTTGATACTGATTTGATTTTACTTTGAAAACTTGATCTTGATTTGACTTGACTTTCTGGGATTTACATTTTGTAATTTGATTCAAAAACTTCCTTTGGGGATTTTGCTTTGGGGAACTATTTCTGGGATATCGATCTAGGATATCAATCTTAGGGTATCAATTTGAAGGATTGATCTGGGATATCACTCTAGGATATTGCTCATTTTAATGTAAGCAAGGGATTCTAGGTAGGGAATAAACCTATCCTTTTTCCAATTGCTAACATTTCTTGGACCGTCCGCATAGGGGGATAAGCAAGAATAAACTTTTCACCTCAGGATACTTGGTCCTGCTTCATAGATTTCATCTTCCCCTATTCCTTATTAGAATTGTTTAATTTGTTGATTAGTGATAGAATTTTGATATGCTAAGGGCTATACACATTAGACCTCATCTACAAAAGCAAAGCAAGCTTTCTATCACCTCTTGATAAGACCTCTAGGTATGGTTGAATTACTAAAAAACCATAGTATATTCTTCATAGAAAAAATATGGGTTGTGTTAAAAAACACAATTACTCACAAGGGTGATGAATGATGAAAATACAATGATGCATGATTGAAACACAAATGTGGTGTCATTTATCAGATTGTAAACACCATGTATTCTTATGCAAGTGCGACGGATGGATATGCCCAGTGCAATGCAAAGATGAAAATGCATGTGGAAAATGCAATGCATGATGCAATGGAATGTAATGATGTACAATGAAATGCAATGATGCAAAATGAAATGTAATGATGCAAAATGAAATGCAATATTTTTGGATTTTGATATTTTTCCATTTTTTTATGGATTTTACATTTTGACCAAGGGATTTTAAAAACCATTGGAGCCTTTTGTGCTTTGACCAAAGGGATTACATATGCCTTTGGGATCTTTTTGGAGTTGACTAGATGGCTTACATATGCCTTTGGAGCCTTTTCTGAATGACCAAAGGACTTACAGATGCCTTTGGAGCCTTTTTTGAATGACCAAAGGGCTTACATATGCCTTTGGAGATTTTGTATGGTTTAGGTATAAAATGCTTTAATATGAAGGATATTGAGAGGTTCAGGCTCTTCAATTCCTTCGAGCGATGTCAAGTGATACGTCCCAGGTCCAATCTTCTCTGAGATCATATAAGGACCTAACCAGTTAGCCACAAATTTGTCTCACAATTTTCACGATAAATTTGAGTTCTATTTTTTCTCTTTTAGCACAAGATCACCAACCTCAAAGTCTGTCATATGGACTTTGTTATTGTAATCTCATTTTAAGAACTCTTGATAAACATGGAGGTGCTCAAGGGAATTCACATGATGTTCATAAAGTAGCATTAGTTGGTCTAGGTGAGCTTGTTGCGTAGTGTCGTCATCGATGAACTCTTTCAATGCAATGCGCAGCATTGGAATCTCCAACTCTAAGGGCATAATGACCTCAGTTTCATATACTAATTAAAATGGAGTTGCCCCAATGGGTGTCGAATACTAGTCCTATAAGCCCATAATGCAAGGGGAAGCTAGATGTGCCAATATTTGTGGTGCTCTTGTATCGTATTTTTCAATATGGAGACCATTATCTTATTTGAAGCTTTAGCTTACCTATTTTCCTATGGATAATATGGAGTCGCAAAACTATATTTGATTCTATACTTAGGCGTCAAATATCTTACAGTTTTGTTCTTAAATTATGTTCCATTATTCGAAATTATCTTGGATTGTATCCCAAAATGACTTATGATATTGGTGAGTATAAACTCAACAATATGCACTATAGTTATCATTGTTAAGGGAATGGCGTCCACCCATTTAGTAAAATACTTAGTAGCCATAATAATGAATATATGTCGACCCAATGATCGAGGAGAGATCTTACCAATGATATCAAATCTCCACTAAGCAAATGGACAAGCTGCTTGAATGGTCTGTAAGGCCTATGATGGTAGGTGTGTAATATTAGCATGATGTTAGCATTTAATGCATTTCTTGACATACACATTGCAATAATTCTCCATAGTGGGCCAATAATAACCCATATGAAGGATACGCTTGATGATAGCCATACCGTTGAAATGGCCATCGCACGTACCATCGTGAGCTTGCAAAATTTTCCAAGATGACTCTTGGGGCTCAAGAAAATGAAGGAGAACTCCATCATAGCTTCTACAATATAGGATGTCTACTAACAAGATATACTTTGTCACTTTCTATTTAAATGTGTGCTTCACGACACATGATAATCCCTGAGGGATTACACCAAGTCTAATAAATTCATGTATTTGTGATGTCCAGTTATGATAAGCTTTGGCTTTGACTGACAAGACAACATGTTCCCAGAAGTTCTACATTTGCAAATGCAAACTGGAAAAAAACCTTGTAGTGAATAGTGGTACCACTCCCTGTTAGATCCTACGATATCAAAGACCCTAGGATGCTCTCTTATCTAGCTTGGTAGAACCATTCATGGTTTGGTTCTACATGAATCATGTTGATTGACTCTTTGTTATCCAATGCTTTGTGCTGCATAGTAGAGTGTGATAATATTTTTACATGGATGGTAGTGAAATTAGAAGATGAATTCTAAGTAATTAGAGATCCCAAATATGCCATTATGTCTACAAATATATTGGACAAAAGAGGAATTGCCTTGTTGTCATACCATTCCATTTGAGCTAGATAAATGTCAACAAGATATTTGTAAGCTTTCAATATAGGACATTGGTATTGAAATAATTCCTTAACTTGGTTAACAATGAGAAGGGAATCGCCAAAGATATTTAGCCTTTTTATCTTCATGGCAATAGTTGTTTGGAAACCCAAAATTAGGGCTTCATATTCAACATTATTGTTAGTGCAAGGAAAGTCCAATTTGAACGACAAGGGCATTGGAGCTCCTTATGGCATGAACAACACTATTCCTACACAACCCCCTTGCTCACACTTCGAACCGTTGAAGAACAAAGTCATATCAATTTTGTTATTCGACTCCTCGAGTTCGGGTGCTTTTGATAATGCAAATATTGCATCATTAGGAAGCTCTATGGTGAGGGGCCTACTATTTTCTAGAGGCACCTCAGCTAGTTGATCAGCTATGACTTGTCCCTTAATGGACTTTTGGCTTATAAATTTGAGATAAAATTTTATCAATAGCATGATCCACTTCATAGTATGTGTATTATGATATTTCTTGCTCATCATATACTACAAAGGATTTTGTTTGGATATGACATACATCATATGACTCAACATATAGTGTCATAATTTCTTGGTAGCAAACACTACTACTAAACACAACTTTTTAACGAATGCATATCCTAGCTCATAACTCATCAAGGTTCGACTAATATAATATATGGATTGTTCTTTGTCTTGCACATTATTTTGGGCTAACATAGTTCCCAATGCAAAGTCAATCATCGATATATATAGCAAGAATGGTACATCTGGTCTTGGTGGAGCTAGTACTGGCAGCATCACCAGGTATTGCTTAATCTTAGCAAAGGCTGCTTGACAATCCTCATACTAGTTGAATGGGACCCCCTTGTGTAGCAGTCGATTCATGGATTGATATTTACTTGATAATCATATGATAAATCACTTTATGGATGTTACTTTGCCCTATAGGCTTCTTAATTTCTTGATATTCATGGGAGGATGCATTTCTAAAATAGCCTTGACCTTTGCTAGGTGAAATTTGATGCCTCATTTTGAAATGATGAATCCTAAGAGCTTTCCTAAAGTTACACCAAATACACACTTCTTAGGATTCAACCTAACATTATGCTCTATCAGGCGATTCAAGACCTTCCTCAGGACCTCGGCATGCTCTTCACGTAGCAATGACTTTGCCAATAAGTAATCGATATAATCTTCTAATATATTATGCATGTAGTCATGAAAGATATATGTCATAGCCCGTTGATATGTAGCACCAGCATTCTTCAGGCCTAATGGCATAACCTTTTAACATAATATCCCCCATGGTGTTATGAACACGGTTTTATGTTGGTCTTCGGGCTTAATCTGAATTTTATTGTAACAAAAAAATCATCCATTAATGAGAGCATCTCATGACCCATAGTTGCATCTACGAGAGCATATATGTTTGGCAATGGAAATGAATCGTTTGGTGTTGCCCTATTTAGGTCTCTAAAATTTGTACAAATACGAATCCTTCCATCAAGTGTTTCTATAGGTACCATGTTTAATACCCATTCTAGATAGTCGATGGAAATGACAAACTCTACATCCAGTAATTGTTGCAATTCATCCTTAACCATTAAGTCTACTGATGAATGCATATTCTTGAGTTTCTACTTGACTGGCTTCTTTGATAGATCTAGCGAAAGGTTATGAGTAACCAATTTCCAATCTAGACCTGGCATGTCCTTATAATTCTAAGCAAAGAGATCGGGTCTCTCTCTCAGTAGATGGACAAGGTTGGCACACTCATCAAGATTCAGACTTTATCCAAATTTAACCTTCTTAGGATTAGTGGTATTATTACTAATATCCACTTCAAATGTTTCTTCTACTGACATATGGGATCACTCCTCAAGCTGGTGAGGCGTAGGAATCAAGTGGATGGCATCTATTGAGTTTATAGGTTCCTCATTGGAAGCATCCTCAGCATGATATACATCATGTGCATAGCCTAGCACAAAATAAAAAGGTTGCAACATTTCTTCATTAGGGAAGAAATATTCAGGCTCTAGAGGTGAATCATCACAATCCCAATCAATAGCGTCTACATTGAGATACAATGGCTTGGAAGGATCAGCTAGATTATGGAGTGGAGTGGTAAATCAATGGAGATCATATTGATGAAATAGATCATGTCTCTAGGACCATGTGCACATGACTCAATATTAGAAAAACTTCCATCCTCGAGATGTGGTTATGGGGGTATGGGGATCTCCAAATCTAGTCCATGAATAGATTGTTGGATGGTATCATTGGGCTCAAGGAGCTCCATGTACATTGGTGAATCAGGAAATACCATGTGATAAATCATATTAATATTCGGTGGCCTTGCCCTAAGGTGAGGATGGAGATTAATATCTCTATACATCTCCTTAGCAGTATATGGTGTATTACAATGGTGCAAGTAGGGAGGTCCTAAATAGGCTCTCTCTATTTCATCTTCATCATCACTATCATAATAAATATACTCACCTCTACCTAATGGAATTGGGTGATGCTCCACATGAGGCCCCATGTAGGCTATGTCTTAATAGCCATCATCATTGTCAAAGGTCTCTTCACTCGTATTTATCGATTCCAAAGGTAAAAGATGATGCAAGAGTGTAGGTCCAAAGCAGGCCAACTCAATTTCATCCTCGGATTGCTCATTGTTTGAGGATAACTCAGCATCATCTATTCCAAAATTGTAGTCTAGTCCATCACTTTCAATGATGGATACTGCATGAACGTCCTTAGAAGTAACTTTTGATTCGGTGTCTATAGCTATGTCTAGACTCTAGATGTGCATACAAATATTATCGGTAGCTCCATGGCTTTGATTTTCCAAGTTGGCTCTTGGAATGTGTTCTGGTCTAGTTTCCACCAAGATGTTCGTATGATATCTCTCGAGTGGCTCCACAGTGACATAAGTCACTAGTCGATTATCCCTCTGAAATGCAAAATAATTAGGGTGATAAGGATTGAAGTCAACTTCACCCCTAGACTAAGGTACAAGCAGTCTAAGGATGTTGTGAGAAGTTTTTCTTGACCTTGAATATAGTATCCTAACCTGAACATGTCATTTGGCAACTGATATTGCGGTTCATATGACCTTCTATGTCCCTACTCGAATAGTCTGAGACCATAACCATGCCAATGGTAATGATTGAAGTATCTCATGGCATATTTTGGGTTAGATATATAATGAATGTTCACGGTGAATGGTTCATTATCATCCTCATTCATGGGTATGGGAGATGCAAACCGGTCTATCCCTCCATAGATGAAGTTGGTTTGGTTAGGTGGTACCCCTAATGGTTCCACCATCCCTATGGGAAGGTGATGGGCTCGTGGTCAGCCCATTTCCTATGCAATATTGATAATCAATGCGAATGTCACATTATGCATGATATATTCCCCTAATCTAGGATTAGTCAAATGGATGGTCACCTACGGTGCAGATGACCCTACTAAAGACGTAGGCAAAGTAGGCTGAGGTGCCTCTTCAACTTCTCCTTGAATTTCCTCTACTTCCATGGGAGTAGGGGCTTCAATGATAATTGGCTTGGGTATTTTCTTTATCTCTATTTTTCTTGTCTTTGCTTTCAACTTCTTATCATCCCAATGCATCATAGATGCATACGGTCAGGTAGAAGCAGCTATCATGTGCTCTGATAGTTGAGATGCAGATATTGTAGGCTTATCACAAACATATTTTATTTTACCTCTTGGCTCTTTGATTGGCGATGTATAGGTACCAATCAGGCCAACTCAATTTTATCCTTGTATTACTCATTATTTTTGGATAACTCTGCATCATCTATTCCATAATCATAGTCTAGTCCATCACTTTCGATGATGGATACTGCATGATCATCCTCAGAATTAACTTTTGATTCAATGTCTATAGTTGTGTCTAGACTCTGGATGTGCACACCAATATCGTCGATAGCTCCATGGATTTCATTTTCCAATTTGGCTCTTGGAATGTGTTCTGGGTCAGTTTCCACCAAGATGTTCAAATGATATATCTCGAGTGGCTCCACAGTGACATAAGTCACTAGTCGATTATCCCTCTGAAATGCGAAAGGATTAGGGTGATAAGGATTGAATTCAAATTCATCCCCTAGATTGAGGTACAAGTGGTCTAAGGATGCTATGAGAAGTCCATCCTGACCTTGAATATAGTATCCCAACCCGAACCTGTCAGTTGGCAACTAATACTATGGTTCATATGGCCTTCTACACCCTTGCTTGAATAGTTCGAGACCATAACCATGCCAATGGTAATGCTTAAAGTATCACATGGCGTATTTTGGGTTAGAGAGATAATGAACTTTCATGGTGAATGGTTCATTATCATCCTCATCCATGGGCATGGGAGATGCAACCTGGTCTAGCCCTCCATAGATGAAGTTGGTTTGGTTAGGTGGTACCCCTAATGGTTCCACCATCCCTATGGGAAGGCGATGGGCTCACAGTCAGCCCATGTCCTATGCAATATTGATAATTGATGTGAATGTCACATTCTACATGATATATTCCCCTAATATGGGATTAACCAAATGGATGGTCACCTATGGTGCAGATGACCCTGCTAAAGACGTAGGTGAAGCAGGCTAAGGTGCCTTTTCGACTTCTCCTTGAATTTCCTCTACTTCCATGGGAGTAGGGGCTTCAATGATAATTGGCTTGGTCATTTACTTTATCTCTCTTTTTCCTATCTTTGCTTTCAACATCCTATCATCTTGATGCATCATAGATACATACGGTTAGGTAGAAGCAGCTGTCATGTGCTTTGATCATTGAGATGTGGACATTGCAGGCTTAGCACACACATATTTGATTTTTACTCCTAGATCTTTGATTGGTGATGTTGTCTGCACATCTAGGTGCATTGAGAGGACCATGAATTCCCTTGAAAAATATGCTAGATTCACGTATTTAATGGTTTCTTCATCTGAAGGCACCACGTGAACCTGTACCTCATGAACGTATTTGATACATTGATGTAGAATAGAAGGGACAAAATACATTTCTCTAATCCAAGGTCTCCCTAGAATTATGTTATATTGCATAGCACCTTTGATTATGTGACACATCACCAGGATGGTCTTCAGTCCTACTTGTATGGATAAAACTATAGTATCAACTGTTGAGCATAATTCATCATTGAAAGCTCTCAATGTGAAGGTAGAAGGGATGATATGCATCTTGGGAAACTTCAAGTGAGTTAAAACCTTGGTAGTTATGATATTGATTGATGACCCCATGTCAATAAAAACCCGCTTGAATGGTTTGTGATTCACACACGCAATGATATGCAGCGGTGGGTCTGCTATAATAGTGGAAACCATCTTGACTTTGTGATCATGGAATTGTATGACCGGTTCCTATAACTATTGCACATACCCCATGAAGTGTGTAAATGCTTCAAGATCCTAAGGCTGCACTTTTATGGACCTTAAGATGTCCATAAGCATCTCCCTATGCTTGGGAGACTGTTGGATCAACTCATAAAATCATAACTTTGCTGGATCCATCTATAGGTTTTGGACCAACCTACTTCTGATGGTCACCACCAATCTAGTTGGTCGGCCTAGCACATGCTGGGCTGGCCTTGGAGGAGGTGCATATCTTGGACTCTAATGGGCATTGGAGGTTTATTTGGTCATTCATACCTCTCGTTCCTTATGACAACGTTGACTATTCTGACGAACCCCTGGGTTGGTGGTTCGATGCGTACTTGGTTGACTTGGCCAAAATTATTCTTTTGTGCCTCATGATTTAGTAGAGGATTTTTGTAAATCCTCATATTTTTATTGTCAGGCACTTGTGGGTTTTCAACAAGAATGTATCTCTTTCGATCATATTTTGCACAAGATGTTTGAAATACCAACATACCTCGATGTCATGGCATTTCGATCGATGAAAGATGCAATATTGATCATCCTTGTAGCCCTTAGGCTTAGGCTGATTAGGGTCCATTAACTTTATTTCGGGTAATTGTATAGCCTTCGCCTCGCATAATTGATGAAAAATTGAAGCCAACGACTCTGATAACTGAGTGAATATGCGAGGTGGGCGTTGTTCCTTATTTTTACCCTTATAATTATTTTTGCATTGCTCATATTGCATAGGAGGAGGTTGGGCTTGATAGTTTCATTGTTGTTGCCATCCCCTTTCTCAAGGTTCAAAACTGCCTGATTAACATGGATCGTCTTGGCTTGTTGTCTCTCAGTGTTTTTCTTGTGCCACTTCTTCTTAGTTCTAAGCTTCAAGTTACCCTCCTGTAACTTGATGTCCTCTATCACCTTGGATTGTACCAAAGCCTCTTCAAATGTTGTGTATTGTTGCAACTATAGCAACAACAAAATGTGCTTGGCGTAACTCTTCATGAACATTCAAGTTAATTCATAGGATGGGATGGAGAATGGTAGCTTTGCCATAATTTTCCTCCATATTTTTCCATAATCCATCACTGGCTCATCGTCGTGTTGCATTAAAGCATCCAGGTCGGATAAGTTTACCTTTTTCTTGATGTCGAAGGAAAAGCGTTCAAGAAACGCATCGACTAGTTGTTTGAAACTAGTGATGTTGTGCCTCTTTAATTGGTTGAACCACTCTCAAGATGGGCCTGAGAGGGTGGTAATGAAGGTGCGTAGGAGTAAAGCATCATTGCTCTCAATATAAAAGCACATATCTAGGAAACTTTTTACATGCTCCTATGTGTCTTCCTCTCCTTGAAACTTTTCTAGTCTAGGCATCTTGAAATGCTTGGGATAGGCCGGAATAGGCACTAACGTGCATAGAGGTTCATTATAGATTTTTTTCAAGGTAGGATTTTGATAAGTCATTCCTTGCTTCTCTATGGCTTGGACATTCTTTGCTAAGGCCTTATAGGCCTACGAGGAAAGGAACTCCTCTTCTCGAGATTGCCTTGGAGGCACCTTCGAAGGTAGATTTTTCCTCTATCGAGGTGGTGGACTAGGCTCACCCTCCTCGAATTGGGATATTTTTGGATATTCTTGTTCTAATTCCTCTCCCACTTCTTCCTCATACTGCCTATACTCATGTTTTTTAGACATTGGATGTCGATCTCTATGTTGAGCCATATGGTGAGTATGTGTGTCTATGTACTCAGGGTATAGCTCGGGCTGTGAAGCCACTCGTCTATCGACACATTCCCTAGTCTCACTTTGAGGAGGTAAACTAGCACTAGCCAATCGATCCTCTCTCTCTACATCCTCCTTCTGATCGAGGATGCATTGTTCACGCATGTGTTGTTCATATAATTTTTTTCTTATGAACCTCTGCCTTTGAGATTTATTATTTTTGAGGCACTCTTTATCTGCACGAACATCCTCTAATTGGTCTTGTCTGCTCTAACACCATTCTATGAGATCTATCAACATGATAGGTCATATGAGGCCTTTGGTGTATGCGCTCTGTTCGAGCAACTTTATGGGTATGTCCTCCAATGGATTGATTTACCACACTCTTGCCTTTGTATGTAAAGATGGCATTCATGTCAGGTTGTCTCCTATACTCTATGCCTGCATGAGACGTAGGAGCACGTATATCACAAGAATGCTTGGAGCACTCTCTAGGTTCTCGGGTGGTCCTAATGGTTCTTCCACTACACTCACTCATAGGTCGAGAGGGTGCAGGTGTAGGCTTATATCCTAGATGCCCTAGGACTCTATCTAGACCATCTAACTATTTTCTACGCCATGGCTCATGAGGTGGTGTACCATTAGCTCCCACTTTGGATATATCTATGGTGAACTTACAAGGTTCACCCCTATAGGGAGTCTGCATGGGCCTATGCTCGAAAGCGGTCCCATCTACTTGCCCCTGAATAGGCGGATCTCGAGCCTGTCTATACTCGAATGGTGGAGGTCGTGAGCCTCCCTTAGATATAGGTCAAAGGGGTACCAATCTAGATCCCTCAATGACATATTCTTCGAAAGAACCTATGGATGCCCATGGAATGCGATCATGATAAATGCTACCATGTGAAGAACCCCCATGCTGGGAAGTCCCATGCTCTGATCTATGTCTAGAGGGATGTCTAGTACTTCCTCTAATTAGGGTATTCTCAATGAAATCCCCTCATGTGGAATTATCCCCTCTAATACTCATTGAACGATGTCTAGGAGGATTCTATGATTGAGGGTATTCTACATCATGTTGTGCATTAGGTGGAGCTTGGGCTTCGATCTCGGGTCTATGCCTAGATCGACCTCTCCATGTTTGCACCATTATGTATCCTATGTCTAGATTTAACTTTTATTAGCACGCAAAGAATACAATGATGATTATCTCCTTTTAAAATTTTAAAATGAGCCCTAAACTGTTTGATGTATTTTTCAAATTTTTTGTATCAGTAAAGTAACTCTTATCGTGTTTTGCAATATGTTGATGATTTTCTCAATTGTTAAAAGGCTTTCACCTGTATACTCATAGCTTGACAACCTTACAATGAACTCTAGGTCACGTAATCCCCCTAAAATGTGGTGATGAGATCCACACCCGGGCAGGGAGCACAGGTCCTCCTAGATCCTCACCCATTTTCACCCAATCAACGTCATACCCTCCAAAGAGGAGTACATGCAAATTTTCTAGGCTACGAATGGTTCTTGGATCCGGTATTGGTCTAGTAACAAAAAGGTACGTGGGAGTTGGGCCAACGGATGGAAATCACTGCCACCATCATTGAAACCCTACTAGTGGTTGGATGTGACTTCCAACTCACTAGAATTTACAATGTGTCATGGTGTGTGTGGTTCCTTTTACTTTGCATGAAATAAAAATGCACAAAACAACACTCAAATGATTCTACATGCTTTTCAAAAGAACGTTTCACTTTTAAGAAAATGCACGACCATGCTAAATGATATTCATAGAATGCAACTATCTATGACATAAATGGCCACTGATTGGGCCTCATGCATGCAAACTCTAAACAAGCAATGTCCTAGACCGCTGGAGACTAGGGCGGACTGCAATCAGAGGCCCGCTATTCCTAGCAACGACTAGTAGAAAACTAAGAAAACATCTAGGATTTTCCTTTTTACCTTTTGCTATGTTTTTCTAATTAGCATCCATCTATTGCATTCTACTATTTTAAAAACATAGAGAGGAGAAAATGACCCTACCTCAGATCCAAGTCTACTGATGGTGATGTCTGATATCTATTTTTTCTTATTTTTTTCTAACTACGTTTGTCAGGTGTGGCTGTGATTATTTCTCGTAGGTTTCAGTCGTGGTGATAATTTTTAACCATGGTTTTCAACCATGGTTAGCACCTACAATAAAAACATAGAGAAAAAACATTAGTGATCACTAGATTTTTGAGGTCTCCACCATGATCGCCTTCTATACCATGCAAAATACTAACACCTAATGCTATAATCATTGAACATTATGTAAAATTGGGTATGCACATATGAATTGACAAGAAATGACACAAAAGTAAAATAAATGCTTCTCTTATTAATATTTCAAATCAATCCAAATTACATATCCATCCCTCTTAGGGATACCCTTTTGATACAACAATTACAACATGATAAATTCCCTTCCAGGGTAGGTGTAATCCAAATGTCTTCCACAAAGACACGAATTGCTCCAAGGTTTTGATGACCTTCTTCTCCATGATTAGAGGCATTTGCTACCTTGCATCCCAAAACCCTATTGATCATGCGTGCAATAAACAACAAGAAACATTAGATACAAAGGAGACCTCTCTTGATGAGGCTTTTAAGAGAATCTTGCATAAAGGATGATGTAATTAACATGAAATCAAGAAAGTGCAAGAAACATATTAAACCTATGTTAAACATGAAATAATGGCATACAACATGTTAAGGAAAAGCAATTGCATCTATCTAATGGTCTAATTACGAAATTGAAAGCATGGAAGCATGAAAAGATCCATTAGTAGCATAATTGCAATAATGAAAGGAAATGACTAAAAACCCTAATTGCACTAGTCAAAGTCCCTAATAAAGCTAATTAACATGAGATATAACTAATCTAGTAACAATAAGAAAATCCTACAGCTAAAGAATAGGGAAATCAATGATACTACCCTGATCGTGGCTCTAATGCACGATGAGCACTGTTAGCCATGGCTGATAGCCGTGGTGGAGCTTGAAGTGAGTTTGTACTCCAATTCAGGGGTTGAATATCTGAATCTCTCCATAAAATTGATGGTCAAGGGTCACCTCTGTGTCCTCTGATAGATTTGGTGGTTGAATTGCTCAGTTTGGTGATGGAATGGGCTCAATTGGTTTTCTTGATTCTTACTAACCCTCCATAGCCTCCTTGACTCCAAATGCCATGTGATCTCCAATTGGGCAGCCAAAGTGTTCCTCTCAATGCACCTAGGTGAGTATGCAATTCGATAGGGCTTCACTACGTTTCAATTCAAGATTCATCTATATATTTTCCCAATTTGGAGGGGGGTTAAATAGCATTTGCCCAAGGCTAGGGGTAGCTTCATGAGGAAGCCAAGAACAATATTGGGTAGTTTGAGTTTGTTGAATGGAAGGATCCAGAACCTTCCTCACTCAAACCACTCCAATCTGCAACCAATTGGCCATTGCAACCAATTTTGGGTCGGATGAAGGCCAACTGATTCTGAGTACTGACCGCGGCTGACAGGTGCGATCAAATCTGCTAACCGTGGGTGTCAGCAGCGGCTAGCACTGACTAGGAAAAGGTACCCAAATTGAGTGGTAAAAACCATTGCTATACCTTGGAATCTATCCAAGGTCTTCCATATGGTCTTCTAGCATGTCCCATATGAGTAGTCGCCTCGACATGACACATTTTAGGTGTCTATAGTATGAAAGGTAATTTTAGGTATATCCTCTTATCTAACCTGAATTTAGTGAAAACCAGAGCATAGGTCTAGTTTAGTAAAATAACTAGCACCATGTAATTCATCCAACAAATCATCTATAACAGGGATAAAAAAAATATCTTTGATAGTGATCTTGTTGAGAGGATGAAAATCAAGACACATGTGTCATGAGTTATCCTTATGATGTACCATCACCACTAGCAAAGAATAAGGACTAATTCTTGGACAAATGATTCCATGCTCTAACATTTCTTTGACCAACTTCTCAATCTCTAACTTTTGGAATTATGGATAGCGATAAGGATGCACATTAGGAGGTAGACTACCAAGAATCAAATGGATGGCATGATCATGTGTGTTCTTGGATGGTAGAACCCTTGGTTCTCTAAAGAATTTTTCATAATTATCCATAATATCTTGAAGATCCCTTGGAATACCTATAATAGATGAATCCACAAATTTGACCTCTATATTCACTTGAGCAAAAAAACCACAACCACATTTTTTTAATATATTTTCCATACTATGTGAACTCACCAACTTGGAGGGAGGAGATTAAATTCCTTGAAGTCAAATGACCCTTCCATTCTTTGTCCACCTAATGTATAGTTTTTGTAGATTAATAGTAACATTGCCTAGCTAAGATAACCATTATGCTCCAAAAATGATACCTAAACTTCTCAATTTCATAGCAAAGAGATTTTCCATCCGAGTATAATTCCCAATTTGGAGTGTAACTTTAGAAGTTTGATCTTCAATCAAAACTTGAAATTTATCTTGATTTGAAGTATTGATATACAAACCCAAGGATTTTGCTTTATTAAAATTTATAAAATTATGTGTAGTACCAAAATCAATCAATACATTAACACGTTGGTGTTTAATGAATCCTTGTACCTTGATAGTGTGATGAGTTTGAATACCTGTCAGTACATGAATAAAAAGAGCCACCGTATCATCCTATTGTTCTGCTTCATGTACTTTTGTTAGTTTTTATCTTGGATCAATGGATGGCTCTGGTTGAGGTAAGTCCTCTTCCCAAACAACTAATACATCTTCATATTCTAAGAGAAAGCTCTGATTTTCTACACAATATTGGTATCTAGGATGATGTGTGTTGAGCAAGGTATAGCAACAGTATTGTCATTGTTGTCAACACAGTCAGATAGATCTAGTGTTTCAGTGGACAGGAAGTTCAAAAGCTATTCAGATGCAGAAGACAGGAGTTCAAAGGTTATTCAGAGTATGGACAGTGAGTTTCCAAGAAGACCATAGTGGCCCATTTGCAAAAGATCAAAGAAAAATACAAGTAAGAAAAGTGTCACGATATCGCGACATATACAGCAGGCAAGAAAAACTGTCGCGATTTCGCGACATGTTGGAGGAGAGAGAAAAAGCTTGAAAAACTGTCGTGATTTCGCGACATGTTGGAGGAGAGAGAAAAATCTTGAAAAACTGTCGCAATTTCACGACATGTTGGAGGAGAGAGAAAAAACTTGAAAAAGTGTCGTGATTTCGCGACATGTTGGAGGAGAGAGAAAAATCTAGAAAAACTGTCATGATTTCGCAACATGTTGGAAGAGAGAGAAGAAGCAGGAAAAATTGTCATGATTTCACGACATGTTGGAAGAGAGAGAAGAAGAAATAAAAACTGTTGCGATTTCATGACATATTGCAAGGAAGGTTGTACAAACGAAAAAGTGTTGCGATTTTGTGACATATTGCAAGGAAGGTTGTACGAACGAAAAAGTATTGCGATTTCGTGACATATTGAAGAACATGGACTTATACTGAGAGGGGGGTGAACAGTATAAGACTTAACCATTTAATATTTTTAACTTTAGATAGCAGTAGCATCAACACAATATTAATCACCACAGAAAGCATCACACATTGGAAGCCCATTTTTAACGTGGTTCACCCAGAAGGCCTGGGCTACGTCCACAAAACTTTTCTCTAAAAGTTATCTCAAAGTTCTTTGGGAAACCTTCCCAATTACAATGTTTATGAGCCTCGGCCCAAAGGAGACACCTTCCCCTAATCTGAATTTATGAGCCTCTGCTCAAAGGAGATACCTTCCCCTCTCGCTCTGGAAATGATCCCTCGGAAGATCAACTGCCTCTACCTCTTGCCAGCACGTGGAACTCCTTTCCACCGAAGACCTCCTGTCCTCAATGCTTAGCCTAAGAGACCTCTGCCTTCTATGATCACGTCCACAGCAGCTCAGCTACCTGTACCAAACACAGTCAGTCGGTCTAGTACAAGTCTTCCTCTGTCTATCAGATCTGTCCAACTCTATGAACAAATCAATCCTCTGCACACAAGCCTTCTCAAAGACTTGCCAAATCTGTCCTCAGGTTCTTCTCAAAGAACCAATGCACTTCTGTCCTCAAGTTCTCTGATAGAACTCTCAAAAACTCAGCTCACAAGTCCTCTGCTAGGACCTGCCCAAATCTGCTCACAAGTCCCCACCGAAACCTATCCAAATCTGCTCACAAGTCCTCTGCTAGGACCTGCCCAAATCTGCTCACAAGTCCCCACCGGAACCTGTCCAAAACCTGCTCACAAGTCCCCACCGGAACCTATCCAAAACCTGCTCACAAGTCCCCACCGAAACCTGTCCACAACCTCAGCAAGCTCACCAAGAAAAACTTGCTTAGCATGAACTCACAAAGAGAATTGTTAGAGACCCAATGTGATTCATAAACCTCATAGAAGCATAAAGAGAATTGTTAGAGACTCAATATGTTCTATACTTAACTCCAAATCTCAATCTCAAATCTCATAGAAACATAAAGAGAATTGTTAGAGACCCAATATGTTCTATACTTAACTCCCAATCTCAATCTCAACTCAATCTCAACTCAAACTCAATCTCAAAAGAATAAGATAGATGTAGTATGCTTTTCTCAAGAATATGAAACACAACCCAACAATTGCCAACTATGCAATATCTCATATAACAATGATGCTTATATTCTTTTCACCAACAACTAGGGTTTCATCATCTCAATGCAAGTAGCAAGACTTATTAACATAAACCCTAGTGCAAAAATGCTTCTTCTTACTCAACCAGAATTATGCATTCACCCAAAAATTCAACAATAACTTTAATGCATAAGCAATCTTCAATATCCAGAAAATAAGATTTACACCAAAAATACCTAGTAGACAACCTTTTCACTCCAAACTCAATTTCAGAAAATATACCATAAACAACATACATGGAAGAAGTTGCCCATACCTTTACTTTGATGAAGAAGGAGAACTCAAAAATCTGTCACAACACTAACTCTCAATTTGCCACCAATTAGAGTTAGCAACTATACAATAATACACAATAATAAAGATCCAAATATAACACCTTATTTCTCCAACTTAGTAAAAACCACCAAAGTACAATAACATACAAAATAAAACCTCTTTACACCTTATTACTCCACATAAACATTAAACATTAAACATCAATGTCAAAACAAAAAAAGATACCTTAACCTTATACCTCCCGCGCATTCACGTCCACCATTCTATGCACACCGCGACCAAAAAGAAATTCCCAACGAAGAGAATCGAACTCAGCACCTCTGTCGTCTAGCGCTTTCGCTTAAACGCCACCGTCGTTGGGTCACAAGTGCCCAACGAAATAAAACACCGCTGCCCTCTCTTTTATCTTTCTTTGATGCCAAGAACCTGGAAAACGTAAACGTCTTCCACAAACCGCATGCAAACAATCCACTGCCGTCAAGCCAAAGAGTAAGGATGCAGCCCAAGCTCAAATCCGATTTTTCCAGGCACAGTCTCCAAGACACAGAACAAGCACGAAATCTAAGACGTCAAACGGAGATCAAAAATACAGAGCAAGCTCAACTCAAGTCACCAAGCGTTGTTCGAAGGAAATAGAGCAATTGCAAACCATGGACGTCAAGCGCAAACCAGATGAAACAGTGCAAGGGCAAATCACGGACGCCAGGCGTAAATCGAACGAAACGACGTAAAGCAAATCGAGAAGCCAAGCGCAAATCGACAAAACAGAGAACCACAAATCGTAGATGTCAAAATAATAATCGGTGGTGCTAACTTTTGAAAACCATGCCACCTTATATAGCATTTTATCCTTCACTGATTGACGTCGGCGCTCCTCCAACGATGGCAATAAATCGGCGACGCTTAAGGGTTGAAAGACCCTTTTAATAATAATTAAAATAATAATTATTATTATTTTATTAATAATAAATTAAACTTGGACCTTTGACAAAGGTATGAGTTAATTTAATTATTAATAATACACATGGACCTTTGCATTAAGTTAAGCTTGGTTTTAATAAAAACCCTTAATGAGTCCAAATGGTTTTAAGAAAAACCTTTAGCCTTGTCACCATGGTTTTAATAAAAACCCTTTAACATAATGAAGCTTCTCAAGATATTCTTGACATCACACTCTTTTGAAATCAACACAAAAATGCCTTTTGACATCAATGACAACTTATACATTTGAGCAAAGGCAATGTACCCAAAGTACCCAAAATTGCCAACAATCTCCCCCTTTGTCATTGATGGCAAACCTTTATCGACAACACTTCTCAAGAGAAAAAACCGAAACCAACTGAAACCAACTGTGCTAACAACCGAGAATATTCCTTTGAAGTTTTGCTCCCCACGACTTGAAGCTTTCCTCTTCACTTTGAAGCTCTCCCCCTTACTCATATCTCTCCCCCTTTGTCATCAATGGCAAAGGGCCACCTTTGGGGCTCGGGACTAAGAATTAACCTCTTAGCTTAGTCCCTCCCCCACCTCTTGATGAGGTGATTAATTCTGGGGTGGGAGTACAACTCCCAATTTCTCCCTTAGATACTCAAACGTATCCCTTGGAAGAGGTTTGGTGAAGATATCTGCAATCTGCTCTTTAGTAGACACATACTCTACCTTGACCTATTTCTCTTGCACTTTTTCCCTTAGAAAATGATACTTGATGGAAATATGCTTTGTCCTTGAGTGCATTACCGAATTTTTGGAAATACTTATGGCACTTGTATTATCACAAAGTATGGAGATGGGTTGTTCATGTTTGACTTTGAAATCCTCTAGGGTGGTTTTCATCCATAAAACCTGTGTACACCCAGCCACTGTTGCTATGTATTCAGCCTCTGCTGTAGATAAGGAAACTGAAGGTTGTTTCTTACTTAGCCAAGAAACCAAACTCTTTCCCAAAAAGAATGCTCCACCACTAGTGCTTTTCCTGTCATCAATACCACCTGCCCAATCTGCATCTGTATAAGCTGTGAGGGTGAAATCATCACCTTTGGGATACCAAAGCCCAAAGTCCATAGTGCCCTTCAGATATCTGAATATTCTCTTAACTGCCATAACATGTGAATCTTTAGGAGCTGCCTGAAATCTTGCTACTAACCCAACTGCCTGCATGATATCTGGTCTGGTAGCTGTAACATATAATAAACTGCCAATCATTGATCTGTACAACCTCTGATCTACTGCTGGAGATTCATCATCTTTACTCATCTTGCATCCTGTAATCATTGGAGTACATACTGGTTTGCTATCTATCATCCCAAATTTCTTCAACATTTCTTTGATATACTTTCCTTGAGAGAGAAATACACCATCTTTTGATTGAGAAATCTGAAGACCTAAAAAGAATGATAGCTCTCCAATCATAGACATCTCAAATTCCTTCTGCATGGTGTTAGCAAAAACTTTGCACATCTGAGTATTATTTCCCCCAAAAATAATATCATCAACATAGACAACCATAATAAGCATATCATCACCTTCATCTTTAATATACAAATTGCTATCTACCACACCTTTCCTGAAGCCTTGCTCATGAAGATACCTGTCTAGTCTTGAGTACCAAGCCCTAGGTGCTTGCTTTAACCCATACAAGGCCTTTTTTAGTTTACACACATAGTCTGACTGTTCTAAGAGAGACACTCCTTCTGGCTGTTCTATGTAGACTTCTTCTTCCAACACCCCATTTAGAAAAGCTGACTTTACATCCATTTGATACACCTTGAAATATTTGAAGCTTGAAAGGGCCAAAAACATTTTGATAGCTTCAAGACGAGCAACGAGAGCAAACGTCTCTTTGAAATCAACACCTTCTACTTGAGCATAACCTTTGTAGACTAACCTAGCTTTGTTTCGACAATCTTTCCATCCTCATTGAGTTTATTTCTGAATATCCATTTTGTGCCAATGACATTCTTGTCCTTAGGTCTTGGAACCAATTCCCAAGTTTCACTTTTCTCTATTTGATTTAGCTCTTCATCCATTGCTTTTACCCAAAACTTATCTTGCACATGCTTCACTGAAATATTTTGGCTCAATTTGAGATAATAATGAAACATTTGTAGAATCATGTGAGGGAATGACTCTTCTTCTTGTTTGCCTCCTATTTGGATCACCAATGATCAAATCTTTGGGATGATGTTTCGAACATATCGTGAAGGAGTTTTGGGAAGCAGTTGTTGTCTTTCCTCTTCTTCATCCGAAACCTCTCTGAATTCTTCTTGACAAATTTCATCACTTAGTTCCTGGATTGGTTCTCTTATCCCTGTCTTTTCATCAACAGTTACATTTATGCTCTCTACAACTGTATGAGTTCTTTTGTTGAAGCATCTCGTAGGCCTTGCTTTTGCTTGGAATACCCAAGAAAGATTCCCTCATCACATCTAGGATCAAACTTACCCAAATTCTGATCTTCCCTTCTGATGAAGCACTTACTCCCAAACACTTTGAAGTATTTTACTATAGTTGGTCTTCCTCTCCACAACTCATAAGGAGTTTTATGATGATTGACTCTAAGTTGGGCCCTGGTGATAATGTAGATTGTTGTACTGATTGCCTCTTTCCAAAAGCCATCTGAAAGTTTTGACTCATTCAACATAGCTCTAGCCATATTTTCAATAGTTCTATTTTTCCTTTCAACTACTCCATTTTGTTGAGGAGTTCTTGCTGCTGAATATTCTCTTTTGATTCCTTTCTGCTCATAGTATTCCACAAATTCATTTGAAGTGAACTCTCCTCCTCTATCTGATCTTAAACATTTGATTCTCTTGTCAGTTTCATTTTCAACCATTTCTTTGAAAGCTTTAAATTTTTCAAAAGCTTCAGATTTTTCTTTGAGAAAAGTAACCCAAGTCATTCTAGAATAATCATCTATAAAAAGCATGAAGTAGCTTTCTCCCTGAATACTCTGAGTTCTGGTAGGGCCACATAAATTAGTATGAATAAGATCCAATGGTTTTGAAGAAGTATACCCTTTTGCTTTGAAACTGGTTCTGGTCTATTTTCCATGTTGACAAGGACCGCAAATGATGTTATGGGGCCTTTTTATTTTGGGCAAGTCTCTAACCGCTTCCTTGTTACTAATATTGACAAGATTATCAAAGCTTAAATGCCCCAATATTTTATGCCATAACCAACTCTCATCTTCTTGAGTTAGAAAACACTTTTCCTTTTTTATCTCACTTAGCATGTAAAGATTGTTTGGAGTCCTTGTAGCACTAGCAATGAGTTTTCCATTTTTTTCTTTACTTATCTCACATCTATCTGAAAAGAAAGATACTATGTGCCCTTGATCACAAAGTTGACTCACACTTAGAAGATTATGTCTTAGACCTTCTACATAAAGCACATTTTCTGTTTTGGATTTCCCATCCAAACTAAGAGTCCCTTTACCATAGATTTTAGCTGACCTGTTATCTCCAAAACTGACTGTTCCTCTGTTTGTTTCTTTTAAGACCAAAAACTTTTCCTTTTCACCAGTCATATGTTTTGAACAACCACTATCAAGATACCATTTTTCTACTTTGTCTAGAGCATGAAAAGCAGTTTGAGCTATCATTGACTTAGATTTTATCTCATTTTTCTTTTTAGTGAACTCAAGGCTAGATCTATCCAAACTACACATCCTAGCAATATGCCCAAAATTATTGCACTTGTAACACATGACATCTTTATTCATAAGAGGTGCAAAAGAGTTACCATTTTCTTTACTATGTTTATTCACGGACTTATTGCAATGCATAGCTTTGTGACCAAATTTTTTGCAAGAAAAACAATAGCCATGGAAAGTATTATGTAACCTGTTTTGATGCCTTGGATGATTGTTCTTCTTGTGACCAACTGGAATCCACCGCTCTTCAGGATGAGGATTGATCTTGCTCGAAGACCCTATTTCTTGAATGGTGATACCATCCTTCTTTTGCTTTTCGCACGGAGTATTCTGTCTGAGAGCCAACTGTTCCAACTTCATTCTAAGAGACATAACTTCTTCTTCTAGTTTCTCGCAATCAGCTTCCTTTCCTTTGAGAACCTCTGTCAGAACCTGTTTAACCTTCTTCCCTTCTTCAGCTAGAATTTTGAAGTCTATAACACTTTGAACCAATTCTGATCTTGCTATCTTTTCTTCCTGATATTGATGCTTGAGAACAGAATTCTCTTCCCTGAATTTCTCAAGCTTTCTCAAAGCCAAGAAGAATTCACCCTTGAGATCAAACTCAACCTCTTCATCTCTTTCTGAATCTGTATGATCCTCTGATAGATCCTTCTCCAAGCTGTTAGGCTCTTTTTGGAGAGACCCGCTCTGATACCAATTGAAGAACATGGATTTATACTGAGAGGGGGGGTGAACAGTATAAGACTTAACCATTTAATATTTTTAACTTTAGATAGCAGTAGCATCAACACAATATTAATCACCATAGAAAGCATCACACATTGGAAGCCCATTTTTAACGTGGTTCACCCAGAAGGCCTGGGCTACGTCCACAAAACTTTTCTCTAAAAGTTATCTCAAAGTTCTTTGGGAAACCTTCCCAATTACAATGTTTATGAGCCTCGGCCCAAAGGAGACACCTTCCCCTAATCTGAATTTATGAGCCTCTGCTCAAAGGAGATACCTTCCCCTCTGCTCTGGAAATGATCCCTCGGAAGATCAACTGCCTCTACCTCTTGCCAGAACGTGGAACTCCTTTCCACCGAAGACCTCCTGTCCTCAATGCTTAGCCTAAGAGACCTCTGCCTTCTATGATCACGTCCACAGCAGCTCAGCTACCTGTACCAAACACAGTCAGTCGGTCTAGTACAAGTCTTCCTCTGTCTGTCAGATCTGTCCAACTCGATGAACAAATCAATCCTCTACACACAAGCCTTCTCAAAGACTTGCCAAATCTGTCCTCAGGTTCTTCTCAAGAACCAATGCACTTCTATCCTCAAGTTCTCTGATAGAACTCTCAAAAACTCAGCTCACAAGTCCTCTTCTAGGACCTGCCCAAATCTGCTCACAAGTCCCCACCGAAACCTGTCCAAATCTGCTCACAAGTCCCCACCGAAACCTGTCCAAAACCTGCTCACAAGTCCCCATCGAAACCTGTCCAAAACCTGCTCACAAGTCCCCACTAAAACCTGTCCACAACCTCAGCAAGCTCACCAAGAAAAACTTTCTTAGCATGAACTCACAAAGAGAATTGTTAGAGACCCAATGTGATTCATAAACCTCATAGAAGCATAAAGAGAATTGTTAGAGACTCAATATGTTCTATACTTAACTCCAAATCTCAATCTCAAATCTCATAGAAACATAAAGAGAATTGTTAGAGACCCAATATGTTCTATACTTAACTCCCAATCTCAATCTCAACTCAATCTCAACTCAAACTCAATCTCAAAAGAATAAGATAGATGTAGTATGCTTTTCTCAAGAATATGAAACACAACCCAACAATTGCCAACCATGCAATATCTCATATAACAATGATGCTTATATTCTTTTCACCAACAACTAGGGTTTCATCATCTCAATGCAAGTAGCAAGACTTATTAACATAAACCCTAGTGCAAAAATGCTTCTTCTTCCTCAACCAGAATTATGCATTCACCCAAAAATTCAACAATAACTTTAATGCATAAGCAATCTTCAATATCCAGAAAATAAGATTTACACCAAAAATACCTAGTAGACAACCTTTTCACTCCAAACTCAATTTCAGAAAATATACCATAAACAACATACATGGAAGAAGTTGCCCATACCTTTACTTTGATGAAGAAGGAGAACTCAAAAATCTGTCACAACACTAACTCTCAATTTGCCACCAATTAGAGTTAGCAACTATACAATAATACACAATAATAAAGATCCAAATATAACACCTTATTTCTCCAACTTAGTAAAAACCACCAAAGTACAATAACATACAAAATAAAACCTCTTTACACCTTATTACTCCACATAAACATTAAACATTAAACATCAATGTCAAAACAGAAAAAGATACCTTAACCTTATACCTCCCGCGCATTCACGTCCACCATTCTATGCACACCGCGACCAAAAAGAAATTCCCAACGAAGAGAATCGAACTCAGCACCTCTGCCATCTAGCGCTTTCGCTTAAACGCCACCGCCGTTGGGTCACAAGTGCCCAACGAAGTAAAACACCGCTGCCCTCTCTTTTATCTTTCTTTGATGCCAAGAACCTGGAAAACGTAAACGTCTTCCACAAACCGCATGCAAACAATCCACTGCCGTCAAGCCAAAGAGTAAGGATGCAGCCCAAGCTCAAATCCGATTTTTCCAGGCATAGTCTCCAAGACACAGAACAAGCACGAAATCTAAGACGTCAAACGGAGATCAAAAAATACAGAGCAAGCTCAACTCAAGTCACCAAGCGTTGTTCGAAGGAAATAGAGCAATTGCAAACCGCGGACGTCAAGCGCAAACCAGATGAAACAGTGCAAGGGCAAATCACGGACGCCAGGCGTAAATCGAACGAAACGGCGTAAAGCAAATCGAGAAGCCAAGCGCAAATCGACAAAATAGAGAACCACAAATCGTAGATGTCAAAATAATAATCGTTGGTGCTAACTTTTGAAAACCATGCCAACTTATATAGCAATTTATCCTTCACTGATTGACGTCGGCGCTCCTCCAACGATGGAAATAAATCGGCGACACTTAAGGGTTGAAAGACCCTTTAATAATAATTAAAATAATAATTATTATTATTTTATTAATAATAAATTAAACTTGGACCTTTGACAAAGGTATGAGTTAATTTAATTATTAATAATACACATGGACCTTTGCATTAAGTTAAGCTTGGTTTTAATAAAAACCCTTAATGAGTCCAAATGGTTTTAAGAAAAACCTTTAGCCTTGTCACCATGGTTTTAATAAAAACCCTTTAACATAATGAAGCTTCTCAAGATATTCTTGACATCACACTCTTTTGAAATCAACACAAAAATGCCTTTTGACATCAATGACAACTTATACATTTGAGCAAAGGCAATGTACCCAAAGTACCCAAAATTGCCAACACATATTGCAAGGAAGGTTGTATGGATGAAAAGGTGTCACGATTTCGTGACATGTTTCATTTTCACGGTCCAAAGCGAAGAGAATGAGGAGAGAAAAAAGGAGTCACAATTTCGTGACATGTTTCATTTTCGTGGTCCAAAGCCAAGAGAATGAGGAGAGAGAAAAAGGTGTCGCGATTTCACGATATGTTTCATTTTTGTGGTCCAAAGCGAAGAGAAATAGGAGAGAGAAAAAGGTGTCACGATTTCGTGACATGTTTCATTTTCGCGGTCCAAAGCAAAGAGAAATAGGAGAGAGAAAAAGGAGTCATGATTTCGTGACATGTTTTATTTTCGCGATCCAAAGCGAAGAGAAAGAGGAAAGAGAAAAAGGTGTCGCGATTTCGTGACATATGACAAGAGAAAGAGCTAAGGAGAAAAAGTGTCGCGATATCGCGACATGTCGGGTTTTCATGACCCGAAGGCAAAGAGGAAGCGCAAGGAGAAAAAGTGTCGCGATATCGCGACATGTCAGGTTTTTACGACCCGAAGGCAAAGAGAAAGCGCAAAAAGAAAAAGTGTCACGATATCGTGACATGTCGTATTTTCGTGACTAAAGGAGGAGAGAGAAAGTAAGAAGGCAGAAGTGTCACGATTTCATGACAAAAGTAAAGAAGGAGAGTACGGAAGAAAAAGTGTAGAGATATCGCTACATGTTGTATTCTCGCAGACAAAAGTTAAGAGAAAGTGTACGGAGGAATAAGTGTAGCGATATCACTACATGTTGTATTCTCGTGGGCCAAAACTAAGAGAAAGTGTACCTAGGTGAAAGTGTAGCGATATCGCGACATGTGTTTTTGTGGAAACAACAATAGAAGAGTTACAGGGGCAGTTGAATCCAACGAAGACTGATGTAAGTCGACAAATATTAGGGTTTGCTGTCGACTAATATTAGGGTTTGCAGCCAACTGAGAATAGGGTTTACAATCGACTAAGATTAGGTTTTTGATCTTGAAAATATTGTTATAAAAGGAAGGTTGTTTGAAGAGTTGAAATGTGTTGAGAAGTGGGAAGTTTGGAGATAGGACACAGAGTGCAAAGTTTGGTCGTAGTGTGTAGTGTGGTTGTAAGAGCGCAAAAAGCACAGAAGCAGCAAGATGATGGCAAAGTGCGCACAATGAGTGAAGAAGTCATGTCAAATTATCCTAAGTGCATATGTGATTGTGCAGAGAGAGCAGAGTGTGCAAAAGGGAGAAGACGATTGTGAGGATCGATTGCAATGAAGCAGAGTGTGCGAAGTGATTATGCAGAGCGAGCAGAGTGCACAGAGAATGCAAAGGTGAAGTAGACCAGTCAGGGTCTTGTAAAAGCAAAGGTATCTTACTGTTAAACCCATAGATTCAAATTGAAGTCTAGGTTGGTGCTTGGCATTAGGAGTTGGTGCTCCTTCCAGTTGGTGCTGGTAAAACAAGGGTTGGTGCTCATTCCAGTTGGTGCTGGTAAATCAGGGGTTGGTGCTCCTTCTAGTTGGTGCTAGTAAATTGATTGTAAATTTGTTGCTTTGCAAAGGCTAGATTTGGATGGTAGTCTAAGCAGTCATTCTTAAGGAGTAGCCAATTTGGTGAACCTTGTTAAAATCTTGTGTTGTGTGATGTTCTCTTGTGATACTTGCTTTATCTGGTTTTAAGGTTTCTTTATTTCAATTTTAAGAGATGTAAATTTAAGTTTAAATAACTACACTAATTCACCCCCCCTCTCAGTGCCATTGTAAGACTAACAATGTGAATGACATTTAAAGTAGAAAAATCATGTGGAATGCTCAACATTGCAATAAGGATGATAATAGTTGAAATCATGTCAATATTGAGGACCAAAATCTTACATATTTTGGTCTACCACTTGAGCTATATGATATGAATAATCAAGGGTATAAGGATCATGCATGTCAACTTCCTTTCAAATATTATACTTAATACCATAGAAAAAAGTAGATACCACCACTTTTGGACTCAATTCTTGTGTATAGGTAAGAAGACTTGTGCTCAGAGTAATAGTATTCTACTGATCATGTTTGCTTAATTTACATACCACTAGAGGACTAGTGGCTAGCACAAACTTTAATATGATAGATATATTTGTTGATATGGTGGCCACCTAGTCCATGTATGGTACAACCAAATGTTAAAATGGTGTTTTGATTACTTTAATGCTAACCTTATTAATTCTAGTCACTACATCACCAATATGGAAAGCAAAAATCTCTTTAGTGATACTTTATACACCTATGGTCTTATCAACATCATCTATCCCTATTGGTGCAAAATCTACCTGTGGTTACATTTGCACCCAAGACTTTTCTAACATTGAGTGATCGGGTTAAAAACAAAAACTACCCATTTCAATCTCCAAAGAAGTTTGGTTTATTTATTGTTTGTGGTAAAAGGGAAGGATTAAAGTGTTTAAAGAGAGGAAAATATAGATATTGCTATAACTTTGAAAAGGTATAGATTATACAATAGTAAGAAAATGAATAGACTTAAAATCCAAGCATTCTTAAAATCTCTAAATGGAAATAACCAGTTCTTTGATGCAGATCAAATATTAAACCAATCACTAACCCAAAAAAATTATTAACTCCAATACTATTGAATATAAAATGTAGAAATCAAGAGATAGAATTAATACAGTTTATATTCCATATAGCTTAAATAGAAGTATTGATTCATTCATACATACATTGATCACATAGTTTGAACCAAAAGCCCAAGTAGGGAGTTTAACTTTATTACTTGAATAGAAGTCTTGCATACATTTGATCTTGTAAATGCCTAAGAGTCGACCCTTTTTCAGGGTACACTCATGTTATATATACACTTCCTACATACATAAATATCAAAATTAGTTACAACAATATGATATCTGGATAACTCTAGTGAGATGTTGAACAATGCTCATTGGATTAGAAATAAACAAAATAGTGGAATTTCCAATAGCAAGTGGTTAAGAGATTATTATTTGGTTACCACCTACTTGTGTCAATCTTCTGGACATGTGTCCACCCAACTGTATTTCACTCTCTTTTTTTCTTGAGCCCTCGACCCATGAAAATAGGGTCAGTCAAGAAATATTGACACTTCTTCACTCTCTAGCTTCTTCTGGCTATCAGCCTACAAAAATAAGGTCAATCAAGAATCTCGATACTTATTCACTCCAACTTCTTTTGGCTATCGGCTCATGAAAACAATGTCGATCAAAAAATCTCAAAACTTCTTCACTCTCCAGCTTCTTCTGGCTATCGTCCTATGAAAACAAGGCCGATCGAGAAATCTCGATACTTCTTTGCTCTCCAGGTGCTTCTAGCTATCGGCCTACAAAAATAGGGTTGATCATGAAATCATGACAATTCATCACTCTCTATATTCTTTTGGCTATTAGCCCATGAAAACAAGGCCGATCGAGAAATCTTGAAACTTATTCACTCTCCAACTCTTTCTGGCTATCAACCCATGAAAACAAGGTCGATCAAGAAATCTTGACACTTCTTCACTCTCTAGATCTTTCTAGTTATTGGCTTGTGAAAACAAGGTCGATTGAGAAATCTCGACACTTCTTCACTCTCCAGCTCTTTCTAGCTATCGGCCCATGAAAACAAGGCCAATCAAGAAATCTCAACACTTATTCACTCTTCAGCTTCTTCTGGCTATAGGCTCGCAAAAACAAGTTCGGTCGAGAAATCTCGATACTTCTTCACTCTCCAACTTCTTCTGGCTATCGACCTATGAAAACAAGGTTGGTCGTGAAATCACGATTGTTATTTGTACTTTAAAATTTTTTGAAATCTCCTCATTCCCCTTAGTGTAGTCATTTTAACCTACATTATTGGTTCTTCCTGGGTAATTCTTCTAGCAAAATGTCAGAATCCAAAGCCTTCATCATTGGGTATCGAAGTAAAACAAAAAAGGGAGAAGGAAGTAGGTATAGAGTAAAATTTTTTATCATAGAAGCATAATGTGTCTATTCTTTAGGGGATTCTTCTTCTTCATTTGAGTTCCCCATTTCTCCTTCTGCTTGGCTGCTTAAAGTTCATTTTGATTTATCATCCTTTTTAGCTCTTCTAGTTTCCCTTTGTTCCTGTATCCTTTTGATAACCTCATTATAGGTGATACAAATCTACTTCCAATTTTCTTCATCTGGATCAAATGTTTCTATGAACATCTAGTATAGATAGTCTAATTCTTCAATCTTATCATAAGGCAAAACCTTAGATCTCAAAAATAATACATGCAAGCAGGATTTGATTTGTGTAATATCTTGAACCAACTTGAATACATGGTCTTCTTGTATAGGTTCTTCCTAAACATCTATCTTAGACTCATATTCAATAAAATCCTTCCAGGAGGCTTTGAGTTCATCTTTGAGAATATTTGAATCTTCACCCTAGAAACCTAAAAATCCATAATTTCTTGCTAAATTTAGATGTTTCAATAAACCTTTAGCTTTATCCTTAAGCTCTTGAATTATCTTAATGCTCCGAGTCATGAGCTTATGTCTCCTAAATAAAATTTGGGCTACTATCTTGGCTTGGAACCATGCTTCATTTTAAATTATGTTTGCAACCCTTCCTATGTACTTTCAATGAAAACATGTATTTTTGTTGTAGCAGTTAGCCTTTCCTGCAAGAAGGTTATAGATGTTGTGAATTCATCCTCTACTTGACTTAGTGTCTCCTTTATTTTGGCTAAGTATAATAATACAGGCCTTGCCTTCAAGCCCATTTTCAGTATGTCTTCGAACATATCTCTTCTAACTATTTTGACCTTGTCTTTAAACAATCTAATGGCTCTGCTCTTCTCTTCTTGAACCTAATTTTGGAGATATTTCACTTGTTCATTAAAATCTTAGATTTTCTCGATATGTTTTCTTGCTTATTTCTTATACTAAGTTGCTTCATTGAATCTATCTTCCCACTTCTTTACCTCAAGATTCAAAGCCTTTTAAATAGTCTTCTACTCATTTAAGGTTGATTCCAATTCTTTCCTAGATTCTTTAGCTCTATAGTAATTTTCTTTGAAATACTCTGCATTCAAATATATGGTCCTGTTAGTCAAAAAGTGCATAACTACAGAAAAATAGCTGATGCATCTTTTGCATTTTTCCCAAGAAGACCAAAGTAGCCCATATGCTAAAGATCAAAGAAAAAGCAAAACAACGCAGCAAAAGGGAGCAGGATGCAAAAGTGTCGCGATACCGCGACATGTCTCAGTTTTGCGGTTCACAGTGAGGAAAAAGATCAAAGGGAAAAAAGTGTCGCGATATCGTGACATGTCTCAGTTTCGTGGTTCACAGCAAGGAGAAAGAGCAAAGGGCAAAAAGTGTCACGATATTGCGACATGTCTCAGTTTCGTGGTTCACAGCGAGGAGAAAGAGCAAAGGGCAAAAAGTGTTGCGATATCACGACATGTCTCAGTTTTGCGGTTCACAGCGAGGAGAAAGAGCAAAGGGTAAAAGGTGTCACGATATCGCGACATGTTGTTTTTTTGCAGTCCAAAGCAAGGAGAAAGAGCCAAGAGGAAAAAGTGTCACGATATCGTGACATGTCTCATTTTCGTTGTTGGAAGCGACAGAAGAGCAAAGCAAGGAAGAATGTCACGATTTCATGACATGTTTAATTTTTGTGGCTGGAAGCGACAGAAAAGCAAAGCAAGGAAAGAATGTCGCGATTTTGTAACATGTCTCATTTTCATGGCAAGAAGCAGCAAAAGAGCAAAAGAAGAGACGAATGTCGTGATTTCGCGACATGTCTCATTTTTGCGGCAGGAAGCAACAAAAGAGCAAAGGAAGAGAAAAATGTCGTGATTTCGCCATGTCTCATTTTCATGGCTGGAAGTAGAAAAAGAGAAAAGGAAGAGACGAATGTCGTGATTTCACGACATGTCTCATTTTCACGACGGGAAGTAGCAAAAGAGCAAGGGAAGAGACAAATGTCACGATTTCGCGACATGTCTCATTTTCACAGCTGGAAGCGATAGAGGAGCAAAGCAAGAGATGAATGTCATGATTTCACAACATGTCTCATTTTCACAGCTAGAAGCGATAGAGGAGCAAAGCAAGAGACGAATGTCACGATTTTGTAACATGTCTCATTTTTACGGCTGGAAGTGGCAGAAGAGCAAAGCAGGAGACGAATGTCGCGATTTCGTGACATGTCTCATTTTCGTAGCTAGAAGCGGTAGAGGAGCAAAGCAGGAGATGAATGTCACGATTTCGTGACATGTCTCATTTTCACGACGGGAGGCAGCAAAGGAGCAAAAGAGGAGATGAATGTCGCGATTTCGTGACATGTCTCATTTTTGTGATGGGAGGCAGCAAAGGAGCAAAGGAGGAGACGAATGTCGTGATTTCATGACATGTCTCATTTTTGTGGCGGGAGGCAACAAAGGAGCAAAGGAAGAGACGAATGTCACAATTTCATGACATGTCTCATTTTTGTGGCGGGAGGCAATAAAGGAGCAAAGGAGGAGACGAATGTCGTGATTTCACGACATGTCTCATTTTTGCGGTAGGAGGCAGCAAAGGAGCAAAGGAGGAGACGAATGTTGTGATTTTGTGACATGTCTCATTTTCACAGTGGGAGACAACAAAGGAGCAAAGGAAGGGATGAATGTCATGATTTTGTGATATGTCTCATTTTCATGGCTGGAAGCGACGGAGGAGCAAAGCAGGAGGCGAATGTTGTGATTTCGTGACATGCTAGCTATAAAGGAATAAAGTATATTTTTGGCAACTAGAGATGAGCACTAAAATTAGGTGTTGATTTCTGAAGATTGGTCTATTGATTATAACCTAGAAGGTCTGTTGGATGATTGCCAATATATCCAATCTATAGGAAATCCATTGTGTATTGTTAGAAACTGTAGATTATTGCTTGTAAAATAACTAAGATGTACTTAGGGAAAGATACTCTTTTAGGGTATATATAGGGTTGAGCGACTCCACAAAAAGGGTCGACTCCTGGATGTTTACAAGCTTGATGTGCATGTACTGGATTACAAGCAATAAAAGATTTCTTCCTCTGGCTTTTGAAACTTATGTGTGCTTGTACGTATCTGGTGTTTTAACTTTTATTCACTCTAATTTTTATAAATGTATCTGTTCTAAAATCTGGATTGTGCACGTATGAATATCATTTCTAGAGTTGAACATTAATAGATATTTACATGCTTTTTAGATGAACATCTAAAAGTCACATTCAGGATTTCATGTTTTCTATAAAGAAGAGTTCTAGCTTTGCTATTGTCTAAACTGCATTATCAATGTTTGTTGTTGTCTAATCTGTATCGTGAGAAAATTTCTAGCATAGGCTATATTTCCCTTATCTCTTGTTCCCCTTTTCTCTAAAAAACTCAAAGGAACCAGCCTTCTCTGGAGACTAGACAGATGATCTCAAGCAAGATCTGTATATTCAATGTTGGCAAAGTCTAAGGCACAACACTATCAACCGAAGGCAAATTTTTTTCCAATAGTTTTTTGCATGCCCGATGGGACCAGCAATCCCATAGTATTGCATAATTTTTGGTGTTTTACCTTTAGAGCCTTTTGTTTGCAAAATCTCAAGAAAAAATCACCTGGCGACTCCGTTGCATTTAGACCATAAAAGAAAGACCTTGTCTAGAAACCTTTTGGTTGTATAGCCATATGATAACCAGATCCCGAGCTAGAAACTCTGAAGAACCTATCAAATTTTTTGAAC
Organism: Wollemia nobilis; assembly: GCA_028583015.1. Lineage (NCBI taxonomy): Eukaryota > Viridiplantae > Streptophyta > Pinopsida > Araucariales > Araucariaceae > Wollemia > Wollemia nobilis. Next base: position 805,673 of record JAQPPZ010002631.1, read on the forward strand.
TGCATCTCAAAATCCTAAAAGCACACCCTGTGCTAGCCGCAAGATCAAATTCACCCAGCACCATTAGCACCTCTTTAACACCCACTATAGGAGCATCTACAAGAAATACTATAGCGGTTGTAACACCATTAGCAATCATGGTAGCCCTCTTGCCCCAGCACATCTTGTATGGAATCAAACCGGCCCTTTGAATTTGGGAACGCACCACCAAATTCCACAAGCTGCACTAAAAGCATTGTTGAGCTTTGACGGAATAGGCAAAACAACAGATGAGCACTGTTTGGATGTATCAGAGCTAGCATCTATTTACAACATCACTAAGGAAGATGTAATGGTTATATTGTTGATCATATCTTTGAAAGGAAAGATGCTCTATTGGTACAGAGCGCTTCCCGCTAGATCCATTACTTCTTGGGTAGCACTGGCCAACCGTCTGGTCGATGAATTCAATATACATGTGGATCCTTTCACATTGTTGAATCAATTCACTGTCATTGAGAGGCATCCACAAGAAGAGATCCAAGATTTCAACATCAGGTTTACCAAAACTCGTGATAGAGTACCGCAAGGCCTAAAGCCCATGGAAGAACAAGCTATATGCTATTATCTAAGGGCTTTTGATTCAGAACTCAGTATGATAATAAGGCAATCCTGTGTAACCACTTTTCTTGGGATCTATGTAGAGGTAGCAAAGGGCGAAGCTGATCTCATCGCTACAAAAATATATCCATCAAAGACTCTATTGCCAATTTTACCAGAGTTTTCCCAAGCATCAATCTCTAAATTGCCTACACCCCCATCAATGTAGGCCCTCCCAACTATAGCTGCACCTCCTGCATTTCGTGCATTACCAGCCACACCCCTTGCATCAGCTCCCCCCAATGATCAATACACAACCATAATTGATACCATGAAGACGTTGTCAAATGAAATGGTGTCCATGAAAAAGAGAGAGGCGAAAAGGAATGTTCAAGTAAGAATATTTCCATAGATACAAAGGGAAGCTACTTCGATAAGTGGAATGGTATAAGAAAGAAAAAATGTAGTGTATGCAAATGAGACAGGAGATAATGGAGAACTCGCTAATTCTGATTACTAGTGTACCACTTGCAATGATCCTCATGGAGAAGATTCATGCATGATTCATCAACACCATGTGCAAGCAGTTATTAATGAAATAGCCAAGGATACCGGCAAGGGACAAGTGAATATAATCAGAGAAGTTCACCATAATTTGGGAATGTCATCCGTGGAACAAGTCTTAGTCCTGACAAGGTCGAGAAAAAAGTCATTGCAAACTGACCCTAAGGAATTCCAACCACAAGGTTTTCCTCTTGCCCCCAAGGCAACTCCATAGAAAAACCAATCCGATGAGAAAGGACGTTCTGATCCTCCTCAGACTTCTGCGACTATACCAAGAAAATAATTTCCTCCTAGGAAAGGGAGCGAAGCTCAAGAGCAAGCGAAGGAAAGACTCAGATTTCCTTCATTGACAAAAATGCAAAGAACAGAAGCTACGCAGGTCTACAGAGACAGATATGATGCATCGACTAGTGGAAGGTAGAAAAGTGCTGAAGTATCCCCAGCTGCAACTCTTTCATTCAACATTGCAGAAGAAATGAAGAGGACCCCCTCCAAAATAAGCATGTTTGATGCACTGCAAATTCCTGGTCAGATTGACCTCCTCCAAGAATCTTTAACTTTAAATAATAATACCTCTTCCGCAAATGTCATACAAGCAAATGTTGTGTCAACCTCTAGAAAAATTAGACCGCCTCCATTCTATTTATTTTTGCAAATGGAGGGGTGGATAATTCACAATTGCATGATTGATTCAGGGGCTGCAACTATGGTAATGTCAAAAGCCGTATGTGAAATAATGGGGATGGAATATACTCGAAGTCATCCTGGTGTGTTGCAATTGTATGGTACTCCAGTAAAAACTATCGGGGTGATCAAAGATATACCTATTCAACTCCACAGAATACCAGAAGTAGTCATAATACAAGAAGTAGTCGTTGTATACTTGGAACCATATTTCGATATTTGTTTATCCAGAGAATTCATAGCCAAACTGGGAGGTTATCTATCACTAGATTATTTGCATTTGGAGGTACATTTCAAAGGTAAAAGATTCAAGATCTACAATGAGAAACCATCTACTTTTCATGTGGAAAGGCTACAAGAAATAGCTACTGTCAACATGATGTCCAAGGAATTTGAGAATATTGATTTAATGGAAGAAACCCTGGAGGAACTCCAATCTGAAGATCAGTTTTCAATGAAAGAATTCAATGCTATGATAGAGACAAAAATGGGAAGCTATTCCATTGAGAAACCAAAAAAGCTCCCTATTGTTGTCCCTAAAATAGATGATTCAGTCAACCAGTTATGGAAGTTGTACTTTGATGGGTCAAGGTGCAAAACTGGAGCAGGAGCTAGGATCGTCCTGATTTCACCAACTGGAACAGAAAAAGTCTTTTCGTATAGGTTGAATAATGCAACTGAGTACAAAGCCTTGTGTTTGGGACTCAAGAAAGCTAAGAAACTGGGTGTAAAATAGCTGTTGATCTATGGAGATTCAGAGCTGATCGTTAAACAGGTTACTGGCAAGTGCATTTGTAAGCAGCATTACCTAAGAGCTTACAAAAACAAAGTGTTAGATCTTTTGGAAAATTTCAAAGCACTAAACATGAAATCCATTTCCAGAGAGAAGAACACACATGCAGACCTGTTAGCATCAGTGGGATCAAATTTTTGCCCAGTCAGCAATGTTATTCAAAATTCTAAAACAGTTAGACTTATATACAGGCCTTCAATGCCCGAAAAAGACATTTTATGTCAAGTATTCAAAAATGATGAGCAGATCCTGGATTTTTTGATTCACGAGATGAATTGCTCTACAGATAGAGCGTTATAAGAATAGGACGAAGAGAGCCTTATTCAACTAAAAAACAACCATATCCCCTGAGGACTGATCACCCTGGAGAGCCTTTCGACAATAGCGACTGAGCTGTAGGCCGAAGGATCAAGGTAGATGAACGTCGATATAAAGAAGAAGAGTTAGAACCAGGTAAAATGATCAAAGTAGGGACCGATTGTATAGTGGTAGAAATAGAGGAAATAAAATAGTTATGTAAAGAGTATCCAGATATAATAGCCTGGACTTATAGTGATCTGAAAGTGTATAGGAAAGAGGTCATTCAGCATACCATTGAACTGGAGGAAGGAGCTAAACCTTTCAGGCAGAGGCAGAGGCCTGTGAATCCTAAGATTGAAGCCTTAATGAAATAAGAGTTGTTAAAACTCTTGTAGGCTAAGATAATATACCCAATCAAGCACTCTACTTGGGTGGCAAATTTAGTTCCAGTCCGCAAGAAAAATGGAGAAATACGACTATGCATAGATTTCAAAAACTTGAATAGAGCCTCTTTAAAGGATCACTATCCTTTACCCCAGATTGACCCAATCCTTCATACTATGGCGAGAGCAGAAAGGTTTTCTCTGTTATATGGCTTTTCTAGTTACAATCAGGTTTGGGTGAGAAATGAAGATCAATACAAGACTGCGTTCACCACTAAGTGGGGAACATTTGCATACCAAAGGATGCCCTTTGGATTATCTAACACAGGAGCAACTTTCCAGAGAGCCATGGACGTAGCTTTTGGGGAGCTTGTGAACAAAATCATTGTCATCTATTTAGATGATATGACAGTTTTTTCTCACAACAAAAAAGACCATGCCACTCATCTGCAGCAAGTGTTTGAGAAATGTAGGGAATTTGGGATATCACTAAACCCTACAAAATCTATTTTTGTTGTGGAAGAAGGAATACTCCTTGGGCATGTTATTTCTAAATCTGGGCTATCAATTGATCCTGATAGAGTAAAGGCACTTCTTGAGTTGTCTCTCCCAGTTAACAAGAAAGGTTTGCAGTCTTTCTTTGGGCAAGTAAATTTCGTCAAAAAATTCATTATGGATTTTTCCAAAACAGTTAAACCAATGACTGAGTTATTGAAAAAGGACACTCCTTTTAAATGGACAGAGCCAAGGAAAGAAGCTTTCCAAAAAATTCTAGAAGCCATCGCTCAAGCTCTTGTGCTAGTCAACCCTGACTATTCCTGATATTTCATACTATATGTTGTCGAAGGAGAGCAAAATAGTTATGTTGTAGTTCTCACTCAAAAAGGAGCAGATGACGAAGAAATACCCATAGCCTTTCTGAGTTCCACGATGCACAAACATGAGGAAAGGTACAGCTTCATAGAAAAATAAGTATACGCCATTATGAAGTCCTTGAATAAGCTAAAACACTTCTTATCTCAAAGTCGGACGATGGTGTATGTTATTCATCCCGATGTAAGGAACTTCATAATTCAAGGATAATTGGGTGAAAAAAGAGCTGGATGGGTGACTCGCATCCAAGATATGATGTAGAAATACATCCTACTAAAATAGTCAGAGGGAGAGCTTTGTGCCAGGAATTGGCCAAGCAAGCTGCAAGTGGATATGGGGAGAACCATCCCGTCATGGAAAACACAGAGCAACACCAAGACAGAGTGAGTTCGGGTTGGATCAACAACTTTGTGAGGTATTTTCAGACCGGGTCATGCCCTGAAGATATGAATGCTTCCCAGAGAAGGAGGTTCAAGACCCAAGCATTGAAATATACCCTTCGAACAGAGGGGTTGTACAAGATTAACATTGATGGTGTGTTGTTAAAATGCATTCCCGATAATGAAAAGCAGAAAGTGTTAGATGAATTTCATTGGGGTTTTTTAGGGGGACATTATGCAGGTCGAACTACAACTTTGAAGATCCTTAGAGCTAGATTTTATTGTCCTTCCATCTTCCTAGATGCATACAGAGTGGCCCAGAAGTGTGAACAGTGTCAGAGGTATGTGGGGAGAAACAGAAATGCACCCATGCCCTTAAATCCTATTCAAGTCAAGGAACCATTCCAGCAGTGGGGGTTGGATTTCATAGGGATAATAGAGCCAAACTCATCATTAGGCCACAAATACATTCTCACTACCACGAACTATTTCACCAAGGGGGCAAAAGTAGTGCCTACGAAGAAAGCTGATTCAGAGGTGGTGATAGAATTCATCGAAAGTCTAATCACAAGGTTTGGCATACCAGATTCTTTGATTATAGACAATGGATCCCCTTTCATTAGTGCAAAGATGATCGAATTCGTCGAGTAGATATGGAATTTACCCGAAGACTTCCTCTAATTATTACCCACAAGGTAATGGATTAACTGAGTCTACTAATAAGAATCTTCTGAGAATTTTGAAAAGAACATTAGAGGACAATAAGAGGAACTAGCACTCAATCCTAAATCAAGCCTTGTGGGCCGATAGAATCTCAATAAAAAAATAAATCAATACTTCACCATATGCTTTGGTTTATAGTAAATAATTTGTTCTATCGATTCATATGGAAATACCCACATTGATAATGCTAAACCAAGTCAACGAAGATGAAGGCCATCCAATGGATGCCCGACTGATGCAACTTCTACATCTTGAAGAATCTAGGGAACAGGCCTATGATCATCATCAAAGGCATATGGTAAAAATAGTCGGGTGGTTCGATAAGAAAACCACTTTCAGGAAATTTAAAACAGGTGACCTGGTATTAAAATGGAATGTCAAGAAAGCAAAGCCAGGACATCATGACAAGTTTGATGCATTCTGGGAGGGGCCATTCGAAATTGTTTTAGAAAAGCAATTCAATGCCTTTCAGTTAAAATATCAAGATGGATAGGTTCTACCCATCATGATGAACGCTTTTCACCTAAAGTTGTATTTCCAGTAAAACTATAGATCACCATTATATGTACAGTATATTATAAGTGTTGAATTTTTGTAAATATTTCCCTTTTTTATGGCCTAATATTTCCATAAGACAATAAGAAGGATTAACGCTCACTCCTGGGAGGAAGTTTCCCTGTTGGAATCCTTTCAAACAAGGGAAATGGTCATTTTTTCTGCTCCCGAAGTTTTCCAGCTACCTAAGAAATCCCAACTCCCAGAATTGAATTTTTGTGTTCTTCAGACAAAGGTTAAATACCTAAGAGGTAAAAGAAAGGTTATGATAAGGTGAAGATCACTTGTTCTCCAAAGTGCATTATTTTTCTTTTGTTTTTCTACTCAAAAATTTACTTTTCGCAATTGTGCTGGTGACTCCGTTTCCCAATGGATAAAGGCTCGGTCTCTATTTTTGCAAGCAAAAATTCCCTCGGAAGGCGCCAAGAATGTTAGTCAAAAAGTGCCTAACTACAAAAAAATAGCTAATGCACCTTTTTGCATTTTTCCCAAGAAGACCAAAGTAGCCCATATGCTAAAGATCAAAGAAAAAGCAAAACAATGCAGCAAAAAGGAGCAGGAGGCAAAAGTTTCACGATATCACGACATGTCTTAGTTTTGCGGTTCACAGCGAGGAAAAAGAGCAAAGGGCAAAAAGTGTCACGATATCGCGACATGTCTCAGTTTCACGGTTCACAGCGAGGAGAAAGAGCAAAGGGCAAAAAGTGTCGCGATATCGTGACATGTCTCAATTTCATGGTTCACAGTGAGGAGACAGACCAAAGGGCAAAAAGTGTCGTGATATCGTGACATGTTGCTTTTTTGCGGTCCAAAGCAAAGAGAAAGATCCAAGAGGAAAAAGTGTCGCGATATCGCGACATGTCTCATTTTTGCGGCTAGAATCGGCAGAAGAGCAAAGAAAGGAAGAATGTCGCGATTTCGTGACATGTTTCATTTTTGCAGCTGGAAGCGACAGAAAAGCAAAGAAAGGAAATAATGTCATGATTTCGCGACATGTCTCATTTTCACGGCGGGAAGCGGCAAAAGAGCAAAATAAGAGACGAATGTCGCGATTTCACGACATGTCTCATTTTCGCGGCGAGAAGCAGCAAAAGAGCAAAGGAAGAGATGAATGTCATGATATCGCCATGTCTCATTTTCATGGCTGGAAGCAACAAAAGAGCAAAGGAAGAGACGAATGTCATGATTTCATGACATGTCTCATTTTTGTGGCAGAAAGTAGCAAAAGTGTTAGATCTTTTGGAAAATTTCAAATCACTAAACATGAAATCCATTTCCAGAGAGAAGAACACACATGCAAACTTGTTAGCATCAGTGGGATCAAATTTTTGCCCAGTCAGCAATGTTATTCAAAAGTCTAAAACAGTTAGACTTATATACAGGCCTTCAGTGCCCGAAAAAGACATTTTCTGTCAAGTATTCGAAAATGATGAGCAGATCCTGGATTTTTTTATTCACGAGATGAATTGCTCTACAGATAGAGCGGTATAAGAATAGGATGAAGAGAGCCTTATTCAACTAAAAAACAACCATATCCCCCGAGGACTGATCACCCTAGAGAGCCTTTCGACAATAGCGACTGAGTTGTAGGCCGAAGGATCAAGGTAGATGAACGTCGATATAAAGAAGTAGAGCTAGAACCGGGTAAAATGATCAAAGTAGGGAACGATTGTATAGTGGTAGAACTAGAGAAAATAAAACAGTTATGTAAAGAGTATCCAGATATAATAGCCTGGACTTATAGTGATCTGAAAGTGTATAGGAAAGAGGTCATTCAGCATACCATTGAACTGGAGGAAGGAGCTAAACCTTTCGAGAGAGGCAGAGGCCTGTGAATCCCAAGATTGAAGCCTTAATGAAATAAGAGTTGTTAAAACTCTTGTAGGCTAAGATAATATACCCAATCAAGCACTCTACCTGGGTGGCAAATTTAGTCCTAATCCGTAAGAAAAATGGAGAAATACGACTATGCATAGATTTTAAAAACTTGAATAGAGCCTCTTTAAAGGATCACTATCCTTTACCCCAGATTGACCCAATCCTTCATACTATGGCGGGGGCAGAAAGGTTTTCTCTGTTATATGGCTTTTCTAGTTACAATCAGGTTTGGGTGAGAAATGAAGATCAATACAAAACTACGTTCACCACTAAGTGGGGAAAATTTGCATACCAAAGGATGCCCTTTGGATTATCTAACACAGGAGCAACTTTCCAGAGAGCCATGGACGTAGCTTTTGGGGAGCTTGCAAACAAAATCATTGTCATCTATTTAGATGATATGACAGTTTTTTCTCACAACAAAAGGGACCATGCCACTCATCTGCAGCAAGTGTTTGAGAAATGTAGGGAATTTGGGATATCACTAAACCCTACAAAATCTATTTTTGTTGTAGAAGAAGGAATACTCCTTGGGCATGTTATTTCTAAAGTCGGGCTATCAATTGATCCTGATAGAGTAAAGGCGCTTCTTGAGTTGTCTCTCCTAGTTAACAAGAAAGGTTTGCAGTCTTTCTTTGGGCAAGTAAATTTCGTCAGAAAATTCATTATGGATTTTTCCCAAACAGTTAAACCAATGACTGAGTTATTGAAAAAGGACACTCCTTTTAAATGGACAGAGCCAAGGAAATAAGCTTTCCAAAAAATTCTAGAAGCCATCGCTCAAGCTCCTGTGCTAGTCAACCCTGACTATTCCCGATATTTCATACTATATGTTGTCGAAGGAGAGCAAAATAGTTATGTTGCAGTTCTCACTCAGAAAGGAGCAGATGACGAAGAAAGACCCATAGCCTTTATGAGTTCCACCATGCACAAACATTAGGAAAGGTACAGCTTCATAGAAAAATAAGTATACGCCATTATGAAGTCCTTGAATAAGCTAAAACACTTCTTATCCCAAAGTCGGATGATGGTGTATGTTATTCATCCCGATGTAAGGAACTTCATAATTCAAGGATAATTGGGTGAAAAAAGAGCTGGATGGGTGACTCGCATCCAAGATATGATGTAGAAATACATCCTACTAAAATAGTCAGAGGGAGAGCTTTGTGCCAGGAATTGGCCAAGCAAGCTGCAAGTGGATATGGGGAGAACCATCTCGTCATGGCAAACATAGAGCAACACCAAGACAGAGTGAGTTCGGGTTGGATCAAAGACTTTGTGAGGTATTTTTAGACCAGGTCATGCCCTGAAAATATGAACGCTTCCCAGAGAAGGAGGTTCAAGACCCAAGCATTGAAATATACCCTTCGAACAGAGGGGTTGTACAAGATTAACATTGATGGTGTGTTGTTAAAATGCGTTCCCGATAATGAAAAGCAGAAAGTGTTAGATGAATTTCATAGGGGTTTTTCAAGGGGACATTATGCAAGTAGAACTACAACTTTGAAGATCCTTAGAGCTGGATGTTATTGGCCTTCCATCTTCCTAGATGCATACAGAGTGGCCCAGAAGTGTGAACAGTGTCAGAGGTATGTGGGGAGAAACAGAAATGCACCCATGCCCTTAAAGCCTATTCAAGTCAAGGAACCATTCCAGCAGTGGGGGTTGGATTTCATAGGGATAATAGAGCCAAACTCATCATTAGGCCACAAATACATTCTCACTGCCACGGACTATTTCACCAAGGGGGCAAAAGTAGTGCCTACGAAGAAAGCTGATTTAGAGGTGGTGATAGAATTCATCGAAAGTCTAATCACAAGGTTTGGCATACCAGATTCTTTGATTATAGACAATGGATCCCCTTTCATTAGTGCAAATATGATCGAATTCGTCAGTAGATATGGAATTTACCCGAAGACTTCCTCTAATTATTACCCACAAGGTAATGGATTAAGCTGAGTCTACTAATAAGAATCTTTGAGAATTTTGAAAAGAACATTAGAGGACAATAAGAGGAACTAGCACTCACTCCTAAATCAAGCCTTGTGGGCTGATAGAATCTCAATCAAAAAATCAATCAATACTTCGCCATATGCTTTGGTTTATGGTAAATAATTTGTTCTGTCGATTCATATGGAAATACCCACGTTGAGAATGCTAAACCAAGTCAACGAAGATGAAGGCCATCCAATGGACACTTGACCGATGCAAATTCTACATCTTGAAGAATCTAGGGAACAGGCCTATGATCATCATCAAAGGCATATGGTAAAAATAGTCGGGTGGTTCGATAAGAAAACCACTTTCGGAAATTTAAAACAGGTGACCTGGTATTAAAATGGAATGTCAAGAAAGCAAAGCCAGGACATCATGACAAGTTTGATGCATTCTGGGAGGGGCCATTCGAAATTGTTTCAGAAAAGCAATTCAATGCCTTTCAGTTAAAAGATCAAGATGGACAGGTTCTACCCATCATGATGAACGCTTTTCACCTAAAGTTGTATTTCCAGTAAAACTATAGATCACCATTATATGTACAGTATATTATAAGTGTTGAAGTTTTGTAAATATTTCCCTTTTTTATGGCCTAATATTTCCATAAGACAATAAGAAGGATTGACGCTCACTCCTGGGAGGAAGTTTCCCTGTTGGAATCCTTTCAAACAAGGGAAATGGTCATTTTTTCTGCTCCCGAAGTTTTCCAGCTACCTAAGAAATCCCAACTCCCAGAATTGAATTTTTGTGTTCTTCAGACAAAGGTTAAATACCTGGTAAAATAAAGGTTATGATAAGGTGAAGATTACTTGTTCTCCAAAGTGCATTATTTTTCTTGTGATTTTCTACTCAAAATTTTACTTTTTGCAACTTTGCTGGTGACTCCGTTTCCCAATGGATAAAGGCCTGGTCTCTATTTTTGCAAGAAAAAATTCCCCCGAAAGGTGCCAAGAATGTTAGTCAAAAAGTTCCTAACTGTAGAAAAATAGCTAATGCACCTTTTTGCATTTTTCCCAAGAAGACCAAAGTAGCCCATATGCTAAAGATCAAAGAAAAAGCAAAACAATGCAGCAAAAAGGAGCAGGAGACAAAAGTGTCGCGATATCACGACATGTCTTAGTTTTGAGGTTCACAGCAAGGAAAAAGAGCAAAGGGCAAAAAGTGTCACGATATCACGACATGTCTCAGTTTCACGGTTCACAGCGAGGAGAAAGAGCAAAGGGCAAAAAGTGTCGCGATATCGTGACATGTCTCAGTTTCGTGGTTCACAATGAGGAGAAAGACCAAAGGGCAAAAGGTGTCGTGATATCGTGACATGTTGCTTTTTTGCAGTCCAAAGCAAGGAGAAAGATCCAAGAGGAAAAAGTGTCGCGATATCGCGACATGTCTCATTTTTGTGGCTAGAAGCGGCAGAAGAGCAAAGCAAGGAAGAATGTCGCGATTTCGTGACATGTCTCATTTTTGCGGCTGGAAACGACAAAAAAGCAAAGCAAGGAAATAATGTCACGATTTCGTGACATGTCTCATTTTCGCGGCGGGAAGCAGCAAAAGAGCAAAAGAAGAGACGAATGTCATGATTTCATGACATGTCTCATTTTCGTGGCGAGAAGCAGTAAAAGAGCAAAGGAAGAGATGAATGTCGCGATATCGCCATGTCTCATTTTCATGGCTGGAAGCAACAAAAGAGCAAAGGAAGATACGAATGTCATGATTTCATGACATGTCTCATTTTTGTGGTAGAAAGTAGCAAAAGAGCAAGGGAAGAGACGAATGTTGCGATTTTGCAACATGTCTCATTTTCGTAGTTGGAAGCGGCAGAGGAGCAAAGCAAGAGATGAATGTCGCGATTTCATGACATGTCTCATTTTCATGGCTGGAAGTGACAGAGGAGCAAAGCAGGAGACGAATGTCACGATTTTGCGACATGTCTCATTTTCGCGACTGGAAGCGACAAAGGAGCAAAGCAGGAGACAAATGTCATGATTTCGTGACATGTCTCATTTTTGCGGCTGGAAGTGGCAGAGGAGCAAAGCAGGAGACGAATGTCACAATTTTGTGACATGTCTCATTTTTGCGGTGGGAGGTAGCAAAGGAGTTAAAGAGGAGATGAATGTCGCGATTTCATGTCATGTCTCATTTTCGCGGCGGGAGGCAGCAAAGGAGCAAAGGAGGAGACAAATGTCGCAATTTCATGACATGTCTCATTTTCACGGTGGGAGGCAAAAAAGGAGCAAAGGAAGATATGAATGTCACGATTTCGTGACATGTCTCATTTTCACGATAGGAGGCAGCAAAGGAGCAAAGGAGTAGACGAATATCACGATTTTGTGACATGTCTCATTTTCGCGACAGGAGGCAGCAAAGGAGCAAAGGAGGAGATGAATGTCACGATTTTGTGACATATCTCATTTTTGTGGTGGGAGGCAACAAAGGAGCAAAGGAAGGGACGAATGTCATGATTTCGTGACATGTCTCATTTTTGCGGCTGGAAGCGACAGAGGAGCAAAGCAGGAGGCGAATGTCACGATTTCACAACATACCAGCTGTAAAGGAATAAAGTATATTTTTGGCAACTGGAGACGAGCACTGACATCAAGTGCTAATTTTTGAAGATTGGTATGTTGATTATAACCTGGCAGGTCTGCTGGATGATTGCCAATCTATCCAATCTACGAGAAATTTGTTGTGTATTATTAGAAACTGTAGATTATTGCTTGTAAAATAAGTAAGATGTACTTAGGGGAAGATACTATTTTAGGGTATATATAGGGGTGAGCGACTGCAAAAAAAGGGTTAGCTCTTGGACGTTTACAAGCTTGATGCGCATGTACTGGATTACAAGCAATAAAAGATTTCATCCTCTGGATTTCGAAACTTCTGTGTGCTCGTATGTATCTGGTGTTTTAACTTTTATTCACTCTAATTTTTATAAATGTATCTGTTCTAAAATCTGGACTGTGCACGTATGAATCTTGTTTCTAGAGTTGAACATTAACAGATATTTACATGTTTTTTAGATGAACATCTAAAAGTCACATTCAGGATTTCATGTTTTCTATAAAAAAGAGTTCTAGCTTTACTGTCGTCTAAACTGCATTATCAATGTTTTCTATTGTCTAATCTATATCGTGAGAAAATTTCTAGCTTAGGCTATATTTCCCTTATCTCTTGTTCCCCTTTTCTCTAAAAAATTCAAAGGAACCAGCCTTCTCTGGAGACTAGATAGATGATCTCAAGCAAGATCTGTCTATTCAATGTTGGTAAAGTCTAAGGCGCAACACTATCAACCGAAGGCAGATTTTGTTCCAACAGGTCCCCAAGTGGACCTGGGTCATTTCCCATTCATCCTACATAGGAAGCTGAGTTATATCTTTACTTACTATTTCATCTTGATAATCATCCACTGTCATTTCCCCTTTAGGCTTCTTCACCAACGGATTCATCTTCATTCTCAAGTGTTGCATGCTAAGGGGATCTAGAGCCACTACCTTTTGAGTGTAGGCTAATTTCTTGGAGGCTTGAGCATAATGTGATTTCCACTAGTCTGAAGTATTTATTTTATCCTTATTTAACTTTTTGAGCTTAGAAATAGTAGGGTGATTTTCAAAAAAAGTAGGAATGGACTACAAGCTTGGGAAATGGCCAACAGTGGAAAAAGGAATGGTGACTAAAGTTGCACCTACATTCAACAATTTTGTAATGGGAGTTGTGGGGAAGGTAGAAGATGATATGGGATTGGATTGTGGTTGTGATGTAAGTGGTGGTGGTGAAGGTGGAGGTTGCTAGTTTAAAAGGGATGAAACATCACCTTCAGGAGTAGAATGGGAGGGGGATTCTCTTTGGGATTGAGAAGAATATGAAGTAGAAGAAATATAAATCATACCTAGTGCCCTCGATGATGTTTGTGGATTCATGTCTTTAGTAGGAGGTGGTCTTTCTCCTAACTCCTCAGGTTCGAGAACATTATCTTCATGATGTGGAGGGGATTGCTCTGTATCCTTTTCCACATCTCCTATTTCAAAATCCTTATTTATTTCTTCATGCATGCTTTTCTTCTACTTATCTTCTATAACATATTATATTTTACTTTTCTTGAAGATAAGAGGTTGTTCATCAGACTCTATATCATAGGTCGAAGGAGGAATAAATTTAGGATTTATCTTCTCAAGGACCCCTTGTTACTTAGTGGTAATTCCCTTCCCTTTACTTTGATCTACTTTCTCCTTTTCTACTATAGGAGGGTTCCTTTCTTGAGTGCCACGAAATCTTGGTGCAACCTTTTCTATGAGATTTTTTGACCATGTAGCTTGGTATTTGTCATACCAAAGGGAAAAATCATGGTCATTCTTCAATCCCCACTTGGAAGGGGTCATGTTAATTTGCACCCTCATCATCCACCAGGTCAATAATATTTGCCACTATCTTCTTTGGCCCTTTTTTTTGCATTCTCCATATATCCTTGTATTTTAAAACATGGCTTGGATTATCCTTAGGGTTATAATCTACCACATGTTCATAGAAATCATGCCATGGGGGCAAAGGCTACATCTGGTCTACATGCCATTCTAGCGCTTCATTTTCTGCATTGTTCCTGTGTTGCTCAATGATTTCTCTATCAGACATATGATGTTTCTTGAAAGTAGTCTTGTTCAAAGTAGACTACCTTTTTGCAAACCTGTCAAGGGGATCATATTTCCACCTTTGTGGCAATTCCACTAACCCTAGGTCTTTTAGGGCTCAAGTTATTTGCTCATGTTGCCCTTTCTTGGACACAACTATACCTTCAAATTGGAAAGGCATCGAACATGTACCAGTTCTGCCTATTCCTATGCCAAACTTGAAGTTAATGTATTATGTTTATCTCATGTATTCCAAGGTAAACAACCAATCGGTGACATAGTGTGGAAGCAAGAAAGGCTTCCCTATGAATCCATAGAGTTTGATGACTACCCCTTGAGTTAAAATAAACCAATCACCTTCTTCTACATGGGGGTGCTACAAAAAATTTCTCGTACCTTTGGAGATAACCTATTTATATCTCCATACATGATTTTTAGAGTTGGTCCCAAAAATTCCCTATTAAAGTGATAATATGGCTCAACTTTTGAAAGTACCATTGTCCATTCATATACTGGTAATATTTTCCCTTTTTCATCTTTATCAACTATAGATATGAAAGAAATTTTCTTTGACATAAAAAAGAAGAAAACCCATACCAAATATGATGAAAACCTGAAAGATACTTGGGACCTTTTTGCATCTTGGACAAGCCTTCATGAATTTGTTGGAATAGGAAAGATGGCAAGTCAAAGAAAATTGGTATGGTGCTCCCATCCATGATAGAGGTGTTGTAGAACTTAGGGTTTGAGATACACTGAGCTACTGCAATATGCCACCCATATACTTGCATGTCTGATTTTAGTCCCACCACCATAGCTAACATGGAAAAAAGCTTTGGGCTCTTAAATTTTGATAGGGGAATGGGGGCTTCTGGTAGGATTTCTCTAGTAGGTGGCTCCACTAATTGCATTTGTAGAAAATTCTTGATGTTATTAGTGGAGGTATAGAATTTTTCCTGCTCAACCGGGTCAAATGGCTTGGGTTTCAAGGTAGGTTTTCTATTAGCGGAGAAGGCAACCATGAAAGCATCAGGATCTAAAGTAAACAGAATTGTCCCCTTAAAATCCCTAAAAATTCTTTGCTTGGGGTCATAGAACTTTACTATAGCTCTAATTAGCTCAGGGTAGGGTTGTACAGAAGTGCAAATATACCAAGAAAGCAAGAAATGGAAAGGGAAAGTGATTGGGGATGATGGAGTCATACCTGTAGCTACTCTCACCTCCACGTCTTTCCAAAAACATTTGGGTCCTTCCACGTGATGATTGTGTCTATAATATTAGCATTCTTATCTATAAACTTCATATTCCCTCCTTTTACTTATGGAGCTACTCGAATAGTTGAAGATGATCCTACCATGGTAGCAATCACTGCTTGTGAATTTGATGAGGAAAACTTCCTGGAATCATCTGCACAGATCTAGAGCTCTGAGTATAATTAGATAATAACTTTGTAGAAAATACTTTGAAACAATGGGGTGTGAGAAAAGGGCTTCCATGACATAAAAAATAAGTGCATGCATGAGTTAGGGCATCATGCAATAATTGCAGTAGGTGTCACACATTCCTAGAATAACTTTGAATGTTGTTTATTATTCTACGTGCCACCTTCTCTAAGCCAATTACTGTGTGTCACCTCTCTTTGGACCAATAAATGTGTGTCATCCCTATTTGGACCAATAATTTTAAATGGTGTTATTTTGAACAAAGCATATCCAAATTTGAAAAAATGTGTTTCACGCCAACCATGAAATTGTATCACCTTTTGACTTTGATTGAGAGATACCATTATGTCACAAAATCGTGACTTTTTTTGCTTTTGAGCTTGCTTCTGACTTTTTACCCATGAGAACAATGCTAGTCATGAAACCACGATCGTTTTCTACAAGATATGACCTAGAAATACATAATATACATAAAATACAAAAGGGGGAAGAGAGTCCCTGGCTCACTTGAAATAGAGCTTTAGGTGGAAGCCATTGACATGGATAGGTTGCGTTTGGCCATGTTCATATTTAAGCTGGAAGGAGTTATGTTGTTTTTTAGTGATTATTTCAAAAGGACCTTCCCAAAAAGCATCAAACTTTTGATGGTTTCCTAGTTTTGCCTTATTCTCATTCCACCTCAAAACTAAGTCTCCAACTTTGAAATTTTTGAAGGTAGCCCTTTTGTCAAACCATTTTTTGGTTTCTCCCATATGTTTTTGATAATGATTGTAGGCTTGCTCTTTCTTCTCTTCTAGTTGCAAGAGTTGTATTAACCTATTTTCCATTGGCTTTGCCTCTTCAACACTAGTTTGATTGAGCAATTTCAAAGCGGGTATCTCTATATGTACAAGGAGAACAACTTCCTTACCATAAACCAATGAGTAAGGTGATGTGTTGATGGATTTCTTTATTGTAATCCTATCAACCCATAATGCTTGATTTATCAGTGAGTGCCAGCTCCTCTTGTTATCCCTTAGAGTTCACTTTAGAATCCTAAGCAGGTTCTTATTTGTTGATTCTACTAAACCATTTCCTTGTGGATAGTAATTCGAAGAAGTTTTCAAATAGATCCCATATTTACTAGAAAAATCAATCATTTTTGCACCTACGAAGGATGAACCATTATCAGTAACCAATGCATCAGGTATACCAAATCTTGTTATCAAACTTTCCATGAATTCAATCACAACTTCTTGGTCAACTTTCTTGGTGGGTACTACTTTAGCCCATTTGGTGAAGTAATTTGTAGCAGTTAGAATATATTTATGCCCAACAGATGAATTAGGCTCTATTATCCCAATGAAATCCAAACCCCATTTCTGGAAGGGTTCCTCAACCTGAATAGGTCTTAAGGGCATAGAAGCATTCCTATTCCTCCCAACATATCTTTGGCATTCTTCATAATTTCTAGTTATCTTGAATGCATCTGAGAAAATGGATGGCCAATAGCAACTCATCCTGATTATCTTCAAAGCTGTAGTTCTTCCTTAATAGTGTCCACCTAATAGACCTCCATGGAACTCTTCCAAAACTTTCTATTTTTGGTCATCTTTTATACACCTTAGCAATACACCATCCAAATTTTTTCTATACAACCCCTCTGGTAACAAAGTATATTTCAAAGCCTGGATTCTATACCTTCTCCTTTGTGAAGCATTTAAACCTATTGGACACTTTCCAGTCTAAAAATATCTTACCAGTTCATCGGCCCAATCAGTGCTTTCTAAGGGTTGATCATCCCCTGGAGTTGGTTCTTGTACCTAGCAGGCTATATACTCTGTTGAGGCTTTCTTGGCCAGTTCATGGCATAAGTCTCTACCTCTCACCAGCTTGGTTGGGTGAATTTCCACATCATATTCTTGTATTTTTGACACCCAACCAACCCTTTTCTCATCGAGCTCTCCCTGTATGATGAAATTC
Organism: Wollemia nobilis; assembly: GCA_028583015.1. Lineage (NCBI taxonomy): Eukaryota > Viridiplantae > Streptophyta > Pinopsida > Araucariales > Araucariaceae > Wollemia > Wollemia nobilis. Next base: position 823,403 of record JAQPPZ010002631.1, read on the forward strand.
TTGACATCAGGATGAACTACATACACAATGGTTTTGCTTTGTGAAAGGAAATGTCTAAACTTTTTCAATGATTTCATGATTGCATATACTTTTTTTCAATAAAGTTGTATTTTTCTTCATGATCTTGCATGGTTTGGCTTAGGAAAGTGATGGGCCTTTCTTCATTATATCTTCCCTTTTGAATAAGGATTATTGCATAACTCTCTTGTTCACCTACAACGTATAGAATGAAGCCTCTGGAATAATATAGGTTAACCAGGATAGGCGCTTGAGCTATCTATTCTTTTATTCTTTTGAAATATTTCTTTCGCAAGTATGTCCATTTGAACTCAACATATTTCTTCAATAACTCAATCATAGGCTTGAAAATTTGTGCAAAATATGCTATGAATTTGTGCACAAAATTGATTTACCCAAAGAAGGATTGCAGGCCTTTCTTGTTTGGAGGTAAGGGAAGTTCTAATAGTGCTTTTACTCTATTAGGATCTATGGCCAACCCGACTTCAGAAATAACATGACCTAGCAAGACTCCCTCTTGCATAGAAAATATGGACTTCTTTGGATTCAAAGAAATACCAAACTCTCTACATTTCTAAAAAAATTCTTGAGATGTTCAACATGATCCTCTTTATGGTGAGAGAACATTGTCATATCATCTAAGTAAATCACTATGATTTTATTGATAAGTTCTCCAAAAGCCACATCCATTACCCTCTGAAAATTTGCTCCAGCATTGGATAATCCAAAAGGTATTCTTTGATAAGAAAATGTTCCCCATTTGGTAGTGAATGCGGTCTTGTATTGGTCTTCATATTTGACCCATACCTGATTGTATCCAGAAAATCCATCCAATAATGAGAATATTTCTACCCCTGCCATAGTATGTAGAGTCTGATCTATTTGTGGGAGAGGGTAGTGATATTTCAATGAAGCTTTATTCAGATTTTTGAAGTCTACACATAGTTTGATGTCTCCATTTTTCTTCCTGATTGGTACCAAGTTAGCCACCCAAGTAGAATGTTTAATAGGGTAGACAATCTTGGCTTCAAGTAGCTTCAGTAATTCTTGTTTCATCAAAGCCTCGATTTTTGGGTTTATTGGCCTCTACTTTTTCTTGAAGGGTTTTGCATCCTTTTTGAGCTCAATAGTATGTTGTATGGTTTCTTTTCTATATACTTTGAGGTCACTATAAGCCCAAGCTATAATATCAGGGAATTCTTTGCATAGTTCTTGAATTTGATTTAATTCATTTTTTGTACAATTTACCCCAACTTTAATAAAAAATTCCTAGGTTCTAGTTGAACTTCTTTGTATCTATGTTTATCAACCTTCATCTTGTGACCTATTGATCTATCATTGTTGTCAAAAAATATCTCAAGAGTAATTAACCCTCTTGGAATATGATTGTTTTTTAGTTGAATTAGACCTTCATCTTCCTCATATTTTAACACTCTATCACCTGAATAATTCATCTCATAGATCAAGAAGTCTAATATATGATCATCACTTTCAAATACCTTCCAAAAGGTATCTTTATCTAGTACTGAAGGCCTATATATAAGCATGACTGTATTATATTTTTGGATAACATTACTTATAGGACAAAAATTGGCACCTACTAATGCTAATAGATCAGCATGAGTATTCTTCTCTCTAGGGATTGCTTTAATATTTAGAGCTTCAAAAGCTTCAAATAGATCCCATACCTTATTTTTGTAAGCTTTAAGATAATGTTGCTTACTAATACATCTTTTTGTGACCTGATTTACTATTAGTTTTGAATCTCCATATATCTGCAATTGTTTAACTCCTAGTTTCTCAACTTTCTTTAGGCCTAAACAAAGTACCTCATATTCAATTGCATTGTTGGTACAACTCTAGGTTAACCTATAGGAGAAAAAAATGTTCATCACCTATTGGGGAGATTAGGACTATCCCTACTCCAACACCATTCTTGCATCTAGCACCATCAAAAAAAAGTTTCCAAATTTGATTGGTAGATTGGTCTACCTCATGTGGAGGAGTGGAATTACTTTTCTTAGGCTTCATGATAGAATAACTTCCAAGTTTTATCTCAATCATAGCATTGAATTTATTGATGGAGGAATAAGGCTTCCTCCATCAAGTTTAACTCTTCCATTTCTTCAATCATTATACTCACAATACTAGCTTGTCTTCCCTCCTCTTCAACCTTTTCAATGTGGAAGGTAGATGGTTTTTCATTAAATATTTTGACTCTTTTTCCTTTGAATGGGATTTCCAAGTGTGAGTAATCTAGGGATAGATATCCTCTTATTTTAGCTATGAATTCTCTGGATAGACACATACCAAAATAAGGTTCCAAATCTACTACAACAACTTCTTGTATGACTATAATTTGAGGTATTTTGTGTAGCATAATAGGGATATCCTTGATCACTCCCATGATATTAATTGGAGTACCATATAATTCTAAAAAACCTGGGCTACTTTAGGTGTATTCCATCCCCATAATTTCACACCAACTTTTGGTATTACGGTAGTTGCATCTCTTGAGTCTATCATACAATTATGTACAACCCATCCTTCCATTTGAAGAGACAAATAGAAAGGAGGAGGCCTATTTTTTCTAGTAGCCGATGTTAAACTGGCTTGAGCTAAATTTAACTGAGATGGAATTTTACTTTTGTTTTTTATTGACCTCAAAGATTCCTGTAATAAGTCAATTTGTCTCAGGAATTGCAATGCATCATACATACTTGCTTTAGAAGGGGTCTTCTTCATTTCTTCCACTATGTTGAAGGAAGGTGGATCAATGTTCTTCTCCTTTTCTTTTGTGAAGGTATCATACTTGTTTCTATACCCTTGAGTTGCATCTATTCTCTGATGCTTGGTCAAAGAAGGATATCTTAACTTATCCCTTGCTTGTTCTTGGGTTTCAAATTCCTTCTATGGGAGGGTTTCTTTGCATATTTCTACCTCTATTTTTGAACTGGGCTTTGGGAAATATTTTCATGAGGGGCCCTTTTCTCAACCTGATTTCTTACAACTAAAGGTACTTTCAGAGGGTTAAGCTCCTGAGGATCTACTTATAGGGGATTCTTTCTTGATCTTGTTAGGATGGTAACTTGCTCTATTGAAGGTATCATAATATTGTGGTACTCTTCCCTAATCATATTTACTTACCCCTTATGAGCCTTTTCTACTCTCTCAATAGCTACTTTTTGGACATAATGTTGATGGATCATACATAAAATTTCACCATGGGGATCATTGCATGTAGAGCACCAAAAATTAGATTCTATTGAAGAGTTTGTAGGTTCATTATCATTGTTAGCATAAACCACGTTTGATCTCTCCTAATTTTTGCTACTTGTGGGAGCTTGATCTCTTGTCACCTAGGGAAATCTCCTCGGCTGGAAACTTCTCTCAGCTTCTCTTCTTTTCATTGAGGTCATCTCATTGGCCATATTCTTCATGAATGATTGTATGTCTAATAAGACTGCAAGTTGAGGATCAGGAGTCGATAAAATAGATGATACAGGGATTACAAAAATAGTGGGAAATGTTGGAGGAGTGAGGGGCATTTGTATTACTAGTATAGAAGGTTTTTCAGTCCATTTAGGGAGATCCACATTAGAAATGGGAGTAGGATTCAAAAAATTAGTATTAGATTCCTGTGGGAGATCTGGGAAGATAGGCATTATCATTTTTGAGGGAGCCTTCCAATAGCAATGAGGTCCTTTTCAGCTTTCAGAGCTTCTTGAAAAATTTTTGGGAAGGTGAACACTTGAGACTATCTTATAACCATGCTTATATCTGAATTGAAAGCTCTCAGGTAATAATACATTGCTTGTTCATTCATTGGCCTCATCCCATCAGGTACCCTCTACCAAGTATGATTAAATCTAATATTGAAATCAACTATCTCTTCTTGAGGATTTTCCTGAATGACAATGAACTGATTGAGTAGAGAAAATGGATCAACCTATTGATTGAACTCTTCTACCATTTTACTAGCAATATTGGCCCATGTGGCTATAGTTCGATTAGGAAGAGCCCTATACCAGTAGAGCATTTTTCCTTTTAGAGAGATGACTAATAGCCTTATCATCACATCTTCTTTTGTAATATTGTGGATTATTTCTAATGAGGCTACATCTTGATAATGTTCATAAGCCATTTTCCATGTACCATCATATTCAGGTAATGCTTTCAAATTTGTTGTAGGGATATAATGCTGGACCACCAGATCCAAGGGGCCTAAATGATTCCATGTGGGGTAGGGTAGATTGGGTTGATTTATGGCCATTATAGCTACTGTGTCAGTTGGTATTGTAGTAGTATGGGTAGTTGTGCTTGAATATCCACTAGTAGTAGTACTAGGGAGAGCTACAAGGGTAGGATTTATAGGTCCTATAGTAATGGTAGAGGAAGAAGTTGATCGAGCAAAAAGTACAAGATTAACTCTAAGACTACCAAGATGTAATTCAAAGAACTCGATGGGTTCTTCTAAATTTTTTGCTTTAGATCTGGTTTTCATATATCTTAGTATTCAACCAGTAAATAGATAAGGATTTTCTTGGGTTTTATCTTTTGAACAGATTCATCAGGTGATTTTAAAATTTGAACAAGGCAAAGACAAATACCATAACTTTGAACTATAAAGATAGTGGGATTGGGTCCCACTAGGTGTGCCAAAAAATTTTGGTGCAAAATCTACCTATGGTTACGTTTGCACCCAAGACTTTACCAACATTGAATGATCGGGTCAAAAATAGAGACTACCCGATTCAATCTCTAGAGAGGGTTGGTTCCTTTCTTGTTTGTGGGAAAATGGAAGGAGTAAAGTGCTTAAAGAGAGGGAAATATAGCTATTTCTAGAACTTTGAAAAGGTACATATTAGACAACAACAAGGAAATGAACATAGACTTATAATCCAAGCATTCTTAAAATATCTAAATGGAAATAACCAGTTCTTTGATGCAAATCAAATCTTAAACCAATCACTAACCCACAAAAATCATTAACTCTAGAACTATTGAATCTAAAATGCATAAATCTAGAGATAGAATTAATGCAATTCACATTCCATATAGCTTGAATAGAAGTATTGATTCATTCATACATACATTGATCACACACTTTGAACCAAAAGCCAAAGTAGGGAGTTTATTTTATTGCTTAATGAGAAGTCTTGCATACATTTGATCTTGTAAACACCTAAGAGTCGACCCTTTTTTAGGGTGTGCTCATCCTATATATATACACTCCCTACATACGAAAATATCAAAATTTGTTACAATAATATGCCAACTAGCTAATTTTGGTGAGATGTTGAACAATGCCCATTGGCTCAAAAAGAAATGACATAGTGGAGTTTCCAACGACAAGTGGTTAAGATATGATTCTTTGGTTACCACCTACTCATGTCAATATTCTAGAGATGTGGTCACCCAACTATATTCCACTCTTCTATTTCTTGAGCCCTCGACCCACAAAAATAGGGTCGATCAAGAAATCTCAACTCTTCTTCACTTTCTAGATTCTTTTGGCTATCAACCCGTGAAAACAAGGTCGGTCAAGAAATCTCGACACTTCTTCACTCTCCAACTTCCTCTGGCTATCAACCCATGAAAACAAGGTTGGTCGAGAAATCTCAATATTTTGTCACTCTCCAGCTTCTTCTTGCTATCAGCCCATGAAAACAAGGTTGATCAAGAAATATCAACATGTCTTCACTCTCCAACTACTTATGGCTATCAACCCATGAAAATATGTTTGATCATGAAATCACGATTGTTTGTCACTCTAGATTTTTCTATCTATTGACCCGTGAAAACAAGGTTGGTCAAGAAATATTAACACTTCTTCGCTCTCCAGCTCTTTCTGGCTATCGACCCACAAAAATAATGTCAATCGAGAAATATCGACACTTCTTCACTCTCCAACTCTTTCTATCTATCAGCTTGCAAAAATAAGTTCAGTAGAGAAATCTTGACACTTCTTCACTCTCTAGATTCTTCTGGCTATCAACCTATGAAAACAAGATCAAACATGAAATCTCGACACTTCTTTGCTCTCCAACTTCTTCTGGCTATCAACCTACGAAAACAAGGTCGGTCATGAGATCGCGACTATTCTCTGTACTTCAAAATTTTCAAAAATCTCTTCATTACCCTCAGTATAGTCATTTTGACCTACAATCCCAAGGAGTGAAATTCCATTAATATCTAAACTAGCAAAAACATCACCAACAATTCTAATGGTTCCTATAGTTTCTAAACTAGTAAGTTCACCAATAGTAGTTTTTAGTCTTATATCAATAACACCAACATCAAGTACACCATTCAAACAATATTGGCCTTTAACTCAACAACACAAACCATTATAGCCCCTATTTTTTCAATTATAATAACAATGATGATATCAATAGTTTCAACCATCACAAATGGAGTCGGATCTTCAATGATGGGGACCCTTATGAGGATAATTTATGGAATAGTAATATCAATAGTTGATAAAACCTAGATGTAAAATTGGTACTCATATCTCCATGAAGGTACTAGAATATAGTAGATTAGAAATGAACTAGGTTGGATCTCAAGGAACACACCATCAATAGGGGAATATACATCCTATTTGACTTTAAGAAGATGAATGTAGGAGATAATTTCAATACATGCAAATGTTTTATGGAGGTATGTATCATTAAAAATGGGTCTATTTAACATTTGAGCTATCCAATTGGTTTTATTATGGTTCTAGCCATCATATTGTGCCTAAAAAGTATTGAATATGTACTAGATTTAGGTTTTCATACTATCACTTCATTTGTGTCTATCTTATCTATTAGGCCATTAAAAATGTATAAACCAAAAAAACCCAAGATTTTAAAAATATTAAAGTTGATTTGCTTAAAGCATAGTATTAAAATTTTAGTACTTATAATAGATTTATTTTAACTATGTTATAGTCCATGGCTTTATGCCAACTTGGAATAAATAAATCATCTATCCAACATATACACTTAGATATCAAAATGTTTTGAGGAATTATTGCACCGTTATAATTAGATGTACTCTAACAAATATCTTTTCTACTTCTCTAGATCTCTAAATCTCTTTATAGATTGATACCAAGGATTTGACAACTAAGGGGTATGCATACTTCAAGAGTAATGATCATACCATTGACCATATATTCACCCTTACATCTTTGCTTTATGAACTTTTGTAAGGATTCTAATATTAGTTGTTGATTTTTAATACTTGATAAGCTTGAGGTTGTAGGCCTTCCAAATCTAGGGATGTCACTTTGGTTGACCTTCATGAAGCTATGATCCATATTGAATACTAGTTCAATCAGTAAAAAATAATAAAAAATAAAGTTTCATATTTGAAGAGAAATGAGAAATTGAAAGTTCATTTGGGAAGGATTTGAAGAGGAAGGGGCATGACTTTTGTCCTTCCATGCCCCACTTTCCTTATCCATTACTATAAAATCATAAATTAGTGCTATGTTTGCATTAACCAAGCATTGGAAAAGCAATAATTTGTAGAAATCCTGATTTGTGTGATAATTTATGCTTTTATTCTATAGGAGATACTTTTAGTTCACACACATTGTAAACCCATAACTTATTTTAGTAATATAAGTTGTTGAAAATCTTTCATATGGGCTTTTATCCCCTAAAGGATTTTCTCTGCTTAAAAACTTGGATTTTTATGGCTTAAATTAATTGTTAATTGTTAATTATTTTATTGTCCTATAGTTTTACATTTTTCAATCAATTATTATCTTTTTGATGCATTAGCAAGGTATATTATTTTTTTTCCAATTTTTTTTAACATCTATGTCAGTGATCTATTTCAAGGGTTACCATGGATCATATGGTATTAGAGAATTTATTGAGCTTGTGTATGAATTTATTAAACCTAAAATAAAATAAAAGAGGATTTTTTATGTATAGGTCCAAATATTAAAACCAAATTATGGAAGTTGCAATTATAAATAGTTGTGGAAGATGTAGATCCTTCTTCCAACCTTAGAAAGAGGTTGGCCAAAGTTGAAAAAATTATTAAGAATGTTTATTTTGTGTTAGATAAGAGAACAATTGTTAAAAAATAGAAGGATGGGCATATCAAAATATAGGAAGGTTTGCAATCCTCGTATATTTGAATCCACTAGCATTTAAGAGGAAGTCTAATTTTAGGTTCAGTATTTTCATAAATAAAAAAAATGTAGACAAATTGGAGCATTGGTTTGAGAAATTGGAGGTGTTATTTTGTGTTCAAGGATATAATAATGCATAAATAATTGTTTGTTCATAATTTAAAATGTATAAAGACGCATTAATATAGTGTAGGAACTACACTAAATCCTTGGCAAATTATGAAGAGCCATCCATAAAAATATGGTCATAAATGAAGGAGATCATAAAGGAATAATTTTATCTTATTGGGTATGCTAATGAAAAGAATAAAATTGGACATTCTTGCATCAAATAAAATGATAAAATATTGAAGTATATACCACTAATTATTGAATGTGATCCATGTTAATGTGAAATTCATTGAATGGAGAGGAGGTAGTTTTAAAATATCTTGGTGGCCTTTAGCTTCATATAGAGAGGATTTTATCATTTTTTCCATCAAGACCTTAGAATAGGCTATAGCATCAAAGCTCAAATCATTAAAAATATTTGAAAATTTGATCTTATCTCATCCCACAATCCAAGCATGGATAAGGACCAAGTATGTTGTACAATATCAAAGGGAAGAAATAATTTTGAAGAAACAAAAAATATAGTTGTTACCACCATAGCCAAAGAAACAAAGAGTTGTACTCATGATGATATAGATGGCCATGAAGAGAATACATGTTGGAAGCTACACCCAAATATGCATGAATATTTTTTGAATATGAAAGAGAATAAGACTATGGAGACTACTATTGAAGCAAAAGAAGTGGAGTATGAGTCTAATTTAGATGAGAAGATTAATTGTGCAATTATTTTTACTAAATTAAATAGTTCTAATGAAGAAATCAACAAGAATGAAGAAGATAATTCCATTGAAGAAGATATGAAACATGTTTTTATTTTTATAGAACATGTGAAAAATGACAAGGTAACTGTTAATTTATTTTGATTAACAAAAAAAATTGAAAATATGGTAAATAAATTTAATTTGAACACTCTTCCTCATTGTAAGACTCATCCTTTTGGTCGGGTTCATAATTATGTTGAAATGAAAGTTATCTTGTAGTGTAGAGTGAAATTTTCAATGTTTGTTGACTTTTTTGATGAAGTATAATGTTATGTTGTAGCATTGGATGTTTGTGAGCTTGCATTAGATAGCCCTTATTTTAAGGAATGTTTTTCTTATGATAAGAAAGTAGAAGTATCTCGTGATCAAAGGATTACAAAAAAATATAATAGAAACTAATAAATGAGGTTTGTCCATCCTAATTAATTTGAACCAATCAAGCAAAGATATTAGTTAGTGCAAATAAATTTTTCATGCTCCTTTGCATCAAATCCATGAAGAAAGAAGAAAATTTTAAATTTGAGAGCTAAAATTCTACTTGTACTCTTGATCAAAGGGGAAAATTTGAAGATGTAATCCACTTTAAGTTAGTGTTTGAAATGTATACAAGACTCCCCATAAAGAGATAATTTGAACATGATATTCACTTACAAACAAAAATCCCTTGCCAAATTTGGGGTTATATTATGGATCATTAATGGAGAAAAAGAATATGAAGAGGTAAATTTTATCATTGTTGGACCAATGAGTTGTTAGACCAAGTTCACCCCCTTTCAACTCACTTATTATTCTAGTGCCCAAGAAAGGTGACACTTGGTATATCTACATTGATTACCAAGCATTGAATAAAATCACCATCAAGAATAACTCTCCATTTATATCAAACATATGATCTTTCTGACCAAATGTAGAAGAAAATATATTCACAAATTTGGATTTGAAATATTTATTTTGGCCTATGTAATGCTCCTTATACATCTATAGAGGTCATGAATGACACTTCTAATCCATATATAGACTTATTTATTATTGTGTATTTCAATTATATTGTGGTTTTTAGTGAGACATGGGATAAACGTGTTGACCATTTGAGAAATGTGTTAGACTTTATTGCAACAAAATCAACTTAAACTTGAAGAATTATAAATTTGTAAGGAATATTTTGATGTATCTATTGGACATTTTGAGCTCATTTTGTTGTCATTGATGTCAAGGTGAGAAGTTGTCATTGATGCCAAAGTGAACACATGAAGCTATCATTAATACCATGGAGTACACCATCATTGACGCTAGGATCAATGCGAAGAGTTGAAGAAAAATTGTCAAAATATTATTTTATAAGGGTTTTTGTTAAAACCATGGTGGCAGAATAATTTTCATCAAATTAGTGGAGTACAAATAAAGGTTTAAATTTTATCTCAATGAGGCTTTAATTTTTATTAAAGTCAAAGGTTTATAAATATAATTTATAAAATTTAAATTCTTTTAGAATTTAAATAATTTATAAATTATAAAGGTTATAAAAGTGTCGACGTCATCAAATTTAGTGGGGGCGCCGACATCTATGTCAAATGGTGAAATTTGTATATAAATGTTATGCCAAAGGGGCATTAAAACTTACTCTTCATCAATTAATATTCATGCAACCGAGAAATGTGTATTTTGTGCAATTGAGGAAGAAGACAAAAATTCATGTTTGTATTTTAGCACTAGGAAGAAGATGAAACGAGAGGGCTTAAGGCCTCACTCCCATTGGAAAGTTTGGTCCATTAGCAGTGTGCATTTTACGAGTGTTGGGAGTGGAAGTGACCACGATCGATTCACATGGACGTTGTTGGCACGTTTGTCTTGAGCTCTAAGATGAAAAACTTTTGGCATGTGCTCGTTTAGAGCACCAAGCTTGTAAGAAATAGCACGAAATGCTCTTAGTCTTCCAAGCGTGCATCTATCGCACATAGTGGTCAAGCCCATAGCTAGAGCGCACGAGGAGGCAGTGATTAGGGTTTGAATCCCATAAGTGGAAAAGGTACTTTTTAGTTAAATAATTTTTTATTTGCCTAATGTTTTTCCTAAGGTAAAAAGGGAGTTATAAGGGTAAATGAAAAGTTGCTTGTATGGTAATTGATTTATGTTATTGGAGTTATAAGAAAAGTGGATTTGATTTTTTTCCAAAGTTCTTGCCATTAAAATTTAATTAAAGAGGTTTTTGAGTTAATTTTTGGTAGATGTTAAATTTATTTTAATAGGAATATTATAAGGTGTTATTGGAAAAATATTTCATGTATCCTGATGGTTGTTTTTATAGATGGAGTAATAAGATGTAATTGAGTTTTTGCATTACATTGTGAGAGATATTTATCTTCTAACCTCTTTGAGTTTGGCATAGAAGTTGTTGTGAATGTGACAGATATTTGAGGTTTCTTCATCATCAAGAAAATGTATGAGCACATTCTTCCATAGTTGAGTTGATTGATTGGTTTTTTGAAAATAAGTTTGGAGTGAAAAGGATTTAATTAGGGCTTCCTTATTAAGTGTGTTTGAGTTAATACTTCAAGGTTTTCTGGAATAAAGAGTTCTTATTAAAACCTTGTTTTATAAGCATTGTTGTTGAAGCCATTGGTTGAGCAAAGAACTAGGGTTTGAAAATAATATGAGTATCATTGTTATGTGAGAGTTATTTTATAAGCATTGTTGTTGAAGTGAGTTGTTGAGCAAAGAACTTGAACTAGGGTTTGAAAAGAACATGATTATCATTGTTATGTGAGAGTAGTTGTTGAAGTGAGTTGTTGAGAAAATAATGTGAAGTAGGGTTTGAAAATAATATGAGTATAATTGTTATGTGAGATTTGTTGTTGAGCATTGTTGGAAAAATTTTGAGTGAAGAATCAAATGCTTGGACTAGGGTTTGTGAGCAAGGATTATTTCATTAAGTGATTGGTTGAGTAGAGTTGGTTGAGCCTAGTCAAGTGGGTGTGTGAAGTGATTTTTCAAGTTCCATAAAACAATATATTCTATATTCTGAATTGATTTGAGAAAGTGATTGAGTTGAAGCATATTGAGTCTCTAAAAATTATTTGTATGTTTCTGAAAGAGTGATTGAAAGTGATTGAGTTGAAGCATATTGAGTCTCTAACAATTCTCTATATGTTTTTGAAAGAGTGATTGAAAGTGATTGAGTTGAAGCATATTGAGTCTCTAACAATTCTTTGTATGTTTCTAAAAGAGTGATTGAAAGTAATTGAGCATTATGATGAGTATAGAGCATATTGAGTCTAACAATTCTCTTTATGTTTCTATGAGATTGGTTAAGTTCTAGTGTGGACTTGTTGAGAAGATTTGAGGTAAGTCTTTGTGAAGACTTGTGGATGGAATTGAGTAAGATTTTGTGGAAGCTTGCAATACAGATTGAGAGCAGATTTGGTTAAGTTCTTGTGATGACTTGTTGAGTAGATTTGGTTAAGTTCTTGAGAGGACTTATTGAGAAAATTGGACAAGTTTTAGAGAGGACTTATGGATAGATTGGTGTGAGCTTTTGTGAAAGCTTACAAGAAAAATTTAAGATAAGTCTTTGAGAAGGCTTGTGAGCAGATTTGATTGATTGATTTTTTCAAACCTTGAGTTAATATTTGGGGCAGATCCAATAGAGTTGATTTGAGATTGATTCAAGCTTTGAGTTAAGGCTTGAGTGTAGAGATTGAGGACTGATTTGTGCTAGACCAAAGGACTGTGTTTAGTACAAATTCAACGACAAAGTTAGTGCAAATTTGAGGATAGATTTTTGCCAGACCAGAGACATAGATTGAGTAGATTTATGCTAGACCGAAGGACTATGTTTAGTGCAAATTTGAGGATAGATATTGAGTAGATTTATGCTAGACCGATGAACTATATTTAGTGTATACTTTAGATAAATCTATGGATGTGATAAAGTATACATGATGATAGTCTCTAGTGGATAGAGGTCCATTAGCCAGGGTAGTGATGACAGGTCTTGTTAGTGAGGACAAAAGTCTTTAGTGGATAGAGATCCATAAGCCAGTGCAGTGGAGGTAGTAGTTCTTCTAGAAGATCACCAGCTAGAGCAAGAGGGGAAAAGAGTTCTCCTATGGATAGAGATCCACAAACTTGATCATGGGATTGGTATCTCCATTGGACAGTGGTCCATAAACATTGTAATAGAGAACTGATTCCCGAGAGATTGATTGAGAAAATTTTAGTGAAAGATTTTCTCCGTGGAGTAGCCCACATTGGTTGAACCATGTAAATTTTGGTGTCTCTATTGTGTGTGGTGATTTGTGCATTGCTTTTATTACTGCTATTGATATTACTATATTTATATTGCATAATATTGATTAGGAAAGAAAAGTAAAAAGTGGTATTATATTGTTCACCCCCTCTTAGTATAAGCTTGTGTTCTTTAGTATCTTGATTTTATTGCAGATGGAGGAGAATAGATTATTGATCCAACCAAAATTGAGGTCATTTTGAATTATCCTTCTCCTAAATCTAGTATTTTTGTTAGAGATGTATATCTTTTGAAGGAATTAATTCCTTTATTTTTAGCTATTGCTACTCCTTTTTCATGCCTTATCATCTAAGAGTAAAAGTTTATTTGGAAGAAATAACATGATCAAGCATTTGAATAATTAAAGCATAAAATTAGCAAAGCACATACGTTTGCATTGCCCAACATACAACAAATATTTGAAGTGGAGATTGATGCATACAATTATGCTATGGGTGTTATAATTTTATAGGGAAATACCAATTCACTACCACTCTGATATGTTTAGAAAAGTTATTCATAACTAACCCACTTATGAAAACAATTTGTATACCTAAGTCATTAAGAAATGGAAGTACTATTTGGTGGGGATAGTAACCATTGTTCATATGGATAACTACCCTTTACAATATCTACAACCTCAAGGAAAAATATAAAAAACTAGATGTTTTAAGGGGATGGGTTTATTATGATAATTTAATCTTGTTACTAAGTATAGTAAAGGTTCTAATAACCAAATGGTTGATTTGTTATCTAGACCTCCCATTTCTATAGTTAGTACTGTGATGTAGGTTGGATCCTTGCCATATAAGATGTTTTTAGAGATGTTATCTCAACAAAAATATTTTAAAGATATATATTAGCATTTAAAGACCTACAATATTAATGAACAAGTAGGTACGGTTGATTATCAACTTATCTATGGTCTACTTTATAGATTAGGTACGTTATGCATACCCAAGGGGAGCTCAAGGATGCACTTGATAAGATAATCCCATGCTTCCATTTTTGTTTGTCATTTTGGAGTTAGAAAGACCATTCTTAGCTTGTAAAGACATGAATTTCGAACAAGGGTGGGATTTTATGTTGCTAAGTTTGTGAAGTGATAGTACTAGTAAGCCAAATAATAGGAATTTTTTGTATACACCATTGGAAATTACATATAAGCCTTAAAAGAGTGTATCTATGGATTTCATTAGTGGATTTCCCAAAATAAAGTAGAATAATGATTATGTATTTGTTATAGTTAATAAATTTAGTAATATGTCTATGTTGGTTCCCTAGAAAGAGGCTATTTTAGGTCAAGAATCCACCTAGAGTTTATTTACATAGGTATTAATCCTTTTTTATTGTTAAAATATATTATTTTAGTTTGAGATAGTAGATTTATCAATACTTTTTGGATAACATAATGGAATAAGGTATATTACTAAGTTGAAGAGGTGTATAAATTTCTATCCCTCAATAGATGGGCAAACACATATTGTGAATACAATATTGGTTCATCTTTTAAGAAGCTATAATCAAAGGAATCCAAAAAATTGTGATGAGAATTTACCTTAAATGCTACATACATAGAAGAGGTCACTTCATGGTTCCACTAATATATGACTATTTAAATATATCTATGGATATCTTCTTGATTAGCCTTTCAAATTGACATTTAAGATTCTTTAGAATGACACAGTTAGTCATAAGGAGGTAAAAAAAGCCCATAAATTCATTAAAATATTAGGTTAATTTATCAAAAGGTCCAAGATAGCCCTAAAGGAGATTCAAATCAAGTCATAACAAGCATAGGTTCAATTATACTTTTTAGGTTAGTGACATGGTATGTTTGAACTTAGGAAAACTGGATTCATGGGGTTGGTAAGAAGTTAAATCCCATTTAGTATGGTCCTTTACATATCCTCTATGAAGTAGAAAATAATGCTTTTGAGTTGTATTTCCCACATTTCATAAAAATATACTTTTTTTGAGCCTTGCTTGCTTGATAAATATCAATAAGGGAAGTTTATACCATGGCTAAATGATTTTATTCCTAGAAAGGATGCTCATATTATTGAAGATGTCATGTTAACTAGAAGTAATTTTATTGTACATACTAGGGCTAACAAGAGTACTTTAAAGTGGGGTTAAAGTGATAAGTAGTAAAGAAAGCAAATGTTATCCTAGAAATATATGGAGGAAATATTCCTTACCTAGTTCAATTTCTAAAAATTTGGGGAACCAAAAGCATCCTACTAGGGATGTGGGATCCATATTGAAGATTGGGTTAAGGACTAAAAACAATAACATAAATTCAATTTTTGGATTTAAAAATAAAAGCAAAATTTAAATTTCACTAGAGAAGAAGTTGAAGACGAAGGGACATTAATCTTGTCCTTCCATGCCCTACTTTCCTTCCTAATTTCTAGAAAATCGTAATATGGGGGTATTATTGCATTTCTTAGCCATTAAAAAAACAAGAGTTAGTAGAATATTTGAGTTGTGTTGACTATTTACATTATCATTCTCTAGGAGAGACTTTGATCCAATTAATACACATTATACTTATACTATAATTTACTAATATAAGATATTGTAGCTCTTTCTTATGGATTGTCTTCCTTTAGAGGGTTTTCCCCACTTAAATCCTTTGGTTTATATTGTTCTTTATGGTTTTATTATTAGTGATTATTTACTTCATTGTGATATAGTTGTGCATTGTTTAGTCATTTATTTTACTTTTGATGCATTAAGAAAGGTACATTATTTTATTCTTAGTATTTTTTTGGAAGATCTATGTGATTGGGCTAGTTTGAGTGATGCCACGAATTAGTCTATTATTTTTCAATGAGTTTACATAGGTTTTTATGAGGGGTTCTGGTCCCCTCATACTAAATTGGGTTTGAACCTTGGACCTCTTAAAGAGATACCAAAGCTTTTACCACTATAGTAATATTACAACTGTGAATCAGTCTATTATTTTTAATATATAATCAAAGGATATATTTATTGAGAGAATATGAGGCACCATTAAAATTCAATAGAGTTGTTCATGATGGATTTTGAAGCCTTAATATTAATGTGAAACTCACAGGATCAAATATATGATAGCCACAATATAGTAAGATCAATATAATAATATAACCAAAATAATATGAGCCAACTAATATGTAAATCAAGGCTAATAATATATCAAATAACATTCATTAATAATAAAAATATATGAATGATATGGCCTAAATCATACATGTACAAAGCATGTAGTACAACTTACAACATTAGTTGCTCAAATGTATGTAATATTTATTACTCCTCTTTATCTTACAAATGTATCATAAAACTCTCATACAATAATAATGATTTCTATGCTCACTATGTAGATAATGTAGGCTATGTAGGCTATGCAGGCTATGGAGTAATATATAGCCATTGTAGGATGACTCTTTGGTTACTTGACTTTTCCTTTCCTTATGTCAAGTCTCATGACTCTTAGCTTCTCTTCTTGATACTTGCATACACATGACTCTATATTGTATGCATATTTGGACATGACTCTTCACATAACACTTTCTAATCTAAGAACACATGTGTACACTTACATATGAGACACTTTTTCACATTTACACACATTACACTTGTACACTCATTTACATGATACTTGTGCATTTCTTACACATTATTACATTACATAAAATATTTATTCACACTCTAATGTAAAACTTGACCCTGGTCTAATTTTCATAAGGTATACCATGAAGGTACCATGGGGGTACATTATAATGTACCAAATAATGTAATATACTCCAACGGTTCACTAACATCTATCCTTTTTGAGCTTTTGATAGATGATATTGAAGAGATCAAATCTAAATTTTAGGAAACAAAAACTAATGTTTGTTTTTAAAGTGTATACTAGTGTTATTCTTATTTCTAGAGATGATATCATCTTGATGTCCCATTCAATAAAATGTGTCCAAGATAACTAGATATTTTACCATCCTTTTGTGATACCCATGATCTCCAAGTAAATATTGGAAAAGTAAAAGGTATGGTTTTTAACACTTCTAATCAAGAGATGAAGCAAGTTCCTTTATTATGTATATATTCATGTGTATATTTATGATTATTTATCATAGGTATACTCTCTAGTTTGATACTTGTAACAGATTCAAGATTAGGTATCATGCAATTCTCATTTTATTTTTATACTTCAATTCCAAGATAATTTGACAAAGCATTGCCTCTTCCATTATTTAAATCACACATATTCTCTTATATGGGAGTGATATTATGGGGCCTTATCATATATTAATAGACCACACCCAAACCATGAGGTCTTAATTTCAAATAATCCATACAACAAGCAAACCATAGGATACAAGATCTAACTAATACACATTGTACTTTTACTATTAGTTAGTAATATAAGTTGTTGTAGCTCCTTATTATTGGTCTTCTCCCCTTAGATTTTTTTCCCCACTTAAATATTTTAGTTTCTATTGGTATTTTATGGTTTTATTATCAGTGGTTATTTACTTCGTTGTGCCATAGTTGTCGATTGTTTAGTTAACTCTTTTTTTTATTCATTAAGCAAGGTACAATATTCTATTTTCAATTATTTTTTTGAAAGATCTATGTGAATGATCTAGTTTTATGGATGCCCTAGATCAAAATATTATTGGTAATGTATAACCAAAGGATGAATTTATTGAGAGAAAACAAGGCACCCTTGGCATTCAACAGGTTTTTCCACTAACACCTATCGATTTTGGGTTGTAAATTGATAAACTTGAAGATATGTCATCTAAATGTTAGCATACAAAAATTAATATTTTTTGATTGGAGTGTATATCAATTTTATTCTTCTTATTATAGATGATATCATTTTGATGTCCCATTTAGTAAAAGTTATTCAAATACAAGTAGACATTTTAGCATTCTTTTGCACAAGTAAATATTGGAAAAAAGAGGTATGGTTTTTGATAGTTCCTTCATTGTGTAAAGGTTGGAAAGTGGATATGGTATATTCATATCTATATTTAGGAGTATTTATTATAGGTATACTCTTTAATTTAATACTAGTAGAGTCGATATTATGGGTTATTAAAATCTCACATTAATTTATACTTCAATTACACCACCCCCCTCCCACTCCTCATTTGATTATCAAAGTGTTTTGTAATTTATCTATGGATATATAGTGATTATTTATGGTTCCTACGAGTGCCTGCTATATCTCTCTCTTTTTATGCTTTCTATATAAGATTTAAGTGGATGGAATGCTTATGCTCATATCTAGAAAATATTATGAATTGTAAAACAATGAGTATAGGTTACAATCCCAAAACATATCTAGTCACTAAATAGAAGTTGAACCATAGGGTTAATAGTGTGACTTTGATATCATTTGTGAATAACATAGGCTTATATTGAGAGGGGGGGTGAATAGTATAAGGTCAACTTTTATTTTTCTTTCCCAAACAATATTATCCAATATTATCAATGGCAATATCAAAGTAGTAATAAAAGCAATGCATAAATCATCACACACAATAAAGACACCAATTTAACGTGGTTCACCCAATGTGGGCTACTCCATGAAGAAAATATTTCTACTAAATTTTCTCAACAAATCTTCTTGGGAATCAATTCCCTATTATAATTTTTATGGACCTCTATACAAAGGAGACACCAATCCCCTAAGCTCTTATTTGTGGATATCTCTCCATAAGAGAACTCTTTCCCCTTTTCTCTTATTTGTGGAAATTGATCCAAGAGAACTCTATCTCCTCAACTGGTTTGTGGATATCTCTCCACAGAATAACTCTATCTTCCTAGCTGGTTCATGGATCACACTCCATAGGAGAACTCTTTATCCTTGCTCTATTTCATGGATCTCTATCCACAAGAAAAATCTTTCTTCTTTGCTCTAGCTAGTGATCTTCTAGAAGACTTCTGCCCCCAATGCTTTGGCTTGTGGATCTCTCTCCATAGGAGAAATATTTCTTATCTACATTGGCTAATGGATCTCTATCCACTGGAGACTGATATCCTCTTTTCTTTATCACATCCAAACCTTGCTCTCAACTCTATCTCAAATATGCACCACACTCTATCCCAAGTCTAGTACAAATCTACTCTAACTCTACTCATAAATTTGCACTAAAATTTGTCTCAAATCTGCATCAATACTTAACATAAATTTTGATTAAATCACCAATCAACTCTACTTAGATCTACCCCAAGCATTAACACAAAGCTTGAACAAATAACCAATCAACTCTACTTATATTTACCCCAAGCCTTAACACAAATCTTAAAAAATCACCTGCTCTTAATGTTGTTTCAATTATTCACAAGAATTTCTCAAATTTACGTTCAAGTCTTCATAAAGACTTGCTCAAATATTATCTCAAGCCTTCACAAATAATTGCTGAAATCTACCCTCAAGCCCTTTCAAATACTTAGTCAATTCTATCCTCAATCCCTCTCAAGGACTTGATCAAATATATCTTCAAGCCTTCTCAGAGACTTGATCAAATCTATCCTCAAGCCTTCTCAAAGACTTACTCAAATTTATCCTCAAGAATTCTCAAAGACTTGCTCAAATTTATCTTCAAAACTTCTCAAAGACTTGCTCAAATCTATCTTCAAGACTTCTCAAATACTTGCTCAATTCTATCCTCAAGCCCTCTCAAAGACTTTCTCAATTCTACTCTCAAGTTGTTTACAAAACCTGCTCAAATAATTCCAAATCTTGCATACAAAACACAACTCAAATCTCTTTCAGAAAAACTCTCTTCAAAAAAATTCTACTTGCCAATTTTCTCTCAAGATCAATCACAAAAATGTTCAATTTCCCTTATCAAAATTAATCTAAAACACCTTCTCAAATGCTATCAATATTTCTCAAATCAATGTTCAAAATATTCTACAAATATGCTTAATTTATTTTCAACCCTAGAACAAATGGTTCACTCTCTTTATCTCAAATATTCTCAAACTCTTTCAGAAATAAAAGCTTAGATTGTTTTGAAAATCTATCCAAGTGTTTCCAAACCATTCAACAATGAACCATACAAAACTGCTCATATATTTCCAAAAATGCTTATCAAAAAATCGTTTTCACTCCATATTATGTTTCACAACATTCATTCCATCAAGCATTTCAAACAAAGGATGATGTGCTCATACCTCTTAATTTCTCTTTTGAATATATATCTTCAAAACCTGTATCACAAATAACCAATCCTTCTTGTGCCACTTCAAGGGTTAAACAGCAATAGTCTATTTCAAAACTTCCACATGAATATTTCACCTCAACAAATATTTCACCATACAAATATTGATAAAATGCCAAACCACTTTTACACCTTATTACTCCTAACTTTGCAAATAAAATTTCATCAACAAAAATCACCAATTACATAAGCATAAATTTCATTTACACCTTATATCTCCTACTTGTCACTAATGCATTTCCAAAGGAAAAAATAAATCACCACTTCAATTTTTACCCCAATGCATTACCAAGCAAACCTCCTTAATTTTTGCTCAAGAAAAAGAAATCATTTCATAACCCCTTTTATGCAAAATTAAAATCAATGCAAAACTCCTTATATCTCCTTAGCACATACCTTAGAAACTTTGGAACCTTAGGGCATAAATTAATTTTAATAAAAATTAATTATTTTTTTGGTCGCCTTCCGCCTACCACCTACCATCGAGAATCAAACCCATGCTACCTACTGGCTCCACGTCCTAGCCATAGCTAGGTCACTATGTGGGCTAGCCTCCCACACGCAAAAAAAGGAGCATGATCTCCTTTTTATCCTTTACCATCGGTGCTAAAATTGATACTGACCACGCAAGCTAAAATACCTCCATACAAATTGAATGCAGCACCTTCTACCCTCTACGTAATGCTCAAGCCAAGGTTTCTAGATCGACTACCACCTCACTTTGAGTGGGAAAACACCCCTTCCTGCCTTTGAACACGTAATTGCTTCAAAAAATGTGAAGACTCTCGTATTCTTCTCCATCGCATCAAAAAAAACTCGTGCAAGGTAATTTTTAGGGGTAATATTTTTTTGAACATATTCATTTGCCTAGGCTAAACCTTAGCCTTTAAATACACATATATTTTCATATGTGATGTCGGCTCACTTCCAATTCGAATTTGGTGCTTCTAATTTAATTAATATTTTTATTAATATTTTTAGCATAAGGGTGTAGTATTTCGAGGGGGAAGGTGATTTCTAATGCTTAGGATGATCAATTTACTAATCCCAAGTTGTTTACCCAATCGTACAATTGTACTGTCTCCAAACTACTAGTTTACACCCAATGGACAACTTGTACGGAAGCCAAAATGATACACTGTACAATACAAAATTGTATAGTGGTTGATCTTGTATGATTCCACACTCAACCAATCCTGTAGATTCAGTTTTGTAGGCTACCGTATACATTTTTGTAACCCAACAAGTCGAATCCATAAAACTGCTAAATTGGGTAAGTTTATTCCAATCGCATAAATTGCCAAATTGGGTAAATATATTTTGTACGAACTCTGGTGTAAAATCTGTACAAAACTAAGGTACATCCAAGTGCCAAATTGGATAATCCAATGGACCAATCTCTCTCATATAGGTTTTATAAGGGTTTAATGTGGTAATTACTCCTTTCCAGTAACATACAAAACATATCAACGGGGCTTGAGAGAGTTGCAATTCCAATGGCGATGTCCAAAAATTGTACAATAGGTTTAAATACATCTTCTTATAGATTAGCATCACTCCAAATAATTCCATAAGGCTAAAACATTGTTGGTTCCATCCATTATTCCACAACAATGCATAAATTAATCACATTAATCAAACAGAAGTACATGCAACAGAACTAAACCATCAATTGTCAATCAATCACTCCAAAATCATACAACACGTGAGAGAAGATTTAAGTTCTGATTACTATTAATTCCTATTCAGTAATGGTATACAATCATTCCCTTGGAGCATAGTCTAACTCATAACATTGGCTAGATTCACCAAAATAATTCATCTATATCATATTATATCCAATACATATCCAAACCATCAAAATTGAAAATGGGGCCTTATATAACATTTCCCAACCCATTCCAAAGTTGTTCCTGAGGCAATTAGTTATTTACAACTGCCCATGCATAACAAAATGCATTAATTAAGACTTTTACTAAGTCTAAACCTTAATAATCAATTACATGCGCAATTTACAACTTCAAATTATATTTCCCATACATTTCACTTCATTTCATTGTGCCTTGTACGATTTACCTTTACCTTGTACGATTTACCTTTACCTTGTACAATTTTCCCTCCTAGATGTACGGTTTACTCCTACCTATATGATTATCAAAACCTATCAAAACTGTCAAAATTGGGCAAATCCATTTATCACTTCTTCTTTTGGGAGGAGGATTTACCGCCTACATATACCCTCCCCTTTATTTGGTCGGTGTCCTCACCAACTCACCCTTTTATTTTAGTTGTGCTTCATAATCTACAACCACCTCTTTCAAATCATTCACATGGGATTGAAGAATTGCACATTTTTCCTTCAACCTGGCTGCATAATTTCCCATTTCTACTGCTTTCACCCCATAAAAATTAGCTTTCTCTTCGGTAGTCTTCAGAAGTTCCCTCATTTGCTTTTCCCAATCAGTGGCACTTTTCTTCAGCTTCTCCTACAAATAAGCTTCTATTCGAATCACCACCTAAATCTCCTCATTCTTATTAGTAATGGTCTTAAGGTGGTGGTCAATATCAGCCTCCAAGGCATGAACAGTGTCTTACTTGGCCTTCAATTGTGTTTGCTTCTCTAGGACCATGTCATTATATATTTTGTTGTCCTTTGTAAGCTCTTCTATCTTCTTGGCCTGTGCTTCCATTTTCTCATATTTTTTAGCCAACTGCATGTTCATCTGTTCATCCTTTACTCTGAGTTGAGCCTCCAACTCCTTAATCTTATCTTCTTCTATCTATGAGACCTACAACTTCTCTTATTCAAGCGAGCAAAGTCTAGCCTCAAAATCAGTCCTAGTGCTATGCAGTTCTTCTTCCAATTTCTTTATTTTCTCCTCTGTCGTAGCCTTACACTTTTGCAATTCTTCCTCCATTTAAATCATCTCTTTTTGAGTGGCTTCCATCTCCTCCTTTTGAGCTTCCTTGAGCTAATAAATCTGCTCCAATCCAATTCTCAACCACTCTATCCAATATTTTAGGAAGTTAAACTTCCTTAGAGTGATAGCCAATCCTGTAGTGACCCTCTTGTGTTCCAAATATGTTGTATTCATGGGACAAGTCAGATTATTGGTTCTATCCTGGTACAACCTCGAATACTACCTATAGTTGGTTCTCACTCCTTCTAGCAAGTTGTTTCTTCCCAACATCATGGTTACCTCTTCCTAGGGTAACTTCCATGGTTGTTGTACATGAATGTCTACAATTCTCCTTGTACGCTCCTCATTGCTCACCTATTCCTTTATATTTTCCAATTTGAGAGACACTTGTTCCTCCCACAGCTTCAATTATCCCATGTGTCCAATACAAAACTCTAATTTTGTGTTGGCTATGGCATCGCCTATTTGAGAGAAGACATATTCCACATCATCTTCTACTCCCTATGCCATATCCTCAGTTTCGATCTTCCTAAACTATGATACATTCAAAAGGTAACTTGTTTGTATTATCCATAGTTTCTCTTCTATAGGAGCTTGTTCTTCTTCCTCTTCCATGTGGTGGCTAGAGCTTCCCCCAAGCTCCAATAGTGCTCTATCTATGTTTATATTTTCTCTTGGTGGAGTCTATTCCACTATCTTATCCACATCCATATCGTCTTTTACATTTACAATCTCCTACTGATATTGTTGCTGCTCCATATGCTCCTGAGCTTCTTTCTGTTTAGTGGAGCCTGCCTGTTGCTCTTCGATCATCTGCTCTTCTTCCTGATTTAGTTGTGTATCCATTGTTGTGACTTTTCAAAAACAATTTATTCCTATTCTTGTGATGCTTTTGCCTCTTCTTGCACATCATTTGTGTTATTTTATTTTGAACTTCCCCCATTACGAATTTGAAATGGTGCTTCTTCTTTTTCCTAGACTCTTCCTCTAAGGCTTCCACTCTTACTTATGTTTCCTCATGTTCCTCCTGAGTGGTGGCTACCACTTCCTATGTTATTTGTCCCACCTTTGAAGAGTCTAAAATTTCAAATTCATTATCCTAGAATATTTTTGGGGATTCCAGTATCTTCTCTATTTCTACCCAATTCCACTCATGTAGATCCATCTTCTCTGAATCAGACTATCTCTTTTCCTCTTATTGATCCTTCTATTCAGTCTCGATTTATTTTTCTAGAGTGATATTTTTTTCCATTCTTTCTTGTTGCCTTCTTATCCTTATTCGTATTGGGTTGTATTACCTCCCCATAATTTCCTCCCTTTCCTAAACTAACAACTACTCCTATTGTCATTGTTACATTGCTTGTTGCTCTAGTTTAGGTTCCAATCTCCTAGGCCTTTTTCTCTAGGGGTGTACATCCTCATCATCCGAAGGAGTATCCTCTTGTACCTTCATGTCTTGCTATTCCTTATTTTTTTGAGACTTCTCTAGAGTCTCCTTCTGAATGGGTATTGACTTTACCCACCTCAAAATGGTTGGTTTTCCTTCCCTCACATTCCTAGGTTTTGTCAAACCTAAAAAGTGAATTCCTAATTTCATAACAGTGTTTAACAACAATCTGATGGCATGGAATGTCATCCCAAAATTCTTTGGTCTTTTCATCAGTACTTCATGCATTTTCCTATCTAGATAGGTACCCCAATCATACTTGATCCCTTTGGTGATACCTTCGACATATTGGGCCATCCAGATTGGCATCTCTATAGCTCATGTATCCCTTGATAGTAGAGCCATCACGATATTCATTGCACATGGTCAATCATTTCCTTTCAACTAGATCTGTTTAATTCCTCGATTCCCTGCACTAGAGATCCTTGCATTAGTCAGTGACTTCACATTGGTTAACGAAGTGATGATTCGATATGTTTCAATCGGATCAACCAAATTTTTTACTATATCTGTATCATATGCTGGCAATCCGAATGTCTTCCTGAATGCATCTATCGTAACTTCTATTCTCACCGACCTCTTATCCACATTGATAAAGGTAATTCTAGTTGCATTATTATGTGCCTGAACCATATGCAATAAATAGTTGTAAAGAAGGTCTTCCGGTGTGGTGACACTTGCACTATTACAACTACACCAGCCTCCTCAAACTGTTTTCTCCAAGGATGGTTCTTGTTATGTTCATTATTCCACCTCCTCCTGTATGTCTCTCCTCCATGTTGTATGAATGTTATATTAGTTATTTATACCTGACCTTCCTCAAGTTTGCTACTCATATCCTCCTCCATATCTGAAATATGTACCTCACTTCTCAATTTTCTCCTCGAGATTCTTTCTTGTGATATTCTCTCCTCTCAGTATCTAGATGGTGTTCTTCTTTTGTCAGCCCTCCAGTACCTTTGACATCTCGACGGCTTGTATCCTCCTCTTCTCTAAGGATGAGTACCATGCCAATAACATGACTAAAACTATCACCCTTAGTACTACCGCGACCATTATTCTCTCTTGTGTAGGGGTCCTGGTGACCGTTCCACACTATTGGCAACAATTATTCTTAACTGGTATCCGAACTCCTCAACTGAAATTATTTTCTCGGCATGCCTCCAATTTTCTTGCTACTCAAACATCACCAATTCCATAATTATAAGTGTCTTATAAATCATACAATCTGCTCTTTCTCTTACTCCTGTATGGTTTTCTTATGAGCAACCATTCCAGATCGTACAATTGTTCAATTAGTCACTGTTCGGTCTTCAAACTATTCAATATTTTACAAATTGTATAATTGTAGCCTAAAATTATACATTGATGTACTACTCCATACAGTATCCCTCTCCAGCTTCTCTCCCTCATCAAATATGTATGATTTTGTATGATCTGCTCAAAATGGCTACAAAAAACCCAAAAACTACCCAAAATTGCACAAACTTTTCCCTGAGACCATACACTCCACCACCAAATCATATAGGTATGTCTTTTCAAACTCTTATCCACATAAAAATCATATTTTGCACTTTTCTTCTGTGATTTCTCTTTGACCCAGTTGTCGAAATGCCCTAATCTATCTTTTCAATGCTTTTCGGGAGCAATTTTTCAATTTTTCCACCCTTGGCGTAATTTATCCCCAAAAAAAAAAAATTATTGGCTAACAATTACAGTTGTACAATATATTTCTTCCTTTCCTCTATCTCCTTCCTTTCATTTTTGGTTGCTTTTTATGGTTTGTAACTTATTTTTTCCTATAATTTTTTTGCTCTGGCTCCAATCTACCACTTCTTCGAACCCTAATGTATGTTTTTCAATGACCTGGTTTGTGTTTGGATATTGTCTACTGTAAACCCTTATTTCTTTTTGGTTGAACTCGAATTCTTCTTCAATGGATTCAAACCCTTGCTTTTTCTCCTTCTTCCTTCTTCGATTTGATTTCTTCAAATGCAAGTCTCCCTAGTGTGAATTTGAAAATAGGTCATGAATTATTGAATATTACAGGTGAGTTTTAATTCCCATATGATTGTCTCCATTCAATTGCATGCTTATCACCTTCGTTATCCTAAAAAAAATCAAACTCTACTTTGTAAAATTTTAAAATTGCAAAGGTAAGCCTATATTTAAACTATCTCCAAACCCTAACCGCTCCAAATTTGAAATTGTGCCATTTTGCTCTTTTCATATTCCTTTCCTAGATGATTGACAACTCATCACTTTTCATGCAATTTTTAACTTTTTCCCACTCTTTTTCGATAACTCATCGATCCACACATGCGACATTTAATGCAATAGTTGAAAATCATTCACTATGTCTGAAATCGTACATTGTACGACCTAAATCATACAACATGCCTTCTTGTACGATCTCCCATGTACTTTTTCTAATTCTACTTGTACGATCTATCATTTATACCTTTTTGACTTCAAAAATTGGCTTGTACGATCTATCACTTGTGCTTTTTAATCTTTAACAATTAACTTGTACAATCTATCATTTTAGAGAAATTTTTGTCTATTTTCTCTCTTGAAGAGGTCGTCATTTTCGGTTTTCAACCCACTTCCTTCCTAATTGCATCTCGAGGTATTTTCACAATTAAGGTATTTATTTTTTATTTTTCTTTTATTTTTATTTTTCTTTTTCTTTTTCTTTTTCTTTTTCTTTTTCTTTTTCTTTTTCTTTCTTTTTTTTATTTTTCTTTTGTTAACCTATTTATACTTACCGTTGTGGAAATCGTACAGTGAAATTCACTTGTATGATCCCATAAGATTCTTCTCTTAGAGGTTTGACTATGACATTTTGAGTGGTTGTATTTCCTGGTGCCACTTGCTCTCTAGGTCGATTCAACTCCACTTGTGATGTTACCGAATTCTTTGGCCTTTCCCTACCATGTGTACAATTTGAAATTGTACAATTGTAAGCTAGAGTATCTTCACCTAGTGTCCTTTCCTCTTGTCACAATGGTGATTGATCTCGTGGTTGCGGTGTCCTGACCACTCTATTATCATTCGAGCAACTTATTTGCCTATTCTTGTAGACACCTAAAATGTGTCATGTTTAGGAGACTACCCATATGGACATATTCGTAAACCATATGAACCCTCCTGGATCTCTCCAAGAGCAAGCAGTGGTCCTAACCACTTAGGCAGGGTAGTTCTGACCCCTATAGGCTTGGCCACTCTTAAACAGAGTGGCCATAACACCTGGCCACTAGAGACTATAGCGGCTAGACCTGGCTGCTAGACCTAATAACGACCAGTATCATAAATAATTTGGCTATGAATACGGGCCCAAATCATGCAGTCTGACTACACCTATGCATGGATTTCGGGTGGATTTCAGTGAGGAACTCCTTGAGTCCCTCATAAATTCCCCTTAAATATAAAATTGTGACTAATGCTTCCCACCCAGAACGGTCAGTCACATGCAATTTGGAGAGACGCTTCTCCAGGAAGCCAAGCTCCATATCGGGTAGGGAAGTCTACATATAGACTCTCCCATAAGAGCAAAAGGATCCATGAAGTTTCAATATTAAGTAGTGAAGCCTTGATAAAATGGACAACCAAGTTACACCCCTTTGAGGAGTATTTGAGCACCATTTGGCTGAGCTACGTCCCTGCATCAGTATTTAGATTCATCATCCCAAACCACAAATCAATGTAGGAGACACACCCAACGACCCTTGAACATCAATTCGATTAAGATATCGATGTTCGTAGCCCATAATACTTGAGGTAACCTTTTAGTTAGAGGTCGTTATCTTTAACAGTAGCCCATAGTCATAAACAATTTTTAAAGTGGTCAATTCCTTTGTTCTAAGCAATAGATATTTATTTATCATTATTTCATTTACATGGCTTTAGCATAGATCTGAATCTTTCTATAACCACCAAAAATGCTCTTGCTATCTATATTATCTATTGCAATTCATGAAATAAGCACAAATGGGAAAACATAAGTTGACAACAAGAAATAAAACAAATAGAAAAAATATCTTTATTGATATCAATGAAGCCAAGCTACAGATTCATCCCTCTTAGGGATACCCAATTTGATAAATCAATTACAATAGAGTTTCAAATCCCTCTCAAAGGTAGATGTAATCAAAATACCTTTTATGATGACATGAACTGCTCTAGGGTGTCGATGACCCTCTTCTCCATAATTAGAGATATTTGCTGCCTTGCACCCCAAAACCCTATTAGTCCTACATGAAATAAACAAGAAACATTAATAGAAAAGGAGACCTCTCTTGATGAGGCTTTTAAAGGGTGTTTGTATTAAATATAACATGATAATAAAGAAATCAAGAAAGTAATTTAATACATGTAAATATATCTACAACATGATAATCTACTATTAGAAACATAAAATAAACTAATATAAATCTATCCAAACTCCTAATTAACCAATTGAAGACATGGAAGCATGAAAAATATTCATTATACCTACACTACAACAATGAAGGGAAATTGCAATTAACACCTAATCGGTTAGTAAAATATCTCTAGAATACTAAATTAAACCTATAAAAGGATTAATCTAACCTAACTAAATAGAATGCAAAACTGAGAACAAGGATATTAGAGATCACCTACTAACCGTGAGTCATTCACGCGGTGGTCACTGTTCCCCGCGGCTTGTTGGCAATTTTGGGTACTTTGGGTACATTGCCTTTGCTCAAGTGTATAAGTTGTCATTGATGTCAATAAGCTCTTGAAGGAATTTGATTTAATGTCAAATAATTTGTTTTGATGAAGGTTACGGCATGACAGTTTCAAAGGTCTTTTGCAAACCCCAAGCTGACAGGTTCGAGAGAAAGAGCTCGCAAAGAAAAGTGTCGCAATTTCGTGACAATTTACAAGAGGGATTGTACGGACAAAAAAGTGTCGTGATTTCATGACAGGTTCGAGAGAAAGAGCTCGCAGAGAAAAAGTGTTGCGATATCGCGACATGTCGGGTTTTCGCGACCCGAAGAAAAGAAAAGCGCTAAGGAGAAAAAGTGTCACGATATCGTGACATGTCGGGTTTTTGCGACCCGAAGAATAGAAAAGAGCTAAGGAGGAAAAGTGTTGTGATATCGTGACATGTCGCATTTTTGTTACTTAAGAAGGAGAGAGAAAACAAGTCAGAAGACAAAGTGGAAGCAAGATAAACTGTCATGATTTTGCGACATGCTGCAAAAGTTGAAGTGAGAACTATCGCGATTTCATGACATGCTATAGAACTCGAAGTGAGAACTATCACAATTTCGTGACATGCAGCAAAGGGAAGAGTTTGAAATGAGAACTGTCGCGATTTTGCGACGGGTTGCAAAGAAAGCGTACGAATGCAGAAAGTGTCACGATTTTGTGACAGGTTGAAGAGAAAGTGTACGGATGCAGAAAGTGTCACGATTTCATGACAGGCAAAAAAGAAAGCACACGGATGCAAAAAGTGTCACGATTTCACAACAGATTGAGATGGCAGCGTATGGTTGGAGAAAGTGTCATGATTTCGTGATAGAAACAAAAAGCAGGTCTTCAATAGGAGAAGTGTCACGATTTCGCGACAAAAGCAGAAAGGAAGGCTATGAAGACAGAAGTGTCATGATATCACAATAGAAGTGAAGATGAAGTCTGTAAAGGCAGAAGTGTCGTGATTTCATGACAAAAAGCAAATTTGATACTGACGAAGACAGAAGTGTCGCGATATCATGACAGAAGTGAAGACAAAGTCTACAGATGCAGAAGTGTCACGATTTTGTGACAAAAGAAAATTTGATACTGACGAAGACAAAAATGGCATGATATCACAACAAGAATTTAGTTGAAGTCAACAAAGGCAAAAGTGTCATGATATCATGACAAAAGCCAAAATAAAGTGTACAGAGGCAAAGGTGTCGCGATATCATGACATGTTGTAGTTTCACGACATAAGCTACAGAATTACAGAGGCAGTTCAAGCCGACAAAGTTAAATTTGAGCCGACGAAGATTAGGGTTTGCAGCCGACTAAGTTTAGGGTTTGCATTTGTTATAACAGTCAACTAAGATTAAAGTTTTCATCATGAAAAGTCTATTATAAAAGGAGGGTTGTTTGGAGAGTTGAAGTGTCGTTTAAGGTCATCGTTGAATGTGCGTCAAAGTGTGCAAGATGCAGTCGAAAGAGCACAGATAGCACAAAAGTGGTGAGATAATGTCGAAGTGCATAGAGTGTGCGAAGACAGTGCAGAGTGTGTGCAAAGAAATGACTGAGAGAAGACGAAGTGTGGCTATAAGAATGCAAAAGTTGTGTATGTTTTATGAACATTTTTGACAGGTTTCGATGGGGACTTGTGAGCAGATTTGGACAGGTCCTAGCAGAGGACTTGTGAGCTTAGTTTTGATAGTTCTATCAGAGAACTTGAGGATAGAGAAGCACTGGTTCTTTGAATAATAACCTGAGGACAGATTTGGCAAGTCTTTGAGAAGGCTTGTGTGTAGAGGATTTATTTGTTCAAGTTTTGGACAAATCTGACAGACAGAGGAAGACTTGTACTAGACCGACTGACTATGTTTGGTACAGGTTGCTAAGCTACTATGGACATGATCATAGAAGGCAGAGGTCTCTTAGGCTAAGCATTGAGGATAGGAGGTCTTCGATGGAAAGGATTTCCATGTGCTGGCAAGAGGTAGAGGCAGTTGATCTTCTAAGGGATCATTTCCAGAGCAGAGGGGAAGGTATCTCCTTTGAGCAGAGGCTCATAAATTCTGATTGGGGGAAGGTATCTCCTTTGAGCAAAGGCTTATAAATTCTTATTGGGGGAAGGTATCTCCTTTGGGCCGAGGCTCATAAACATTGTACTTGGGAAGGATTCCCAAAGAACTTTGAGATAACTTTTAGAGAAAATTTTTGTGGACATAGCCCAGCCATTCTGGGTGAACCACGTTAAAAATGGGTCTTCAATGTGTGATACTTTTTGTCTTGATTAATGTTGTGTTGATGCCACTGCTATCTAAAGTTAAAATTATTAATTGGTTAAGTCTTATACTGTTCACCCCCCCTCTTAGTATAAGTCCACGTTCTTCATGGTTGACAATCACGATAGAGACTGAAGTAGGTTTACCCTCCAAATAAAGGTCAATTATCTTATTCTTGATGGTCAAGGGTCACCTTTGTGTCCTATGACAGATTTGGCAATTGAATTTCTTAGTGAGTGCATTGATTGCATAGATTAGCATTTCTTATCTCTCCTATCCTCCTAGGATCTCCATGGCAATGTGATCTCCAATTGGATAACAAAAGGGTTCCTATCAATGCATGTGAATGAGTATGCAATTCGATAGGGATTAACTTCTCAATTTATTCTATTTCTCTATATTTTCTCCAATTCGAAGGGGGATTATATAGCAATTTCCAAGGGGCTAGGGGTAGCTTCCTCATGAATCTAAGATCAATATTGGGTAGTTGAGCTTGTTGGATGGAAGTATCCAAAACCTTCCTCACTCAAACTGCTCCAATCTATAACCAATTAGGCATTGCAACTAACTTTGGGTCAGATGAAGGCCAACTATCTTTGAGTCCTGACCATGACTGATAGGCACGGTCAGCACTGCTAACCGTGGGTGTCAGCAGCGGCTAGCACTGACTAGGAAAAAATACCCAAATGAGTGATAAAAACCACTGCTATACCTTGGATCTGTCCAAAGGTCTTCCATATGGTCTTCTAGAATATCCCATATGAGTAGTAACCTTGGCATGATGCATTTTAGGTGTCTACATATACCCCTTTTGAGATGCATTGTGGTTTTGAACAATGCTGAGAAAAACTAGACCTCCTAAAATGATGTCATAGGTTGCATGATGATCATTAGTTTGATCAATATTAGATACCCCAGGTCCAATAAAGGACGTGCATCTTAGAATCATAGCTTCCAAATGGAAGGCTTAATTTTGAAAACAATTGCACTCGTCATCATACATTTGGATAGCATCAATGCCAAGTAGGCTTTTGTGCCTATCAATCTGAAAGGAAGAGAGTTACAAACTAAACTGTCATATATGCTATTTGCCCCAGTAGAAGGGTAAGCTTATGATAGTCTTTGGCAATGATTCTTAAAATGAATTCAATTTTGACAATATCTAGGGATCTACAATCAAGGGATCTTCTATTGACTTTGATTATGATTTAAATGATGACTACCCCCTCAAGTGACGAGTCGATGAGGGTAATGACAATTAAATGAAGCGACGAGGTCACTTGACCACTATGAATGATTTTGAACAAATTAATATTTAGCATTTGAATTCTTGGCAAGGCCTAATCAGCTATGATTGCAACTGTTAATAGTAATTACCTATTTCTATCCCATGGAGCGGTCCAACCACGAAGGCCTTCTTAGGGAATTGAAATGAAAGCAATCCCGATTAGGCATGTGTTAACTCATATTGTTGATGATATGCTAAAAATATCATAGGAGAATTACCATGCATATCGCGTTTCCTTGGAGCAGTCCGACTGTGAAGGCCTTCTTAGTGATTGAAATGAAGCATATCAATTCTAAAATGATGAATTTACCCCAAATTTCCTTATGGTAATTTACTCATCTTGTCGGATTGCATGGATCGCAAGTCGCTGCAACCACCAAGTGTATAGGGTAAATGACTAAATACGAGGCACATTTGACTTTTGATTTTTTTGATTTTTTTGTTAAATTTTGAATTGAATTTTTTTATTGGCTAGGAGGTGCGGCACTCCAAGGAAGGATTTCCATAGTGATGACCTCGGTTGAATGTACTTTGTAATCTCAACTAGTTATTTTGCTTTGCCTTATGATGACATTTTCCAATATCATTGTGCTTTGTTTGGCTTATTTTGAATATTTTATTTTTTTTGGTACAATTTTGGTCTGATGAACAATTTTATTTTGACCTTTTAAGGCTCTCCATGATGGGAATTGGGAGCATTTAATGCATCTCATTGATTGTACCTATCAACTCTAGGAAAATTACTTGACCACGGCTCGCAGCCATGGTCGTAAAACCCTAATTCAGGGATCGTTGCTGCCAGTCGTGGGCTGACCCAAATTTGAAAAGGTTAAATACAGATTTGCTTGTAAAAATTTCATTATTTACCTAATAGTAATAGTAAATTTGAGATCTTTGAGAGGTAATTAACAAAATTTAACCTGAAACAATGCTAAAAATTGTACCCATTCCACACATTCCATACCAATGGCCAATCATCCGGAGGCTTCTACCAGCAGAGGAGTCGGTACCTCCAAGTTAACTCAAAAATTGGGACCTCGCTTGTACATTATTGGATTAAAATTAACCACATTAATAAATTGGTAAATTAACCTCATTAAACTACTGGTAACAAACCTCACCCTAGCTAGGTTTAGCATAGGTTAGATTAGGGGGTGGGTTACTTTTTATTTTTTTAGGTATTTTTCTAGGAAGGGCAGGCCCAAAATGGGTCTCGCTCCCTAGCCATGGGTGGCAGTCGTGGGCCCCAATTGGTAGATTGTGGGTCATGGTTGTCATTCACGATGGTATTTAAATCCCAACGATCAAATTTTTTATTGTTGGGTCGACCGCGGTTCCAACCCACGGTACCCAAATTTCTTAAAATTTGTCATATTTTTCATTTTTTTGGTTTTTTTTATTTTTTTGGGCACTTAATGCCATTTATTGTTGTTTTGAAGGACTATTTTGATGTTTTTGAAAAATTTTGATCATATTTTGCATATTTTTGCATTTTTAGGAGATTTTATGATTTGTTTGTCATTTTTAGTGATTTTAATTATTTTTTCATTTTTACTTGATTGCTTTTATTCAGTTCCTGACTAACAGATCAAGGGAGATCAATATCCTTCACAACCTGTGCCACACACTAACTAGCATAGAGCGGGATTTTTTGTTGCTGTGGTGTTCAGCTTCATCCTAGACGTCCCCACTATTTGAGTGGATCAGGTATATCTTACTGCATTGGCCCGTCGCTGAGATGCAAGGACCAATACATTTCACCTACCTACGGGTGAAATGGCTATCACCCTAGAGGATGTATACCGCATATTTTGGCTATCCATTGATGGTGAGCCCATCACATCCTCTCTAACCTCGATGAGAAAGTTTGTATTTGATTCTATCTTCGGGCAGTAGAGAGTGGAGGTACAGGACCGCATTGACCATGGAGGTGTCCACGTTCAGGAGTGGTACTAGGTTGGGTTCTCACAATGAGAGGTTTTGTTTATGCACCTCATAATTTAGACCATCCTCCCAGATTCTTCAGGTGTGAGGTTCCCTTGGAACCTCCTGTATCGAACCAGAGAGGTCATGGTTAGCTCGATCGCATGGCCTCTCATCTTGTCCTGGGGGAGCGCTCTCTTAGCGTAGATTTATCATGAGCTATTCCAAATTACCTATCATAGTAGAGTAGGCATCAGTTGCAACTTCCTTCTATAGATCTAAGGATGACAGTATATCTAGATAGAGCACCCCATCAACTTGCCCCTACAAATTGCTACTATTGTTTATGATCGACAGTGCTACACTGTCTGCTGGCCTTGGGGGTAGTAAGGCTTTAGAATTAGGTCTCATGTAGGAGATATAGATCATTACATCGATCACTTTGCATGGCTATGCCCTAATAATATCCAATGGTGATCATACATGGATTGTCTAACCTGGACGGAGGTAGATAGATACCTGTGCTAGGCGCATAAAGATAGGTGGATCATCGGCTGCAAGGCCGATTAGTGTGAGTATCACTACTTCTCTCGCATCCTATGATAGTTTAGG
Source organism: Wollemia nobilis (assembly GCA_028583015.1). NCBI lineage: Eukaryota > Viridiplantae > Streptophyta > Pinopsida > Araucariales > Araucariaceae > Wollemia > Wollemia nobilis. The sequence goes on from JAQPPZ010002631.1 coordinate 859,124, forward strand.
ATTCGACAGGATATCCCAGATATGCCAACCATCTACAAACACCTGGTCCTAGAGAGGGACCTGACCTAGCCCAAGGTCACTACACTAGGGGAGTGTAGCACCCTAAAATTGGCACAGTTAAACCATTAGTAAAAAGATAAAAATTTAAATTTTAACCTCAAAACCGCCTGTTAACCACTTACCCCATTTTTTGCACCATTTTTAGGAGTTGTTGTGACCGTTGGACGATATCGTCGTCGATCAGACGAAATCATCCCAAATCGGACGAATTCGTCTGGAATAGAACGTCCAGACGATTTCATCCCAAAACCAAATTTTCATAATTAGCTTCTATTTTAATAGCCTCTCCAACTTGGGTAGAAGCGTGTCTACGTAGTTGGAGATTCCTCCACTGAGGATCTCCCAGATTAGGATGATCCCCAACCTCCTAACCTCTCCCTAATCCTATATAAACTAGGATTTTCTTAGTTTATCCCCCTGGTTGGTTGATCCCATGATTCCTTGATCAATTTTCCCTACCATTTAGTTTTTTTGTGTCAAGATGTCCTATCCACCATTGTTTTCACTCGTAGTTTAAGTTTTTATTACAAGTTTTCATTGTGCTTCAGTTGGAGAAAGCTCGAATCGTCGCAAGCGATTCCAGATGATTTTGGATGATCTTGTCGCAGATCGATGATGATCTTGTACGATTGGAGGTGATCTCGACTAAAAATCATATTGGGGGCAACCAGAGCCCTGATTTTGCATTCCTCATTTGTCTTCTTTATTTTACTATGCATTAGTTTGATTTATTTTCATTCTACATCCTGGAGTTCACCTCATTCAACATAAATGCATGATAAAGTTAAAATAAGGTATTAAAACAATGCATTTCCTTTAATTTGCTATCTATATTTATCAGTTAGGCATTTATACTATCATTTCTATCATTTTGCATTATTCTAGCAATAGCATTTTCATTTTTTGGTGTCTATTTCTGTGATTGCAAGTTTTTGATGAATTCATCAAATCTACGATGATCTTGTATGATCTCAGATGATCACCTATGATCTGAGATGATTCTATACAATTGCAGATGATCCTATCATATTCAAGACGATATGGACTCCTACAAGCTTTAGAATCTTCATCAGACATCCGGAATCAAGTGCATTCTTTCTCATTTCGTATAATATTTATATTTAGGATTCATTCCTGCTTTTTGTATTCATATAAATCAACATTTTCATATAGAATATCTTAGATTCATTCTACCAACCTAGGATTATGAATGATCGAGTGTAAAATGAACACACCAAAACCATTCTCAACCTAGGCATGGAAACTGCTACTCAAAGTTTCTTGGTGAACCCACCATCCATCAAAAATTCACCCTTATATCCCTCCCCCGAGAGGCGTGACCTTCAAAGGGCCTCTCAGTCCGAGGTATTGTCCCATCCTTCTCGCATCCCCCTTTCGGGCACGGATCCTATAGCCTAAAGGTAAGGATGCAAAAAATTTGGAGTGATACATTTTGGTGAACCCGACGTGAAACTTGAAAACAATCAAAAAAAAAAAGAAAAATTATTATTAACATCTAGAATCATCAGACAAACAATTAAAGTGGCATATCATATTTAGATGGTAGATTATAATAAGAGATGAGTTGTCACCATTAATTTTGAAAATAAATTAATAGCCATAGAGATTACATTTGTGCTTAGAGTACCTCAAACGAATAGAGTCCAACCTTTATGGGACGAACTTGATAGGAGATTGGATATTATTTCATCTAGATCAACCAAAATAGGCAAATCAAGAGGTTTGTCCTAGATAGAATCTTGGATCCTGATCAAGTAACATTATATCATGAACTTCAGAGAGCTTGCCATAGGTGGTTAGCAGATAAAAGAGCACTTGTGTCTTTTGAATTGTACACCTTTGAAGAATACCTTGAGAATGCAGTTGTAGTACATAAGTTTCTATCTCGTATAGAGGATCAAGAAGCTGTTCTTACGGATAGAAAAATATGGACTAGAGTTCCTAGAGCTATGTTATATCAAGAATATTGCCATGAACTTTATTTCTATAGGTCAGAATCCGAGACAGATCATATTACTATAGCACACTTTGTCAAATTTTTGAAAAACCATTTCCAATTTGAAGAGGAGCATTTCATGACTCTTGATGAACTTGATCTTAGCAACTAGAATGCTATTTGTTATCTTTATAATAATATTATAAAACACAAAAACAATATAAAAATGAAATAAAAAATCAAAACATTTCCTTTTTATAGTAGGTATATAATTAAAATATATATCTCTCAAACCTATCGCATATATATATAAATATATATATTTGCTGAAATATAAGTTTACGCATATTTCCTAGACTTAGGAATGGAAAAAAAAACTGAAGAAGAAGAAGATTGGTTAGGAAAACCATTAAATAACCTAGATGTCCTTCCTGAAGATCAAATTTCGAAAGAAGAAACCCTATATCAGTAAGAAGAAGACCTTGCTGTAGGAAATGAACGAGAAGAAAATAGAGAGGAAGGATCCTCATCCCCTAAAATGTATCCAGTAAGAGCTGTTACTTTTGAAAACATGGAACAATTCTAGAAGTTCCTTAATACTAATATTGGTGTGCTTAATAGAGCAGTCTACATGGACAAGGATCGAATTAGTGAGACTCAAGCAACTCTAGAAGATGTATTTCACACATGCACTAATCCCTTGTCATTTATTGAATAAGAGAGTGATCAAGCTGGACCATCCAATTTGGATATGGCAGCTATAATCCAGAACATGCAACAACAATAGGTTACCCAACCATCTAAAGTGTCTGTTAGCAAGTCTAGGGTCATTCCTGCACAAAATAAACCATCATTTACTGCTCTATTTTGCCAAGCCATTGAGCAATATACCTCAAATCAGCAAAAACCCAAAACAAAACCAAACACCAATTACCAACAATCTGGAATACAACATAATACTACTACAAATCCTCTTCATAATACTCTTCCTACCAACGCTTTGCATAATAGCAATATAGTGTCTAATCCTTATGTCACACCGTCATACACTCATAAATCCCATACCTATGTCCCACCAAACCAATATGGTGGACAAACTAGTAATCTTGAAACCATGGTGAAACAGTTAGTTTCCCGCATGGATCAGATAGATCCCTACCGTCCCTCATACAATTATCGAGAGATGTGTAGTCAACCTCTAGATCCTATAGTTGTAGCACAACCGTATCCTAAACATTTTCCTATGCTTGTCTTACGCATATATAAAGGAACCGAAGATCCCATAGAGCATCTTTGTATGTTTAGGATAGCATGTCATGATATATCGCATGATGACTTATTATTGCTAAAAATGTTCCCAAAAATTTTAGGAGGAATGGCATTAGAGTGGTATTATCAATTACCCACTAATTCTTTGAGGAATTTTGAAGAAACTACTGAGTCTTTTGTGCATAAATTTAGTGCCTACATCGAAATGCATGTGACCATTAAATACTTGTATAACTTAAAACAAGATAAAGATGAATGTTTTGTCGATTTCCTAGCTATGTGGAGATAGTTGATAGGAAAATTGCACTTTGTGTTACCTTATAGGGAGATGTTGGACATCTTTATTAATAATTTACAAGACCAACTATCTTATGAATTGTCAACTGCTACCTTGACCACCTTTGATCAAGCTATAGACTTAGCCTGAAGAGTGGAAGATGCTCTCATTAGGAGAGTTCAGCTTAAAAAGAAAGATGATGAGAAAACATCCAAGAATAAATATAAAAATAAACAAGTTGTGGGTGATGGAGTCACTGATAGTAGAAATATTGCCACTGTTAATGCTGCAAAGACAACGAAGAAGTTTATACTGAAACCTCTCGATAAACCTCGAGAATTTACTAGGTTAAATCAACCTTTATCAACCATTCTCCCACAATTATTAGAATGAGGTTTGATTCAATTACCAACTATCTGAGAACCTTATCCAACTATACCCAGATACAGATCTGATTTACACTATGACTTCCATAGAGAACCTTGACACACTACCAACTCTTGTAAAAGATTAAAACATAAAATACAGGATGTGATTGATAACAATGAGATGGAGGTATAAGCCTTTCAACCTAAGCAAAATCCTCCTAATAATACTCAAAAGAACATTCCTCAAAACTAGAATCAGAATGCCAATCAGTCATTGGACATATTTCAAAATCCTTTACCAAAACATGGCAAGGAAGTGGCTAATCAAATTGAACATCATAATGTTCCCCCTCCTACCCGATATGTTGGAAATATTAGTGGGAATTTACCTATTCATGATTTAGAAATATTTTAAACAACTTTATCCGTAGTTACAACCAGGCCTCTACATAATATTCAGACACCTGATCTTAGTGATACAAAATATGAGATTGAGAGTGATATGGAAATCACCTTAGATCAATCGAATAGCTCTGAAGATGAATCAGATCCTATTCTCCCTATCACAAGTCATATGGTCCCAGAATGATGAGGATTGATGTTAGATCTTTCATATGACCCCTCTAGTAGTTCCTAGCTTAGGTTTGCTTAGTTTATTTCTAGTAAATTCATATTGTAAGTGAGTCTCTTTCTCACATGCACTTGTGGGCACTAGTTGTCTTCTAGTTGTCTTTTAGAGTGTTAGTTAGCAAGTGTGAACTCAAAGTAGGAAGTGTGTGCTTCAAGTTAGCTAAAATGGATCTTCTAGTTAGCAATCTTAACTTAGAAGTTTACGTGCATTCTCCTTTGCACCTTTGTAGCTTTTGGTTGAAGCGTATTGAATCAAATCCATGATTTCATGGGTTGGTTATGTATTTTGGGCCATTAGTGCCTATATAATGTTTTGTAAATAATAGAACACTTAGTTGGATTTTCAATCCTTTTCATTGGTATCGTAGCCTAGTTCATGTTTGCACTAGGGCTTGTGAGGTGAGAGGATAGGAGATAGAAATATTATGAGAAACGTATTCTCATTGAGGACTAGGTTTAAGCCCAAAGGGAGCTTGAAAACCATTCGGAGAAGGAAGTTCCTTCGTCGACAAACCCCTCGATCCAAATTTTTGCTTATGCTTAAGAAGTATAGGAAAAGTTTGCCCCAGAGTTCTTCATATACTGATCCTTGGAAGGGATTGGATCGTAGCTACGGTCCAATTAGGATTAGGGAGCCTTTTGACCCTGCTGCCCCCCCCATTTTTGAGTACTGAAGAGCTCCAGGAGGACTTCCAAAGCTAGGTCGTGTGTCGACTTAGATCTGGGTGCCTTTCAAACGCTGGTCGTGTGTCGATTGGATCTTGAAAGGAGAGCTACTGGTGGGAGTTGGTTGCTCACATTTGCATAATTTAAAGTTTTTCAAATTTTAGATTAACCCCCCTGGTTAATTTATAATTTTTTTCAATTTGTTATAGAAAAGCTTTAAATTTATTCTATATATTATTTTAATAATATATTTGTTGTTGCTGTATTTATTGTAAAAAAAAAAAAAGCATTTTTATTTTAACATTTTGCAAAGACTCGGCCCACCTCGGCTGCATTCGGCAGCCTTCGGCTGCGTTCGACAGGCGACCGGCCAGCAAATTTTTGGCATCCCCGACGCGTATTTGCGGCAGGGGGCAGCCGAGGGCTAGCAGTCGACAGCCTTCGGCTGTCGTTTCGACGCTGTCTGGCGCGACAGCGTCAGGCTAGGTCGAGACTGTCCAGTGACAACACTGCAGCCGAGGCTGTCCCGCGACAGCACTACGGCCGAGGCCCGAAGCGCGTTGGCTAACAGCGTCAGGCTGACGCTTAACATTTCTGTCAAGCGTGAGAGCGCGCGCTATCACAGCCGATGGTGTTTCGACCTTTCGCCCACGCTGTCTGCTGGTAGCGGCAGGTCTATCGCCTGACATCCAGGGTCAGCGCTGCCTGACAGCGCTGTCGCTGTCAGGGTTAGGCGACCTGACCCGGTTGTCAAAAGTTACAACGTCGTAGCCAGGCAGGAGGCCTGGCTACACTGTCCTTTGGCAGTGCCAACGGCGGTGCTCAGAGGCAACCGCACGGGTGCGCAGCTTGGGAGCTCGCACCAGAGTTTTTTTTTCCTCTGTCAGAAACTGCACCACTATCCCTGAAATTCGTGCCTCGAGAAGCGTGCAGAGGACAAATTGGGAGCATGCAAAATTTTCATGCACTGTAGTTTTTGTCCAGTTTAACAGCAGAGAAAGGGTAAATTTATTGTAAAATTTTAAATTTTTACTATTTTAAAGTTGCATGTTAAAATTTTATTTTATTAATTTAATTTTTAATAACTTAATTAAATTCTTTAATCTTTTGATTAATTGAAATTTAATTTTTGATTAAGTTATTTTTAAATTAATAAATGTTAATTTTGCACTTTATATTAGTTTAAAATTTTCAAAATTGATAGCCTTAGGAGTAAATTTTCCATTTTAAGCAGCACTCCATTGTAACAAGGAAATTTGCATTGTACTTCCTTGATTTAGTGCTTTCTTAAATTTTACTTCTGGCTTATACCCGAGAACACATGGCTTCTGACTTGGCTGCCCAAGTGGCAGAATTGGCCCATGTTGTAAACACTTTGGCAGATAAGGCTAATGACACTACAATGGCAGAAGTCCTTGGCAATCTTGCCATGAAGGTAAATGACATTTCTTTGCATAATGCCTCAACTTCTGCTCACGATTCTCGTTTGAGAGTTCGTTGTGAAGTTCCATTGTATGATGGATCCAAGAACCCTGATGTCTTGAATAGTTGGATTCTTGACATGAGTTCTTGGTTTGCTTTTTCTCAACTTTCAGAAGATGATGTAGTGCCTTATGCTAAGCTTAAACTTTCTGGCTTAGCCAAAGTACTTGTGGAACGAAAATGAGGACAAGAACTCACCACATGGGATGAGCTTGTACAATGTCTTAAGACCAATTTCTATCCTTCAAATTATTCTAGAGAATTGGTTATTAAATGGTTTCGTTTTCACCAAGGTACTAATATGTCTGTACAAGAATATATTTTCCAATTTAATAGGTTCAGAATACTTGTGAATGTGGAGGATGATGTTCCAGGTTTTATTCTCAAGTTTCAAAGTGGCTTGTTGGAGCATTTGTATAGGGAACTAATGTTTGTTTCTATGGAAACATTGGATCAATTTTTCAACCAGGCGCAGCTTGCGGAGGACAAGTTCAAGGCACAATCGCAGGCATTCCGCACACCTGTTACTCAAGTGGTTGCAAACTCATCAAAAGGGAATAATTCTTTCTCACAAAAGAAGAATTTTGCTCAAAAGAAGAATGTGTCTTCTCCATCTCCTTCTTCTCCTTCCCCTTCCACTTCTACTCCTTCTTCTTTTTCTAAATCTTCATCTTCTTCTTCTAAGAAATTCTGCAATTATTGTAAGAAGAAAGGGCATGAGAAAGCTGATTGCTTTAAGCTCAAAAAGAAGAGTTTAGTGATTACTACTCAAGAGGAGGATGCTTCCAAGGGTCCCCTTGAGTCTGTAGGAGAGAGTAGAGTATATACGGAATTACGAGGTAAGCTTAATGAAGTTACCTTAGTAAATGTAAGTTCTTCAGATGGGGCTCGTGATGCTTTGTTCATCACTCGAGCCCACTTACTTCACAACTTTGCAACTGATTGTATAGTGGATAATGGCTCGTAGAAAAATCTAATTGCGAGGTCCATTGTCGAGCGTTTGAAGTTACCTATGGAGCCTCATCCTCAACCTTATTCTTTGGGTTGGAAGGATAGTGGAAGAGGCTCAAAAATCACTCACACTTGCACTTTAAAATTTGCACTTGGCCCACAGATCATAGATCAAGTCACTTGTGATGTGACTCCTATGGATTGTTGTGGGATTTTGCTTGGACAACCTTTTCAAGTATGATAGGAGAGCTGTTTATGATGCTTTTAAAAGAACCTACACACTTCAAAAATATGGTAAGGTCTTTCTCATTAAAAGTACCAACACTCCTAATATCATTCTAAGTTCCAAGCAAACGAAAAGAGTAATTAAGAAAGGTGGTGATGTTGCTCTAATTTTCATTCGCTCTCAAAACACTTCTACATCTACATCCATTACAAAGCAACACTCTTCAATGGATAAAATATTGCAAAGTTATTCACACATATTTCAGAAGCCAAAGTCTCTTCCTCCAAATCGCACAATTAATCACAGCATTGAAATAATTCCAAGTTCTTCTCTTCCTAATGCTCCCATGTATAGACAATCTATTTTGCAAAATGAAGAAATAAAAAAGCAAATAGAAGATTTGTTTTCTAAGGGTTTCATTAAGGAAAGTACTTCTGCTTGTGCCTCACCTATTTTGTTAGTTCTTAAGAAAGATGGCACTTGGAGATTATGCATTGATTTTCATGCTTTGAACAGAATTTCTATGAAGAATAGATATCCCTTACCCCGTATTGATGATTTATTAGATCAGCTTCAAGGAGCTAAGTTCTTTTCAAAAATAGATCTCAAAAGTGGATATCATCAAGTGCGTATCCAAGCTGAGGATACATGGAAGATAGCTTTCAAGACGAAGATGGGCCTCTTTGAATGGTTGGTCATGCCCTTCGGTCTTACTAATGCTCCTGCAACCTTCATGAGGTTGATGAATGATGTATTTCGTGAAGTCCTTGACAAATTTGTCATTATATATCTTGATGATATATTGATTTTCTCAAAAACTTGGGAGGAACACCTTAGGCATATCCAAAAAACCCTTGATCTTCTTGCGAAGAATCAATTATATGCCAACTCTTCCAAGTGTTCTTTTGGCAATACTTCAGTTTCTTACCTTGGCTATGTGATTAGTGAGAGTGGAATTCAGGTAGATCCCCTAAAAGTTGATGTTTTGCTTAAGTGGTCCCCTCCTACAACTCTCACTGAGTTAAGGAGTTTCCTAGGACTTGCGAATTTTTATCGCAAGTTCATTCCTCAATATTCCACCCTTGCAGCTCCATTGCATTATCTCACTAAGTCCAAAACTCCATTTCATTGGGAGAAAAGCCAAGAAGTTGCCTTTGAGAAACTCAAAAAGAAATTGTGTACAAGACTCGTGTTAACTTTACTCGACCTTTCTCAACCTTTTGAGATTGAAACAGATGCCTCTAAAGTTGCCTTAGGAGCCGTGCTCAAACAAAATGGTCATCCAGATTGCTTATCATTTAGAAACTTTTTCTCGTCGCTAAGTTGAACTATTCTACATATGACAAGGAGTTGTATGCTTTAGTTCAAGCCATTAAGTACTCGAGACACTATCTTTTGGGAAAATATACAATACACACTGATCATATGCCTCTCAAGTTTTTACAATCTCAAAGTAAAATTGAAGAATCAAGACATATGAAGTGGGCCTCTTACCTCCAACAATTTCACTTGGTGATCAAGTACAAAAAGGGGAAGAGTAATACTATTGCCGATTGTTTGAGTAGGCCTCCGGCCGCTCTTGCCTTAACAGTTATGTCCACTTCGCACTTGGGATTTCAGACTTGGCCTAATCAGTATTCTCAGGATCCTGATTTTGGAAAAATATTTGAGCAAGTGAGTAAGCCTTCTTCTTCCAATTTGCGTCCTTTCCAAGATTTCTACATCAAAGAAGGACTTCTTTACAAATTGGACAAGGTTTGTGTTCCTTGTGAACCTAGAGTGTCCCTTCTTAAGGAAGCACATTCTACACTTTATGGTGGTCACTTTGGGAAACATAAAACACTTCATCATTTGCAACGATTTTTCTATTGGCCAAAAATGCAGAGGGATGTGTTGAGATTTCTCAAACAGTGTGCGGTTTGTTGTCGCTCAAAACCAGCTAATAGAAAGTTTGGCTTAGGCATGCCTTTGCCCATTCCTTCCCATCCTTGGGAAAGCATTTCCATGGACTTGGTTAGTGGTTTTCCTATGACAAGTGCGCCAACATGATTGTGTGTTCGTGGTGGTTGACAGATTCAGCAAAATGGCTAAGTTTATTCCATGCCGCAAAACAAGTTCTGCATCAGACTTAGCTCAATTTTTCTTTGATAGCATTTGGCGTTCCTTTGGTATACCTACCAGCATTATCTCGGATCGTGATTCATGCTTTGTGGGTCAATTTTGGCATTCTTTGTGGAAGATTTTGGGAGTTTCCCTTAACTTTTCTACCGCCTATCATCCGCAGTCCGATGGGCAGACTGAAGTGGTAAACCGTACACTTGTGCAAAGTTTGCGAATCTATCATCACGCTTCACCAAAAAAGTGGGACTTGAGTCTCACGCATATTGAACATGCCTATAATAGGGCCCTACACTCTTCTATAGGTCATTCACCCTTTGAAGTTTGTATGGGATTTCAGCCCTTGGCACCTTATGAGTTACCTTTGTCTTTGCCTTCTCCTGTCACTTCACATCTTCAAAAGGAGCAAGACAAGGCACACTCATTTGTTCAACACTTGCACAATCTTCAATCAAAGGTGGTTGAGATTTTGCAAAAGACACAGCAGCAGCAGAAAAAGGCCATGGATCGACATCGAATTCCTCATCCTTTTCAGGTTGGTGATAAAGTTTGGTTGCATCTTGACAAGCGGTGTTTCACTGATAAGACTCATAGCAAAATCAAACCAATTCACTATGGGCCTTATACTATTCTTCAGTAGGTGTCCGAGAATGCTTTTCGCCTTGATCTTCCCGCACACTTGGGAATTCATGACGTCGTCAATGTAGATCTCTTGAAGTTGTACTTTGACTCTACATTAGAGACTGCACCAGCTATCAGTCATCCTGTGGATGTGGTTCCCGGGCTACAGTTACCATTGGATGCAGATCAGATCTATGACACGAAGACTCGATAGACTCGCCAGGGGTCTACCACCTCATATCTTTTGGCTCGACGAGGACAGCTGTCGCATCAAGCTCGTTGGATTTCTTTTCATCAGATGTCCCGTGACTTTCCTATTCTTTTGAAAGCATTGGAGTCCAATGCTTCTATTGTGGGGAGGCATGATGAGGATTGATGTTAGATCTTTCATATGACCCCTCTAGTAGTTCCTAGCTTAGGTTTGCTTAGTTTATTTCTAGAAAATTCATATTGTAAGTGAGTCTCTTTCTCACATGCACTTGTGGGCACTAGTTGTCTTCTAGTTGTCTTTTAGAGTGTTAGTTAGCAAGTGTGAACTCAAAGTAGGAAGTGTGTGCTTCAAGTTAGCTAAAATGGATCTTCTAGTTAGCAATCTTAACTTAGAAGTTTATGTGCATTCTCCTTTGCACCTTTGTAGCTTTTGGTTGAAGCGTATTGAATCAAATCCATGATTTCATGGGTTGGTTATGTATTTTGGGCCATTAGTGCCTATATAATGTTTTGTAAATAATAGAACACTTAGTTGGATTTTCAATCCTTTTCACAGAAGAACCATTTCCAAGAAGATTCACTACTCGACCATCGTCTCACCAATTAATTTCTAATGAGCAAGCCATAAATGCTAGACCAAGACCCATTCATCATCCGTAGAATAATATTGTGGGTACCATCGGAGTTGTTACTAGACAACAGGCTCAAAACTCTCAACATGATAAAATGCAAAATGATGGATCAACTCCATTTATTTTGAAATTTCCTAATAAATGGAATCAGGCACCTAATGTGCAACCTAAACCTCCTTATAATATTAATGAGCAACTATCAAACATTACAGCTAGAATTTCCCTTTTGGACCTTTTAAGATCCTCTCCTACACATAAAGATGAATTAATGCTCACATTAAGCCGGATGATGGTACCACAAGACATTCAACTTGAAGCCATGGCTAATACTATAATAACTCGTGAAGTTTATTGTATTGACTTTCGGGATAGAGACATACCTCAACATAGTTTATATAAGGATAACCCCTTATATATTACTGCCTTAATTGGAGATGTAGCAGTTAAACGAGTCTTGATTGATAATTGTTCATCTTTAAGCATCTGCACTTTTGAATTCTACCAAAAAGTTGGGTTTAGAAGTGATGAAATGAAAAGAACTGATATGATCATAAAAGCCTTCAATGACGAAACACAAGAAACGTGTGGAGTTATTACCATTCCATTGCAGGTTGGTCCGAGAACCTTGGATATGACCGTGTTTATTGTACATTGCCCTGCATCGTACAATATACTCTTGGGTCACCCTTGGATCAATGCAATGCTAGCCGTTCCCTCAACTTTACATCAATGTGTTAAATTTGAATTTAAGAATCAGTTGGTTACCATCCATGGTGATCCTAGACCCTTTGATATGTGTGCTTTGGCAAAACCTGTTGGAGTTTAATTTTGTCTTGCTTTATCATCCACACATCCTAATTCTCATTATCCATCTAAACGTGTGAAACACACACCCACAATGCCATCTACTCCTTCTACATCAGTTCCACCACTTCGTACAGCTCAAACATCCTCTAAACAAACTACATTAGGACCTCAAAAAAATCCTAATCCCACAACCAAGGCTTCTTGTTTTACTCCTATCATTTCTATCCCTATAATAGACTCATCCATCGACATCTCTACAACATATACATCCACCAAAGGCATATTTTTCGCATCATAAGATGTAGGAAATGTTCCTTCTACCTCTTATGCTCTTACTGAAAAGCTTTTACCCGATTTATCTAAAATTCTTATATCAAAGCAAACAAATGTTGCTATGCAAGATTCCCTTATCTTAAATAATTTGCCACCATCTCCTTGTACCTTGGGTCTCCCATAGCCTATGGAAAGTATTTACCAAGTTGAGAGTTGCGCTTTTATTTATAAGGGATATGACTGGGGTAGAATACCCAGAAACATCAAGACTCATTATGATGGATATGCTCGATGTTATTTTACTAATGGTATATTAAATCCAAATCTATAATGCTTAAATTGGGATATAAAGGGAAAGGTTTGGGACCTTTCCAAAATGGCATGAAATAACCCTTTGAGGTAGAACCATGGCCTGCCCGATGTGGTGTGGGCCTATTTCCTAGTAAAGGTCAACCCTTCCCATTTGAGGATGATGACCATCTCATATGTTACCAAGATTATTTAGATCAATGTGATGCTTTGCATTTAATGAATAAGCCACTTACATGTTATATGCTATCTATAGCCTACCCTGAGATGATCACCGAATCCGACGATGAGTTGGAAGGATATATCTTCCATGATGTCTCGGTTGAGGAATTATTACATCATGAATTTTATTTTGATGGCTCTATACCTAGTATATCCCAGCTTGAGGCCATGAATCCTCAAGACAAATTATCCAAATTAACCTTGGAATAATTACAAGAATTGGGTGTTTCACCCGCCCCACCTAATTTTGAGAACAATCTACACATGGAAGTAGAAAATGTCATAAAAATTAACATTGGAACTGAGGGTAATCCTCACATAATCAACATTGGATCAGAATTGAGTCAAGAAAAATAGGATAAATATATTGCATTTCTTAAATAATATGAAGATGTCTTTGCTTGGACATATGAATATATGCCAGGATTAGACCCTTATGTAGTTATGCATCACCTAGTAGTCCATCCGGATGCTAAACCTGTTAAACAAAAAATTAGAAAAATGCATCTTAAAGTGGCCTTACTGGTCAAAGAGGAGTTAGAAAAAATCTTAAATGTTATTTTTATACAAACCATTGATTATGCTGAATGGATCTCGAATGTAGTTCCAATAACTAAGAAAGAAGCTACCAAGGTTAGGGTTTGCATAGACTTTAGAGATATTAATGTTGCATTCCCTAAAGATGATTTTCCTCTTCCCAATATGGATCAAATCATTGATTTTACTACTGGGAGTGGAATGATATCTCTAATAAATGGATTTTTTGGTTATAATCAGATCAAGATAGCTCCTGAAGATCAGGCTAAAACAACCTTTATTACCCCTTGGGGAACTTTTTTTTGGAAAGTTATGCCATTCGGTTTAAAGAATGTAGGTGCAACCTATCAACGATCTATGACTTATATCTTTCATGATATGATGTATGATATACTACATGATTATGTAGACAACATTATAGCTCGTTATACTGAAGAAGATGACCATTTAGATGATTTGAGAAAAGTATTTAATCGGTTAATGGAATATCTTATCCGATTGAATCTAGCTAAATGTATATTCGGAGTTAAGTTTGGTAAATTATTGGGGGTTATAGTTTCTTTACATGGCATCAAAATTGAACCTCTCAAGATTGTGGCTATCACTGATATGCCCGCACCCACAAATATATCAAAATTACGAAGTTTACAAGGTAAGCTTCAAGCTATCCGTCGCTTCATCGATAAGCTGGCGGATAAAACCGAACCCTTTCTTAAGATTTTTAAGAAGGATGTCTTTTTCCATTGGGACTACAAATGTCAACAAGCATTTGAACTCTTCAAACAATATCTTCTTAACCCACCTGTGCTTTCGCCACCTAGACCTGATTGTCCATTTATCTTGTATATTTATGCTTCAGATTTTGCCTTAGGAGCTATGTTAGCTCAACTTGATGATGAGAATAAAGAACGTGCTAATTATTATATCAGCAGAACATTAATCAGTTATGAAACCCATTACACAACATTAGAGAAGTTATGTCTAGCAGTCGTATTTTCTACACAGAAATTATGCCATTATATGCTCAGTCAAAAAACCTATGTTATTGCTAAAGTCGATCCTTTGTGGTATCTCATGAGTCGACCGTACTTATCTGGTTGCACAACAAAGTGGGTTCTTGCCCTGAGCAAGTTTGAACTCATGTTTATAGGACAAAAATTTGTTAAGGGTCAAATCATAGCAAATCAATTAGTTGTTGCACCCTTAGAGTCTACCCATCCCCTCATCATTGATTTTCCTGATGAATGCCTTAAACTAGAGGCAGATCATTCAGAGCAATGGTCCTTATACTTTGACAGAGCCCAATGCATGAATGGGGCCGGTGCAGGTATTATTTTAATATCTCCATAGAAACATCTTATCCATCTATCCTTTAAATTAACATTTTCTTATACTAATAACACTGTTGAGTATGAGGCTCTAATCCTTGGATTATGAGCTGCCTTGGCACTGAAAATTAAAAATCTATTAGTTTTCGATGATTCTCAACTTGTCATAAATCAAATTAATGATGTTTATCAGACCAGAGATGATAAATTATGCCCATATA
Organism: Wollemia nobilis; assembly: GCA_028583015.1. Taxonomy (NCBI): domain Eukaryota; kingdom Viridiplantae; phylum Streptophyta; class Pinopsida; order Araucariales; family Araucariaceae; genus Wollemia; species Wollemia nobilis. The sequence goes on from JAQPPZ010002631.1 coordinate 874,288, forward strand.
AAGCATATGTATTACAATTATTATATTTATTTTATCAAGTTACCTTAGAAGCTCTTCCTCGAACTAGCAATCATGCAGCTGACACTATGGCTGCAGCTGCATCCCTTTTACCCTTGGAGTTAGATGACGAAGATGCTACCATCATTATTCGTCAACTCCAGGAACCCGCTTCAAATAAGTCATGCTTAGAACCTTTGGATGTGTTTCTAATCAATGAAACTACTCCTAAAATTTGGTACACTGATATATTCAATTTTCTTCAAAATGGGACCTTCCCTAAAGGTTTTAACAGAAACCAGTGCCGATTATTACGTAGACAAGCAAGTCGCTTCGTAATAATTGGCAATATGTTATATAGGAGATCTTTTGAAGGTATCCTACTGAGATGTTTGAATTTAGAAGAATCTAGATCAGCTTTGAGTGAAGCCCACGATGGATCTTGTGGGGGAAATTTTAGTGGTAGCGCCATTGCTAAGAAACTCCTTAGGATAGGATATTTTTGGCCTACCATGGAAAATGATGCACATGATTATGTGCACCATTGTGATAAGTGCCAGAAACATGCTGACCTTGTCCATGCACCTACACAAGAGCTACAGGATATTTCATCTCCTTGGCCCTTTTCAAAATGGGGCTTAGACATCATTGGAAAAATCAACCTTGTGTCATCTGATGGACACAAATTCATCATAACCGCCATTGAGTATTTCACGAAGTGGGTTGAAGCTATGCCCTTATCTTCTTGCACTGGAACCCAAGTTTCCAAATTTATTTTTAATCAAATTATTTGTAGGTTCGACATTCCTGCAAATCTCATCTCAGATAATGGAACTTGTTTCAAAAATAAATATGTCAAAAATATAAAATTCAACATCGTTGGTCCACTCCCTATTATCCTCAAGGTAATGGCCAAGCAAAAGCATATAATAAAACATTAATTAAAATCCTCAAAATATTGGTCAATAAATCTGGCCGAGATTGGCACATTCAACTATATCCTACTTTGTGGGCTTATCGAACTAGCGTTCGTACCCCCACGAGCACTTCACCTTTTGTTTTGGTTTATGGTGCTGAAGTAGTTTTTCCCTTTGAATTAGAAGTTCCTTCTTTGGCTCTGCTACTTCAAGATACTGAAGTAGGAGATGAATATCGTGCTAGCAGATTTAGTCAGCTAGAAATCCTAGATGAGAAGCGCATCAATGCTTTGCAACATCTTCGAGCCTACCAGAACAAGCTCAAGCGAGCATACCTCAAGAAAGTTCATCATCGATCCTTTGATATCGGTGACCTTATCTTGAAAGAAAATAAAAAAAATACTAATGCAACTAAAGACCTTAAAGGTAAATTTGAACCTAACTGGCTTGGACCATATATCATCACTACCAAATTTGGATCGAGAGCATACCGATTAGCTACCTTAGATGGTAAATATCTTAAAGAACCTATGAAAATTATGCATCTTAAGCACTATTATGCATAATTTTGGTCATTTCATCATTGTATATATTGTTATTTTGCATATTGTTTCATTTTAGTCTCATATAAAATTTCATAAAACAATCACATTGTGTATCTTCTCAATTCATCAATCAAAATCAAAATATAAAAACATCAAAATCATCAAAATCTTCAAAAACATCTTTTATTTTCGTACATGTCAATTCTTGAAGTATTGCAGTTATATTTTTAGTTATTTTGGATAAATTATCTTTTATTTGGAATCCCGCACTTTCACACTCACATGAATAAATATCTTGATTTTATTTGGTATGATTATTAATCTCTCTTATATCAAAGTCCACAGTTGAATTAAATAAAGTTTTGAGCATAGAGAATTGATCTTGTTATTTACTTGAACCAAGTATATCTCTTTACATTAAAATGATTTCATTGCAAATTCAATATTATGCTACATAGTAGAAGTGGTTTCTTGAGTGAAAAGTTTCCCCTACTATCCTATCATGCACATGGTCTAGAATATTTTAGAATTGACAAAAGGACAAGCTCACCCCTGCCCAGAATAACAATCCCTTTCTCTATAGCCAATCCGAGCAAGTATCCCTAGTATAGGAAGAAAAAGAAAATTCAAAGAAAATGAGAAAAAGAAAAATATTATTTTGTACCATTGCAACAATATTTCAGCATTATCTCAAGTTCCAAGCAAAAATACAAAAAAAAAAAAGAAAAGAGAAAAGAACAAGCAAAATGCAAATAAATCCCTTTCCCTACCCCTTGAAAAGAAAATAAGGGTGAATGAGCTTGAATCCCTGGAATTTTCAATTATTCAAAAACCATGAGGTAAGCCCCATAACAAGTGGTTTGTGCCCAACCCGCTTGGCCTTGGGTAATCCCTAGTGTTGTGATATGTCTGTCACATTAGCGACCTTTTGTATAGACCTCTATCTTCTTATGGATCAGCTAGCTCTTGATGACCCGACTTACATAGTAGTACGGTTACATGCATATAAATCATGGTCAACGAACATTCATTTGGTTAATTCAAATTACTTGTATCAAATTATCTTGCTCAAAATTGGTAAATGAACAATACAATTACACACACATTTGCATTTGAGAGATTTTGTATCATTATGATAAATCAAGATCAGCAATGAACTCACATATGCACATGAGGGTTCCTTATAAATCTACATTTTGTCTTTGATATAATTTAAAATATTTTTGCAACTCTTTTTGGAATAATTTCATCTTCTTATTTCAGAACATTTGTTTCGTATACAAACAATTACATACATTGTTTTCAAAAATCCAAAATTTCTTTCAACAACATATTCACAATCTAGCATTAAAGTCACGTTTATATATTTTTTTTCAGTTTATCTCAAAATCAAAAATCAATTATGTAATAAAATTAATTTTTTTCTGGATTTCGCGATGATGGTATAAGTCTATACCTATAATTCTATGCCTAGCACAAACCATTGTTCTAATTTTATTTTCTAGTCATTATCATTTATAAAAACATATGGCTTATATCATTATGTTATAAAATTATGCTTTAAAAAGAACGAACACATTTTCTATTCTATTTCATTATGTCAACATTCCATTTTTGCAACCATCGTATAATTCCTAAGGAATTGTTCAAAATTTTATCACACTTAGGAATCTTATGCCTAGAAAAAATCATATTTTTAATATTTCATGCATAATATTTTTATGAAATTCTGAAAACAAATCACCATCATCATTTTCATCATCACAACACAAAGTCTTAAGATAGTCTCTTAAGCACTCTTTTACTTTTAGCAATATTTCTATACTGGGATTAGCTTGACGACCTAGCGAGTGGCAACTCCATGAAATGGTCTATAATAGCGACAATGTCCTTTGAAATTATTGTTAGAAGTCCCTTTATTTTCATCAAATCACCACAAAACAACCAATTTGTTTACATCAGATTATTTCATTTAAATTTTACAGCATGACATAAAATTATACTATTTCCAAACCACATAATTACATGAATAATCAATCAACAAATCCAAAATTGAAGCATCATAAAACATGTGGACAAGTCATATCACAAAAATATAATATATATATATATATATATATATATATATATATATATATATATCAAAATATATGTACATCATATCAAAACTGGATTGGTATGCCATAATCTATACCTAACATACTCAATCCTCTCAAAAATATATAATCTACAGTCTATAGCAACAAGTCTCAAGAAGCCCTCGAGCTCTCAGCCTCATCTCCTCTCCCACCCTGGTGTGGAGGAGGTGGTCCCATAGAGGTTCATGTTGTGTCTTGGGTCCTCATCGCCGATCGTGAGGATGTCCTCGACGATCCCATCTTGATAGGCTCCACAATGCCGATTTGCAGATGTATCCTCTGGCCCTATAGAACCAGCTGGAAGTATGCTCCCTGATAGAACACGATTTGAGCAACCGACCGTGCCAACTCCTGCATGCTCACCCCTCTGCTCTGAGCCCTAATCCATGTAGCCTCATCCTGTAGAGTTTGCACCTAAGCTCGTAGGTATGCATTCTAAGCTCGGAGATCCACCATCTCGTTGCTCTCCCCCACCTTGATACCCTTGCCCTTATCGGGCGATGCTGGCCTATCCCTCTACTAAGAAGGGAGTCCCTCCTCCCTCTTAGGATTCTTTGGTCTCTCTAAAGACTATGGCACTCTCCGGCATCTCTCCTAAGGAGACTATCGTTGCTCCCTCCCCCCATGACCCCTCACTGCATCGATAGCAGCCTGGTGCCACCTCCCCATCTATCGCACCATGGCGTGCATCGGACCCTATGCCCTCATCATCCAATGAGGGTGGATGCCTACGTACCAGGAATCATATCTGTCTGTCACCCCTACGTCATCCCCATCCACTAGCTGAATGGGGGTATCATCCACGTCTTGACTCTAAAATCATTGCATATCTAGAGCCTCGCTCAGTGTAGTACTATCTCGGACAGTCCGAGAGTACTCGTAATCCCTGAGAGAAGGGATCCCCTATTGTAGACCAAACTATCGCAAAACTCGGTCATAGTGGTGGAGCTCTACCTCTTCCTGCTCCATCCTCAGCCATTAGACTTGCCTGATGCGAGCCAACTCTTGTTCATCCTCTCCCCATCTTGGATGCTCTCTCCATGGCCTCCACATGATCTAGTTTGGGATTAGGTCATCTAGCAACCTCCGAGACATCTACAGATTTATCCACTACTGTGACCCTCTCTAGAGCCACCAATATAAAACCTAGGGTCTCTCCCAGTCAACCCCTATTAGTGGAAGCCCTATCGGCCTCCGCACCACAATGTGCTCCCAACACCAAACCTATAGTAGTGATGTCAAAACCAGATGTCGACCTCCCTTGTATATGACCCCATGCAGGATCCTATCAAAGATGCATCAAGAAAATCTATAGCCATGGTTTCTCATATCGTAGACCACATCTAAAAGTAGCTAGGGTAAGCTGCATTCACTCTGGTGGCATAACAATAATCCACCTACCACCCCTGCCAAAACCTAAGTCAATCGAGATGCCCCAGGCATCTACCGTAATGTCTTGATGTTCACCCTGCCCTTCTCTAGGGTGAAGCTAGGATCTCCACATATGCATATCATGGCATGGCCCTGATTAGCCATAGGAGTCATAAATCACCCTTGTATGGGGATCCTCAAGATCCTCCATACGCCCTCTAGAGTGGGAGCCATCTCCCCTATCGGTAACCAAAAACAAGATGACCCCGGATACCACCTCTCTACTAGGGCTGTCAGTAGCCCCATGTCTATCGATATTTGTGGCATCTCTGCCATATGTTGTAGTCCAACCTCCACCAGTCGGTCTCGCTCTGCCTGGTCAAGCGTGGCTACATCGTCTCTGAGTCCCCCGTATTTCCACTCCCAAATTTTTAGTAATCCCCTCTGCAAAATAAACAATCAAACAATAAAAATCATCAATAGATAATCATTAAAATCAATTTCATCTTATAACAAAAAAACAATGATGATATCATCCACCATTGGATGATATCATCCTAAATTGGGTCAAATCGTCCTTGGTAGGACGAAATTGTCTTTGATTTCGTAACTTGGGGATTGCCCCTTGTTGGAAAGGATCGTCCCTATTCTGTCGATTTCGCCCCTAGACAAAATCGGTGATCTAGGGACGATTTTGACGAAATTGGGACTATTTCATCTTGACATCGTCGACGGCCTAAAAACGGCCGCGATGCCCCAAAATAGTCAAAATTTCAATCAAAAATTACACAAATCAAATTAAAAACATAATTCACTAGGTTTAGATCCTTACCCGCAACCCGCACCGGACCTTTGTCGATCTATGCGCTATTTCTACCATTTTGCCTACAGAGCTCTAAAAATAGTGAAAATGAATAGTAAAAATGAATTAGGGTTTTACCCTATTTTTCTTAATTTTATTTAAAAACAACTTTTAAAAAAAAAAAAATTGTTTTTTTGCACTTTTACCTCAAACTTTCAATTTGGGTAAAAACACAGAGGGGGCACCATAGTCAGCAGTTGTATGATTCAACCTAGAATCGTCGTCTAGAAAATTGAGTAAATTTTTGCTTTCTCATAAAACGGGAAGAACTCATCTTTAATGCATTTTCTTTAGAAAATTCGCTAAAGAGGGGGCAAAATGTAGCACCCTAAAATTGGCACAGTTAAACCATTAGTAAAAAGATAAAAATTTAAATTTTAACCTCGAAACCACCCGTTAATCACTCACCCTATTTTTCATGCCATTTTTAGGAGTTGTTGTGACCGTTGGACGATATCGTCACCGATTAGAAAAAATCGTCCCAGCTTGGACGAATTCGTCTAGAACAGAATTTCCAGATGATTTCATCTCAAAATCAAATTTTCATAATTAGCTTTTATTTTAATAGCCTCTCCAACTTGGGCAGAAACGTGTCTACGCAGTTGGAGATTCCTCCATTAAGGATCTCCCAGATTGGGATGATCCCCAACCTCCTAACCTCCCCCTAATCCTATATAAACTGGAATTTTCTCAGTTTATCCCCCCTGGTTGGATGATCCCATGATTCCCTGATTGATTTTCCCTACCATTTAGTTTTGTTGTGTCAAGACGTCCTATCCACCATTTTTTGCACTCGTATTTTTAAGTTTTTATTGCAGGTTTTCATTGTGCTTCAGTTGGAGAAATCTTGGATCATCGCAGGCGATTCCAAACGATTTCGAATGATCCTGTCATAGATCGACGATGATCTCGTACGATTGGAGGTGATCTCTACTACAGATCAAATTGGAGGCAACCAGAGCCCTGAGTTTGCATTCCTTATTTGTCTTCTTTATTTTACTATGCATTAGTTTGATTTATTTTCATTCTGCATCCTGGAGTTCACCTCATTCAGCATAAATGCATGATAAATTTAAAATAAGGTATTAAAACAATGCATTTCCTTTAATCTGCTATCTATATTTATCAGTTAGGCATTTATACTATCAATTCTATTATTTTGCATTATTCTAGCAGTAGAATTTTCATTTTTTGGTGTCTATTTCTGTGATTGCAGGTTTTTGTCAAATTCGTCTAACGAATTCGTTAGATCTACAATGATCTTGTCTGATCTCAGAAGATCACATGTGATCTAAGATGATTTTTTACAATTGCAGATGATCTTGTCATATTCGGGATGATCTAGACTCCTACAAGCTTCAAAATCTTCATCAGAAATCCAAAATCAGGTGCATTCTTTCTCATTTCGTATAATCTTTATATTTAGGATTCATTCCTACTTTCTATATTCATATAAATCAACATTTTTATATAGAATAGCTTAGATTAATTATGGCCAACCTAGGATTATGAATGATCGAGTATAAAATGAACACACCAAAACCATTCTCAACCTAGGCATGGAAACTACCACTCAAAGTTTCCTGGTGAACCCACCATCCATCAAAAATTCACCCTTATACCCCTCCCCTAAGAGGCATGACCTTCAAAGGGCCTCTTAGTCCGAGGTATTTTCCCATCCTTCTCACATCCCCATTCCGGGCACGGATCCTATAGCTTGAAGGTAAGGATGCAAAAAATTTGGAGTGATACAGGGAGGATGACAATGACTTCCAAGATTCGAGGCTATCATACATTGAGACTACTCCAAATTATGATGACTGGTGGGTAGACTTCTAGTGGCATGACGATGGTCCTTTAGGTTGGCCAACTAAGAGATTTATAATCGAGGGCATAGGGGGTGCAGAGGTGGATCCTCATGGATACAGGACCCACCAGAGGATAGAGGGAGCATGGGGCACATCAGAGGAGGGCTTGTAGGTAGAGGGATAGGAGGAGGTCTTTGAGGAGGGTGAGGTAGCTCCAGACAGCAAGATTAGGCAGCTGAGAGCATAGATCACTGACTTGCAGAGCCAGGTGAGGAGACTCCACACTCAGCTCCTCCATAGGGATAATTCTATCACCACTTTAGAGGTGAAGCTATCTCACGATCATAGGTAGTGGTAGGGATACAAGGAGGAGAGGGCAGCTCTCCATGCATCGGTTACCATTGTAGGCATTCAGATCACACATCTCACTAGCGAGCAGGATCTAGCACAGACACAGCTAAGTACCATGACTACTAAGAGGGACTTGCTCATGGTGGTGAGGGGAGATCCCTCATCCTCATAGGCTATCATACCACCTCTGGTAGTACCATCTACTTCAATGCCAATAGTTTTTGATCCTATGGAAGAGATAAGGCAGCTACGTAACCTCGTGGAGGAGGGTAATGATAGGCATACAGTGAGAGTGGCTCGCATCGACCAACTAGAGGGTCACATCATGCTGCTAGGTGGGGAGGTTCTAGAGGATACCCACACTACAGGGACCCAGAGGACTATGTCTAGTACCAGAGAGATAGGGCAATCATCTACTAGCTCGAGACATAGGACGCACAGGACTGAGAGGACTCACATGTCTTTGAGCACTCAGGATGCCAGCTCATAGAGGATCCACAGGGATGGCAGAGGTGATGGAGGCGCCTCATAGGCTGGGGCATAGGCCCTATGTAGTATAGTAGATGCAATATGAGTTTCAATCAATCTAATGGATGACACCATAAAATTTATAATAATCATGGATTGTAATTGCTTTATCTTTTTATGAAAGATAGTACACCCATATGTGAGATGTAATTATTTATTGTTTTATGTTCATGAGCTTTTGTAAATTAAAATAATATGGATAACATAGTCAGTGGCCATCTAAATATCATTTCTAACATTTATCCGGTATCTAACATATATTACAAATAGTTCTAATAAACAAACTCTCATAAAATAAATTGATGTTTTGGTGATTGCATTGAAAATTGGTTGTTGCTATTTGGAATTTTTTTATGTTTACCATGAGACTCAAACACCCTAGTTGACTGATAAAAAGTTGTATACTAACCATACTAGACTTCTGAAACATAAGGCTTTCGCTAGGATAGGCCCTAACTATTCATTATCCCTGTGTGTGCAAATGAGTATATTAAGATAAGGCATAAGCATACCACGATGTCAGGCAGGATTATTTCAGCCCATTGCTAAGATTGGGGGTCTACAAATGTTTATCCAATCCTAGGTTTAGATTTTAGTTGAACTGGACCACTAGGTGATACAGGACACTTGAGACTAGATCTTCCACATTCAAACATTGGTCTACACACAAGCAAAGTGCTAGTGTATCAGACATATCGTCATGCGTAAGGTACAATAGTGTTGGCAATTCCATGGATTCAAGTTTGCTCCATTTTTTTCTTCAATTTTTTGAGATACTTGCTCATATAAAGTGATAAAAATTATTGTTTTTTTTTGTACTATAGTGACAAGAATCACTGTTTATTTTATACTTTCCTTCTTTTCTTCTTTTCTTCTTTCTTTCTTTCTTTTGAGTAAGGTATTTGATACTGATTTGACTTTCTTTGTACAATTTTGTCTTCATTTGAATTGACTTCCTTTAGGGATTTTACTTTAGAAAACTATTTTTGGGGTATCGATCTAGGATATTTATCTTATGATATCAATATGGGATATCAATCTGGGATGTCGATCTATGATATTGATCTAGGGTATCAATCTGGAGGATTTATCTGGGATATCATCATGGGATATTGCTCATTTTAACGTAAGGTATTTTGGGTAGGGAATAAACTTGTCCTTTTACCAATTGCCAATATTTCTCGTATCGTCCACATAGGGGGATAAGCGAGAATAACTCATTTCACCTCAAGATACCTGGCCCTGCTTCGTGGCTTTCATCTTTCCCTAGTCCTTATTAGGATTGTTTAATTTTTTTATTAGTGATAGAATTATGATATGATAAGGGCTATACTAACTAGACCTTAACTACAAAATCAAAGCAAGCTTTCTATCAAGCCTTTGGAGCCTTTTGACTGGGATGACCAAAGGGCTTACAGGTGCCTTTGGGGTCTTTAAGTATTTGACCAAGCAGTTTTGAGAAACCCTTAGAGCCTTTTGGGATTGACCAAGCGATTTTGAGAAACCCTTGGAGCCTTTTAGGATTGAGCAAGCGGTTTTGAGAAACCCTTGGAGCATTTTGGGGATTGACCAAGCGGTTTTGAGGAACCATTGGAGCCTTTTAGGATTGACCAAGCGGTTTTGAGAAACCCTTGGAGCCTTTTTGAGATTGACCAAGCAGTTTTGAGGAACCCTTAGAGGCTTTTATGATTGACCAAACGGTTTTGAGAAACCCGTGGAGCCTTTTGGGATTGACCAAGTGGTTTTGAGAAACCCTTGGAGCATTTTTAGAATTGACCAAGTGGTTTTGAGAGACCCTTGGAGCCTTTTTTGGGATTGACCAAGCAGTTTTGAGAAACCCTTGGAGACTTTTCTTAATGACCAAAGGGCTTATAGATGCCTTTGGAGCCTTTTAGGGTTTAGGCATAAAATGCTTTAAGATAAAGGATATAGAGAGATTCAAGATCCTCAAATCCTACAACCGATGTCAAGCAATATGTCCCAGGTCCAATCTTCTTTGAGATCATATAAGGATCTAACCAGTTAGCTGTGAATTTGTCTCACATTTTTGACGATAAATTTGAGTTCTATTGGTTCTCTTTCAGCACAAGATCACCAATCTCAAAGTCTCTCAGATGGAATTTGCTATTGTAAGTTTGTTTTAAGAGCTCTTGATAAACATGAAGGTGCTCGAGGGCATTCACATGACATTCATCAAGTAGTGTCAATTGATCTAGGTGAGCTTGTCACACGGTGTCATCATCAATGAACTCTTTCAATGCCAAAAGAGAAGAGAAAGAACAAGAAAGAAAAAGTGTCACGATATCGCGACATGTTGCATTTTCGTGGCCAAAAGAGAAGAGAAAGAACAAGAAAGAAAAAGTGTCGCGATATCGCGACATGTTGCATTTTCGCGGCCAAAAGAGAAGAGAAAGAAAGAAAAAGTGTCGCGATATCGCGACATGTTGCATTTTCGAGGCCAAGAGCAACAAAGGGGAAAAAGTGTCACGATATCGTGACATGTTGCATTTTCGCGGTCCAAAGCAAAGAGAAAGAGCAAGGAGGAAAAAGTGTCGCGATATCGCGACATGTTGCATTTTCGCGGTCCAAAGCAAAGAAAAAGTGTCGCGATATCGCGACATGTTGCATTTTCGCGACTCAAAAAGGGCAGGCAGGCAGAGAAACAAAAGTGTCGCGATATCGCGACATGTTGCATTTTCGCGACTCAAAAAGGGCAAGCAGACAGAGAAACAAAAGTGTCGCGATATCGCGACATGTTGCATTTTCGCGACTCAAAAGGGGCAGGCAGGCAGAGAGACAAGAGTGTCACGATTTCGTGACATGTCCGATTTTCGCCAAGGGAACAGAGTAGTGGACAGTGCGTCTGATATTAGTGATGAACACCAGGATAGTGAAACTGAAGACCGCATAATGACGTGGACCTATAAGGAATAAATCGAAGATTGAATAAGGTAATTTGTCACATAAGGACAAAATCCAATGAATAAGACAAAACGTTACATAAGGAATCTTTAATGATTTGAAATCATTTAAGATGGTCGTTACACATGGAAGGAAGCGGACGCATGCCCATGTGGAGAAAAGGAAACATTTTTTTTTAAATCAAACGAAAAGTGAAGAAAACCAAACAGAGGAAGCCAAACCATGGGAATGAAACGAAGGGCCACAAAATAGAAACGAAAAGCTTTTTTTGGAAACCAAAACACATGCATGCACAAGGGAAGGTGAAACGAACAACCATTGGAAAATGAAACGAAAAGCTTCCTGAAAATTTTAAATACGCCAAGCAAGGATGTTTTGAGGGGTTGGAAACTGTTGCGAGCAGAGTTGCAGATTTGAAGGCAAGAGGGCCATTCTGGACCTGTTTGAGTCGTTTTCTTCCATGGACTGGTTTGGGAAAACCAAAAAATTTTGTTATTGTAAAATGACAAATTTTTAATACAGAAAATTTCAGAAAGTTGCATCTTATGGACAAGAAAGGAGGAGTCATTTTCTGCATGCAAGATTAAATGTCTATTTTTCCCCTTTTCAGATTTTAGGCTTGTAAATGGAGTTTATGCAAGTTTTCTTGGTTGCTTCATGCGAATGTTTAAATCTGAAAACCTCATTTAAAACCCTAGGAGCCAACACTTAGCTTATCCGGATTGTGCTTGTTTTGCAAGTCCAATAGGTTAGGTTGCATGCATGAAAACCTCACATCTTCGGTTTTGTCGAAATAGGATAGCATCATACTGAATGCATTTTATTTTCATTTTCTGCATTTCATTTTCATTTTTTTTGCATTTTATTTTTCCAAAAATTTTAACTTTTTTTTTTTAATTTTTAGGCATTAAAATAAACATTTAAAAAATTTCAAAATCCAAAAATAATTTCACCATTGCGTAGGTTATACTTCAGACTTCCAATACGCACTTTGAAATTTCATTTTTGGAGTTGTTTAGTATTTTTAAAAATTCATCGAAGTTGTTGTTTTATTACAGATTTTAAAAAATCCGAAAATAGAAAATTTCCATTTTAAGGTCAAATTTCATTTTTTCAGTTTTGTTTTGCACTCATGAGCCTATGATGACATTCCCTTCATGAAAATTCCAATTTCATTGAAGGTTTTATGTTTTATGGCATTTTACAAATTTCCATTTTTGGAGCCTAAAATTGCCCTCTCTTCATAAAAATTCTAATTTTACGAAAGAGGGGTAATTTGAGTATTACATTGAAGGTCTTTTCTTCAAAGCACTTAATTGTTCATCTTGATGAAAATTTGATTTCATTTAAGAGGGATAAGTTAAAGTGACATTTAAAGCCCTTTATCCAAGGCCATAAATTATTGCCTCTTTGTGAAAATCCATTTCACCAAAGAGGGATAGTTTATCGATCATATTGAAAGCTATCTTCATCTTCATGATAAGAAGCCATATTTGGACTTAATAAAGAAGATAAAATCTACCTTAAAACTCTCAAGATAAAAGGAATTAAGGCACTACATCGTGGTCATATGAGGGCCAACTCACATTTGCTTTATTTTGGTTCAATGAACAATCACTAAAGTTTCATGGTAAAATAAACCAACATTGCCCCTTGTTTACAGTTACTTGCAATCACTAAGGTGTTCCAAGCATTTAAATTGAATATCTTTATTTGAGATTACTAATACACATATGCAAATGCTAAATATAGCGGAGACCTTGGAGAAGTTGTTTGTTTAACTTCTTTGCAAGAGGGGATTTGGAACCCAAATCCTAAGGGAGAGTGTACTTTCACAATTGGGTGAAAATACCACTCAACATTTTGGCGCTAGAAGGAGGGCCTGATTTGGTTTATTTCAGTGTGATTTAAATGCTATAGGGATTTAAATTTTGAATATTTCATGCCCTATTGATTATTATCTTTAGCCCTCTTTTAAACAATACAACCTTGTAGTGTTAAAAGGAGGACATGAATTGCTATGCATTGTTCTAACGCTTTTGATTGTTCATACAGGAATAATGTGTTTTGATTTGATTTTGAAAAATTTTGGTCTTGACTAACGATGGTTGTCTCCATGCAATTACTTTCATTGGATTTTAATGGATACATCTCTTGGTTGATGCTAACATGATTATTCATACGTTACATGTTTGATATTTACGAGTCATTTCATGCTTATTTGTAAGGAATTATTTTGTCTAAAATGTATTTGTTGTCGGTATTATGCTCTTCACTTGCGTGTAATGTGATCTTGTGAATCAGAAAGCCTACAACACTAGGAGTATGCTCTTCACTTGCGCATATGCGATCTGGTGAATCAGAAACTAATTTACATTTTTAGAATATTGCTTTGTCATGGTTCCTTCTTTTATTCATGACTAACAAATTGGTTTTGAAGTTATTCTTTGAGTTTCACTAATGGCAACATCTAGAGGAGCAAATTGTATCCCTAAGAGAAGAAATGATGTCCCTAAGAGAAACGATGGTATCTCCATTAGGAAAGTATTATGAATGTCATTCTACCTTTGGAACACCTTATCAAATTCATGAAATGTTATTGGAGTTTCTACGACTTTTTAATCAAGAGGTGGCATCGGGATACCTACAAAATCTACATATCTATAAGTTCACATTATGTCAATTTCAAATATTTTGTGAGCCTATTGCTTGTAGGTTCTTCCCATACATTGTGGGTGATAGATCATTCTCGTGGTATTGCCATCTACCCATGGAGGTTAAGACTTCTTGGAGCCAATTAGAAGCAGCCTATCTTTATCACTTTGGTAATCAAGTTGACTTGGATAGGTTGCAAAATCAATTCACCTCTATGTGTAAAGAGCCTAATGAGTCCATGAGTCAATTCAGTGTGAGGTTTCATGAATTGTACTCTCAAATGTGGGAAAGTTTGGGTACATCGGAAGAGGAAGCTATTGAAGTATACCTGAGAGCCATACCCCCCACACTTGCTACACTCATTAAGGAAAACTTGGATGACTTGTCTCTAGAGACAATCTATGAGATCTTTGAAAAGGTAGAACAAGTTTTGGAAGAAGAAAAGGCACAACATGTTCACATGAGAGATTGTTCTTTTGGAGTTAGTGATGCCAACCGACACCAACCAGTAAATATAGCACCCTCCACTCCAATGATACCTAAGGTAAATGATCAAGGGGATGAATTTGAAGGTCCAAATGTTACAACCACCTTAGATGTAGTCCAAGAGGAGGTGCAAATTGCTAAGTCGACATCCACCAATGAGGATTATGCAGAGATGATCTCATTCATAGAGATACATGATTATTCGGATAAAGGGGTCCTAAATTCAACAAGGTTTGAGATAGGTGATAGGACAAAAACTGTCATAGAATTGAATGAAGTGGTTGAAAGTGAAATTGGAAGAAAATCAATAAATGAATTTGAAGATATGATAGAATTTCACCACTTGTTCTTGGAAGACACTCTCGATGAGAAGCTTGGAACTAATGATCAAAAAATTCTTCACCCTCCAAATTGTGATAAAATCGAATCATGGGTTACTAATTTGGACGATGATAGCCTTACAAATTTGAATTCAAGAAATAACCCACTTTTGAAAGTTATTGAACCATCTAAAGAAGGTGAAGGTGAATTTGATGAGAAACACATTGATGAATTGGAAGATGTTGAAGAAGTAGTTGAACGTCACCACTTGACTTTGGAAGATGATTATTATGATGCTTGGAAGAAGTGGGAAGACTACACTCACTCCAAAACTGCTAATAAAACTTGTGTGCCAATTGATATACAGGACAATATAATCGCCTACTCAAAGGAAGATATTACAACTCCTGTACAATTTGAGGATGTTTTGGAAGAGGGTTTCAAATCTCATCAAATTTTGGAAGATTATAATGATCCTATGACCAAGGACAAAGAAGAAAAAGAATTGACAAATGAATCAAAAAATCATGTCACAAATACCATGGAGTTTCATCCCACAAATTTGGAAGATAATTTTTACAATGGTTGGGGAAGATATGAAGATGTGTTATTTCCTCACACCCTTATTGATGAAGCCTCTATTCCAATTTATATGCAGGATGTTGAAACTTCTACTTCATACGAAGATCTCACATTCACAAGATTTGAGAAGGTTACAAAATTCGATCATGTTGAATATAAATTCATTGAAGATTCGGATACAAGTTTGCATGATTATTTTGAGGATTCAAATGAAGAGATACCATGGATACTGAACAAAGAATGGGAATTAAATGACAAAGTGATTGATCTATTAGAAGTAACGCAAGTGATTGATCATGAAGATGAGTTACTTGACATACACTTTGACCAAGAATATTTGAGGTTTGAAAAGGATGGGCATGTTTTCAATTGGGTGCCCAATTTTGGTATGTTTGATGAACAAGTAATCAATGAAGAATATGAAGACCATGAGGTGAAAGAGGGAATTGCAAATCCTCATCAAATTTTGGTAAATGAAAATGTGAAAAAGGTAAAATCTAAACCTTTGTGTCCAAACATCCAAGATTTAGGTGAAGATTTGTATAATTCAAATGATATTTATGATGAAATGCCATTGAAGGTGAATGAAGAACAAGGATTAATTTCTAACCACACCTTTGATAACATTACTTTAATGAATGAAAAGGAGCTTGATGCACTTAAATTGCTAAATCAAATTCATCAACAATTAATTCTTGAACCTAGGATAAAAACTTCTAATGATCCCCATTTAGTAAATATCCTAGATGCTTGTAAATTGTTGCACAATCTTGATTGGCCTAAGAACATGGAAAATGAATTAGCTTTGAAATTTTTAGAAATAGGCTCTTGCTTACAAAATTTCATTTTGAATAAAGAAAGCCTAGTTCTAAATCATGAATGGAATTATGAAATTTACACCTTAAAGAATAGACAAGAAAGAATTGAAAATCAACCATTGTCTAATCAATTTGGTAATTTGAATCTCACCTATGAGAATACTAATGGAACTAAATCTAATTGGTGGGGTGAGAGAGGAAAGTTGAAGTTGGTTGCATTGTTTGGTCTAATCTTGTTTTTGTTTGATTCCTTCCACATTTGGCATGTGTATCACATTATATGTCTTTTGGAATGCTCAAATCATGTTTGGGATCCAGGGAAGTGACAGTTCAAACTGTGCATCGTCTTGTACCATATTGTACATTTGTATATAGTCTTTGGTTTTTGGTTTTGGTTTGTGTTTTCAAGTTTCTTTTTTGGGATTGTATTTTGGGTTTGGTTTTAAGTTTTGTGTGTTGGTCCTTTGGACACTTTTGGTTTGTCTTAAAAAAAAAAAAAAAGAGAAAGAAAAGCGAGATGTCAACTTATGTCCTTATGAATGTTGACTAAGACTAAGAGAATATGAAACATCGGAATTGTATTGCAGAAAGCTCCACGAGTATCGCAAACACATTAAAGAATATCGTTTGGAACTTGTGATGCATGAAGTTGTCGGTTTTACACATTATGGTAAAGTAGGTGGTATACTTCATCCGTATTTCAAAAAGAGCAATGCATTCATCCATATCTCATGTTACATTCGACATTGCATATACATTTCATCTCGGTTGCATCTACATTTCAAATACAATCATTGAAAAGGTGTCGAATCCTCTTAGGGTTATTACATAACATATATTAAAAGGATCCTAAGGTTGGGAACTGATGCCCGAACTATCTTGAACCAAGCACGTTCTACACATTTTAAAGAGGATCTTGAGCAAAATGGTCAAAACCATACTTGGAAGAAAAGGTGAGGCGAAAGGAGTATTTCGTGTCTGTCCTATCATGCAACATAATCCTTAAAACAGTGGCTTTTTACCACTCCTATAGTGCTTAAAGCCTAAAATCAGAGTAGTAAGGATAGGGTTAAATCCCCATCGAACTTAGGTTGAGGATCCAATTCCCCAAAGCTCTGATTTGATCTTCATGGAGTAGTAAGGATAGGGTCTAATTCTCATCTCGCTTAGGTTGAGAATCCGATTCCCCAAAGCTTCTATTTTGCCTCCATCACGCTTTAAGAAATTAAAAGCGTGATCTACACTCAAGAACTTGAAGTTCCAAAGCAAATATTTTTCATCCTACTTTTATTGCATCATTGATATTGGATTGGAAGGATCGTACTACATGTCCCTTGCAAGGATGGGTAGTCATCCCCAAGGTTCAAGAAATCAAAAGTAAAGTCAAATCCTGGATTATGGGGTTGATCTCCACTCGGGGCTATAGACGCCGATCTGGAAGTGGAGTATGCTCATGCGTGGCAACATGTCTTGTCTAAAAGCAAGACCACCGATCGCTCAAACGGACAGGCTAGCCTCACAGTTTCATCCATAACAGGTTAAATCATTTTGTTCAAGATGAGGTAATGAACTCCAGATCAGAGTAGTAAGGATAGGGTTAAATTCCCATCTCGCTTAGGTTGGGAATCCTATTCCCCAAAGCTCTGATTTCACTTACACTTGCACATGGGTTCAAAATGGTAGTGACACATAACCAACTTTGGGATCTAGTAAATTAATTCAAGTATACTCATATTTGGTCCTAAGAGGATTTGACAGTTTTAATATGTTTGTTCATGGTACTAGAAAGTTTGAGCCTTTGCAAAGCTTGTTATATCTCTAGCATCTTCACCATACGTTAAATCCTATAGGAATCATCCATAACTTCTCATACGCACGAATCATAAGTGAAAATGACAATGGAAAGTTGAACGAGTTTCAAACGATAGGGAATGAAGCACATTGCACACACCGAGCTGATGCTTAATAATTCTAATGCTTCATGTATTTCTCATCTAGTTTCATTCTTGGGATATTTGCTGACGCTTGTGTTTGAGTTTTGAAGGTGTTCAAGTTGAGTTCTCACCGAAATGCTCAGGAGCATTTCCCAGTAGAGTCGCCATTTGTTGTGGCTGCTCCACAACGTACCCCAAAATTGGGGACCCACCTTTTTGCATATTTTCCAAGAAGACCGAAGTGGCCCATATGCTAAAGATCAAAGAAAAAGCAAAACACCGCAAGGAGAAAAAGTGTCGCGATATCGTGACATGTTGCATTTTCGTGGTCCAAAGAGAAGAGAAAGAACAAGAAAGAAAAAGTGTCGCGATATCGCGACATGTTGCATTTTCGCGGCCAAAAGAGAAGAGAAAGAACAAGAAAGAAAAAGTGTCGCGATATCGCGACATGTTGCATTTTCATGGCCAAAAGAGAAGAGAAAGAACAAGAAAGAAAAAGTGTCACGATATCGCGACATGTTGCATTTTCACGGCCAAAAGAGAAGAGAAAGAACAAGAAAGAAAAAGTGTCACGATATCGCGACATGTTGCATTTTCACGGCCAAAAGAGAAGAGAAAGAACAAGAAAGAAAAAGTGTCACGATATCGCGACATGTTGCATTTTGGCAAAGAGAGAACAAGAAAGAAAAAGTGTCGCGATATTCGCGACATGTTGCATTTTCGTGGTCCAAGAGCAAGAAGGAAAAGTGTCATGATATCGCGACATGTTGCATTTTCAGTCCAAAGAAAGAAAAGTGTCTGATATCGCGACATGTTGCATTTAGAGAAACAAAAGTGTCATCGATATCGCGACATGTTGCATTTTTGTGACTCAAAAAGGCAGGCAGGCAGAGAAACAAAAGTGTCGCGATATCGTGACATGTTGCATTTTCACGACTCAAAAAGGGTAGGCAGGCAGAGAAACAAAAGTGTCACGATATCGCGACATGTTGCATTTTCGCGACTCAAAAGGGCAAGCAGGCAGAGAGACAAGAGTGTCACGATTTCGTGACATGTCCGATTTTTGCCAAGGGAACAGAGTAGTGGACAGTGCGTCTGATATTAGTGATGAACACCGGGATAGGGAAACCGAAGACCGCATAATGACGTGGACCTATAAGGAATAAATCGAAGATTGAATAAGGTAATTTGTCACATAAGGACAAAATCCAATGAATAAGACAAAACGTTACATAAGGAATCTTTAATGATTTGAAATCATTTAAGATGGTCGTTACACATGGAAGGAAGCGGACGCATGCCCATGTGGAGAAAAGGAAACGTTTTTTTTGAAATCAAACGAAAAGTGAAGAAAACCAAACAGAGGAAGCCAAACCATGGGAATGAAACGAAGGGCCACAAAATAGAAACGAAAAGCTTTTTTGGAAACCAAAACACATGCATGCACAAGGGAAGGTGAAACGAAAAACCATTGAAAATGAAACGAAAAGCTTCCTGAAAATTTTAAATACACCAGGCAAGGATGTTTTGAGGGGTTGGAAATTGCTGCGAGCAGAGTTGCAGATTTGAAGGCAAGAGGGCCATTCTGGACCTGTTTGGGCTCTTTTTCTTCCATGGACTGGTTTGGGAAAACCAAAAATTTCTGTTATTGTAAAATGACAAATTTTTAATACAGAAAATTTCAGAAAGTTGCATCTTATGGACAAGAAAGGAGGAGTCATTTTCTGCATGCAAGATTAAATGTCTATTTTTCCCCTTTTCAGATTTTAGGCTTGTAAATGGAGTTTATGCAAGTTTCTTGGTTGCTTCATGCGAATGTTTAAATCTGAAAACCTCATTTAAAACCCTAGGAGCCAACACTTAGCTTATCCGGATTGTGCTTGTTTTGCAAGTCCAATAGGTTAGGTTGCATGCATGAAAACCTCACATCTTCGGTTTTGTCGAAATAGGATAGCATCATACTGAATGCATTTTATTTTCAGTTTTCTGCATTTTCATTTTCATTTTTTTTGCATTTTATTTTTCCAAAAATTTTAATTTTTTTTTTAATTTTCAGGCATTAAAATAAACATTTAAAAATTTTCAAAATCCAAAAATAATTTCACCATTGCGTAGGTTATACTTCAGACTTCCAATACGCACTTTGAAATTTCATTTTCGGAGTTGTTTAGTATTTTTAAAAATTCATCGAAGTTGTTGTTTTGTTACAGATTTTAAAAAATCCGAAAATAGAAAATTTCCATTTTAAGGTCAAATTTCATTTTTTCAGTTTTGTTTTGCACTCATGAGCCTATGATGACATTCCCTTCATGAAAATTCCAATTTCATTGAAGGTTTTATGTTTTATGGCATTTTCACAAATTTCCATTTTTGGAGCCTAAAATTGCCCTCTCTTCATAAAAATTCTAATTTTACGAAAGAGGGGTAATTTGAGTATTACATTGAAGGTCTTTTCTTCAAAGCACTTAATTGTTCATCTTGATGAAAATTTGATTTCATTTAAGAGGGATAAGTTAAAGTGACATTTAAAGCCCTTTATCCAAGGCCATAAATTATTGCCTCTTTGTGAAAATCCATTTCACCAAAGAGGGATAGTTTATCGATCATATTGAAAGCTATCTTCATCTTCATGATAAGAAGCCATATTTGGACTTAATAAAGAAGATAAAATCTACCTTAAAACTCTCAAGATAAAAGGAATTAAGGCACTACATCGTGGTCATATGAGGGCCAACTCACATTTGCTTTATTTTGGTTCAATGAACAATCACTAAAGTTTCATGGTAAAATAAACCAACATTGCCCCTTGTTTATAGTTACTTGCAATCACTAAGGTGTTCCAAGCATTTAAATTGAATATCTTTATTTGAGATTACTAATACACATATGCAAATGCTAATATAGCGGAGACCTTGGAGAAGTTGTTTGTTTAACTTCTTTGCAAGAGGGGATTTGGAACCCAAATCCTAAGGGAGAGTGTACTTTCACAATTGGGTGAAAATACCACTCAACGGTATCCCAAAATAACTTATGATATTGGTGAGTATAAACTTAGCAATACGCACTCCAGTTGTCATTATTAGGGGAATGGCTTCCACCCACTTAGTAAAATACTTAGTAGCCATGATAATAAAAGTATGTTGACCCGATGACAGAGGAGAGATCTTACCAATGAGATCAAATACCCACTAAGCAAATGGCCAAGCCACTTGAATGGGTTGTAAGATCTATGATGGCAAGTGTGTAAGATTAGTATAATTCTGAAATTTAATGCATTTCTTGACATACACATTGTAATCCTTCACAGTGGGCCAATAATAACCCATGTGAAGGATGTGCTTGGCGATAGCCATGTCGTTGAAATGGCCACTACACGTACCATTGTGAGCTTGTAAAATTTTCCAAGATGACTCTTGGGGCTCAAGACAACGAAGGAGAACTCCATCATAGCTTCTACGGTATAGGATGTCTGCTAACAAGACATGCTTTATCACTTTTTGCTTAAATGTGTGTTTTGCAACACGCAAAAACACCTAAGGGATTACACCAAGTCTAAGTAAGTCATGTATTTGTGACGTCCAATCATGAAAGCTTCGACTTTGACCGATAAGACACCATGTTTCCCTACGGTTCTACATTGGTAAATGCAGACTGGAAAACAACATTATGGTGAATGGTAATACCACTACCTGTTGGATCCTGTGAGATCAAAGACCCTTAGGACACTTTCTTGAGAAAGTCTCTGGCTCGGTAGAACCATTCATGATTTGGTTCTACATGAATCATGTTGATTGACTCTTTGTTATCTAATGCTTTGCGTTGCATAATAGAGTGTGACAACATTTTTACATGGATGGTAGTGAAATCGATAGATGAATTATGAGGGATTAGAGATCCCAAAGATGTCATTGTGTCTGCAAATCTATTGGACGAATGAGGGATTACCTCGCATGTCATACCATTCCAATCGAGCTAGATAAATGTCAACAAGATCCTTGTAAGCTTTTAATACCGTACATCATCATTGAAATAATCCCTTAACTTGGTTCACAATGAGAAGGGAATCACCAAAGATATTTAACCTTTTTATCTTCATGGCAATGGCTGTTTGGAGACCCAAAATTAGGGCTTCCTATTTAGCATTGTCATTAGTGCAAGGAAAATATAACTTGAACAACAAGGGCATTAGAGCTCCTTATGGTGTGAACAACACTATTCCTGCACCACCCCTTGATCACACTTCGAACCATCGAATAACAAGGTCATATCGGCTTTATTATCCAGTTCTTCGGGTTTGGGTGCTTCTAATAAGGTAAAGACTACATCATCAGGAAGCTCTATGGTAAGGGGTGTATTATTTTTTAGAGGTGCCTCAGCCAATTGATCTGCTATGACTTGTCCCTTAATGGACTTTTGGCTTATAACTTCCAGATAGAATTTTGTTAGTAGCATGATCCACTTCGTAGTACATGTATTATGATATGTCTTGCTCATCATATACTACAAAATATTTTGTTTGGATATGACATATGTCGTATGACTCAACATATAGTGTCACAATTTTTTTGTAGCAAACACTATTGCTAAATACAGCTTTTCCACATATGCATATCTGAGATCATAGTTCACCAAGGTTCTAATAAAGGTTCTAATAATGTAATATATGGCTTGTTCTTTGATTTTTGTATTCTTTTGGGTTAACATGGTTCCAAGTGCAAAGTCGGTTATTGATATATATAGCAAAAAAGGCTCATCTGGCCTTGGTGGAGCTAGCACTGGCAGAATCACCAGGTATTGCTTAATTTCAGCAAAGGCTACTCGATAGTCCTCGTCCCAATTAAATATGACCCTCTTGTGTATCAGTCGATTCATGGGCTGAAATTTATCTGATAATTATGCGACAAATCATTTTATGGATGCTACTTTTCCCTGTAGGATTCTTAACTCTTTTATGTTTATGGGGGGACACATCTCTAAAATAGCCTTGACCTTTGTTGGGTCAACTTTGATGCCTCATTTTGAAATGATGAACCCTAAGAGCTTTCCTAAAGTTACACCAAATACGCACTTCTTAGGATTCAACCTGACATTATGCTCTATCAGGTGATCGAAGACCTTATTCAGGATCTCTGCATGCTTAGAATGCAATAATGACTTTGCCAACAAGTCATCAATGTAATCCTCTAGGATCTTATGCATATAGTCATGAAAAATATATGTCATAGCCCACTGATATGTGGAACCAACATTTTTAAGGCCGAATGGCATAAATTTATAGCAAAATTTTCCTCATGGTGTTATAAACATGACTTTATGTTGGTCTTCGGGATTAATCCAAATTTTATTGTAACCAAAAAAATTGTACATTAAGAAGAGCATTTCATGACCTGTAGTTGCGTCTACAAGAGCATCGATATTCGGCAATGGAAATGAATCCTTTGTTGTTTCCTTATTCAGGTCTCTAAAATCCATACAAATACGAATCCTTCCATTAGGTTCTCCTATAGGTACCATATTGGATACCCATTTTGGATAGTCGATGGAGATGACAAACTCTACATCCAACAACTTTTGCAACTTGTCCTTAACCATTAAGGCTACTGTTGGATGCATCTTCTTGAGTTTCTACTTGACTAGATTCTTTGATAGATCTAGCGAAATGTTATGAGTAACCAATTTAAGATCTAGACCTAGCATATATTTGTAAGTCCAAGCAAAGAGAGCAGGTCTCTCTCTTAGGAGAGGGATGAGGTTGGCATGCTCATCAGGAATCAAATTCTTTGTAAATTTGACCTTCTTTGGATTGGTGGTATCATTACTGATATCCACTTCGAAGGTTTCCTCAACTGACATATGGGATCCCTCCTCAAGTTGATGATGCATAGGGATCAAGTGGATGTCATCTGTTGGGTTTATAGGTTTCTCATTGGAAGTATCCTCAACATGATAGACATCATGTGCATAGCGTAACGTAAAATGGAAAGGTTGTAGCATTTCTTTGTTAGGGAAGAAATCTTCAGGCTCTAGTGATTAATCAGTATGATCCCAATCAATAGCATATACATTTATAGGCAATGGTTTAGACGCATTGGTTGGATTATGGAGTGGAGTGGTTAAATCAATGGAGATCATGTTGATGAAATAGATCATGTCTCCAAGACCACGTGCAAGTGACTCACCATTAACAAAACTTCCATCCTCGAGATGTGGTTCTGGGGGTATGGGGATCTTCGGATTTGATCCGTAAAAATATTGCTGGATGGGATCATTGGGCTCAAGGAGCTCTATGTACATCGATGGATCAGGAAACATCATATGATAAATCACATTAAGATTCGATGGTCTCCCCCTAATGCGAGGATGGAGATTGATCTCTCTGTACATCTCCTCAGTCGTATAAGGTGCATTACAATAGCATAAGTAGGGAGGTCCTAAGTAGGCTCTCTCTATCTCATCCTCTTCATCACTATTGTAATATAGACCTTCACTGCTACCCACTGGAATGGGACGCTTTGGAAAATGTGGCCCCATATAGGTTATCCCTTGATCACTATCATCATTATTCGATAGAATTGGGTACAAATTCTACAAATATGAAGGTGCTAAGAAAATTGGCTCAACTTCATCCTCAAATTGATCACTGGGTGAGGATAATTCAGCATCATCTGTTCCAAAATTGTAGTTTGATCCATCACTTTTGATGATGGATACTACATGACCGTTCTTAGAAGCAACTTCTGATTCGGTACTCATAGTTGTGTCTAGATTCTAGAAATGCATACCAATGTTGTCGGTAGCTCCATGGATTTGATTAGCCAAGTTAGATCTTGGAATGAGTTTTGGATCAATTTCCACCAAGATGTTCACGTGATATCTCTCGGGTGGATCTATAGCAACATAAGTCACTAGCCGATTATCCCTCTAAAACATAGAAGGATTAGGGTGGTATGGATTGAAGTCAACTTCACCCCCCAGACTGAGGTACAAGTGGTCTAAAGATACCATGAGGAGTTTAGTCTGTCCTCCACTATAGAATCCCAACCCGAACATATCAGTGGGTAATTAATATTGTGGTTCTATAGGCTTCTTATACCCCTACTCAAATAGTCCGATTCTGTAACCATGCCAATGGTAACGCTCGAAGTATCACATGGCATAGTCTAGGTTAGAAATATAATGAATTTTCATGGTGAATGGTTCATCATCATCCTCATCCATGGGCATGGGAAATTCAAACTAGTCTAGCCCTCCATAGATGAAGTTGGTTTGGTTAGGTGGTACCCCCAATGGTTCTTTAGTCCTTATGGGAAGGTGATGGGCTCACAGTCGACCCATGTCATGTGCAGTCTCAATAATTAGTGTGAACATCATATTTTGTACAATGTATTCCTCTAATCTAGGATTAACCAAATGGATGGTCACCTACGGTGCAGATGACCCTGTTGAAGATGCAGGCGAAGCAAGCTAAGGTGCCTCTTCAACTCCTCCTTGAACTTCCTGTACTTCCATGGGATTAGGGGCTTCAATGATGATTGGATTGGGCATTTTCTTTATCTTCTTTTTTCCCACTTTTACTTTCATATTCCTATCATCCCGTTGTATCATAGATGCAGTCGGTCTAATGGAAGTAGTTGTCGTGTGCTCCGATCATTGAGATACGGATGTTGTGGGTCTAGCACACACGTCTTTGATTTTACCTCCTAGTTCTTTGATTGGTGATGCTTTTCACACATCTAGGTGCATTTAGAGGAGCATAAATTCCCTCGACAAATCTACTAGAGTCACGTAATTAAAGGGTTCTTCATCCAAAGGCACCACGTGAACTTATCCCTCATGAATGTATTTGAGACACTGATGTAAAATAGAATAGAAACAATGCATTTCTCTGATCCAAGGCCTCCCTAGAAGTATATTATACTACATAGCACCTTTGATTACATGATACATCATCGGGATGGTCTTCAGCCCTACCTGGATAGGTAAAACTATAGTACCGACCGTCGAGCATAATGCATCATTGAAAGCTCTCAACGTGAAGGTAGAACGGATGATATGCATCTTTGGTAACTTCAAGTGAGTTAACTCCTTGGTAGTTATGATATTGATCGATGATTCTATGTCAATCAATACCCACTTGAACAATTTGTGATTCACACTAGCGATGATATGTAGCGGTGAGTCTGCTATAACAGTGGAAACTGTCTTGACTTTGTGGTCATGAAATTGAATGACCAACTCCTAACATTGTTGCATGTGCTCCATGAAATGTGTAAACGCTTCGAGATCCTGAGGCTGCACTTCTATGGACCTCAATATGTCCATGAGTATCTCCCTATGCTTAGGAGACTACTAAAATAGCTCATAAATCAAAAACTTCACTGGATTTGTTTGTAGGTTTTAGACCAACCTACTCCTGAAAGTCACCACCAATCTAGTTGGTGGGTCGAGCACATGCTGGGTTGGCCTTGGAGGAGGCATATCTTGTACTCTAATAGGTGATGGAGGTTGATTTTGTCATTCATACCTTGTGTTTCTTATGACAATGTTGACCATTTTGACGAACCCCTAGGTTGGTGGTTCGATGCAAACTTGGTTGACTTGGCCAACATTATTCTTTGGTACCTCATGATTTGGTAGAGGATTTTTGTAAATCCCCATATTTTGATTTTCAAGTGCTTGTGGGTTGTCGACAAGAAGCATACCTCTTTCAATCATATTTTGCACAAGATTTTTGAAAGACCAACATACCTCGATGTCGTGGCCTTTCAATCAGTGAAATATGCAATAATAATCATCCTTATAGCCCTTAGGCTTAGGTTGATTTGGGTCCATTAACTTGACCTCGGGTAATTTTATAGTCTTCTCCTCACATAACTGATGGAAAATTGAAGCCAAGGACTCCAATAACTGAGTGAATATGCAAGGTGGGTGTTGCTCTTTATTTTTACCCTTATAATTGTTATTGCACGGCTCATATTGCATAGGAGGAGGTTGGGCCTGATACTTTCATTGTCATTACCCCTTATCCCCTTTCTGAAGGTTCAACACCACTTGATTAACATGGGTCGGCTTGGCCTGATGTCTCTCAGTACTTTTCTTGTATCCCTCCTTATTCATGAGCTTCAAGTTACCCTCCTGTAACTTGATGTCCTCTATCACCTTGGCTTGCACCAAAGCCTCTTCGAATGTCTGGTATTGCTGTAACTGTAGCAATAACAAAATGTGTTTGGCATAATTCTTCATGAACATTCATGTTAATTCAAACGATGAGATGGATAATGGTAGATTTGCCATCATTTTCCATAATTTATTAATGGATCATCGTCATGTTGCATTAGAGTGGCCAGGTTAGATAAGTTTACCTTCTTCTTGATGTTGAAGGAGAAGCGTTCAAGAAATATATTAGCTAGTTGTTTGAAACTAGTAATGTTGTGCCTCTTTAATTGGTTGAACCACTCTCGAGCTAGGCTTGAGAGGGTCATGATGAAGGTGCATAGGATCAAAGCATCGTTGCTCTCAATTTGAAAGCACATATCTAGAAAACCAGTCACATGCTCCTGTGCATCCTCCTCTCCTTGAAACTTTTCTAGTATAGACATATTGAAATTCTCAGGATATGTTGGAATAGGAACTGATGTGCATAGAGGTTTATTATGAATTTTGTTCAAGATAGGCTTATGATAAGTCATTCCTTGCTTCTATATGGCTTGGACCTTCTCTGCCAAGGTCTTGTAGGCTTGCGAGGAAAGAAACTCCTCCTCTTGAGATTGCCTTGGATGTGCTCTCAGAGGTAGATTCTTCCACGATCAAGGTGGGGGACTAAGCTCTCCCACATCCTCAAATTGGGATATTTTAGGATATTCTTGTTCTAATTCCTCTCCCACTTCATTCTCATACTACATAATCTCATGTTGTTCGAACACTGGACGTCGATCTTTGTGCTAAATCGTACGATGCGTATGTGTGTCGATGTTCTCAAGGTGTAGCTCGAGCTGTGAAGCCACTTGTCTATCGACACACTCCTTGATCTCACTATGAGGAGGTAAACTAATGCTAGATAATCGATCCTCTCTCTCTAAATTCTCCTTCTGATCGAGGATGCATTGTTCATGCATGTGTTGTTCATATAATTTCTATCTTATGAACCTTTGCCTTTGAGTATTCTCATTTTTGAGGTGCTCTTTCTCTATGTGAACATCCTCCAATTGATCTTGGAGAATCTGCCATATCTGCTCTGACATCAGTCTATGAGCTCTATCAACATGATCGATCATCTGAGGCCTTTGAGGGGTGCACTTTTTTCGAGCGACTTTATGGGTATGTCCTCCAATGGACTGATTTGCCACACTCTTATCTCAGTCTGTGAAGATAGCATTCGTATTAGGTTGTCTCCTATACTATGTGTTTGCATGCGATGTAGGAGCACGCATGTCTCAAGAACACTTGGAGCACTCTCCATGTTCTCAAGCGGTCCTAATGGTGCTTATGCTACACTCACTCACCGATCGATAGGGTGAAAGTGTAGGCTTATATCCTAGGTGCCCTAGGACTCTATCTAGACCGTCCAACTATTTGCTACACCATAGCTCATGAGGCAGCGTACCATTTATTCCCACTTTGGATATGTCTATGGTGAACTTGGTGGGCTCACCCCTATAGGGAATTTGTGTGGGCCTATTCTCGAAAGCAGCCCTCTTGATTCACCCCTAAATGGGTGGATCTCAAACATATCTAGACTCTGAAGGTGGAGGTCATGAACCTCCCTTAGATTCGGGTCGAAGGGATACCAATATGGATCCCTCGATGACATACTCCTCAGCTAAACCCATGGATGCCCGCAGAATGCGGTCACGATATATGCTACCATGTGTGAAACCCCCATGCTAGGACATTCCATGCTATGATCTGTGTTTAGAGGAATGTCTAGTACTTCCTCTCAGGGTATTATAAACAGAATCCCCTCATGTGGAATTATCCCCTCTAATGCTTGTTGAATGACGTCCAGGAGGATTATGTGATTGAGGGCATTCCACATTGTGTTGTGTGCTAGGTGGAGCTTGGGCTTCAATCTTGGGTCTATGCCCGAATCGACCTCTTCGTGTTTGCACCATTATGTATCCTATGTCTAGATTTAACTTTTATTATTATGCAAATAATACAATGATGATTATCTTCTTTTACAATTTTAAAAATGAGCCCTAAACTATTTGATGTGTTTTCAATTTATTTTATCAGTAAAGTAACTCTTGTGTTTTGCAATACGTTGATGATTTTATCAGATTTTTTATGGCTTTCACTTGTATGATCATAGCTCGACAACCTGGCAATGAACTCCAGGCCGCGTAATCCCCCCAAAATATGGTAATGAAGTCCACACCTAGGCAAGGATCATAGGTCCTCCCAGATCCTCATCCAATCTCACCCAGACAGTGTTATACCGTTCGAAGAGAAGTACATGCAATTTTTTTGGGTTATAGATGGTTCTTGGATCCTATATTGGTCTAGTAATAAGAAGGTATGATTTATTTGGGCCAACGGATGGAAATCACCTCCATCGTCATTGAAACCCTACTAATGGTTTGATGTGACTCCCAACTCACTAGCGTTTACTGTGAAACGTGGTGTGTGTGGTTCTTTTTAATTTGCATAAAGGAAAGATGCATAATATAGCATTAACATGATCATTTCCTACATGATATGCAACCAAGAATTTTTTATATTTAGAGATATATGCACACTATGCTACGTGGTTTCAGAGAATGCAACTAGTATGAGTAATTGGCCACTGAATGGGCCTTATGCAAGTAAACTCTAACATTCAAATGGTCTAGACCACTGGAGACTAGGGTGGGTTGCAATCAGAGACCCATTATTCCTAGCAATGACTATTAGAAGCATCAAATACAAATCCAAAGGACCTAATTCATTTTATTGTTCTTTTTATCCTTGTCCTAGCTAGATTTCATTTTTTATGTTCTGGAAAAACATAGAGAAAGAAAACAGACACAAAGGGCATCAGAAGGGCCTACCTCAATTCCTCATCTGATTTAGATTTTTATTTTTGCTCTGTGATTAGTCTATTTTTTTCCATGGTTCTGATGCACGACTGTGACTGTTGCCCATGCCTATCAACTACGAGCCAACTTTTTGCCCATGGCTATCAGCCGTAGTGAGTACCTGCCATAAAAACACAACCCACGGTCAGTAAAATATGGTAAATTTTGCAAATTTCCATCGTGATCGCCTACTATAACCACTAAAAAGTCTCTTGCTATCTAGATTATCTATTACAATTCACTAAATAAGCACAAATGGGAAAATATAAGTTGACAACAAGAAATAAAGAAAATAGAAGGAATCTCTTTATTGATCTCAATGAAGCCAAGCTATAGATTCGCCCCTCTTAGGGATACCCAATTTGATACATTAATTACAATAGATTTTTAAATCCTTCTCAATGGTAGATGCAATCAAAATACCTTTCAATATGACACGAACTGCTCTAGGGTGTCGATGACCCTCTTATCCATGATTAGAGGCATTTGATGCCTTGCATCCCAAAATCCTGTTAGTCCTGCATGCAATAAACAACAAGAAATATTAATAGAAAATGAGGCTTCTTTTTATGAGGCTTTTAAAGGGTGTTTGTATCAAAGATAACATTATAATCGACAAATCAAGAAAGTGATTTAATACATGTAAATTTATCTACAACATGACAATCTGCCATTAGAAACACAAAAGAAACTAATATGAATCTATCCAAGCTCCTAATCAACCAATTGAAGACATGGAAGCATGAAAAATATTCATTATACCTACACTACAACAATGAACGGAAATTACAATTAACACCTAATCGGTCAGTCAAATATCTCTATAATACTAAATTAAACCTACAAAGGGATTAATCTAACCTAACTAAATAGAATGTAAAACTGAGAACAAGGAGATTAGAGGTCACCTACTAATTGTGGGTCATTCATGCGGTGGGCACTGTTCCCCATGGTTGACAGCCATGTCAGAAACTAAAGTAGGTTTACCCTCCAAATCAAGGTCAATTATCTGATTCTCTTTGTCAAATTGATGGTCAAGGATTGCCTTTGTGTCCTCTGATAGATTTGGCGGTTGAATTGCTCAGTGAGTGCACAGATTGCACGTATTAGAATTTCTTGGCTCTCCTATCCTCCTAGGATCTCCATGACAATATGATCTCTAATTGGATAGAAAAATGGTCCCTATTAATGCATGTGAATGAGTATGCAATTCGACAGGCTTCGCTGCTCAATTTATTCTATTTCTCTCCCTCTTTTCCCCAATTCAGAGGGGGATTATATAGCAATTTCCAAGGGGCTAGGGGTATCTTCCTCATGAAGCTAAGATCAATATTGGGCAGTTGAGCTTGTTGGATGGAAGGATTCAAAACCTTCCTCACTCAAACCGCTCCAATCCATAACCAATTGGCCATTGAAACCAACTTTGGGTTGAATGAAGACCAACTGTATTTGAGTCTTGACCATGGTTGATAGGCACGGTCAGCACTGCTAACCATGGATGTCAATAGCGGCTAGCACTGACTAGGAAAAAATTCCAAAATGAGTGGTAAAAACCACTGCTATACCTTGGATCTATCCAAAGGTCTTCCATATGGTCTTCTAGCATGTCCCATATGAGTAGTCATCTTGGCATGATGTGTTTTAGGTGTCTACACTTCCATTGCATTTATATTGATATTTTTTATTTTTGTATGCATACTTCTTAGATCTAGTATATTTAAATACACATCATGCTTATTTATCTAGATTATTGTATTTGCTAAAAATAGCCTCTTCCAGAGAGGTGGCCCATACTACTTATTGTACTTTGTTGTTTTCATGTACGCATATCTGCAAGTTTACATGACCATATCAAGACATATGAAGCATGTGATCCCTCCTGGATGAGAGAAGCAGGAGGCATCTATGAGCCCTCAAAAATGTTCATGTGCAAGATCGGGAAGCCTGTGAAAGTGCACCACCCCTTTGCGAGGGGATATTTTATTCACTTGTAATTCATTGTATTAAAATGTGTATCCCTCAGAGGGACTGACATATAACCGTGTTTCAATATAAATAAAAGGATATTTCTTTGTTATTTTTGTGTTATATGCATTTCATGGTCTTTCATTTCATTTCGGTATAATATTGCAATTAGAGCAAGCGGTGCGCGCCTCCCGAGGTCGCACAGATGGTGACCATGGTGGGACCCCCACCAGGGTCTTATTTTTGACCGAGTTACTAATATTTTGGATGTTTTTTTCTTTTTAGGTCTAGCCACTCTGGACAACGGCTAGCAGATCTTAGCCGCTACAGCTATCAGCGGCCAGAATCAGTCGCTCTAGTCAATTGCGGCCAGTAGGAGAGATGAAATAGAGGTCATTCAAGTCATCATTAGGTGAGGAATTAATATTGGTACATATTTTTGACTCTGTGACTTTCTATCTACATTTATTTTTCAAAAACAGCAAGCAAAAACATAACTAAGTAGGGAAAAATGAGGAAAATGAAATGAAAACTGCATTGTACATTTCTTATATTTCTTTAGTTTCCTCTAGGAATTGCTAGGAATAGCGAGCCTCTGCTTGTAAGGTCTACCCTAGTCTCTAGCGTGCTAGGCTTCTATGTGATTAGTCTGCTTGCATGTGGCCCAACCAGTGGCTGCCCATTCACAAAGTAGGAAGTGCATTACACAAAGATCATCTATATTACATTAAATATGCATCTTTCTAAAAACAAAACATTCTTTTTAGGCATGTAGGGATGTAAAGCATGAATTTTGGTTGATGCATCATTTTATATTTTAGAATACATAAAAATAACACCACACACTTGCACGTCCTATCATAACATTGGTAAGGTTGGATTTCATCACCAACCCCCAATTCAGATCGATGATGTTGAAATTCATCTCCTTCCATTGGTTTACCCCCTATATGTCCTTATATGGAATAGATAATTATTTTTGAGCTGGTATGAGTCACTTATATTCAAACTGTATCCCACTATGGTATAGTGGAAGAGCTAAGCGAACCCCCCACTAGGATTTAAGCGGTGTACCCTAGAATATTTTGAGAAGTCATGTTCGACACTAGTGTCCTTACTCCACATTGATTGAGTTCCCTCATTCCAAGTCCAAAGCATAGACAAGATATCAATATCATCAACAAATCTAAAACACACAGGACAATTTAGGGAACACATTAAAATACTTAAATAAGATAAACACATGTTTACTTTGTTTGTGTAACTCGAAAAGTAATCAAGAAGACAACCTGAATCATAATGGTGAACACACAAAGCAACCACCCTCGATCCATTACTAAAGGGAAAACTAGTACTTCTCACACTCACAAACACACTGGCATTGATCCACCCACACACAGTGTCATCGAACAGATTTTAGCAAGTCTTAGGGGTGATAACTCAACCCTTGGGGGGACTCCATGAGAAACCCCAACAAGAGATCCACTTCCTGGATCTCCATAACATATACATGCGGAGGCATCAAGGCCTTCTTCATAACATAGAAATGAGGAGTCCTCATGGTGCCACTCATCATATAGACACACAGAGGCATCACGACCTTCATCATCACATAAACAAGCGGAGGCATCATGACCTCTCTCCTCACATCAACCTACGAATGTATCATAACCTCCCTTGTCACACAGACATGTGGAGGATTCAAGACCTTCATCCTCACATCGACATGAGGAGGCATCAAGACCTCCATCATCACACAGGTAGGAAATAGAGGTAAGATCCCAAACATCATATGACACGCATAGAAAAAACTCACCCACTAAGGGGTAAAACCATAGGGTTGCACCCAGTTGCAAACTTGAAACATCTTGCAGCCTTCCTATGGATAGGAGAGTACCCCTATACCATGAACTCATTGGTGCAAATGGGACTTCACAAAATCAGCCATAGAGAACTAGATAGCTCAACGAGCTGGATCGGTTCCCCTCGATACCAGCTCTGAGAAGCATCACTACTATAGGTTCAGATTCAGGGAGTTCATATAGTGTGGCCACTATATGGACCAATAAACCAAGGAAAACTTCAAAGTGACCCTGCAACACATACACTGCTTCATATCATGAACCTACTCAACCCTTAATGCAATACATAGAGCAAGTTACCCTAGCAGACAAGGGTAGGTGCATAATAGGAATCTCTTTGAGAGACCTCAATATTAGAACCTCTCAAAAAAAAATCAAAATACATGAACCCTCAATAGCAAGTCGCTCTGACTACCTACGTAGGTTGGAAGAAGAGTTACACATTGAATGTGAACGCATGGAAGATCTTGAGCAAGAATCACACAGAAAAAGGTGTCTGCGCTTACAATAAAAACTCTCGAGAGAAGAAAGGGCAGAGTGTGAGGAGCTAGTAGAGAGGCTAGCTCAAATAGATGCACACATAGCTGGTTAAAGATATCAACATGAAGGGTGTACCAATTCTCCATGAGGGAATGGCTCTAGATATGAGAATATCCAAAATAT
Source organism: Wollemia nobilis (assembly GCA_028583015.1). Classification (NCBI taxonomy): domain Eukaryota; kingdom Viridiplantae; phylum Streptophyta; class Pinopsida; order Araucariales; family Araucariaceae; genus Wollemia; species Wollemia nobilis. The sequence continues at coordinate 909,069 of JAQPPZ010002631.1, forward strand.
CCCATAAAATCAACAACACCCGAACCCCAGGCCAAAATAATTCAACAAGGACCAGGTAAGGATAGGATATCAGGAACAAACCTAGCCAAAAATTCCAAACATGGTCATGGGGGATGAATACAAAGGATCGATTAGGGCCAACACCGAAATACCTCCATTACCACCATGGGAAAACCTTCAAGAACATGAGATTATCTCCTCAAAGGTATACCAAATACTCATTGAGCGATTCAAGTCTCTAGAAAAGGACACAAATGGATAAAAGCCAACATTAGACAAGATACACAACCAGCCTCTATGCCCATCAGTCCCAAGTCCCGCATATCCTAGACACTTTGAGATGCCTAAACTGGATAAGTTTAAGGGAGAAGGAGACATGCAGGAACACTGTAGCACCCTAAAATTGGCACGGTTAAAACATTAGCAAAAAGATAAAATATAAAAATTTGAATTTCAACCCCAAACTACTCGTTAAACCGCCTTTTACCTGCTTTCCTTGTTTTTCGTGCCATTTTTAGGATTTTTTTTACCATTGGACGATATCGTCGCAGATTAGACGAAATCATCCCCGATCTGACAAATTCGTCTGGAACAGAACGTCCAGATGATTTCGTCCCAAAACCAAATTTTCATAATTATCTTCTATTTCAACAGCCTCTCCAACTCGGGTAGAAGTGTGTCTGCGCAGTTGGAGATTTCCTTGTTGGAGATCTCCTAGATTGGGATGATCCCCAACCTCCCAAACCTCTTTCTAATCCTATATAAACTAGGATTTTTCTAGTTTATCCCCCTGCCTCCCTGCCTAATTTTTGTTGATTTTCCCTGAACCCCCAACCCCTTTGTTGATAGGATTTCATTGCAGAGTTAGCTCCTTATTCCCTCACATTATTGCTTGCATTTTGGTATTTTACATTTTTTATTGTAGGAATTCTACTATTTTTTAGTCGAAGCTAGCTTGGATCGTCGCAGAAGATCTCGGATGATTTCGTACGATTGGAGGTGATCCTGACTGTAGTCTAGATTGAGGGCAGTCCGAGTTTAGAGTTTGCATTTTCTTAAGCTTTTCTGCATTTTTCATATCATATCTCTGCACTGTTTAAGTTGTTATGTTTTATGCATCTTGGAGTTCACCTCATTTAACATAATTGCATGATAAAGTTAAAATCAATCATTAAATCTATTGCATTTCCTTATTTATCACTAGAATCTATTATTTAGGCATGTTTGCTATTATTTCTACCATTACCCCTTGCTTCTGCATTTGCATATTTGGTATTTTGCGTCTGTTTCTGTGATTGCAGGTTTCTGACGAATTCGTTTGACGAATTCGTTAGATTTCAAAAGATTCTATTTGATTTCAGATGACCTTCTGTGATTTGGGATGATCTCAAGAAATATAAGATGATAATGTACAAATTGAGATGATCTGAACTGCTACAAGACTCAAAATCTCCATCAGACATTCGGGATCAGGTATGATACCTTTTGGTTAGCATATTCTCTGTAATTTGCATCTATTTTTGTTTTTTGTATTCATTGAAATTAGCATTGGCATATAGAATAGTCTAGATTCATATCGGCCAAACCTAGGAGTTGAATGATTAAGCATAAAAATGAACACATCAAACACACTCTCAACCTAGGCGTGGAAACTGCCATTCAAAAGTTTCCTGGTGAACCCACCATCCGTCGAAAATTCACCCTTATACACCTCCCCCGAGAGGCGGGACCTTCAAAGGGCCTCTCAGTCCGAGGTATTATCCCATCCTTTTCACATCCCCCTTTCGGGCACGGATCCTATAGCCTGAAGGTAAGGGTGCAAAAAATTTGGAGTGATACATTTTGGTGAACCCGACGTGAAACAAAAACCTTTTGAAAACAAAAACTTTTAAAATATATATATAAATATATATGTATACAAAAAAAAAAATATAACAAAATCATCATTTCAAGTTTGTATGTTTTATATTCAACTCTAAATAGTAGATATTAAATATTACTTTTAGAAGTACTAAAGAAACCATGAGTTTTTACTCAAATCCATATGAGCCCATCAGTAATGTTGGAAGAATTCAGCCAAATACATTTGTTGATTATGACCAACCTCATCTCTATTCAACATCACCTCCATCACACTCGTCTCATTTTTCATCCTTATCTATTCTCCCATATATCCATATTATGTCTATCAACCCACATATAATCCTTCTCCATCCTTTCAATATTCTTCTTTCAATACAACACATCCATTTCAACAAGAAAATACTTATTCTTCCAATCCTACCATGCACTCACATCATACTTCACAATATTCCTATCATCATTCTACCCATAACAAAGAAAATAGAGGTAAGAAACCATTAGGTCCTTTTATGACTGAACTCCTAAGGCACATATCAAAAACCTCTCGAAAACCTTCATCACGTACATTTACAAAGCTCAATCAACCAATGGATATAATTCTCAAGCATTTACTTGATACAAATAGGATTGAACTGCCTTCCATAAGACAACTTGATACCACAGTAGGTTGGTTTAAAACTGAGCTACATTGTGAATATCATAGAGTATATGGACATATGACACAAAATTATAAAGATTTAAGATGTGCAATTCAAGATTTGATTGATGAGGGTCTTTTTAATATAAAGGAATTACAATCTACAACTGATTATAAATCTCCATTAAACAATCAAACTCCTACACAACAAATACCAATAATCAATCAAGACATGGGGATCTCCCAAGAATCCCTATTCAATTATCAACAATAGGAAACCAATCAAATATTGCATGTTAATGTGTTCCATCATGATGATATTACTAATATTGTAACAAAAACTACAAATGAGCAACCTCAAGTTCAATCAACTCAATCCGATATTCAAGATATGGATTCCTCATTTGACCAACCTTCAAAATGGAATATAAGCATAGAAAGCTCATATTTAGAATCAAAATCTCAATATGAAATTCACTTTGATAGCCAACAACAAGTGATTAATCCTCAATCAAAGATATCCCTTTTAGAAGTATTACAAAGTTCTCATAAGGAAACTTTGTTCAAGATGCCTAGCCAACAATTTGTTCCTCATCATATTTTCTCTAACATAATTAATGGTGTAAACCCTCTTGAGTTTAACCATATTTCATTCTATGATGAGGATATTCCTTCCTCTACTCCACAAGAAGACTCCTTTGTTTATATTACAGGATCTAGTAAAGAAACACCTGTTAAAACTATCATGGTAGATAATGGTTTCTCTCTTAATTTATGCACTTATTAATTATTCCAAAAACTCAAATTAAAGGAAGAAGATCTTAATGAATCAAATGTTATTATAAAATATTTTAACAATGAAATTCAAGAAGCTCAAGGTATTATAATTCTTCCCCTTAATATTGGATCCAAGATCCGGGATACTTTGTTTTATGTAGCATATTGCCCTTCATATTACAAGCTACTTCTCAGAAGTCCTTGGATTCATACAATGAGGGTTGTCCCTTCCACTCTTCACCAATGTTTGAAATTTGAAATTGCAAATAAAATTGTTACCATACATGGTGACCCAAAACCATTTGAAGAATATTTAACGGTTGAAACATCAGGTTCTATACATTCTCTATTATCACAATTATCTTCTATCCATCACTTTTCTTCATCCATATATGATCATCCTTGTTTACCAAATAACATCCATGTATATCTTTCACATATGCTCCCTCCATCTTATCAAGACTTGGAAGATAGTGATAAGAATCAAGAACTTTCTCATCCTTCTTACATTTTATTGTGTAACATGATCCATTTTACACATATAAAAGTCAATTTTTTTGCTACATTATTTTACATTATAGCAAAGCTTTTGTTATCACTACCTTTTATTCATCACCTTTTGTTCTTACCTTTACAACAACCAAATTATCCTTCAAAACCACCTTTGATTTTGAAGCAACCTTAGACATGCTATACTCAAATAACCTTGTATAGTGTATATAGATCATCTTGTATATACCACCAAGTCAATTCATAATTTAAAATCAAAAACATCAAAATCTTCAAAAAAAAAAATAAAACATTTTTTATTTTTGTACCTGTCAAATTGTGAAGTATTGCAGTTATATTTTCAGTTATTTTGGATAAACTAGCATTTATTTGGAATCCCGCACTTTCACATTCACATGTATAAATATCTTGATTTTATTTGTTATGATTATTCATCTCTCTTATATCAAAGTCCACAGTTGAATTAAATAAAGTTTTGAGCATAGAGAATTGATATTGTTATTTACTTGAACTAAGTATATCTTTTCACATTAAAATGAGTTCATTGCAAATTTGATATGATGCTACATAGTAGAAACGGTTTCCTGAGCGAAAAGTTTCCCCTGCTATCCTATCATGCACATGGTCTAGAATCTTTGAGAATTGACAAAAGGACAAGCTCACACCTACCCAGAATAAAAATCCCTTGCTCTACAGCTAATCCGAGCAAGTATCCCTAGCATAGGAAAAAAAAAATTCAAAAGAAAAAGAGAAAAAGAAAAGGTTATTTTGTATCATCACAAGCAATATTTCAGTATTTTCTCAAAAATCAAGCAAAAATACAAAAGTACAAAAAAAAAAAAAAAGAGAAAAGAAAGAGAAACGCAAAAGCAAAATGCAATAAAATCCTTTCCCTACCCCTTGAAAAGAAAAGGGTGAATGAGCTTGAATCCTTGGAATTCTCAATTGTTTGAAAACTGTGAGGTAAGCCCCATAACAGGTGGTTTGTGCCCAACCCACTTGGCCTTGGGTAATCCCTAGTGTGGCAATATGTCTGTCACATTAGTGACATTCTTTTGTATAGACCTCTGTCAGCTTATGGATTAGCTAGCTCTTGATAAACCTAACTTACATAGTAGTCTGGTACAATTACATGCATATAAATCATGGTCAACGAACATTCATTTGGTCAAGGCAAATTACTTGTATCAAATTATCTTGCTCAAAATTGGTGAATGAACAATACAATCACACACACATTTGTATTTGAGATATTTTGTATCATTATGATAAATCAAGATCGGTAATGAATTCACATTTGCACATGAGGATTCCTTATAAATCTACATTTCTCTTTGAAATAATTTAAAATATTTCTGGAACTCTTTTTGGAATAATTTTATCCTTTTATTTCAGAATTCTTGTTTTCTATAAGAGCAATTACATACATCTTCTCACAAAATCTTAAAAATAATTTCAAACAAAATTTTCATATTATTATTTTTCTATTTATCAAAGGTCAAAAAAAAAATTCATTTTGCAATAAAACCAACAATCTATTTTCTTCTTTGTATTTCGCGAGGATGGTATAAGTCTATACCTATAATTCTATGCCTAGCGCAAACCATTGTTCTAATTTTCTTTTCCATTTATTTTAAAACAAATTCATCAAAACATATGACTTGCATCATTATGTTACACAATTATGCTTTACAAACAAATAAACACCTATTCTATTTCATGACATTATGTTCAAAATTCAATATTGCAACCATGGTCTAAATTCTAAGGAATTGTTCAAAATTTTATCACACTTAGGAATTTATGCCTAGCAAAATCATATTTTCGTATTTCATGCATAATTTTTTATGAAAATCTGAAAAAAAATCATCAAACCATCATTATCTCCATCATTACAACACAAAGTCTTAAGACAGACTCTTAAGCACTCTTTTACTTTTAACAATATTTCTATACTGGGATTAGCTTGACGATCGAGTGAGCGGCAACTCCATGAAATGGTCTATAACAACGACAATGTCCTTTGAAATTATTGTTAGAAGTCCCTTTTATTTTTTATCAAATCACACCACCACAACCAATTGTTTACATCAGACTCTTTCATTTAAAATCTTACAGCATGACATCAAATTATAATATTTCAAACATGACATAATTACATGAATCCTCAATCAAATAGGCAAACAATTCAAACATTAAAGCATCATAAAAACATATGAACAAATCATATCATCAGAAACAAGATCATATATATCCAAAAATTATATACATCATATCCAAACTAGATTGGTATGCCACAATCTATACTCCGGCATACTCAATTCTCTCAATAATCTCTCCAAAATATATAGTCCATAGACACCTAGCCTCGAGAAGCCCTCGAGCTCTCAGCCTCATCTCCTCCCCCACCCTGACATGGAGGAGGTGGTCCCATAGAGGTTTGGGCTGTATCTCGGGTCCTCGTCATCGATCGTGAGGATGTCCTCGACGATCCCATCATGATCGGCTCTGCAATAGGGGCTGGCAGTGGTATCCTCTGGTTCTCTGAAACCATGTGATAGTATAACCCTTGGTAGAATGCGGTTTGAGCAATATACCATGATAGATCATCCCTACTCACCCCTCCGCCCTGTGCTCTGAGTCGTGTAGCCTCATATTGCAATGTCTGCACCTGAGCCCGGAGAGCCACTGTCTCGCTACTCTCCCCTGTGTCAACACCCTTGCCCTTATCAGGTGATGGTGGTCTCTCCCCCTGCTATGAAGGGAGCCTCTCCTCCCTCTGCTCTGTCTCCTACGGCCTCTCTAGAGCCCATGCCATCCTCTAGCATCTCTCTTGTGGGATCCACCGTTGCTCTCTCCCTCTGCACCCCCGTGCTACCTCAATAGTAGCATGTCATCATCTCCCCATCTGACGCACCACAGCGTGTACTGGACCCTACGCCCTCGTCATCCAAGGAGGGCAGATGCCTACGTACCAGACATTGTAGCCATCTGCAACCCTAGTGTCGTCACCATCCACTGGCTATATGGGGGCATCATCCACGTCTTGACTCCAAAATTGCTACATATCTGGAGCCCCACTCAGTGTAGTATTATCCCAAAAAGTCTAGGAGTACTTGTAATCCCTAAGAGAAGGGATCCCCTACTATAGACCGAACTATCACAGTACTCGATCATAGCGATGGAGCTCTACCTCTCCCCGCTCCATCCTCAGCCAGCAAACTCGCCTGCTACAAGCCAGCTCCTGCCCATCCTCTGCCCACCCAGGGTGCTCTCGCCATGGCCTCTAGGTGATCTGGTCTGAGATGAGGTCGTCTAGAAACCTCTGTGACATCGATAGATCTATCCGCCACTATGACCCCCTCTGTAGCCACCAATAGAAAACTCGGGGCCTCTCTCAGTTAACCCCTATCAATGGGAGCCCTATCGGCCTCCACATCGCAATGTGCTCCCAACACCAAACCTACAGCAGTGATGTCAAGACCAGACATCGACCTCCCTTGTATACAACCCCATGCAATATCCTATACAAGCGACAAAGAACAAAGCTTCCCCATGCAAATATGTACCCATGGTCTCTCATGTCGTAGACTATGTCTGAGAGCACCCACGATAGTTTGCATCCGCTCTGGTGGCAAAACAGTAAGCCACCGACAACTCCTACCAAAACTCAAGTTAGCCTAGATGCCCCAGGCATCTACCTCAGAGACTTGATGTTCACTTCGCCCTTCTCTAGGGCGAAGCTTGGGTCTCCAGTCAGTCTCATCATTGCCTAGACCTGATTGGCCGTAGGCGTCATTAGCCGTCCCTGTATGGGGATCCTCATGATCCTCCATACATCCTCTAGAGTGGAAGCCATCTCCCCTGTTGGTAACCGAAAGTAGGATGACCCCGAATACCACCTCTCTGCTAGGGTTGTCAGTAGCCCTATGTCAGTCGGTACTTATGGCATCTCTGCCACATGTTGTAGACTGACCTGTCCAATTCGGTCATGCTCTGCCTGGTCAAGCATGGCTATGTCATCTCTTAGCCCACCGTATTTCCATTCCTAGCTCTTTAGTAATCCCTTCTACAAAATAAACAATAAAACAACAAAATCATTAATCAACCAATCATTAACATCAAATTAAACAACTTAAAATCAATTTTAAAATGATATCGTCCACCATTGGATGATATCATCACCAATTGGGCAAAATCGTCCTTTGTGAGGACAACATCGTCTCTGATTTTGCAACTTGGGAATCACCCTTATTGGACGAAATCGCCCCTAATTCATCGATTTCGTCATCAGACGAACTCGACGCTCTAGGGATGATTTTGACGAAATTGGGATGATTTTGTCCCAACGACATCGATGGCTTAAAAATGGTCGCGATGCCCCAAAAAATCAAATTTAAATCAAAACAACTTGCACAAAGTTACATTAAACCTAATCTACTAGGATTAGATCCTTACCCATAGCCCGCGTCGGACCTCTGTCGCTCTATGCACTATCTCCACCATTTTTTTCTCTGCAAAACTCTGGAACAGTAAAAGTGAATAGTACAAATGAATTAGGGTTTTTCCCTATTTTCTTTAATTTATTTTAAAAATTAGCATTTTAAAATTTTAATTTTTGCTTTTTCATGTTTTTACCTCAAACATTCGATTTGGGTAAAAACACGGAGAGGGCACCATAGTCAGCATTCATATGATTCGACCAAGAATCGTCGTCTAAAAAATTGAGTATATTTTTGCTTTTTCGTAAAATGGGAAAAACTCGTCTTTAACGCATTTTCTTTAGAAAATTCGCTAAAGAGGGGGCAAAATGTAGCACCCTAAAATTGGCACGGTTAAAACATTAGTAAAAATATAAAATATAAAAATTTGAATTTCAACCCCAAACTGCCCGTTAAACCGCCTTTTACCCGCTTTCCCCATTTTTCGTGTCATTTTTAAGATTTGTTTTGACCGTTGGACGATATCGTCGTAGATTAGATGAAATCATCCTCGATCTGACGAATTCGTTTGGAATAGAACGTCTAGACGATTTCATCCCAAAATTGAATTTTCATAATTAGCTTATGTTTCAACAGCCTCTCCAACTCGGGTAGAAGTGTGTCTGCGCAGTTGGATATTTCCCTGTTGGATATCTCCCAGATTGGTATGATCCCCAACCTCCCAAACCTCTTTCTAATCCTATATAAACTAGGATTTTTCTAGTTTATCCCCCTACCTCCTTGCCTAATTCTTGTTGATTTTCCCTGAACCCCCAACCCCTTTGTTGATAGGATTTCATTGCAGAGTTAGCTCCTTATTCCCTCGCATTATTGCTTGCATTTTGGTATTTTGCATTTTTTATTGCAGGAATTCTACTATTTTTCAGTCGAAGCTATCTTGGATCATCGCAGACGATCTCGGACGATTTCGTACGATTGAAGGCGATCCTAACTGTAGTCCAGATTGAGGGCAGTCCGAGTTTAGAGTTTGCATTTTCTTAAGCTTTTCTACATTTTTCATATCATATCTCTGCACTGTTTAAGTTATTATGTTTTATGCATCTTGGAGTTCACCTCATTTAACATAATTGCATGATAAAGTTAAAATCAATCATTAAATCTACTGCATTTCCTTATTTATCACTAGAATCTATTATTTAGGCATGTTTGTTGTTATTTCTACCATTACCCCTTGCTTCTGCATTTGCATATTTAGTATTTTGCATCTTTTTTTGTGATTGTAGGTTTCTGACAGATTCGTCTGACGAATTCGTCAGATTTCAGACGATTTTGTCTGATTTCAGACGACCTTCTATGATTTGGGACGATCCCGAGAAATATAATATGATGATGTACAAACTGAGACGATCTGAACTGCTACAAGACTCAAAATCTCCATCAGACATCCGAGATCAGGTATGATACCTTCTGGTTAGCATATTCTCTGTAATTTGCATCTATTTCTGTTTTCTGTATTCATTGAAATTAGCATTGGCATATAGAATAGTCTAGATTCATATCGGCCAAACCTAGGAGTTGAATGATCAAGCATAAAAATGAACACATCAAACACACTCTCAACCTAGGCATGGAAATTGCCATTCAAAAGTTTCCTAGTGAACCCACCATCCATCAAAAATTCACCCTTATACACCTCCCCCAAGAGGTGGGACCTTCAAAGGGCCTCTCAAGCCGAGGTATTATCCCATCCTTTTCACATCCCCCTTCCGGGCACGGATCCTATAGCCTGAAGGTAAGGGTGCAAAAAATTTGGAGCGATACAAACACGTGACCAACTTCATGAACGCGTGCTTCCACCTTAACAAATATGATGCCCTGATGCTGAGAACATTCATCATGACATTCTCGAGTGCAACAATGCAATGGTTCAACCAGTTGCCCAAACATAGCATCACCGGATTTGAGCAACTGGCAAATGCGTTCCTAGAACGTTTCTCCTTTGGTGCCAAGAAGAAGGTGAACTTGTCTGACCTGGCCAACTTGAAGCAATATGATGATGAGCCAGTGATGGACTATGGAGACAGGTGGAGAAAAATCATGGTGAAGCTATCATTCTCTGTCCCCTCAGAAGAACTCGTTCGAATGTTCACAAAGAGTTGTGCAAAACACATTTCCCTGCTCTTGTAGCTGTAGCAATATGAATCATTCGAAGAAGCCTTGGCCCAAGCCAAGCTTATTGAAGACATTAAGGTCGATGAGGGAGACCTTAAGCTCCGCAACAAAAAATAATGGAGCAAGAACAATCAGAACAACAAGAACAAATAGAAGCAGGCCAAGCCTGCTCAAGTTAATCAGGTCATGTTAGCCACGCCGCAAGGGGGGAATGGACAACAACCCCATAACTATCAAGCACAACCCCCATCGGCCAACTATGATCCCAAGGACAACCAGGGCCAAAATAGGGAACGTCGACCACCTCATTATTTCATGCCTCTAAATGAATCGATGCAGTCGATATTCAACCAATTAAATGAGGCACAAAGGATAAGATTTCTTGACATACAACTGCTTGACCCTAACCATCCCAAGCCAAGAGGATACAGGGAAGATCACCATTGCCCATACCATGGGATATGACAAGGGCATGACAAAACATGATCGAGAAAGGAGAGCTAAAAGTTGACAACCCACTAGCTCCCGATAACAGAGATATGGGTATATACCAAAACCCATTGCCAAATCATGAGGCCCCTAGAGATCAGGGTCCCCAAGTTAACCAAGTCTGGGTTGAGCCACCTATTCAGGGGTGCATCAAAATGGTCGAATTGGTTAATGTGGCAACCAGGAGTCGGAGATATGGGCAACCATAGCCTCCAATGGCTCCCATCAATATCCCAGTTGCACCTCGATAGAGGTAGGTGCATGAAAATCCTCCAAGTCCACCAACGAGACCTGTGGTGACTGTTCAGAGTAGATTAGAACAAAATCTACAAATGACTCTGACCAAATTATCCATCTACGAGCTCATACAACAATCTCCTAGGCATAGGGAGATGTTAATGGAGATTTTGAGATCAATCGAGCTCCAGCCCTAGAACCCAGATGCGTTCACACATTTCATGGGGTAAGTTCAATAGTGCCAAGAGCCGGTGATACATTTTTATGATCATAAAATCAAAGAAGTGCCAACTACTATAGTGGACCCACCTTTGCACATCATTGCATCTATCAATGACATACCATTCAAGCGGGTTCTGATTGATATAGGCTCATCAATCAACATCATTACTACCAAGGCTATAGGGCACTTGAAGATACCCAAGTCCAACATTATCCCAACTTCATACACCCTTAGGGCTTTCAATGATGCGCTATGCACCACAGTGGGCACAATCATTTTACCTATAAAATTAGGGCATAAGACCATCCCTGTGATGTGTCATGTGTTGGAAGGGGCAATGCAATATAACATCCTCCTAGGGCATCCCTGGATTAGGGACATGAAGTGCGTACCCTCGATCCTGCACCAATGCATCAAGTATGTGCATGAGGGACAAGTGCATGTGGTCCCATCTGATGAAGAGCCATTCAAGTATGTGCACCAAGTTGACTTTCCAGGAGGTTTTGACCTACCATCAACACACTTATACATCAGACCTTCATCTCCAACCATGCAGCCTAGAAGCCAAAGCAGATCAGTGAGAGGTGACCCATCCACATCGGCACCACCTCCTGCATTCAAAGCCACTAGCACTTCTGAAATACCTTTGATAGATAAGGCTAGGGGTAAGCAGAAGTTGAAGGCACCCCTAGTAGAGAAAGAGTGCCAAGGGTAGCCGATCAAAGCAATAGTAGAAATTCCTACTCCCATGGAGGAGGAACATTCCCAAGGAAGAGTCGAGGAGGTACCTCAGCCTACCTCACCTACATCATCAACAACATCATCTGCACCCCAGGTGATAGTGCACCTAGCCAACACAATGCTAGGAGAATATCTTATGCAAAATGTGACGTTCACACCAATCATTGAGTCTGCACAAGACATGGGATGACCAAGAGTCCCAAATCTACCAATAGGAATGGTGGTGCCCTTAGGGATCCCGCCTAACCAGACTAACTTCATATACACTGGTCTAGATTGCACCCACATTACTCTAGACTCAGAGAAGGATGAGGATGAGCCATTCACCATGAGTGTCCATTACTTGTCAAACCCTGAGTTTGTACTAAGATACTTTGAACAATGCCATTGGCATGGATATGGTTTAGGCCTATATGAACAAGGGTATAGGCTACCATTTCAACCATAGTATCAGCTACCTATGGATAGGTGTGGTCTAGGCTATCAAATGTAGGGCCATGATGACTCCTTAGAAGCAGCATTGGATAGGTTAAACATTGGGTTCGAAGAAGACATTGATTGGAACCCATATCGACCCCTTGCCAAAAACCTTTGGGGTGATGAATGGGTGTCGACAATCAATATCACACCCCCTGAGACATATCACACTAAATCCTCCCTTGAAGTGCCCTCCTTAGGAGCCATCCTATGGGAAGAAGAGCCACTACATGGATACGAGCAAGAAGAGTACAACTATGTCCCAAGCGAGGATGAAAATGAAGCTGGATTGGCCTACCATGGGCCATGATATATGCAGAACCATGATTGGATAGGCCAGATAGGAAGTGGCTACATCTCAGATGAAAGTGAGTCTATCCCAAGTAATGGAGGATACAGGTCAGACAAAATTGACTATGAGTCAGAGGACTCAATAGAGATGGCCTACTTGCACCCAAGACATGCAGGCTACAACATTGGGCCAGAGACAAATGCTAATGGACTCTTCATAAGTGATGATGACTATGAAGATGAAATGAGATGGCCTATCTGGGGCATCAACAAGCCAGACACCAACCCATCCTAGGACCAGAAACCAATGCCAATGGCTTCTAGATAAGTGATGATGACTTTGAGGATGAGACCGAGATGGCTTATCTTGGACCTCGACACTTGAGGCTAGTCAATTTGCTTATGGAAAGGGAAGCGGTATTCCATGCAATCGATCCCAATATTTGATTCCTAGGGAGACCAGTAAACCTAGATGCCATCCATCACATGGTCAACCTAAAACCACCAATATTTAGAGAGTAGCTATTGCCCAACGACCCAGTCATCTCATCTATCCATAAGCTAGATCCTGAGATCCCTATGCCACTAGAGCCCCATCATGAGCATAGAGGGCATCCCCTCAAGATAGATTTTTACCCATGTGGCCCTAGAGATTCCATCCCATCCATCAACATGATCTCCATTGATTTGACCACTCCACTCCATAACCCAGTAGACCCATCAAAACCATTGTGTCTTAATCTAGATGCCATTGATTGGGATCATATTGATTCACCCCTAGAGCCTAAAGATCTCTTCCCCAATGAAGAGATGCTACAACCATTCCATTTTACATCAGGTTGTGCGCACGATGTCTATCACACTAGTTTTGACCTCGAGGCATTAGGAACCATGAACCCAATAGATGACATCCATCTAATCCCCACTCCTCATCAACTTGAGGAGGGGTCACACATGGCAATAGAGGAAAATTTCAAGGTAGACATCAGCGATGATCCATCTCAACCAAAGAAAGTCAAGTTCAGAGAAAGCTTATCTCTAGAAGAATAGGCCATCATAATTCCTCTACTGAGAGAGAGACCGAATCTCTTTGCTTGGACTTACAAAGACATGCTAGGGCTAGATCCAAAGTTGGTTGTCCACAACCTGTCGATAGACCCCATGAAGAAGCCAATCAAGCAAAATCTTAGAAAGATGCATCCAACCATCACTTTGATGGTTAAAAATGAGTTGCAAAAACTGTTGGATGTAGTCTTTATTATTCCAATCGACTATCCAGAATGGGTATCAAACATGGTACCCATAGGAAAACCTGATGGAAGAGTTTGCATTTGCATGGACTTCAGGGATCTCAACAAGGCAACCCCAAAATATTCATTCCCATTGCCCAACATAGATGCTCTTGTAGATGCAACTACGGGTCATGAGATGCTCTCCCTAATGGATGGTTTTTTTGGTTACAATCAGATTCAGATTAAACCCGAAGACCAACATAAAACTATATTCACTACTCCATGGGGGACATTCTACTACAAAGTGATGTCATTTGGCCTTAAAAATGCTGGTGCAACATACCAATGGGCTATGACATACATTTTCCATGACTACATGCACACAATTTTGGAAGACTACATCGATGATTTGCTAGCCAAGTCATTGTTGTGTAAAGAGCATGTTGAGACCCTCACAAAGGTCTTTGATCACCTGATTGAGCATAATGTCAAGTTGAATCCCAAGAAATGCATCTTTGGCATAACTTTTAGAAAACTCTTAGGATTCATCATGTCCAAACAAGGCATCGAGGTAGACCCAACAAAGGTAAAGGCTATCCTAGAAATGACCCCACCCATGAATGTCAAAGAGCTAAGAAGCCTACAGGGCAAAGTAGCATCCATAAAATGATTTATCGCACAACTCTCGGACAAGTGTCGACCCATGAACCGACTGCTACACAAGGGGGTCCCTTTCCAATGGGATGAAGAGTGTCAGCAAGCCTTTGCCGAGATCAAAGAGTACCTGGCAACACCGCCAGTCCTAGCTCCACCAAGGCCAGACGTGCCATTCCTATTATACATATCGGCTACATATTTTGCTTTGGGCACCATGTTAGCTCAAAAGAACGTGCAAGATAAAGAGCAAGTGATATATTACATTAGTCGCACCCTGGTGAGCTACGAAATTGGATATGCATACATAGAAAAGTTATGTTTGGTAGTAGTCTTTGCAACCAAGAAGTTGCACCACTATATGTTGAGCCATACCACATATGTAATATCCAAACAAAATCCTTTGTAGTATATGATGAACAAGACATATCATAACACATGTACTACAAAGTGGATCATGCTATTGATAGAATTTGATCTAGAGTTCATAAGCTAGAAGTCCATCAAGGGACAAGTCATAGTTGATCAGCTGGTTGAGGCACCACTGTAGAATAGTAGGCCCCTCACCATAGAGCTTCCTGATGATGTAGTATTTGCACTATCAGAAGCACCCAAGCTAGAAGAACCAAAAAATAAAGTTGACATGACTTTGTTCTTTGATGGTTCGAAGTGTGAGCAAGGAGGTGGTGCAGGAATTGTCTTTTTCATGCCACAAGGTGCTCCAATGCCCTTGTCATTCAAGCTAGACTTCCCTTGCACCAATAACAACACCGAATATGAGGCCCTAATTTTGGGTCTCCAAACAACCATTGCCATGAAAATCAAAAGGCTAAATATCTTTGGTGACTCCCTCCTCATAGTCAACCAGGTCAAGGGACTATTTCAATGTCGGGATCCTATCCTGAAAGCTTACAAGGAGCTTGTTGACACATATCTAGCCAAACTAGAATGGTATGACATCGAGGCAATTCCTCATTCATCAAATAGGTTTGCAGACACCATGGCATCTTTGGGATCCTTGATCCCTCAGAATCCATCTATCGATTTCATGACCATCCACGTCAAAATGCTCTCGCATTCAATGATCCAGCATGAGGCTTTGGATAACAAGGAATCTATCAACATGATTCATATAGAGCCAGACCAGGACTAGTTCTATAAGGCCAGAGACTTCTTAAAGAAGGCACCTTGGGGGTCATTAATCTCTCAAGGTCCCATGGGGAATGGTACCACTATTCACCACAAGGTTATCCCTCAGTCTACGTTTGTGCAAACCAAACCATAGGAGGCACAAGCCATCCTATCGATCGAGGTCATAGCATATCAAGACTGGTTGTCCCAATTACAAGAATTCTTAAGACTTGGAAGTATCCCATAGGGACTATCGCATGTCGAGAAGTGAGCATTCAAGAAAAAAGTGACTAGATATGTCTTGCTAGGAGACATATTGTATCATCGAGGTTACGATGGAGTCCTCCTCCATTGCTTAGAGCCTCAAGAATCAGCTTGGGCAATATCTCAAGCTCATGATGGTACATGTGGTGGCCACTTCAGTGGCATGGCCATTGTCAAATGGATTCTCTGAATGGGCTATTACTGGCCCACCATGGAGAAATATTGTTATGAGTATGTCAAGAAATGTGTTAAATATCAACATCATGTGAATCTGACACACTTGCCATCCTAGGCCTTACAACCTATCCAAGCGGCTTGGCCCTTTTCTCAGTGGGGGTTTGATCTAATCAAAAAAATCTCTCCCCCATCATCAGGCCGACACACGTTTATTTTAATGGCTACTGAATACTTCACCAAGTGGGTGGAAGCGGTCCCCCTGACATCAACAATTGGTCCTCGGATCATAGAGTTCATACTCCATAATATCATTTGTCATTTTGGGGTACCCTTCAAAATAATCTCGGATAATGGACCATCATTCAAAAACAAAAATGTGTGAGCTTTAATGGCTAAGTACAACATTCAACATAGTTTTGTGACACCATACTATCCATAGGCAAATGGGCAAGCAGAAGCCTCAAATAAGACAATAGTAGCAATCTTGAAAAATATGGTGAAAGAGAATCACAAGGACTAGCATCTACAATTACCCTTAGCATTATGGGCTTACAGGACTAGCGTACGGATGCCCACTAGGGCAACACCATTCTCGCTTGTATATGGCATTGAGGCCATCATGCCCTTAGAGTTGGAGATTCCAATATTGTGCATCGCATTGAAAGAGTTCATCAATGATGACACTATGCGACAAGCTCACCTAGATCAGCTGACCCTTCTGTATGAATGATGCATCAATGCTCTAGAGCATCTTCGCATCTACCAGGGTCATCTAACATGAGCTTACAATACTAGAGTCCACCTAAGAGACTTTAAGGTTGGTGATCTTGTGCTCAAAGAGAACCAACAGAACTCAAACCTACCATTGCATCTACGAGACAAATTTATGGCTAATTGGATAGGGCCCTACATCATATCTAAGAATATTGGGCCTGGGGCATATCGCCTAACAATGTTGGAAGGTGTTGAGGAGCCAGAGCCTCTCAACATCATTCATTTAAAGGTATTCCACACATAAAATAGAAAATTATCAAAAACATTCAAATAACTGCAAAAGTTTCAAAAACAATAAAAATCATGAAAATCCAAACAAATCAGAAAACATTAAAATAAAAAACAATCACAAAAGGCTCCAAAGGCATCTTAAAGCCCTTTGGTCAAATCACAAAAAGGCTCCAAAGGCATCTTAAAGCCCTTTGGTCAAATCACAAAAAGGCTCCAAAGGCATCTTAAAGCCCTTTGGTCAAATCACAAAAAGGCTCCAAAGGCATCTTAAAGCCCTTTGGTCAAATCACAAAAAGCCCCAAAGGCATTTTAAAGCCCTTTGGTCAAAAGCAAAAACATAAAAGTCCAAAAACATTCATAATAATCAAAAACTCAAAAACAATTGAAAGCATCAAAAATACAAAAAAACATTTGCATTATGCATTCGCACTTGCATCCATATAGTCACATTGCATATAGGCGTTGCATCCATTACATTTGCATTAGAAACATTTGTGTTTGCAATCTTACAAATGACACCACAGTTGTATCTCAATCATGCATCTTCAAAATCCATCATCATCCATAACCCATGAGTGTAACTATGTTTTTCAACACAACCCTTTCCTATTGCTATGAGGAATATACTAAGGTTTTCTAGTCACTCCGTAATACCTAGTGATTTTATCAAGTGTGGTAGAAAGTTATCTTGGATTTCGATAGATGAGGTTTAGTTTGATAGCACCTGGTGTATGTCAAAATCCTATCACTAATCAAAACACTAAAATCCTAGTTGGAACAAGGAAATATGAACACTACGAAGTGGTATTAGAAATCCTAAAGTGAAAAGGTTTATCTTGCTCATCCCCCTGTGTGACCGGTTTGGAAATGCTGAGAATTGGCAAAAGGACAAGTTCACCCCTACCCAAAGAAATCCCTTGCTTTAATCAAAACAAGCAAAAATCCCAAGCAAAGCAAAATTCAAAATTCAAAAGTCAAAGCAAAAACCCAAAAACAAAGTGAACATGATTATCATCACTACATAAATCCCTTGCTCAAAAGAAAAATAAAAAATTCAAAATAAATAGTGGTTATCACCACTATACATGAGCAAGTATCCCAATAAAAATGAAGAAAAGAAGGGAGTATAGAACTTGAATCCCTGGACTTCTCAGCATAGTCAAACCTTACGCATGATGATATGTCTATCATAAGTATCTTGCTTTGGTACAGACCAATGTTTGCATGTGGAAGAGCTAGCTTTAGGTGTCCTGTACCGCCTAGTGGTTTAATCCAACTAAAGTCCAACTTAGGATCAGGATAAACATTGGAGGATCCCCAATACAACAATGGGCTGAATGAATCCCACCTGGCACTAGGGTATGCTTATGTTTCATCTAATATATTCATTTGCACACACAAGGATAATGAGTACCTAGGTCTTCACGATAGAACTTTATCCTTCAAAGGCTCTGTATGGTCAGTATACAACTTTTGATGAAGTAACTAGAGTATTTGAGTCTCATGGAAAACCTCAAAAATCATACATAGCAATAACTCATTTCATCCCATAATCATACATATCATTTCAAATCATAATCACGCATATCACATCAGCTCACCTCACATTTGAGATGTTTAAATAATTAATTCTTGTATTAAGAGTTATTATTTACATTCATAATTGTTATGCATTCTATGGTGTTGTCCATTAGATTGTTAAACTCATATCTAATCACTAATATGACTTAGGTGATTAAAGCATACAGGTTCATTTGCATTAGATTACCATCATATAAATAGTGCATCTCAAATATGGCATTCATCATATCAATACATCAAAGTTAGACATGCATATAACCAATAGGTATCCATACCATTATCAACATCATACCATCTAGTCATTCACACACCATAAAGCACAAGTCATGTAAACCATACCATATAGCATAAAATCACAAAAGCATTCATCCACACATGAACATCATGAAGCATAAGTCATAAGAACTAAAACCACCTGCATACATCATAAATCATACACCGACGCATATAGGTAACAACATCATCTAAGCATACATCTATCACATCGCATCACATCATAAAGCATTAAAATCACATCACATCATAAAATCATAATACTGCATCACATAAACATAAAAGCATAAACATGAAGAAATACACATGATGAGTCTCAAAGCCTAAATATCATATAATCATGTGTCAAATAAGTACATGTAAGTACAAAAACCACCAATAAAGCTATAACCATGTAGGTCAGGTGACCTTACACCCCAAAAATAGGTACAAAGTATCAGATAAGTCATAGTACATCAGGAGTGGCCTGCACCACTAGTCTCACCACCACCCTCACCACCCCCTCTAGGAGGCATAGAGCTGGTACCTCCAGTGCGCTCTATCCGAGACCTAGTCCTATGGCTCGATCGAGCTGAAGACTACCTAGAAGTGCTCCGTGTGCTATGCTCTGAACCCCCTACTATGGGCCTCTCCCGAGGAGTAGCACCTAGAAGCCATATCTACGACCTAAGGGTAGAAATGTAGGCAACATCTGATGTCATATGAGCATCATCCTCCTCTATGATCCCCTACAACTATCTCACCTCAGCCCCAAGATCTACACCTGTACCTGAGGCAACCTGACTTCGAGCCTCATCGCGCTCAATGGTAACCTGGGCAAGCTATCCTTGAAGGTCTATAATAGTGGCATCCTACTTCTGGACCTGTATCTAGGAGGTCTACAACTCAACCTCAACCTAGTGCAACTAAGCCCAGAGAGGAGACTCCTGATCCATAGGATCTACATCCTCCTCCTCCAGGGCAACCTACTACCCTATAGCCTACTCCTCTACCACCTTCTCCTATTGCTCGACCTATCCCTAGTCATCTATCTAAGCCTCTACACTTGATGCCCCTCAAATAGCCTCCAAGCCTCATCCAAGATCACCCTATAACCTTATGACCGATCAACCATCGGTCATGGTGAGTCCTCACTATAAAGTTGGTAGGATCATCCCAGGTAGGACACTCATGATAAGGTCTCCATATAATGTCAATAACCTATAAACCTATCAAAGATGCCCTGTAGTGAGAAATCTCCCCTACATGACGTCGGCTCTTGTGCTCCTCGAGCACCTTGGGCCACCTAGATCCGTAGCACTAGACATCCTTATCTAGATCAGCAATATCCACTAGGAGTCCTCTAGGGTGGTCTACCCTAATATGCTCCCATCCCCAGACCTAAAGAAGCAAGCTATAGGTAATGCTAGCTCATCTACAACACTAGATGTGGTACAACTCATCATAACACTGCCCTAGAGTGCACTCCCCCAAGCATAGATGATAGGTTGCTCACTATCAATCAGGTCTTGTACCATCACCAAGAGGTTCCATGGGAACCTCAGTCTAGAGCAGTCAAGAATAAGGCTGTTGTAGATGACCATCAACAACACAACATGTAGTCGGGTAAAGACCTCCTCATCATACCAACGAGAAATAGATATTCCCCCAAGCGAGTATCCCTAGAGGTAGCATCAGCATGCTCACCAAAGACCCTCACAAATACAACACGTCATGTAGTAGTGGGGGAGGAAACAATGGGCACTCCATCAAAGGGGATCCTGAAGATCCTGTAAACATCCTCCGACATAATGGTCATCTCACCGATAGGAAGGTGGAAAGTGTTAGTCCTATGGTCCCACTCGATGGCCAGGGCCATCAAGTAGGCCTGATCGAACATAATCATGGGTAGGCCAGTGATATACTGGAGCCCACGGGCCTTAAGCCAGCCCCACTTAGTATCAGTCATCTCGCACAAAAGATCACAAAGCAGGTTCGGGTCCTGAGCCCGAGCAGATAAGATCTAAGATTTCAAAATAAAGGCCTAAATCAATGCACTACAGCTAAATAAATGTGATAAACATGCTAAATGGTGCAAATATGATCAAACTACTCTAAGGCTACATGAGTAATAAATAAATGCACCTAATCATTCAAAAATTTGCATAAAAACAACTCAAAATTCCAAAAAAATCAATTAATTGGCCTAAAAAATCAAAAATATGAATTAAAAACCTAAAGTTCCTTGGTCGCTCATGCCAGGAGTGGCCACAACTCGACCACTACAGCTGGCAGTGGCTAGTTCCCAATGGTCAAAAATTTGACCGTTGGGTTTTCAAATTAGTCGCTGACGGCAGCAGTGGCCAACCTCAATGCAAACTAGCCACTCTAAGCGGTAGCGGCCAATGGGCGACATGCCAACGACGTTCCTCCCAGGCCCAAAAATAATAAAAAATTGCAAAATTAAAAAAACTAAGTGAACCCATCTATCTAAAACCTAAATGAAGCCTAACTACCGGTGAAATTCATTGCCAACAAGGTTAATGAGGTTCATTTATCGGGTATCTTTAATTTGGTTCATTTTACCATAATAACAAAAGAAGTTAAGGTTTAGAGAGGTACCCATGAAGCTCCAGCTCCTCCACTTGTCGAAGACTCACCCTGCTCAGCCATGGCATCCAATCAACAACATCCCAGTTAGAGTAGTCTCTCTCACCTCGAAGCTCCAAAAGTAAACTTTACAACTGGCAAAAATGATAGCTTGAAACCCTAATTTACTTTTTTTTTCAAAATTATGCCTTGGCCATTGCTAGCACCAGCGACCTAAACTTCATAGCCACTAGACTTGACAGCAGCCACACATGACAATTGGGGGCCACTGAACCTGACAGCGACCAAAAAATGAAGAAATTTTGCACCAAATTGCCACCGTAGAGCACTTCAAAATAGGCCATAAAAGGCACTTATTTTCTCAGAGCATTCAAAATCTAAATCAAACAACCAAAACATCATAAAAATAAAAATTAAAAATCAAATAACCAACAAAAAACCCAAAAGAGCCTCATACCCAGTCACTTGTTCTATACACTTAGCGATTGCAGTGACAAGCAATCCATGCAACTCGACAAGATGAACAAGTAACCATAAGGTCACTTGGGGTAAACTAATTATGATGAAATTGAAATGCTTCCTTCCAAACCCGAAGAAGGCCAATTGTGGCTGGACCACCCCACGGGAGCGAGGATACGTCTCATTTCTCCTATAGCAAATAACGAGTCAACACAAGCCACAATAGAATTGTTAACACCTTGATTCCCTAAGAAGGCCATTACGGTCAGACCGCCCCATGGGATAAAGATGTGCAATTACCAAACAGAGTTGAAATCACACCTGGGTGAGAACTACTCTATAACAACAAATGCAAACCTCTAAGGAGATCCAAATCATTCATTTTGGTCAAGCGACTCATCGCTTTATTAATTGTCCTTTCCTCATCGAATCATCACCTGAGGAGGTAGTCAAGATTTTCAACAATCATAATCAAAGTCAACAAAATATCATATCGATCATGATAGAGTTGTGTTCATCTTACGAATCATTGCCAACAACTATCATAAGCTTACCCTTTGTTGGGGCAAAAAGCAAATATGATAGTTAAGTTTGTAGCTCCCCTCCCTTCGGATCTATAGTAGCACTGAAGCTACCCGATTGCTTGATGAGCGAGTGCAAACTCCCACACATCTAAGCCTTCCATTATATTGGAAGCAATGATTCTAGGATTCATACCCTCCCACATGACTAGGGCATCCTATGTTGATCAGATCAATGATCATCATCCAACCTACAATATGGCCCTAGATGGTCTACTTTTTTGCTCCGTACTGTGTTTCGCTCACAGCGCATCCCAAAAAGGGGCATCTGTAGACACCTAAAATATGTCATGTTTAGGAGACTACCCATATGGGCACATTCACAAACCATATGAACCCTCTTGGATCTCTCCAAGAGCAAGCAGTGGTCCTAACCACTCAGGCAGGGCAGTTCTGGCCCCTCTAGGCTTGGCCGCTCTCAAGTAGAGTGGCCATAACACCTGGCCGCTGGAGACTACAATGGCTAGACCTGGCCGCTAGACCTGATAGCGGCCAACATCACAAATAATCTGGCCATGAATACGGGCCCAAATCATGTAGTCTGACTGCACCTATGCATGGATTTCGGGTGGATTTCGGTGAGGAACTCCCTGAGTCCCTCCTAACTGCCCCTTCAATGCAAAATTGTGACTAATGCTTCCCACCCAAAATGGTCAGTCGCATGCAATTTGGAGAGACGCTTCTCCAGGAAGCCAAGCTCCAGATCTGGGAGGGAAGTCTACATATAGACTCTCCCACAAGAGCAAAAGGATCCATGAAGTTTCAAGGTTAAGCAGCGAAGCCCTGATGAAATGGAGAACCAAGCTACACCCCTTTGAGGAGTACTGGAGCATCATTCAGTTGAGCTACGTCCATGCATCAATATTCAGATTCATCATTCCAAACCACCAATCAGTGTAGGAGACACACCCGGTGACCCTTGAACATCAATTCGAGCAAGGGATCGACGTTCATAGCCCATAAGACCTGAGGTAACCTTTAAGTTAGAGGTCGTTGTCTTTGACAATGGCCCATAGTCATAGCCAGGTTTTAAAATGGTCGATTCCTTTGTTCTAAGTAATAGATATTTATTTATCATTATTTCATTTACATGTCTTTAGCATAGATCTGAATATTCTATCGTATTTAGATTAATATTCTTGGTTTCCATATGCACATTACTTATATTTGCTATATTTTAATGCATCATGCTTATTTATCCTGATTATCGTATTTGCTAACAAGAGCCTCTTTCGAAGAGGTGACCCTTTGTAGCTCCCCTCCCTTAAGATCTATAGTAGCACTAAAGCTACCCGATTTCTTTATGAGCGAGTGCAAACTCCCACACATCTAAGCCTTCCATTCTATTGGAAGCAATGATTCTAGGATTTGCACCCTCCCGTATGATTGGGGCATCCTATATTTATCAGATCAATGATAATCATCCAACCTATGATATGGCCCTAGGTGGTCTTCTTTTTTGCTCTGCATTGTGTTTCGCTCACAGTGCATCCCAAAAAGAGAATATGTAGACACTTAAAATATGCCATGTTTAGGAGACTACCCATATGGACACATTCACAAACCATATGAACCCTCTTGGATCTCTCCAAGAGCAAGCAGTGGTCCTAACCACCCAGGCATGATAGTTCTGGCCTTTATAGGCTTGGTTGCTCTCAAGTAGAGTTGCCATAACACCTGGCTGCTAGAGACTACAACGGCCAGGCCTGGCTGTTAGACCTGATAGCGGCCAATATCACAAACAATCTGTCCATGAATATAGACCCAAATCATGCAGTCTGACTGCACCTATACATGGATTTCGGGCAAATTTCAATGAGGAACTCCCTAAGTCCCTCCTAACTACCCCTTAAATATAAAATTGTGACTAATGCTTCCCACCTATAATGTTCAATCGCATGCAATTTGGTGAGACGCTTCTCAGGAATTCAAACTCCAGATCGGGGAGGGAAGTCTACATATAGAATCTCCCACAAGAGCAAAAGGATCTGTGAAGTATCAAAATTCAGCAGCGAAGCCCTGACAAAATAAAGAACCAAGCTACACCCTTTTGAGGAGTACTAGAGTATCGTTCGGTTGAGCTACATCCTCGCATCAGTATTCAGATTCATCATTTCAAACCACCAATCAGTGTAGGAGATACACCCGATGACCCTTGAACATCAATTCGAGCATGATATCGACGTCCACAAAACATAAGACTTGAGGTAATATTTTAGTCAGAGGCTATTGTTTTTGACAGTGGCCCATAGTTAGAACCAGGTTTTAAAGTGGTCTATTCCTTTTTTCTAAGCAATAGATCTTTATTTATCATTATTTCATTTACATGGCTTTAGCATAGATCTGAATCTTTCATTGCATTTAGATTAATATTTCTAATTTTTGTATGCATACTGCTTAGATCTGGTATATTTCAATACACATCATGCTTATTTATCTAGATTATCGTATTTGCTAATAAGAGCCTCTTCTAGAGAGGCAGCCCTTTGTAGCTCCCCTCCCTTTGAATCTATAGTAGCACTAAAGCTACCTGATTGCTTAATGAGCGAGTGCAAACTCCCACACATATAAGCCTTCCATTCTGTTGGAAGCAATAATTCTAGGATTCGCGCCCTCCCGCATGACTGGGGCATCCTATGTTGATCATATCAATGATCATCATCCAACCTACAATATGGCCCTAGATGGTCTACTTTTTTGCTCTATGTTGTGTTTCGCTCACAGCGCATCCTAAAAAGGGGCATCTATAGACATCTAAAACACGTCATGTTTAGGAGACTACCCATATGGACACATTCGTAAACCATATGAACCCTCTTGGATCTCTCCAAGAGTAAGCAGTAGTCCTAACCACTCATGCAGGGTAGTTCTAGCTCCTATTGGCTTGGATGCTCTCAAGTAGAGTGGTCATAACACCTAGCCGCTAGAGACTACAGCGGCTAGACGTGGACGTTAGACCTGATAGCAACCAGCATCACAAATAATATGGCCATAAATACAGGCCAAAATCATATAGTTTAACTGCACCTATGCATGGATTTTGAGCATATTTCGGTGAGGAACTCCTTGAGTCCCTCCTAACTGCCCCTTCAGTGCAAAATTATGACTAATTCTTCCCACCCAAAATGGTCAGTCACATGTAATTTGGATATATTCTTCTCTAGGAAGCCAAGATCTAGAACGGGGAGAGAAGTCTACATATAGAATCTCCCACAAGAGCAAAAGGATCCATGAAGTTTCAAGATTAAGCAGCGAAGCCCTGACAAAATGAAGAACAAAGCTACACCCCTTTGAGGAGTACTGGAGCATCGTTCTATTGAGCTACGTCCCTGCATCAGTATTCAGATTCATCATTCCAAATCGTAAATCAATGTAGGAGACACACCCGACGACCCTTGAACATCAATTTGAGTAAGAGATCGATGTCCACAATCCATAAGACTTGAGGTAACCTTTTAGTCAGATGTCATTGTCTTTGACAGCATCCCATAGTCATAATCAAGTTTTACAGTGGTCGATTCCTTTGTTCTAAGCAATAGATATTTATTTATCATTATTTCATTTACATGGCTTTAGCATAGATCTGAAGATTCCATTGGATTTAGATTAATATTTATGATTTTCATATGCATACTTCTTAAATATGGTATATTTCAATACACATCAGGCTTATTTATCTGGATTATTGTATTTGCTAAAAAGAGCCTCTTACGGAGAGGTGGTTCATACTACTTACCGTGCCTTTTATTTTCATGTATGTAGATTTACAGGTTTATAGGACCATATCAAGATATATGAAGCACATGATTGTTCCTGGATGAGAGAAGGAGAAGGAGGCATCTGTGAGCCCTCAAACAAGTTCGTGTGCAAGATCGAGAAGCCTAAGAAAGCGCACCACCCCTTTGCAAGGGGATATTTTATTCACTTGTAATTCATTGTATTGAAATGGGTATCCCTCAGAGGTACCGACATGTAATCGAGTTTCAATATAAATAAAAGGATCTTTCTTTGTTATTTTTGTGTTATATGCATTTCATGGTATTTCATTTCATTTCAGTATAATATTGCACGTAGAGCAAGCGATGCACGCCTCTCGGGGTCGCACAATTCCCTCAGATCAATTCTAGCTCTAGACTTGGTGATTGGATCCTTAGTTGTCCTTGGTTTCCTTCATCTGCAAAGTGTACTCTTCTACTAGTAAGGCCTCTCTTGTACGAGTGTCTTCCCCATCCTATTCCTCTTGACATTGGGTTTCTCTGCCCCAATGGTGATTCTTCCCTTTCTTGGAGTAATCCTCTACCACCTACCACTCTTTGAGGTCCTCGTTGGATTAGTGGTGGTCATCCTAATGGATACTACCTTGTATGACTAGGTAAGATTCCTCTTATTCATGGTAATCCTCATAAATTCCTTGTCCAGTTCATACAAGCTAAAGGTGTATCTCCTTGCCATCTAGGATTAGGGGATCAGAACCTTCCTCGTACTCTTCCTCCTCTTATTGTAACATCACCTTGTCCTTGCTCACTTTGTAGTTGAATACCTCCTCCCATTTTTGGCTTAATCCTTAGGGGTCCTTCTCTGTTCCTTCCTCCCATTGCTCATTTATCAAGAGTTATCTCTACCAAATCAATGTTGGTTTGTGGACTTCTACTTCTTGTGCTTGATGATAATTGTCATAGTGCTTTTATTCCATGATCTGTATGTGCTAAGCGACATCTCCATATTATATCTTTGAAGCTTCTTTTTGGATATGAAGTTGCCTTCGTATTGTGCTATCCAATTCCATGGATGATTTGTTCTCTCGACCTTGCATTATGTCCTTGCAATGTATGGTATTCTTCTTGTAGTTGTTGATTCTACAATCACATTCTCTACTGTAATAGCCCTATCTGAGCCAATAGATTAATTCTAGCTAATTCTTCATCAATTTTCTCATTCATGTCTTCTTTTAGAACTTCCATTTCAAAGGTGTCCACTCTATCCTCGTACTATACTGTTAACCGTATCCTTCTTCGTCCTTCCACTTGCTGGGGTAGTTCCCTCCATTCTACCCGAGGATACATCATATTTCTACTTACTTTGGGTGCTTCTTCTTACCTTCCCCTAATTTTGGGTAACAGTACTATCTCCTGATGTCCTCTTTCATTTGGAGTAATCCATTCTTCATCTTCCTCCTCTACTCGTTCAGTCCCATCCACAAATCTGACATATATTCGTA
Source organism: Wollemia nobilis (assembly GCA_028583015.1). Taxonomy (NCBI): domain Eukaryota; kingdom Viridiplantae; phylum Streptophyta; class Pinopsida; order Araucariales; family Araucariaceae; genus Wollemia; species Wollemia nobilis. The sequence continues at coordinate 937,092 of JAQPPZ010002631.1, forward strand.
GTCTTCTTCTTTCTCTAGGCCAAGGTGCCAACTCTTGTTATTCTATGGTTGATCGTGTCTCCTCTCCTTCTATAAATAATTGTGTGAGTCTCATGTTAGGTTCTTCTTGTGATGGACCTAGCTCATCTTGAGTCCTCCGTTGAACTTCTGCTCATCTTCTTCGTTCAATCTCTTCTGAAGAAATGAATAATCATTGTACCTTATAAGGCTTCAACTTTGAGCCATTTACAGTGTCGGGTACTTCCATCCCATTCAAGTTATATAACTTTACTGCTCCATTATTCATTACTTCAACCACTCTATAGGGGCCAAGCCATAAAGTCTTCAGCTTATCGGGCTTGATTTCCCTCTTTTCGTTAAACTTTAGAACCAAGTCACCTAGACTAAGTTCTAATTTCCTCAAATGTTTATCATGCCATGCCTTCCTTATTTTTTGAGCTACATCAATCACCCATTATGCCATGACTCTTCTTTCATCTAATTTGATCAGTGTTGTTAGTCACTCTTCTAATCTTTCTTGATCACCCAAGAGATGCTCTATCGTGACTCTCAAACTTGGTATCAAGAATTCAACTGGCACCACTACCTCCTATCCATACATCAATTGGAAAGGTATATGCTCTGTTTTAGGTTTAAAAGTTGTTCTATATGCCCACAAAAAATATGGTAGCCTTTCCTCCCAATCTTCTCCCTCTATTCCATAGGTTTTATACAAAGTGGATACCAGGACTTTATTCGTTGCTTTTGCCTACCCTTTAGCTCTAGGATAATATGGGCTAGATAATGAGTGTAAAATCCTAAACTCTATTATCAGTATTTTGATGATTTCATTAACAAAGTATCCTCCTCGATCACTCGTTATTTGTAGCAAAATACCATAAATATTGTGATTTCCTGCTCGTACAATAATTTTGTTGTACTTTTAGCTGAGTTATCAGGTAATGCTCTCGCTTCAACCCATTTTGTCAAGTATTCTATTTCTACTATGATGTATCTACATTTCCTTCTCTGAGATATCTTCAATGGTTCGATGAAGTCTAATCCCCACCTTTCAAATAGTTCCTGGGGTTGTGATGGATTCAATGGCATAAATTCCCTCTTTATCGGTTTTCCTACCCTTTGAAAAGTATCACATGCTTTCACATACTCTTTTGCATCATTATATAGTGTGGGCCACCATAGTCCAACTAGTAATATTTTTCTAGCTATTGCATCTGGTCCCATGTGCCCTCCTACCAAGCCTTCATGATATTCTTTCAATGTCGCTTTGACTTCTTCTTCCATCACACATCTTTGTAGGATACCATTTCTTCCCATATTATACAACAATCCTATTATCAACTAGAAGGGTGTTGAATTCATTATCACTTTATTTTTCTCAATTGCCATCATTTCTTGTGTCAACTCACCTATGGATAGGTATTGGCAAATCAACTTGTACCACGATGGAATAACATTGTTGGTGAATAATTATGCATCCAAGAATTCATATAGAACTCTTGTTCCTACAAGCTCTCTTGATTGTATCCAAGATAACTGGTCTGCAATGACATGCTTCTTACTAGGTCTCACTACTACTCGAAATACGAATTCCTATAGGGTGACGATCCACCTATTGACCCATCCCTGTATCACTAGTTTATTTATCAAGTACAATAGAGCTTGGTGATTGACATAGAAAGCAAAGAGATTCATCAATAGGTAATGCCTAAATTTTTGTACTACATATACCATTACCAAAGCTTCCCTCTCTATTATACTATAATTTCTCTCTGGCCTGGACAATAGGTAATTCGCAAAGAAAATAGGTTGATCCAACCTGAACTGTCCTTCTTGTGCCAAAGTACATCTAATTGCAAAATTTGAAGCATCAATATGAACATGGAATTCCTTATCCTAGTTCAAGAACACCAAAATTAGGCTACTCACAAGCTTAGCCTTCAACTCCTCAAAGGCTCCTTGGTGCTCCTATGTCCATCTAAAAAAACATTCTTCTTTGTAAATGAATCCAATGGATAAGATACATGTGCATAATTCCTGATAAATATTCGATAATATCCCGTTGATCCCAATAAGGTTTTAAGTAAACTCACATTGTATGGTTCTTCCATGTGTAGTATCACACTAATCTTATCAGGGTCTAATTTTAATCCTTCACTGCACACTATGTGTCCTAACAGTTTCCCATATGGTACCATTACATAGCATTTGCCAGGATTTAATGATATATGTGTATTTTTGCACCTACTCATACAATCACTGAGAGCAGGAATATGCTCCTTGATCTTCCCATAAATGGACCAATCATCAGAATAATCAGTATTGTTATCTTTTTGTTCAACTCCCTCCTAGCAACAATTTCTAGTAAACTAGTAAAAAAATATTAATTCCATGTGGATCTTCCTTCTCGATTTTTGTACATAATGTTTGAAACCCTATCACCATATTTCTCTAGAATTAGTCTCATCCATGGTTTCAAAATTAGATCTATATTGAGTGGTCTTTTATCACACCAAGTATCCATCCAAATAAAAAAGTCTTAGACCTTTAATCACTAGATCAATCATTTTTTTTAAATTGTTCCATAGTGCTAGAGCATCTGCTAGTGAGAATATAGTAAATATTAAACTTAGGTCTTTGGGCTCAACGTACTTAGAAGAATTATTGCCCATTATCTATGACTCTCTTTATACAATCTCCAATTCAGTTTTCCCCGTAGAACTAAGTTTTCATCCATAAGAACTCTTAAACCAAGACCGCCCCTAGTTTTGTCATCACACACTTTGCTCCATTTCACCAAAAGAATTTTTTTTATCATGTAATCCTGACCATAAAAATGATTGTATAGCATAGATTAAAAAATTTCTATCAATTTTGGCATAATATACAAGGGTATATAATATGTTGGAATGGCCTATAAGACTGATTTAACTAGCTACACTCTTCCTGCTAATAATAACCATCTACATTTTCATGCTAGTAGTTTATTCTAAACTTTACTTATAATTGGATTTCACATTTCTATCCTTATTCTCCCCTTAAACAAGCGCATTTAATTTTTTGACACAGCAGTGAAAGCAAAAAACTCAATACAACAAGCGCTGGGGTTTCTTCAGCGCAGTTACAGTTTTACACAATTTTTCCAAAGAGCACTAAAATCGATAAAATGAAGGACCAAAACTATTCATAATTCCATGAAAATTTTAGGGTAAATTCTACTCAATAATGGGTACTCAAAAAACTTTATTTCATGGAAAAATACCAACTAAAAAAAAATTATGAGGTCTGCAATGTGCTCTGAAGTGCGCTTTGAAGTCTGGGTAGAATAGACTAAAACACGATTTTCAGAGGTGAAAACGAAGTGCTTAACATAAATGAAATAGGGCATGTGATATATGGATGGAAATTGCTTGGTAAGAGCTTTCCAACGGTGTATCATGTTCAACAACCGGAGCAACACAAAAAAAATATTAAGCTCCAAAGTAGGTTGTTCAGACTTTTTGTAAAATCTGGACTGCACAATACAAGAAAACATACAGGCTGGGAAAATGGATTTTTCACCTTGAATTCATGTTTGCACACTCTAAATAACTTGTACAATGCAATAGAAAATATATTTCTCTATCTAAGACTAAAAAACTGAAGAATCTAAGTTGTTACAAGAAGAATAACAGTCTACAACTATTACAAGCTGAAATATTCCTACAGTTACAAACTAAAATATTCTACAGTTACAAAATGAGGGACAAATTCATTTTGCTGACTTGGAAATGCCACATGGTCAGCATCATATTCCAACATTCTCCCCCTTGATGCTGAGAGGGCTCACAAGTGAGTTTCTCAACTTCACAAATTGAGCTTTAGCCACACCTTTAGTAAATATATCAGCTAGTTGATCATGGGTGCTACAATATCTCAATTCAACCTGTTTCTTTTCCACCATATCATGGATGAAATGATACTTCATGTCAAAATGCTTAGACCTGCTATGGTGGACAAGATTCTTTGCCAAATTAATGGCACTCATGTTGTCACAAAAAATGACAGTGGGACCACTTTGTTTCTCACCTATCTCCTCCAACACTTTCTTGAGCCATAAAGCCTGAGCAGTAGTTTTTTGTGACTGCAATGTACTCAGCCTCAGTAGAAGATAGAGCTATTGATCCTTATTTCCTTGAACTCCAAGTGATCAGTCCAGATCCAAGAGAAAAACAATTTCCAGATGTGGACTTTCAGTCATCCAAATTTTTGCCCCAATATGAATCACTAAAGCCAACTAATTCCATCCCTTTACTAGGAAAATAATGTATGCCAAAGTCAACAGTACCTTTAACATACCTCAAAATTCTTTTAGTAGCCTTCAAATGTAAATAAGATGGCTCACTCATATATCTAGACACAAGTGAGACAACATATGCAATATCTGGTCTGGTATTTGTGAGAAACATCAAACTCCCAACAATGCTCCTATAATTTGTCACATTCACCTTTTCAGCCCCATCATCTTTGCATAACAACTCACCATGTGCAATGGGAGTAGGGACTGGTTTGCAATTGTCCATATCATACTTCTTCAACATATCCTTTGCATACTTGGTTTGACAAATGAATATTTATCCTTTGCTTTGGTGCACCTCCATTCCAAGAAAGTAGTGCATCAATCCTAAATCCTTCATCTCAAACTCACTCATCATGGCAGCCTTAAAACTATCATTCAAATTGGAACTACTACCCATATAAATCAAGTCATCAACATACAAGCAAACAAGTAAAATATCATCACCTTCTTTCTTGAAGTATAGAGTAGGTTCACTTTTGCTCCTCTTGAAGCCACTCTGCTAAAAGTATCCATCAATTCTGGTGTACCAAGCCCTTGGTGCTTGCTTAAGGCCATACAAAGCCTTCTTCAACCTGTACACATGATTTTATTTACCTTTAACCTCAAAACCTTGAGGTTGTTGTACATACACTTCTTCATCTAAGTACCCATTCAAAAAGGCACTTTTTACATCCATGTGATGTACAGTCCAACTCTTTTGAGCAACCAAAGAAAGAACCATTCTCACAGTCTCTTGCCTAGCTACAGGTGCAAAAGTTTCTTCATAGTCAATTCCATACCTTTGTGTGAATCCTTTAGCCACAAGTCTAGCCTTGTGTCTTTCAATGTTGCCATCACTATTATACTTAGTCTTATAGACCCACTTAGAACCCACACGTTTATTTCCCTTGGGCAGTTCTACAAGCTCCCAAGTGTCATTCTTCTCAATGGAATTGATCTCCTCTTGCATTGCTTGCATCCAAACACCATTAGTACAAGCTTCTTCATAACAAGAAGGTTCAAAATCAGCAACAGTCATCAAAGCATAATTAACATCTCCTTTTGGCTCACCTTCATCTTCATCACCATACATGTGCATCTTCTCAAGCCTTTGAACAACTTGGTCAATTTCTTGAGCTTGGCTTCTAGTAAGTCTTCTATGGAAATTACTGTCCAAAACCTGAGTAGGAGGATGAATTTGAAGTGCCTTTTCCCCCTTTTTGTCTTCATAACATCTGAAAAGATGTTTGGAGAATCATCACTTGAAGAGGGACTTGAAGTGCTTTGTTTGGGACTGTTTGAAGGGTTGGTTGGTGGATTGGGTTGAACTATTTTTTGGTTGGGTTGCACATAGGGCTACACACTTGGAGAACTTCCACCACTGCTGCCATCATCAACATAAAGTTTTTGATGACCATATACTCCCCCTTCATCAAAAATCACATCTCTAGACACTACCACTTTGTGATTTTTTGGGTTATAAAGCCTATAGGCCTTAGTATTCTCACAGTAGCCAATAAAAATACATGCTTCACTCTTAGGATCAAGCTTCTTCCTAAGTTCATCAACCACATGTGCATAAGCCAAACAACCAAAAACTTTGAAGTGGTTAACATTGGGCTTCTTTTCATACCAAACCTCATAAGGGGTCATCTTCTCCAAGCTACTAGTAGGACTCCTATTCAAAATATAGACTATTGTCTAGACTGCATCAGCCCAATACATATTGCTCAGCCCCTTGGTCTGTAACATACTCCTTGCCATCTCAACAATAGTCCTATTCTTCCTCTCTGCTACTCCATTTTGTTGTGGGGTATAGGCAGTAGTGAGTTACCTTTTAATACCATTATCTTTGCAAAATTGGAGAAACTCATTAGAGCAAAACTCCCCACCATGGTCAGTCCTTAAACATTTAAGGTTGCAACTACTCTGCTTCTCAACAAGATTCTTAAAATATTTGAAACAAGAAAATGCTTCATCCTTATGTTTCAAGAAGTAGACCCAACACATTCTTGAATAGTCATCAATAAAGGTAAGAAAATAAGAATTCTTACCCAAGCTCTTGGTTTGCATAGGCCCACAAATATCAGAATGGACCAATTGGAGTGGGTATGAGGCCCTCCATGCTTTTCCTTTAGGAAAATTCTGTCTTGCATGCTTGCCCAATGCACACCCCTCACAAACACCTTTATGCTCCTCTACCTTTGGCAAACCATAAACCATCTCTTGAGAAGTTAGCAGCCTCAAACTTGCAAAATTCAAATGACCATACCTGAGATGCCACAACCAACTCTTGTTTTCAACAACAACATTAGCAAGGCTGCCCCCTTGTCCTCCAAACTTCAAAGGAAATAATTTGTTGTTGGTCATAGGAATTGTAGTAACAATCCTATTTCCTTTGCTCTTATCATAAATAATGCACTTCTTATCCTCAAACACTATCTTGTAGTGCTTTTCACAAAGCTACCCTAAACTCAACAAATTATGTTTCAAATTTGGTGTGTAATAGATGTCATGAACTTATTTCTTACCTTCTCTTGTGTTCACCTCCATTACACCTTTGGCAACCGCCTCCAAAAAGTTATCATCTCCAAGCTTGATATTGGATTTGAAAGAATGATCCAAGGAAGAAAACAAATCCCCCTTTCCTATCATATGATTGGAACATCTAGAGTCAAGAATCCAAGTTTCTTGAAGATTCTTATCAGCCTTATTATATGATAAGAACAGATTTTGAACAACAGACTCTTCTTCACCATAGTGGGCTGTCCTATTTTCATTTCCAACCTTCTATCTACATTCTCTCTCATAATGCCCATACTTGTTGCAATGGTAACATTGCACATTCCTCTTATCACCTCTACCTCTGCCTCTACCAGTTGCACCACCTCTTCTGCCTCCTCTTCCTCTAGAAGAATTTTGACCTCTTCCTTGGCCATGTCCTTTTTCTTTCCCACTAGAACTTGCTTCATCAGTATTGGAAGAAAAAGCTTTCTCCTCAACAACACTAATAGTTTCTCTCAGCCTCTCTTCATGAGACATAAGAGACCCTATCAGTTGATCAAACTCAAGAGTAGATAAATCCTTACTCTCTTCAATAATGATGGCCACATGGTTCCACTTGGGGGTAAGTGTTCTCAACAATTTCTTAACAACAACCACTTTTTCTAGTTCTTCTCCAAGAGTTGCCATTTTATTGACAACAACCTTTACCCTTACACAATAATCACCAACACTCTCAACCTCTTGCATTCTCAAATTTTCAAACTCTCTTCTAAGAGTTTGCAACTTCACTTGCTTGACTTGGTCACTCCCTTGGTAACCATATTGTAAGGCCTTCCATGCATCAACAGTTGTTTTACAGCCTGCTATTCTTGGAAAAATACTTTTCTCCAATGCAAATTGGAGATGGTAAAGAGCCAAGCAATTCTTCTTCTGAGCTTCCTTCTTTGTTGTTCTATCTGTTGTTGCAAGTGTGCTCCAATATGTTGGTTTTGTGTACCCATATTCTACAATATCCCACAGACCTTTTCCCATCAACAAGGTCTTCATATTAATGCTCCAGTATTCATAATCAGCTCCATCAAACTCAGGGATTGGCAACGAGTTAGTGTTGTTGGCCATTACACCCAACAAACAATGTTCCTACAAAAAATCTTACAAACAACTTGATAAACTATTAGCAAGACCACAGGTGACTCTAACCCTCCAACCGAACAAGGCTCTGATACCAAATGAATTTTTTGACATAGCAGTGAAAGCAAAAAACTCAATACAACAAGCGTTGGGGTTTCTTCAACACAGTTACAATTTTACATAGTTTTTCCAAAGAGCACTAAAATCGATAAAACGAAGGACCAAAACTATTCAAAATTCCATGAAAATTTTAGGGTAAATTCTACTCAATAATGGGTACTCAAAAAACTTTATTTCATGAAAAAATACCAACTACAAAAAAATTATGAGGTCTGCAATGTGCTCTGAAGTGTGCTCTGAAGTCTGGGTAGAATAGACTAAAACATGATTTTCAGAGGTGAAAACGAAGTGCTTAACATAAATGAAATAGGGCATGTGATATATGGATGGAAATTTCTTGGTAAGAGCTTTCCAACGGTGTATCACGTTCAACAATCGAAGCAACACAAAAAAATATTAAGCTCCAAAGTAGGTTGTTCAGACTTTTTGTAAAATTTGGACTGCACAATACAAGAAAACACAACAGGCTAGGAAAATGGATTTTTCACCTTGAATTCGTGTTTGCACACTCTAAATAACTTGTACAATGCAATAGAAAATATATTTCTCTATCTAAGACTAAAAAATTGAAGAATCTAAGTTGTTACAAGAAGAATAACAATCTACAACTATTACAAGCTGAAATATTCCTACAGTTACAAACTAAAATATTCTACAATTACAAAATGAGGGACAAATTCGTTTTGTTGACTTGGAAATGCCACATGGTCAGCATCATATTCCAACATGCATCCCTAGATATGTTGTTGGTAAATTTACCTCCTCCATTTGAAGTAACCTACATATCCTTGCTCTGATTCTAGATGGAGTGTTTAGGAAGTAAATTTTGAATTCTATCCTATTATTTTTTTGCACAAATGCTCTTTTGTATATATTTAATAAGCTATTTAAATCTCTAGTCTTTTTTTTTCCTCCCCCCACATAAAGGGTTGTGTCATCTACAAATGGTTGATGGGTGATGTCGATGTTATTATTAACCTTAAATTTACTTATTAACCCATATTAATATGCCTTTTTTAGGTTCCTTTCCAATACCTTTACCATAATAATGAACAAATATGGTGGCATAGGATGTCCCTATCTAAGACCCCTCTTGGATTTAAATGATTATGTTACTAGCCCATTGACCAACATTGAATATGATACTATAGAGACACAAGCTTTAATCCATTTGACCCATTTTTTCCCAAATATAAACTTTTCTAATATTACAAAAATAAAATCTCATTTAACCCTATCATATGTTTATTCATATCAAGTTTTAAGATCATTGCTCTCTCTTTTCTAGAAGTTGCTAAATGCATTACTTCATGAGCTACTATGATCTTGTCTATAATTTGTCTCCCTTTCTCAAATCCTCCTTTCTTTTCTAAAATAATTTTGTCTAATAGTGGTCTTAACTAATTTGTCATCACTTTGGATATTATCTTATATGCCATATTACATAGGCTTATGGGTTTGAATGAATCAAATAATTTTGCATCCTTATTTTTTAGAATTAGGGTAAGATATGTTGCATTTATTATAAGTATTTACAACTTTACCCTATACTATTCCATCAACACCAATAAAGAATCATTCACTATTTCCTAGTTATGTTGATAAAATGCTATAGAGAGTCCATCCAGACTTGGGGAGTTATCCTTATCAAAAGAGAAAAGAGTTGAATAAACTTCTTTCAAAGTAATAGGCTCCATTAGTTTGATATTTTCTTCATATGTTATAACTGAAGGTACTTGTTGGAATAGCTTATCATTAAGAACTTCAATCTCCCTTGATCTTAGAATATTCTAGTAAAATACCTTGCCTCATTTCTAATTTTTATTATGTCTTCAATCCAAATGCCTTCTACTGATTTAATTCTACTAATTCTAGATGTTGATCTATGTATTATTATCATATTGTAAAAAACTTTGTATTTTTATCTCCTTTTAGCCAAGTCTGTCTCGATTTTAATCTCCAAAATTTCTCTTCCTTAGTAAAAATATTATGGTTTTCATTAAGCAACTCCCTTTCCTTTGAGCTTGGATTATTATGCTTATCTTTTAAAATTTTAAAAGTTTCTCTTTTAGTTCTTTCTTCTCAAAAATATTTTTGAAAGTGTTCTTATTCCATTCTTTTAATCTTATATGTCATTGATTTAATTTGTTTTGGAAGTGTATACAACTCATCATTTCCTGAAGAATTCTATGTTTGCGCTACCATAGCAACAAATTGAGGATGATCTTCCCACATCTTCTCATTTTTAAAATATGATAATTTTTGAATTCACTTGCCACCATTTTAACTCTTTTTTTCCAAATGATCTGAACTAATATTTTTCAAGGTATTAATTTTAGCATAAGTCCCTTCATATAACCAATGTGATGTGAGTATGCATCTATCCACTTTTTTGCTACCATATTTTATCCTATCCTGTTATTGGTCCATGTATAGCTATCCTCTTCAAACTCAACCTCCCATAGATTATTGTTTTGAATGAAAGGTGAGAAATCTCTCATACTTTGGGTTTTTTCCTAATTCCTCCAAAGTTTTCATCCACCTTGGTTATGGCATTAAAATATCCTATGATCATGAATCAGTTTTCTAGTTCTTTACTTCGTACAAATTCTTAAGTCCCACTCCATACTTTTGATTTTCTTGACTAAGTTGTAGGTCCATAGATATTGATAAGTATGAACGAATATGTACAAAGTAGCATGTGATTAGTGAGGTTATCCAAGACCTAGTTTAATGAATGGTTTGACACAAGGTCCTAACTGGATATCAACCTATTAGAATTTCCCTTATTGCTCCTTCTAAATCCATAGCATCCCATTCACATCTTACCCATATTTCTTTCATATTTTTGGAAACCTCTTCCTTTGCCATTTTAGTTTCCTAGATACAAACAATATCGGGCTTATTACTTAAATAGAGGTCCTTGATACACCTATGCTTTAAGGGGGCAATAACACCCCTTATATTCCATGAGATGATAATTGTGTCTCATTAGGGGTTGTGTCCCCTCTTGTGAATTACCAATATCCTTGTGTTAATTGGTAAATAGAAGTTCAACCAACTTAGATTGTGTTCTTTTCTCTATGTTTGTTATTGCTTCCCTTGCTCTTGCTTGATAATTTGAAGATTTTCCTATTTTTGTCTTGCAAGTATTAGGGGTAGGTCTTATTACTCTATTCCTTATTATTCTTTCACAACTTTCCTTTTCATTAGATATATCCTCTCCTCACTATGCTAAAGAAGCTTTTGACTTATCCTACTCATTGTTTTGGTATTTCCTTATAAATGGTAGAAGTATTAACATCTAACAATACATTTTTCTACCACTTTCCTTCTCATGAATGGTGCATGGTACTTCAATAGAGTATTTAAAATTTTATGAGGCACATTCCTTAGGTTCAACATAAGTGTTTGTCCCTATATCAAGTTCAGACTGAGTAGATGGTTACTATTAATATTCTAATCATGTTGTACCATGTCATCTAAGCTCTAATATGCTTTTTCTTCATAAACTAAAGCCTAAAAATAATTGGTATTTCTTCCAATATCCTTACTTATTGACCTCCATTATTTATTTGCTTTCATATGTTTGGACATATTTTTTGAAAATTAAAAAACAACCTCATCCTTATCCATTTGTAAGTTTCTCTTGTAGTTTTCTACATATGCTTATGCTATACTCTTCTTAGGGCATGGTCTTTCAATATGCCCCATATTTATAACATCTTCTATATTTGAAAGATATATTTTCATAATCCATGGTTTTGATCCACAACTTATCCCCATACTTAAGAATGATTGATTCTCGTAAAGGTTTACTCATATCAATCATGACCAATTTTTGGGCATAAATAGTCGACTCTGTCTTTTGTAGTTTTTGATATCACAAGGAGTTCTCCCAAAGTGTTATTGATTGCCTTAAAGGTATTCATTCCCCTGAATTCAATGGGTAACCCATACATACAAACTCAAATTGGTACTAGGGATATATTGACATTTTTAGGCATAAAGCCTTCAAACCAATGAGTAAGGAAAAATACTACTCTTCCCATAAACAAAGGACCTCCTTTCAGGATTCTATATTTTTCCTCAGAATAGAAAATGGCTAGGAAGAAACCTTTGGGAAGAAATGATAGACTCACTCTTGGAGACTTCCATCTCCTTTCAATCTATTTTCTCAGAGCTGAAGCCCTTGGCCAAGATCCATTAAATTTACTACTAATTGATTTATCTTTGAGCATCGAGGATTGTTGCTCTATGAGGTCCTCCCTAGCCTCTAATATGAGGGATGGTTCTAAGAATTTAGCTATAAATTAATTCATAGGAAGGACAAATAACTCAATATTTACTAAAATTTACTAATATATCCTATAGCGATTATATCATTCAAAAATAAACCTATTATAATTTGCATGTAAAACTTCAAATAAAATGAAGGGATAAATGACACTTACATGACAAAATTCTATGCCTAGACAGAATGTCCTGCCTCATTGATGCCCTAGCCCTTCCTTGAAATTTTGGTTTCTCGTGACTTGAAAAATCATCATTGCCCTTATTTGGGATAAATGACTTCATAGGATCATATCTCCCTCAATACTACTTGGATTCCTTTATATGACCACTTATTTTTAATTTCTTCTAATTTCACATAAATTATTGTAAAAATAATCTAAACTGAACAACTTTTGCAAAGAAATAACTCCTAAAAAATAAGACGTTTGTTTTGAAAAACATTGTCCTAACACTCCCTTGTTTCAAATGATTGTATTTCCAATAAGAACTGTTCATTTTTCAATTGGTTATTGATGAGCATCAGAAATGCTCATATTTTGTATACAATTTCTTGATTATTATGCGGCTGTATAATAAGGATTGCATATGTTTATGAATGATTATATAATTATTTGATGAAATTATGCGTGTTATCTAATTCAAGTGTTTTTAGTGTGTTTTTGTGGAATTGCAGTTGATTTAGTTAGTGTGTTTTTAGCGTCTCAGCTAGATTATTTACAATACCTGGAAACCTTCCATCTAACCTTGTATGAGTTCTTCAAGAAGAAGAGGACCTAACGGTCGGTTTATAAAAACCAATCCATCAGAACCTAAGTCAACCGAACATTCTAAATTTGAATTAGACTCGCTCGACCCACCTCCAGCAATCCATTGGAGTGAGGAGCCTCACTTTGTGCAAAGTGCCTCCTCATCCCATCAATGTGGGGAAGAATGAATCATCATAAATCCCCTGTTTAATAGGACACCCTTAGAGGAAGCCCTGTTGTGGAAAGCTATAGAAGATCGGATGATAACACCAGACAACCTTAGAGCCTTAACTCGAAAAGTCTTAAACGACCGTGAGGCCATAAATATTGCATTAGAGACCACAATTCCTAAAAAAATGGCTGACAACAAAGAAGTCTCATCTGGATTTAGTTTCTCGATTGATGAAGGAGTAGGAGATACCAAAATGAAAAAAATATCCCCTGCTCACCTTCTAACCTTCAAAGGATACCCAACTAAGGACCTTGACCTATTTTTATTTAAGTTTGATGTCTTATGCAGGTTTGTGGACTACAAATCTGATACACAGAAGCTGAAACTCTTTCCTTCCATTTTGGACGATGCAGCTCTGTGGTGGTTCATCGATCTGGGAGACAAACACATTGCCACTTGGGATTAAATGAAGAAGCTCTTTTTAGAGAAATACCAAGATTTCGGGAGAGCAAGAGACTCCAGAGAAGAGGTCCTGAGCATGACACAGAAAGAAGATGAGTCTCTCGAGGAATACTGGGAGAGATTCAACTTCAATCTTCAACGATCTCCTCACACAAAATTATCTAATAAGTCCCTCAAAAGCATCTTTTTGAGAGGACTTACCAATGAATCATTGGAGGCTCTTAACATAATTTTTGGAGGTGATGTCTACCAGTACGCTATGGAAAACATCCGACAACTATGTCGAAACTACTCAAGAAGGACAAACAAGACCACTTCTAGTACCATGAAAGCGACTGCTTCAGTCATGAAGACATAAATAGGTAACATGATGGAAGATTTAAAGAGTGAAGTGCTCTCATCTCTAGCATTGCAGATGGATACACTGCTGCTAGAGAAAAAGAAGCAAGAAAACAAAGTAGCATTGACTTATTTTTATCCAAAATATAGAGGGAAGCATGCAAAGAATGCATGCTCGAAGAACAAATTCAGAGTATGCATAGTTTGTAGGCTGAACCATAAAACTCGATTGTACCCACAACTGCCCAGTAATCAGGAGGATGCTGAAAGCGCGAATGCCTATTTCATAGGCAATCAAAAGAGTTGGACACAACCCCCTGTGGGTAATATGCCAACTAGAATGTCGTCATATGGATGAGGACCATACATGCCCCAAGGCCCGCCTCAACAACCTAACATGGGGTGGTGGGGGCCATCACCCTGGTCCAATGTACCCCCAACAACATTCTCGAACCAGCAGCTATGGATGCCATACCCATATCCTAGGCAGTAGTGGAGAGGCCACACTACGTGGAATCAGGCTCCACAAAATTTAACACCAGCTCACCCCCAACAGAATTTATCGATGTTGCCAGTAGTGAGACCTGTGCAGCTACTCGCACAACTGATGACAAATCTGAATAACAGGGTGAACCAACTAGCATATAATGTGCAGGGTGAGATGTATCTGATGTACCATATTCAGCTTAGGTCTGGTAGATAGCTAGGAGTAGGAATGCCTCCACTAGTAGAAGAGGAGGAAGAGGTAGTAGAAACACCTCTTGTAGAAGAGGTGATAGAAGAACCGCCTGAGAGAGCAAAGGCTCCATTTCCAAACCAACTATAAGAACAGAGGAAAGTAACATAGTCGGTGTTCGATATCTTGTCTAGCTTGAAGAACCTCACCGTGACAATTCCATTATTTCAAGCCATCCGAGATGTTTCGATATATACCAAGGCAATAAGAGAGATGTGTCTAAGGAATCCAAGACGAAGAGCGACCCAGACTATCAATGTCATGGGTAAACTAACAAATTTGATGATGGGCAAAACATGCCATCTGAAGTATGTAGACCCGGGAAGCCCGATGCTAACTGTAAAAATCGAGGGACATTCCCTGTCTAATACGTTGGTCGATCTCGGAGAAGCCATCAACATAATGCATCATGAGACCATGCAGAGGCTACAACTCACAAACCTGAAACCCATTGCGACAGTGTTGCAGTTGGCCGATCGATCGACTATGGCACCAAAAGGAATGTTGGAAGACATAATAGTGACAATCAGTGCATGGGAATACCCAGCCAACTTTTTAGTCCTAAAATCTAAAACTAGGCTGGGCGGTTACCCGCTCATCTTGGGAAGGCCATGGCTAGCAACAGCTGACGCTTACATCAGCTATCAGGATGGGCTGATGACCATCTTCGATGAATGAAATGTTAAAAGGTTAACTATTTCGACCCCAATGCAGTTTGTTGACTTAGTAGGAGAACCCATGTTGATCGAGCATGAAAATACTAAGCTATCCATGATCCAACCGATGATGACGTTGGATGAGTTGGTAGAAGAAGATGAAGATGGTGCTATTGTGGAGTTCCTCCACGAGGAGTCCTCCATATCTGCACCTGGATCGTCGTTGGTTGGCGCCTAAGATCACCATGTTTAGCAGATACACATTGGGCCAAGAAGAACGTTGAATGTCAGTAGTGGGTTGACTCCCACACAATTGATAAAAGTAGAAGAGCTCTTAGTTAGACACCAATAGGTATTTGCATAGGATTACTCAGATATGAAGGGTATCAGCCCAGAGATCTGTACCCATCGTATATACCTATATGATCAAGCAACTCCAAGTAGGCAACCACAGAGAAGAATAAATCCGATAATGAAAGATATTGTCAAGGAAGAACTACAAAAACTCTTGACTACCGGATTCATCTATCCGATTTTTGATAGCGAGTGGGTATCACCATTAGTGGTAGTCCTTAAAAAGAATAGGAAATGACGAATCTATGTGGACTATAGAGCGTTAAACAAAGCAACAAATAAGGACAAATTCCCACTCCTGTTCATTGATCAAGTCTTGGATACACTTTCAAGGAGGAATTATTTCTCCTTCCTGGATGGATTCAGTGGATACAACCAGATCTAGATAGGAGAAGAGGATCAGGATAAGACAACGTTCACCTGCCCATGGGGAATGTTTGCCTATCGGGTATTACCTTTCGGATTGTGCAACACACCTACCACCTTTCAAAGGGTGGTGCTTAGCATATTTTCATACATGATGGGATACGCGATCGAATTATACATATATGACTTCATCATCTACGAAGAAACCTTTGACGAAGCAATGACAAACTTGGAAAGAGTGCTCGAAAGAAGCAAGAAAAACAATTTGTCCCTGAGCAACGAGAAATGCTTTATGATGATGCAAGAAGGCATCGTACTGAAACACCACCTCTCTATAGAAGGAATAAAGGTTGATAAAAAAATTGAGGTCATTAGAGACCTACCCAGCCCTAGAACGTAGAGAGAGGTGAGGAGTTTTCTTAGATCAGTCGGGTACTATCGACGATTTATTGTCGAATTCAGCAAAATTGCAAAACCACTACACACTCTATTATCTAAAGATGTGGAGTTCAATTGGACAGAAGACTGTGAAGAAGCGTTTCAGTTGATTAAAGATAAACTGATATTCGCATCATTTTTAAGAGTACCAAATTGGGTCATTCCATTTCATATCTACTGTGATGCATCCAACGATGCGATTGGAGCAGTCTTCGGATAGAAGGATGACGAAAAATTTTATGCCATCTACTATCTCAGCAAAAACTTGGTAGGAGCCAAGCTCCACTACACGGTGATGGAGAAGGAGTTCCTTGTAGTTGTGCACGCCATAAACAAATTTTGCCATTATATCATTAGGTATAAGGTATTTGTCCACACGAACCACACGACTATCAGATACTTGATGAGCAAGCCAGCCATTGGCGAAAGAATTATCAGGTGGCTCTTGTTACTGCAGGAATTCGACATCATAATAGTCGATAAACCAGACAAAGACAATGTCATAGCAGATTTTCTATCCAGATTGATATCGACAGACCATACAGCAGTGGAAGACCAGTTTTTGGATGAACATTTGTTCACCATTAGTGAGCAAATCTCGTGGTACACAGATATAGCCAATTACTTGGCCATTGAAAGAACCTCACCTGCTCTCTCTTTCTAAGAAAAGCAGGCGATCATAGAGAAAAGTGCATCGTTCCTATGGATTTATGGCCTCCTATTCAAAATAGGATGTGACCAGATTATAAGGAGATGCATAGCAAAGCAGGAGTTCTTAGAAGTACTCAAAGCGTGTCATGATGAACCATGCAGAGGACACTTTGCAGGGAAACAAACTGCCTACAAAATTCTATAGGCTGGGTACTTTTGGTCCACTTTGTTTAAGGATGCGGCTGCGTACGCTAGCAAGTGCGATGAATGCAAAAGAATGGGTAGACCAACCCATCGAGATGAAATTCCCCTCCAACCTCAGGTACACTTGGAACCTTTCGATAAGTGGGGCATGGACTTCGTGGGACCAATTAATCCACCTTCAATAGGGAGGAGGTTTATTTTGGTCTATACAGATTACGTCACCAAATGGGTTGAAGTTCAAGCGTTGAGGGATTCAAAAGAAATAACAGTCGTCGATTTCTTATTTGCCCATATTTTTACACTATTTGGGGTCCCTAGAGAGATAACAATAGACCAGGGGCCTCAATTTACCTCTAGGTTGATCAAGGAGATGATGGAGCAATACAGAGTTCGACACAATAAAACTACACCCTACCATCCGTAGGCAAATGGGCAAGTGAAAGTGACGAACAGAGAAATAGAGAACATCCTGACAAAGACCGTGCTTCAACACAGAAAGGATTGGGCTATAGGGTTTTCGGAGGCAGTCTGAGCATATAATACCACATAAAAATCCACCACAGGCTTCACATCCTTCCAACTGGCCTATGGGAAGAGTGCGATGATGCTCATTGAATTTGAAATCAAGACATTGAGGACGGCTTCAGAATTGAACTTGAGCTTGGATGACGCTCAAGAAGAAAGGATTCGATAGCTAGATCATCTGGACAAAATCCAAATGGATGCTCTACAGAGAACAAAAATTATACAAAAGCAAAGAAAGCGGTGGCATGATCGCCACATTAAACTGAAGTAGTTCCAAGAAGGAGAATGGGTGTTGTACGATTCTCGATTCCAGGAAAGAAAATGTAAATTAATGCAAATATGGATGGGACCGTATGAGGTGGTAGAGCTCATCAAGAATGGGGTAGTGCATGTTAGAACAATTGACGGTAGCAACACCGTGTTAACGGTCAGTGACCATCGACTGCACCCCTATAACACAGCCGAAACCTTACAGGTGGAATCCAGAATAGACGTGGGGGAGACCCCATCTTGTTAGATCCGGACCAAACTCTTAAATAGGTGACACAGTGGGCATGGAGGTGCTCACCAAAATTAGTTAATTTAGTTTTTTTTCTTACGGTGTGTTTTTTAGGGACGACGCCTGCATGCAAGTTGTAGGCATCCTAATCTAGGGCCTAACAGGCATGGAGTGCATCTAACTGCCTTTATTTTTCTTTTTCTTTTTTTGCTTTTTGCAGGTGGGAGACCTGACAACATGAGGAATAGGTATCTGGGAAACCAGGCCTGATTCAGCTCAGCATTTCGACACCGACACTCATAGGTAGAAGCTGAGGTAGCGTGAAGCGAGACTGAGAAGGCTTGATCACCCTTTCCCAGTCAATCGCAACATGATTGCCAAAAATAAGGTGCCTTCCTTATAAAGAAGGTGCCTAGCCAGAAGAAGGCGTCTTCCTTATAAAGAAGGTGCCCCGCTAGAATAAGGTGCCTTCCTTATAAAGAAGGCGCCCAGCTAGAAGAAGGCACCTTCCTTATAAAGAAGGCGCCCAGCTAGAAGAAGGCACCTTCCTTATAAAGAAGGCGCCCTGCCAGAATAAGGCACCTTCCTTATAAAGAAGGCACTTAACCAGAATAAGGCGCCTTCCTTATAAAGAAGGCGCCCATCCAGAAGAAGGCACCTTCCTTATAAAGAAGGCGCCCCACAAGAAGAAGGTGCCTTCTTTATAGAGAAGGCACACACATAAAAAAAATATAGGCGCCTTCTGTGGCTGGAAGGCGCCACAAAAAAAAAAATCCCGAGGTGCCTCCTACATTGGGAAGGCGCATACAGACCGAGGCATCTTCCACATCAGGAATGCGCATACAGACCGAGGTGCCTTCCACATCGGGAAGGCGCACCCATTCAGAAGCACCTTTCGTAGTAGGAAGGCGCCATCATCAAAAATATGCCTTCCACCATCGAAAGACGCGTCCATTCAAAGAACACCGACAACATCGAGAAGGCACCATATAAGCGCCTTCCACATTGGGAAGGCATCGATGCGCCTTCCACCACATCAAGAAGGCATCGATGCGCCTTCCACCACCAAAAGGCGCATCCAATCAGAGAGCACCGACAACATCGAGAAGGCACCACATAAGCACCTTCCACTTTGGGAAGGTACTAAAGAGCGCCTTCCACATACAGCTAGCACTCAAGTCTCCCAGATGCCTCGATTGGAACGAAAATCACCACACGAACGAGCGACATCAGATGACCATACCCCTCCCCCATGTCACAAATCCATGAATCAACGCTCTTCACGATGCGAGAAACACCAAATAAGGTATGCGCATACTAACTCAAATTTTTATATAATTATTTATAAATTATGCAGTACCAAAATAATATCGTCATCATAAAAATCATATCCCCCCATAGTCGAAATCGCGTGCAATTGATATGGCTCGAAAGGTTTACCCTAGAAATAAATTCTAAGGTTAGGCGCCTTCTTGAAGAGGTAAGGACAAAAAAAAAAGTAATAGTAAGGGAAGGCGCCATGGGAGGAAGGTCGAATAATCAAGTGGTGAAGAAGAATGAGCCGAGTGATATGAAAGGAATCAGGGGGCAGTAAAAACACAGCTCGAGGCCGAGGGATGGTTCGAATACTGTACCCTAGTCAGTTAGGGCCAGGATATGGAGGCAGCCAAGAAATTTGTTGCCTCCTTAAGGGGTGACATAGCTCATATGCGAGGGGTAGGGATTCCAGTCACCCTTGAATACATCTCGTAGGCGACTGGATTGCCCCTCATAGGGGAATGCATATACAAAAGCGGACTGCTGAAGCCATATGCCGAAGTGCTACTTCCAAGAGAAAATGTGTAGATAGATAAGGAAGGGCTACCCAAAAGCAGCCTTCCCATGAATCTGCAAAAGATATTCGAGCAAGTTGCTCGATTCTTTACATGCATCGGGAAGTACACCCATCTACACGATAACCATGTGCAGTTTCTCAATCACCTAGTGCATGGAAGGAAGTTGAACATGCCCTTCTACTTGACAAATGCCCTAAAGGACGAAGCGGCTAGGTACCAAAATGGAGCACCATTTGCCTTGGCCCACCATGGGCTGATATCAGCACTGGTCTGCCATGTAGAAGCCCAGAGGCAGAACCCCAATGTAGAGGGAGATGGGGGCCAAGAAAGGCAACAGGATACTGTTGCCGAAACAGGGCAAGAAGAGGGAAGACCTACAGAGGAAATGGCGAGTATCGGGTAATTGGCATTGCCTTATTTCACAAAATAAAGAGGGCATTCACCAGTACCCAAATGAACAGAGGAAAGAGGGCATTTCCTAGTGCTCGAGTGTGAAGATGAAGGAGCACCACTTATTAGCAGCGAGGCCGAGTTTCAACCAACAGAACTAGTCCCCAAGAGGAAACACCTGCAGTGACTCCTCTTGATAGAAGAAGAACAAAGCGACCCGAAAGTCGACGTTGCAACCCAAACCCTTTGAGAATTGACAAACCAGAGCCCACAAGATGCAGGGACTTTTGGGAGCAATGATCAGGTCAACGCAGCCTTGGAGGAAGCATTGGAGTGGTAAACCAATTGTTGGATGGCCCAAAAAATTTTGGAGGACTACTAGAACAAGCATAGAGGGGAATTGAAAGAGCGAGAAAGACGAATCGCCCAACTTGAGAAGTTGGTCCAGTAGTTGTGGGAAGAAAACCAGCTACTCTAGGACAGGGGAACAGAACGAAGGGACGCATCGACCCAAACTGACTAGGAAACAGAAGTCCCAATGAATTCTTCCACATCTGTAGAATGAGTATTCTCTTCGAGAGAATTTTGATCGGATGCCCGACAGAGTAGCCCGGAGGCAGGGGAGAATTCCTCTATTTTTGGGAGTGAAGGGGAAAGAAGTCCCACAACACCCCTGTAATCGTCCTAAGTGATATAGAGCAAGATGAACAATAGAAGACAGGACCGAGGGATAAGGAAGAACTCCCCAGACCTGAGGAAGGAAGAGAAGAAGCATCCTCAGGGACGTCAGCATAGGTCCCCCAGAGTGAGGAGCATGCTCTAGGGACCGCAGATTAAGTCCCTCAAAGGGAGAAAGGGAAAACCCCTGTTCGAGCCATCGCATTTTTTGTAGAGGCCAAAGGAAAAGGGCCCAGGACGGCTCGAAAGAAGGAAAAGGCGACCTTCGTCGAGCCAAATGAAGACAAGTGGGATATGCAACCGTTTGCAAAGAGGCAAAAATAGTTCGGACGACTGCTCAAAGAGATGACAACAGCTAAGGAGACCAGGAAGGCAACCTCGAGGATGCAGGGGGACTCTGGTATCTACGTCAATCTGGTAGAGGATGGCCAGTTCTAGGATATTTACGGGTCATCCCGGGGACGACCCTCCATGATAAGAAGGTATTTTGAACTATGGGGGGTATATGGCCCCAAACTGGAGGCTGCTACCATTGCAATGGAGAATGTAGGGCTTACTCCTAAAGCATCCCGATTGTACAAAGCCCAAGTAGTTCATTCTAGGAGGGATAATTTAGATATCCCTCTTACAGCGGTCAGACCTCCGGACGCTGACCTATGGCAAGCTGCAGAAGCTACATTTCAGGCAGTAGAGACGATGCTGGTTCGATCACCTTTGATATCGGCCAGGATGAGGAAAGCACGATCGATAGCAGCACCCTCAGCTCCACGTAGAAAAAGAAGAGCCACACCTCCAGATGCCAACGCATAGAAGAGGTAGACACGGGCTGCAAGTATAGTTGGATCCACCAAGAAATGGCAACGATGAGGGGTCAACAGGGCTACCTACAGTTTTGATGCCACGAGGGCATGACATATGTTAGGCATGGGGGGATGATGAGCATAAAAAATGCTCATATTTTGTATACAATTTCTTGATTATTATGCAACTGTATAATAAGGATTGCATATGTTTATGAATGATTATATAATTATTTGATGAAATTATGCATGTTATCTAATTCATGTGTTTTCAGTGTGTTTTTGTGGAATTGCAGTTGATTTAGTTAGATTTGGATCAATTGAGGTCTTTTTATGGACCTGGCACTTTGTTTCTTTTAGAATCAACGTAGAGAAGGTAGGTGCCTTCCTCTTCCAGGAAGGCGCCAAGCATAAGTAGGTGCCTTCCTCTTCCAGGAAGGCGCCAAGGAAAGACAAGCGCCTTCCTCTCCCAGGAAGGCGCTAATAGAATGCCAACGCCTTCCTCTTCCAAGAAGGCACCAAAGGAAAAGAAGCGCCTTCCTCTCATAGGAAGGCACCGATGGGAAGGCGCCACTAGAAGGCAAGCACCTTCCTCTCATAAGGAAGGCACCACTAGAAGGCAAGCACCTTCCTCTCATAAGGAAGGTGCCACTAGAAGGCAAGCACCTTCCTCTCATAAGGAAGGCACCAACAAGAAGGCACCACTAGAAGGCAAGCGCCTTCCTCTCATAAGGAAGGCGCCACTAGAAGGCAAGTGCCTTCCTCTCACAGGAAGGCACCAACAAAAGATAAGCACCTTCCTCTTCCAAGAAGGCACCAATGATAGTAAGACACCTTTCGCCTAGAGAAGGCGTCCGACATACTTAGGCACCTTCCTCATGGGGAAGGCACCCCTGTTCTTCGCTCGTTGACCAGACAAGCACAACATGGACAAAAACGACTGTTGCAGTTCTAACTCTATGTCATGTAGAGCTAAATTGGGGATCGCACCGACATATGAGAACATCCTACCAATCCCAGGCGAAGCACAAACCAATCAGTGAACATGCCACCGTTAGAACCGAATGTCAGTTTTAGTAGACATCAATCACATTTACCAGACTGTCTTAATTTAGTCTAGAATGAATCGACTGTTATAACTTCTTTGTAACAGAAGTTCTATGGGTGTGCTATATAAACACACGCAGACCTCTTTGAGAATATATAGGATATAGAATATTTTGATAGTAATTATAGAGAGATATACAAAAGAAGCATTGTAATACTTTGATAATTATAATACAGTTCTAAGAGTTTCTAAGTGCGTGTTCAGCTGGGAGGAAGTTGCTGGAGCCTAGGCCCACTCCAAGCCAGTATTTCTTACCCTATATCTTTCCTGTGTTTTCTAGATTAGTTTACCGCTTTTATAAGATTGTTTATCGTATTGTTATTTCCAGTATTGCAGTAGGTTTACTTCCAAGAATGTGTGAATATTTCCTTTCTATAGATTTAATTGTTTTTACGTAAATTATTGAGGAGTGCATGAATGATTGACAACCGTTTGAAACACCCCCCAATAGTAGAACTAGCGGACTCATCTCAAGTGGTATTGTAAGCAATATTGTTCAAGACCCTTCACAAGTTTACGAAGCTCCCTGGGTTGATAAATTAAATGCACGGGCATGTGACAAAAGTAGGAAAGAAATTAACCTTGTTTGGCCCGCGACAATTATATGGGACTAAAATGGACCCCAACCATATTACATCATCACCATGTAATGGTTTTACAACTTGGATATTACCCATGTATCGCTTGACAATTTCCATCATAGGTCATCTCCTTGAATGTTAAGAATCTAACAACTAATGTCATTTGATCCAATAAGAATTATTTATTATACTTTATATCATAAATTATTTTTATTTTAAATATATTAGTAAATATTGATTGAAATGCACCCAACAATGTTACATCACCATTAAGTAGTGGTGTATGGCTTGACAAGTTCCAACCTAGGTCACCTCCTTGAATGTTAAAGAACCTAAACAATTGAGCTAATGTCATTTGATCCAATAAGAATTTATTATTCTTCATATTTTAATTTTTTTAATCTTAAATATGTTATTAAAGAATGATTATATAAATTGATATGAGATTCATCCTTAGTTAAATCACAGTACCTTACGAGACAGCACAATGATTTAAGTTTTGGCTCTTTTTTGGGAGGTCCAAGGTTCAAACCACAACGTGGGCGAGTGTTGTGAGGTGGCTGTGTGTTAAATTCCATATTGATAAGTACAACTCTCAACTTTGTGAGGGGTCATGGTTGAGAGGAGACTGTTCAGCCTCGTGCGTTGGTATTGTTCAACCTTATGTGTTGGTAGTAGGGGTTTCTCATACCTTGTTATAAAAAGAATTATTAAGCTAATGTCATTTGATCCAATAAGAATTATTTATTATATTTCATAGCGTAATCTTATATATTATTAAAGAATGATTATATAAATTGATATGAAAATCATCCTTGCACATGACCATATTATTACGGTTAAATAAAATTAAAATAAATATATATTTCAAATTGTATTAAAATTTATAGGGGTGATGGTTGGGAGGAGACTACTTAGCCATGTGCGTTGGTGGCAGGGGTTTCTCACACTAACCAAATTAAAAAAAAAAAAAATTAATTTTTTTTTGAATTTAGTGAAAAGGGTATCTTGGTCTGAGAAACCACAACCACATGGGATTTTACACCGTCAAAATTATTTGGGAGTCACGCTCGGTCCTGACCGCACTAGCATTGTCAATTAGATTTTGGGTACCCGGTATGCATTTGGTAAGGTGGAGATTCGAACCAAGGACCTCTCTTGGAGGATTGTCTTGCCCTCTCCAACTCACCTAGGATAATTTTTTGAATTTAACGAAAAACCCCTTACAGGGCTGCTTTGGTCTGAGAAACCGACTAAGGGTTCTACACTATCAAAATCACCTGGGAGTCGCGCTCAACCTTGACCACATCTGTGTTATCAACTAGATTTTGGGTATCCAATGTGCGTTTCCTCTCCAACTCACCTACAACACGTAGATAATTTTTTGAATTTAACGAAAAACCCCTTACGGGGCTGCCTTGGTCTGAGAAACCACGACCAGGGGTTCTACACTATCAAAATCACCTGGGAGTCGCGCCCAACCCTAACTGCACCAGCGTTGTCAACTGGATTTTGGGTACCCAATGTGCGTTTGGAGGATTCACGTCCAACCCTAATCACACCAGCGTTATCAACTGGATTTTGGGTACCCAATGTGCATTTGGAGGACTGCCTTACCCTCTCCAACTCACCTACAACACGTGGATTATTAAAATTTTAATTAACTTATTTTTAATGTAAAAATTTATAATTATTTTTATTTTTAATGATTTAAATTATTATTAGTTTTAATTTACAATTTCAACTAAATTATTTTTTAATAAAAAAATTAAAAAAATAATAATTTAAGTTTTATAATACATGTAAATTATAAATTTCTCACCATTTAATTTCTTTTTAAAACACATAAATATTAATTAACATTTAAATTTATAAATACCTCACCATTTAATTTATTTTTAAAACTCATAAATATTAATTAACATTTAAATTAAAAATTTATTTATTTTGTGAGCTTAACAAATAAAATTTGAAATTCTGTTCACGTTAATACCTATTTATTTTAAAGAGGAGACTCACATTTAAATCTTGTTATAATTTTTCACCATTTAATTTCTTTTGAAAACTCATAAATATTAATTAACATTTAAATTAAAAATTTATTTATTTTGTGAGCTCAACAAATTAAAATTTTCTAATTTTAAAGAGGAGACTCACATTTGAATCTTGTTAAAAAGATGCATGACTAATAATCAATTTTTTTTTTTTTTAAAGGAGAACGTTTACAAATTACATCAACAACCACCCTCAAAGGGTTTGAACACAAGACCATTTAAGAAACAACAATCATCTTAGCAAAGATGCATGACGAATAATCAAATTATTGTTATATATATATATTCTTTGATAAGAGAGTTGGTTACAACCACACTATGTCCAAATCCACTAAACCTATTTCACCTCGGTGTTTTATAGCCCGATAGCCCGACGTGAAATGGACCGCTACCTCGTTGTTTTATGGGCCGACGTAAAATGGACCACTAGATGCTCGGGGTGAAATGGACCACTACCTCGTTGTTTTATGGGCCGACGTAAAATGGACCACTGGGTGCTCGGGGTTCTTGTCGTTAATCTAACACACACTCAGGGAATTCAGATCAGACTACTACCTTTGCCAAAGGCTTTTCCCAAGGTTTAAACCTCATTGTAATGTTACTGTTTAGTTATAATATAATAATAGATTTCCCTTTATCCGTGGTGTTTAGTGAGGCGAGGGGTTATAATGGTAGCACCATGATTTGACGCTACAACAAGAGACAATGCGACTTGACCTCGTGAGCATTTATTCAAAAGGAAAAAGGAAAGGTTGTTGCCCATTCCTTTATGTTAAAAGAAAAAAACTCTAACCTTTCAATTCCATATAAAGTGGTTAAATATGTGAATAAAAATTTCATAAAATTTAACTTTTTTATACATTAGAAACAAAGAACTACCAATCCACTTAACCTTTGGATATAAAATTCAACATTTTAATTAAATAAATAAAAAAACTTGATTCGAATTAAAAACTCATTGATAATATTTTAATCTCAACCTAACTATAAATTTAATGTAGTATCCACTCAAAATATGACCGGAAGCTATTTTGAAGAACTCTAACGCGGCGCATTCCAATTTACATGGCTTGTTTGCTTATGGTATTTTACTTCTAGAACGCTACGAGCGTTTTTTATGATTACAATCCTAGTTCACAACTGATCGCTCCAGTTCACGAATCTCGATCATATTAGATATATAAATAAATAACGACATATATTTAATGCAAAGCGTGGAAATTCAAGACAGCCCATGCACTTTTTGATCTCCAGCTGTGCTGTGACGTGAACTCGACGACACTTTGAAAAAGAAAAACAAAAAAGCAAATCCGAAAAAGAGGAAAATTGAACCCCCAAAACACGGAGATCATACTATGATTACAGATCCCAAGAAAAAAGTAGAAATAAAAAACAGATATTCATTATGCATGTCTATATCTACGTGCCCAAGTGTCACATCAATCGAGTCACTGCACTCCTTGCCCAATTGACACATTCAATCGAGTCCTGCACTACAAGCCATAAACAGCACGGAATTATCACACCACCATCCTTCAGATTTCCTATGGCCTTTAAGCACAAATTCATATCTGGGGTCTTCTCTGCACTACAATCAATGTGAATGAACGTGATATACTTACATGTTTTCCTAGGAAAGTCCTTATTCCGTGGAAAGTTGATTGTTTAAGGGAGGGGATGGTGAGTTCTCAAAAATGGTTGTATATTCAATGTAGAAAAAATCATGGTAAGAGGTGGCAGATGTTGGGATCATTCACAGTGGGTATCTCAATTCTAGATGGCATATATATCTTGTGGCACAAAAGGGTTCGAGAATTGGCACAATTGAGTTTTTGGAGATTTCTGGCTTGATCATGGGTAGTTGCACAGTCCAAATTTCAAACATACCATTAACAACCATTGCAAAGGAGCTTGTGGAATATTTGGAGTCCATTGCTGGGAAGGGCAGTGTTTTTGACTGTGAGATTAGGACAGATAGAATAAACTGGAAGTCCAGAGGATATGGCAAGGTCCAATTTGAGAGCACTGATGCAAGAGATGAAGTATGCAAGCTTTCCCAATTGGGTCTTCTCTTGTACAAGAATGCCAACCTCGTTGTTTCGGCCACAATCAAGGACATGTTCTCAAGGGCAACTTACTCGATATGCAGAGCCAAGTTGCATGCAGGCTGCCTGGTATTCCATAATGCATTTTGTGTGTTATGGTCTGCAAGCGGTGTTGTTGCTGAGTTTGCACCGCACATGAAAACTGTCAGCTTTTTTGTCACTGAAAGTGGTGTGGAATATAAGTTGGAGATTAATTTTCGTGACATTTTACAGACCTACACATGCATTTTGAAAGAAAATAGGAGTCAGGTTATTCTCTTGCAGGTAGGTTTACATTTCTCATCTTCGTATAGTTGGAATTATGTAGCTCTCAAATTCTAGAGCCACACCCATTTACTTCTTCTGGTGCTTAAAAGTATTCCATAGTGAAATGTAGTCTTATGCATAAAAATTATACTCAAAATCTTTTTGTCAATTTTATGTTCTTGGCCCTGTAAATACATATATAAAAACATGTGTCCTTTGCTTTCTCATAGGTGGGCATAATCTATATATATTTTTTTTCGAAACTGTGGATTTCAGTTTCATATTAATTAGCGGATTATATACAACATTTTAAACTTTGTTTGCAGTTCAACCCATCAAAAGGTGTACTAAAATCCTTCAATCAACTTCCTTTCCATGATGCTTGCATTCTGTAGCTATCAAAAGAGGTGATGTTTTTAGGTGAACCAATCAGCATGTGTAATTGACATATAAGACCACTTGTTGAGTAACATTTTAAGGTCCACGAGTATCATACCAACCACCCCACCCCCGACTCCTTTGGGTCCTCCCTGTATATTAGACCACCCCACGTCTGGGTCCACTTTCTGTGGGAGGCACTGGCGTTGTGCTTACCACTAATGGGGCATATATACCTTACCCGAACCTTTGGACCTCCTGCTTAGGGGACTTTTCACAAAACCTTTGATATCTATGTTAATCGTTTCAAATGTGTACCTTCTTAGGATTCAATTCTTTGATGAAGCTCATGGTAGATCGAACCTTGCCAGACAAAGAATTATTTTTTATACGCCTGAGATATGAGACCTCCACCACAAGGAAACTTGAGCTTATATATTGATTCAAAATTTGTAGCTCTTTGGATTTTGATCCTTTCCCAGAACTCATATATACCTGTCCTCGGTTGTATGTGTCTTAAAGCCATCTATTGGCATGCTTCGACATAAGTCGGTGGCATAAACATGAGAGTCATTTTTTTCAAAGATATAAACAAAAAAAAAAATGCAAATGCAATTGACAGAAGTCTAAAATTTTGAGATTTTGGGGAGGGAATATGAAAATCCGTTCACTGCAGGATTTTTAATTTAGTGAATGTAACTGCAAGAACCAAATCTTAAACTCGAAGGGACATTAAAATCCAGATACCAAAGGGTTTATATACCTGTCGGTTGTTATTTTCATCTTATAGGGCCCTCTCATGGCGTTCAACCTTGTTAGTTGTACACAAGTGGAAGGTCCCCAAAAGTCCTAATAGGGTTCCTAATATGGAATGAATTTCCTCGTAGAGAAGGAAGGTTGACACCTGGTTGCTTCAGATGCCACCTTAAGCTTAGTTTTTGATGTTTTTGAACTAGATTTACAATTTTGCTTCAAATTTTTATGTTCAATACCTTTGCTTGTTATCCATATTTCTCTATCCCATGATTTGATGGTTAACAATGGCTAGAAAAAAAAAATATCGTAAGTTGGAGCACTTGCATAATTTTCCCCTTATAACCCCTGACAATTTAGGGTATGAACTAATGGAATTCAGAGTGTTTGGCTGCAAGTTTTCTGTCAGAAGATTCCATAATTTCTGACATGTAATCTACCCCTTTGAAGATAGATAGCTAGTCAAAGTCCATATGTATATTGACTTAACATGAGTTAGCAAGTTAAAAGATTTACTAGGTCTAGCCACAGTAAAACAGAAATTCCAGACATGCTGCCAGAAGAGACTTGGTGAAGAAGTGCTTTTCTCATTATATAAAATATGTTCCAAAAGAGTTGTCAAGCCTGATTTAGAATAATATTTCTCTGATGGCATGTAGAAGACAGTGGAAAAAAATTATATTTTACCCAAGAAAAACATTTTTTTTAATAAAGGAATATATTCAAAGTGAGTAGCAGAAGCATGAGATTGGAGGTCCATATGACAGTTACCCCACCACATAATAAAATCTATATTGTTAACACACCAAAACTAGCAGTAATGGGAGGAAAACAGCCACTTATGTGGCTTACAAAGATAAGGAACTGTAGTTTAGAGTCCCGAAGCTTAATTATATGTGTAACTAGTGAAATATCAGCAGGCTAAAGCTACAGACTGTTAACATCCAGGCTGTCCTAAAACTGGAGCTGTAATATTATGCAAAAACCTAGTCATAACCATAGACAAGAGAGAAAATGAGCCACTAGAGAATCTCTGTAAACCATGAAACCTGTTATCATGGTATCTGACAGGTCATATCTTCAAGGTCCATGTTGGGCTGCTCTACCATTTACTTCCTCCATTGTATAGGCTGAACTGCCATGCAGTTTCTTAGTGCTCTTACTTTTACCATGAGATATAGACAAGCCTTTGATGCAATGAATAATGTTCACATCATTGACAATCAGACTAGCGATTTTAAGAAACTCCAACTCTTCTTTCATGAAACAAATTTTTGTCACTCTATAAAGCTTCTCCAGTAGTCTCTAGGCTGATTTCTAGCCTTCTATTAAAGAAGAAATTCGAGATTTAAGAGCATCAATATGGAGATCATGCATATTTCCGTGAGGTTCGCAGTTGCTAGACAAATTTGCTGTTGAATTAGTAGAACCTCGAACTGTATTATGCAAGTGAGCTTGGATACTATTCAGCACTATCATCAACGTTGACAAAGTACAGGCATTGCATGAGTGGGAACTGTCTACATTTTGCATAACTGCCTTACTACTGTTTAGCACAACATATTAAGTACTGTAAGTGCACTTACTCTGTCCATGAAATTTCTAATGATTCCACAAATCTCACTAACAGACATGCAAAGTACCAATAACTGTTAATGCGGTTTATTATCCTCAAGCATCCTATTAGTCCTCTCCATTATTGGGTGTAAACACCAGCATTTCATCTGAGTTAGAACTACTTCCAGCAGTATGCTTGTCCAAAAGTGTTGGAATGAGCTCAATTATAGCATCATTCTTGTCTTAAATTGCTGATTTTCATTCATAATCTTGTAATAGAATAAAACAGGTTGTAACGATTACGCTTCTTCAATGGCTTTGTGTCAAAACAATAGCAGTCTTGGCTGTCAGAGTATTTTGGGCCTTTCAACAATTTCTGGAAATGTTTTCAGTCTTGGCCTCATTGCCTCTTGGGTCAAACAGTCAAAGATAGTAATCAAGTAGTTTCTTTATGAAAAAGTGTTGATACAAATATTGCCTGAATCAGTCTACAAGACCTAATATTATTTGTGCATGGTCATTGGCATAATGGATCATAACAGTTTTCTAAATTTCACTTCCTTAGTACAAGTGTGTACTTTATCACCCATTGTAATAAGGGGATCAGTCTTTTCTCAACTATGCCCTAAGAAAGAATTGCAATTGCCTTTTCTTGAATTGGTGGAAGACCAACAGTCAAACTTTTTACCAGTAGGTGAATACTGTGAGGTGCTTCAACATGTATGTCCATGAAAGGCAACATAAAACTCCGACTTGTTCTACCTTAGCATATAATGCAATTGCTTCTTTTATTTTATTGGCAAAGAAACCTTTTTCAACAAGTGTCATTCAAATATTGGATCTATGGAGAATAAACAAGTGATGAGAATATTTTTGAGTAGGGATCAACACCGAATTAAATAAAAGAAGTTTCTGAATATGATATGGCCCTCATCCTTGGCCAAGACAGTCTCGATGAACTGAGAGACAAAGAACCATTTATTAAATGTATAGTCTACTTAACACTTAAGAGCCTATTTACAACAAGTTTTCTTAATTGAGCAAGACATTTGCACAAATTTTACAAACATGAACACCAAATATAACTGTTTTTTTTTTAATAAAAAAATTCTTAAAATATAATTGTTATAAAGATTCCTAATGGACCTGTAGTGAATTCTCACTACACTTGTATGAAATTCTTAACAAGACAGCTTTGGCAGAAAAAGGGAAGTAGGTGGGAAGCTAAAAAGGGAGGTGTTGGACCAAGCGCCGACAAAAGTTCCAACCAAAAGTTCCAAAAATTGGAAAAGCGGAAGATAAGAAGTCTAGGAAGGTGCAAGCTTGAAAATCGGAAGTTTTAAAAGTTCCAACCAAAGATCAAAGGCAAAATTTCTGACACATGAAGTTTCGCTGTTAGATTTTAAGGAGCCACGATGTCAAGAGATGATAAAAGCCCTGACGTTAGATGGTGAGAAAACATCCATTGCACTGAAATTGTTCAATCTTCTAGGAAGTACAGTCCTTTCCTACAAAAGAATAAGGCATATCTCTCAGAAAGGACAGCATCAGCATGGGAGCCGCAACAGAAACAATTTGCAGATCTAAAGCATTAAATGAAGAAATCTTTTGCACCCAAATTATGGGAATCCCCAAAAAGGGGTAGATGGCAATAATAATAGTAGCTGTTCATCCAAAGACTTAGAACCATTTGGCATTTATGATTTCATATCTAGAGACCTTGAGAAGACCAACATCTTAAATAAAGGCATGACCCGACATTTGGAGCAACAATCATTTTGAAATCTCTGCATGAGTTTTGGAGGGAAATCTTCCCCCTCGTAATTTATAAATAGCAATAGTCTTAGCGTTGTAAAGGATAGACAAGTTTGTAAATACTTCCTTTCATTTCTCACTGTATAGCAGTTCGCGGAATCCTAAGCGGCCTTGTGGGCAATCAAACCTCCGTTCCAAGCATAATCTTATGTAATACATTTTGCTTGCATATATATATATTGGAGGCCATGCGTCTACTTTGGAACTGCTAAATCCTGAGTGGCCTTGTGGGCAATTGAACCCCCGTTCCAAGCATAATCTTATGTAATACATTTTGCTTGCATATATATATATTGGAGGCCATGCGTCTACTTTGAATTCCATTTGTGGATCTCATGCCCAGGCCCGTTTCTTTTATGTGTGTGTTTGCATCTTGTGTTTTTGTGCTTATCTATCTCGAGGAGAGAACAACATTCACCTCGTGAAGCAGAGTTGCATTAACCAAAACACATACCATCCACAGAAATAGAGAAAATGCAAAAGTTTTATGATATTCCTTGTTGAGGAGAATGGAGCTTACAGAGACCAATCCCATACAAATTCAAAATTCCCCCCCAAATACCCTGTTTCCCCTTTTCTCGCCTAGAACAATCTATTTGAAATTTGAATTTCGGGGGCAAACTTCCCGAGGTCATAACTCATCGCTCGTTGCTCGAAACGACTATTGGCACATGTTTTCGGAAAGCTCTCGAAGGGGTTTGCGGCCTAATATTGTGTTCACACATAATTCCGCCATATTTCAGCCCTTAAAAAGGCCTCTAAGGCCTTCAAAATTGACCTCCAAGTTTTACTAGCAAGATTTTCACTAGTTTTGATAGGGTAGGAGACCTTAAAAGTTACATATCTCCCAAACCGCTCAAGATATTGGGATGATTCTTTTGGTGTTGGGTCTATTTCTCCATCTAAACAACTAAACAAAATTCAGAACAAAATGAAACAAATACAAATTTGGGTGATGCAAGATCACTCTTACACCGTTGGATGCTCCTGCATCAGACACCCAGGGTAAATTGAGAAGTGACCTTCACTTCTTTGGTGTTGGAGGAAAACCCAGACGGTCAACCTCTGTCTTCGACAACCAAGATGAATCTTCAACATGCCTGCCCTTCCACTTAACCAAATATTCTTCATACTGCCTGTTTTTGGTACTTTTGCCAATGCGGGTATTCAGGATTTCTTCTCTCTTACCTTCTTTGGAGTAGATGCTGGGATATCCCAATTTTTTGTTACTGGTCCTTCATCATTGTCTCCTTCATGATATTCTGCCATGTTGAACACAAGTGATATGCTAAGTCCACTTGGCAGTTCTACTTCATATGCATTTCCTGAATCCTGTTTCTTTATGATCCTGCATGGTCTGAACTTCTTCATCTTCAGCTTGTTATAAGTTTTAGCAGGGAACCTTTCTTTTCTCAGGTGAACCATAATTTCATCTCCCACTTGGAATTCCTTAAACTGTCGCTTCTGGTCTGCCCTTGTCTTGTACTGAGTGTTCATCTTAGTAATATGCTTCTTCACTTCTTCATGCAAGCTCTTCAGGTGCTCTGCAAAGTCCTCAGCCTCAACACTGCTCTTTTCCCCTCTGTCCATTTTCCTCAACTCAGAAGCATTACTGGGCTGCTCCCATATATAATCTGGAATGGGGATTTATTAGTACTCCTATTGACAGAATTGTTGTAAGCAAATTACGCCTGTGGTAAAACCAAATCCCATCCCTTGGGTTTATATCCCACTAAGCATATCTGTAGGTTACCCAAACTTCTATTCACCACCTCTGTTTGTCCATCAGTCTGGGGTGGTATGCAAAACTGAATTTCAAATCTGTCTTCAATTTCTTCCATAAGGTCCCTCCAGAAATACCCAACAAACTTGGTATCCCTATCTGAAACGATACTCTTTGGTAGACCATGTAGTCGTACCACCTCTTTGAAAAACAACCCTGCAACATGAACTGCGTCATTAGTTTTCTGGCAGGGAATAAAATATGCCATCTTTGAAAACCTGTCAACCACCACAAATATGGAGTCATTCCCCCTATGTGTCCTTTGGTAGGCCAAGAACAAAATCCATGCTAATGTCTTCCCATGGTTTCTCTAGTACAGGTAATGGCTGATATAATCCAATGTTTTGTCTCACACCCTTGGCCCTCTGGCATACTCTGCAACTTTGTACAAATCTCTTCACAACTTGCTGTAACTGTGGCCAATAGTAATTCTCACTAACGAGGGCAATGGTCTTATCCTGACCAAAGTGTCCAACCAACCCTCCACTGTGCTTCTTCTTGACCAGATTCTCTCTCATCGAACTCCTTGGAATGCACAATTGATTTCCTCTGAACAACATTCCACCTTGGATTAGAAAATCCAACCATTTAGTTCTTTCCAAAGTAACAGGTGCCAAGCAAGCTCTCCAAGCCTCTGCAAAATTTGGTCAATGACAAATTTTCCAAAGAAACTCTTCCAAAGTCTTGCTAAAAATTAAAATGTCATCCAAATAGACAATGACAAATTTTCCTAGAAACTCCTTCAAAACCTCATTCATAAGCTGCATGAATGTGCTTGGTGCATTGGTTAGCTCAAATGGCATGACCAACCACTTGTACAAACCCTCTCTGGTCTTGAAGGCTATCTTCCACTCATCTCCTTCTCTGATACGAATCTGATGGTACCCACTTTTTAGATCAATCTTGGTGAAGTACTTGGCTCCACTCAAACAGTCCATAATTTCATATGTCCTTGGCAATGGAAATCTGTATTTGATGGTGATCTTGTTAATAGATCGGGAGTCTGTACACATTCTCCAATCCCCATCTTTCTTTGGTGCTAGTACTGTAGGTACTGCACATGGACTTAAGCTCTCCCAAATTAGTCATTTTTTCAATAGCTCTTGGACTTGTCTGTTTAGCTCCTCACTTTCTACAAAAGTCATTCTATGGGCTGCCTTACTGGGTAAACTAGCTCCCGGTACCAAATCTATGTGGTGACTGATCTTCCTCACTGGTGGCAAACCAAGGTTCCACGAGCCTGGGGGACGGGGGGACTGGGGGACGGGTTTCCGGGGACGGTGGGGGACGGTAGGCCGATTTTAGGGGACGGCTCGGGGACGGCTGGGGGGGACGGCTAGTATAATACTATAAAAATTGAAATTTTTTAGAAATTTAGAATAATCTACACATTCAGAATTCTACACCCAACAAAAATGATATTTCATATTACTAATCAATTATGTAAGTGCAGCCATTCATATTCAGATTAGTTACTAACACATAAGTGCAGCCATAATTGAGTCATTTAACATTTTCATATTCATATTAGTTATTAATTTGCAGCCATTTAATTGTTTCAAGTTCAACAACTATAACTTGAAGGTTCAGCCAAGGATATCAAGTGCAAACAATGTTCAAACAGTCATAATTTTAAGTAATAACAGTCATCATTTTTTCAGCCACCAATGTTCAAACAAAGACTGTCATTTTTAAAAAATTTCAGTCACTAACTGTTCAAATTTTCAGTCACTATACGAAAAGAATTGGTATTGTTTAAATAAAACTCCTTTTAGTCTTGTAATGATGACATTATAGCATAATTCCAAAGACCCTTACCATAGGTCCTTGGGGATTAAACCCCACAAGTGAATTAGTTTAGTGTTGGCTTTGGTGGGGAAATTTTGTAAGCCTGAAAGTTTGATTTTAAGTAAGGGGCAAGAACCAAATTAGGGCTAACCTTATGCAAATCAATATAAAGCAACTCTTTTCTTGCACGCCTTCATATTGGAACCCTAAGTTTTGGTGAAAGAGAGAGTGGAGGTCTGAACCATCACTGCAAACTAGCAAGAGGATGCAATGGCACTGCATCATGGAAGCCATGCCCTAATCAAACCTCTGATTTTGCTGACTTCTTGCAAAACCCATTTGTGGATTCTAATTGAAATGAGAGGGGTACATGGAATGAGATGGATTTGGTGCTGGAAATGCACCATTTTTGGTCTTATAACAATAAACCCTCGGAGGTTTGGGACATCGGAAAAAAAAAGGAGGAAGCGAGACAGTGAATAGAGAAAGCTTGTGCAAATTTTGCCAAGAACATCTAGGGTTTTGTTGCAAATAGAACCAGGTACTATCCTTGGTTAAATTATTTGTTTACCATTCATGTTGAGATGGAAAAAACCTGTGTAGAAAGAGTTTTCATGCTGCTGTGGAAATAAGTGCAATCTTCTATTTTCACTCCTTGTTTTGTTAGGTTTAGGGTTTGATGGGGGTGAGACTCAAAATGGGTCCCACCCCTTACCTTTTCTTAAGTAATTTTTTTTTTTCCCCCTTGGGTGAGGACGCCCAGCTGTGGGGGACGGCTGGGCTCCATGGGGGACGCTCAGACCGTCCCCGGGGATGGTTGGGCGTCCCCGGGGACGCCCCAAAAAGGGGGACGTCCCGGGGACGGGAGGCAACAAGCCTCAGCCGTCCCGGGGACGTTTCCCAGCAGTCCCCAAAAAAGCGGGACGGGGGGAAACGTCCCCCTTGCCGTCCCCCCGTGCTGGGGGACGCGGGAAACGGGGGGACGCTTCCCCCAGGGGGGACGCGTCCCCATGGAACACTGTGGCAAACCCTCAGGTACATTATCTGATAGAATATCTGGGAATTCTTCTAACATACCTGAGACATCTACTGGGATTTTTTTGCATTGCTCTTCCTTAACTCTAGGAATTAATGCATAGCACATATGCTCGTCCTTCAGACCATCCAAAAATTTTCTACCATCCACTAAACAAATTTTGGCATTGCTACATACCTATTCGTCCACCTCCTTCAAGGCCTTCAGCTTGTGGCGCACCCCATATTTTGTTAGGGAGTAAGTGTTGGCATGCCCATCATGTATTGCACGTTGATCAAACTGCCATGGCCTTCCCAACAACAAATGGCAAGCATCCATAGGTAGGATGTCACACAGGACCTCATCATGGTAATTCCCAAATATGGAACTTTACCAAACATTGCTCGTTGACCAAAGCACTATGGTCCTTCTGCAACCACACAATCTGATATGGATGTAGGTGCCTCCTTATCTCTAACTGTAACTTGGTAACCATCCCTTCTGAAACTAGGTTATCAGTGCTACCATTATCAATGATAACATTACACACCTTACCTGCACATTTACACCTTTTGCGGAATAGGCTCTTTCTATGATTTGGATCTTTATCCTCATTCAACAAAGCCCTCCTTGTGACTAGAACTTCTCCTCTTTCTGCTTCTTTAGAGTGCTCAAATTCAACACCTTCATCTACAACAACAGATCGGGCATTACCTTCAGGCCTCTTATTCATTCCCCCTTGGTGTTGTGGGCACTCATATGCCCGATGTCCTTCCTCACATTGGAAACAGGTTCCACGGAATCCTCCTCTTCCAGGCCCTCGTCTAGACCTTCCTCTTCCTCTTTGGTAGCCATTATTCTGCTCACGGGGGCGGTAAGCATTCTCTCCCTTCTGGTCCTGAATTTTGCTTGTTTCCCCAGTCTTCTTTTGGTCCTCATTTTGTCCTCCATTTGTTCTCCTGCCAGTTCTTCCACCACGGCCTCTTCCTCTCTGTTTGCTTTCAAATCTCCTGTTCAGCTTCTCTTCTACCTTCAAGGCAAACTGATAAGCATCTTCTATGGTGGTCATCCTGACCAGACTCAACTCCTCTTGATTACTTGCTCTCAACCCATTTATGTAGCGAGCTACCTTCTCCTTGTTGGCCTCAGAATGGCCTGTTTTGATTAGAATCTTATAGAAATCCTCTGTTGATTCTTTGACAGACTTCTTGATTGCATCAAACCCTGCATTTTCTTTAGCAGATCCAACTCATAATCAGCTGGAATGAATTGCCTCTTCAACTTCTCCACCATCCGCTCCCACCTTATTATCCTTTCCTTCCCTCTTTTGTTTCTGTCCAACTGTACTCCCTTCCACCAAATACTGGCATGACCCTTCAGCTTGGTCTTAGCAAATCTGACCCTCTCAGGATCTTCCACCTCCTCATACTTGAAATATTCTTCCATATCATTGATCCAGTCGATCAACTCTTCTGGGTTGAGATTTCCATAATACATAGACATCAAACTTCGGTCTCTTCCCAATTTGGGATATGGCCTTATACAATCTGGCTTGCGCAGGATCTACTGCCTCTTCTTCTTCCTCGAATTGGGCCTCTTTTTCTTCATCTTCACTTCCATCTTCTCTCCTTGGCTCAAACCCTCTACGCAACTCCTCTTGCAGAGCTTGAACTTGCCTTTGCAAAGCTCTAAAATCCTCTTCTGGCACCACAACATTTCTCCCACCACCACGGTTTCTTCGTGGAGGCATTTTGCTCACATTTCTCACAAACCCTAACCACAAATCCTGGTGTAAACTGCCTCACGTTCGACGATCTGTTTACATACTTGGGAACTTCAGCTCTGATAGCACTTGAAGCAGAGTTGCATTAACCAAAACACATACCATCCATAGAAACAGAGAAAATGCAAAAGTTTTCTGCTATTCCTTGCTGAGGAGAATGCAGTTTATAGAAACCAATCCCATACAAATTCTAAATTCCCCCCAAATACTTTGTTTCCCCTTTTCCCGCCTAGAACAATCTATTTGAAATTTGAATTTCGGGGGCAAACTTCCCGAGGTCATAACTCATCGCTCGTTGCTCGAAACGACTATTGGCGCATGTTTTCGAAAAGCTCTTGAAGGGGTTTGCGACCCGGTATTGTGTTTATACATTATACCGCCATATTTCAGCCCTTAAAAAGGCCTCTAAGGCCTTCAAAATTGACCTCCAAGTTTTACTAGCAGGATTTTCACTAGTTTTGACAGGGTAGGAGACCTTAAAATTTACATATCTCCCAAACCGCTCAGGATATTGGGATGATTCTTTTGGCATTGGGTCTATTTCTCCATCCTCTAAACAACTAAACAAACTTTAGAACAAAATGAAACAAATACAAATTTGGGTGATGCAAGATCACTCTTACACCGCTGGATGCTCCTGCATCACCTCGACACATTGCATTCAGGCCTGTTCTGTAGGGAGACCTTATCTGATCTTTGGCGCATCGCCGCCTTTTTAGCTTAGGTTTTTACTTTTTAGTTGCTTTTGCTTTATCCCTCTTACCCTTTTTCCCCAAACCTGTTAGATTAGGAAGTGCGCTAGAGATCCCCATCCTATAAAGGAGTCGACCTTTGTCAAAATCCCGAGGCCCTCGACAGACCCCATCTACCTAGTCCACACCACATCCGCCTACCGGGACAATCGGAGAGGACAAGAGGACCCACAGGCTTCCTAGCAGACAAATGAAGCACCAATAATCAGTACTGAAGTGGTTATCCTTGAGCATCGCTATAGTCCTCTTTATTGTTGGGTGCAACCTCTGAATTTCATCTAAGGTAACTTTGTATGCTTGCTCAAAAGTGCCCGTTACAAGATCAGCTGTAACATCATTTGTGCCCTAAATTGCTAACTTTGACTCACAGCCTGCATTTGA
Source organism: Wollemia nobilis (assembly GCA_028583015.1). NCBI lineage: Eukaryota > Viridiplantae > Streptophyta > Pinopsida > Araucariales > Araucariaceae > Wollemia > Wollemia nobilis. Next base: position 977,412 of record JAQPPZ010002631.1, read on the forward strand.
GATGACCATTATTATCTACATGCAATGTGATACAAATAAATGAAAGGGGACATAAGAGCACTGTCATTGACTTTTGATATAGAATGCATGTTGCATGAGCGGTAATTGCCCAACTTTTGCATCACAGCCTTACAACTATATACAATGTTTATCATAAAAGTACAAAAATGTCTCCTACCTCTGGCAAGTTTTGGCAAAAATATTAAATGTGAAAGCTATGGCTTGAGAGTTTATGGCCAAAGTTTCAGTTTGTTGAAGGATGATATTTGATCTTTGATGGCATGGAAAAAATAGGACAAGTTTCGAAGGCACAATTGAGGTGTTCCTCCCTGTCAATTGGGACATTTTCAATAGAACCTCTGCAATAACACTTTACAATGTCAAGCTTGCAACTCTTTCGCAAAATTTCACAAGAAAAGAGTTTACAGCTCTGTGTTTCCCTTTGAGACTCATCGAGATCTCTGCTGTTGGATCCCAAAGACTTCACCACTTGAACTCATCTTGTTGGATTATATGTAGACAGTTTTTTTAAACTATTATTTTGCATCTTGAAATTTCATCCTGTGCCTAAACAATTTGTTTTCTGATTCAGTACTTGGTTTTCACGTCTTTTGTTATATTTGTAGCTGGCAAAACAGTATGTCATAGTTAAATTCTTGTGGACCATTTTGATTCAATATGCAATTTGGGTCTTTGACATCTCCTCATACGGTTGTCACCTGTTGTTGAAAAAATGATGTACTCATACCCCTAATTCCTCCTTATACCAATATTTTGGCTACTATGACATCCAATTACATAGCACTAAAATGACAGTTCTTCACAACTTCAAACAACTTCCTTCTCTCTATTAGAGAATCAAGGTCCTAAAGGGGTGGAATTGTTGTCAGCATCAAATTTCATTGGCACCTATCGAGATGCACAGGGACTCCTCCCTTTTGTGACCATTGGTGTAGTGGTTCACCATCATTTAAGAAAGAAGATTCTTCTTCACAAACATCCAATTCCATAGCAGTAAAATAGCAGTTCTTCACAACTTCAAACAAGTTACTTCTCACTACTAGAGAATCAAGGTCCTAGAGGGGTGGAATTTTTGTGAGCACCAAATTTCATTGCCACCCATCCAGATGCACAGGGACTCCCTCCCCTTTGTGACCATTGGTGTAGTGGTTTACTAATATTTAAGAAATAGATTTTTCTTCACAGGCAATGCCATCATTTATATTTTTGCATGTGAGAGTTGACTTTCTTTCTCCCCTTTAAAACAGATAGCACCATGCAAATCCAAGTTTGAGAATTTTACCATATTTGCCTCGAACTGGACGATGATACATAAAATCTATGATGAAGCTAAGTGAAAGGTGAGAGACTGTCCTTAGCAAAAATAGTAGTTGTCTATGATCCACTGCATGTAACTAGATTGAGAGGAGAGAATAGAGGATTAAATCAATGAAGAAGCTTCTAGAGGAGAGAATAGAGGAGTAAAACAATGGAGAAGCTATAAGCTTCTTTAACTTTCTTCATGCCATATGCCATGCCCCATAGTTGCATAGCTTCCATGACTAGGAACTACAGTTCTTATATCCAGAGGAAAAAGGAGAAGTTTAGCTTATTGTGAGGTGTAAACACACTAGGTGGGAGAAGGATCATAACAATACATGAAGTAGGTGGAAGTCCACCCCCAAGGTCTAGAGGATTATTGCAGCATCACCAAAAAGGGAACCATAAAGGTTCCCCTTTGGAATGTGTGCTTTGTCATAGTTAACTCTTACATCCTTAGGTCTCAGGGGTTATAAACCCAATGATTTTCCCTTGGGACACCAACTTGCAGATGCAGGCAAGTAATGGAAGGTGAAGGGAGGGGTCAAGAAGAATCAAACTAGAACTTCATTTCCTTCCTATGGGCACATACCGTTTTCATCAAAGATATGCATTGTAATTTGCTTATTGGTTGGCTACTATCATGTCCCAAGAGCATGCTTTGCATCATCATGGCCCAAGGCCATTTTGTCCAATCTATCTGCAGCTTTAGTTGCACTCTTGTAAGCATTGTTTAGGATCTTATTGAATTTGTTGGCAAGCAAATATTACGTAGCAACTGGTCAGTTTTCCAATGTTCTTTCCATAGTGCTATAGTGCCATTAATCCCAATCATGAACATGGAATTTGCCTACACTTATTTCCTGAAGACCATTGCTTCAACTTTATTCTTGGATGCTATGCCAATTCCCCTGAAGAACTCACAAGCAATGGCGCTATTCCTTTACCTAACCTACACCATACTACTTTCACAAAGGTTGCCCTTACAACTATGTTGCATGGAAGCAAATATGATAGATATGGCAAATTTTCAAGACCCCCAATGTCGATACCGATGGATACAATATTATATAAAACATTAATGTCTTATATATTAAGAGGAAAAACATATAACACAAAAATGCTTACACATTTAAAAGTTTTAAACCGAATATTTCATTAATTAAGAAGAGGATTGTCATTTATTCTTTTAATTTTTAAATTGTGTTTCTTTTAATCTCATGTATTGGATACAACTCTAGATGTGCCTTAGGCCATATCCAAATGTTTTATATATGGAACAAATATATGCATGTATTTGGATGCATTTGGATATGGTACCCATGTATTCAGATATATTAGAATATGCTATCCGAGAGGTCTAATATCTCTTGCATGGATACAAGTATCTGAGCAAGGGGATTGCCAGGTATGGTAACTTTGCCTTCCAGGGACCCATTCATATATGCTGAATGGATGGAGTGCACAACAGGCACCATAATGACGTACCCTGAAACATCTTTTCCTTATAGCTGACACCATTATCAGGGAGATCAAGAAAGGGAAATAATTCGATAAACTACAATGAAATATGGTGTAAAGTTTGCCAAAAAAGCGCATGGGCACATGAAATCTAACCAATAGTATGTTCAAGATCATTCATTGCAAATGGAAAAAGTTCTCCATATTGTTCCTTGGATGCTAACAGTAATAGCTTTTGTTAACCATGTTTTATTTTTACAGATATTAAAGTGAAAGAGAGGTCCAGTAATTTATTTAGTTAAAATAAGTACCTTTATCATTTAACATGCAATTTTTTCGAAGAAGTGCCCCATTTTACTTGTTTCACCTCATTAATTTTTCTTTGAGTACACTTAGATATGCCTACTTGCTACCATGCCCAAGTTTATGATTTTAGCATTTGTCATCAAAGGGAAGCATGAGGACAAATGGATAACTGATATTTCATATGCTTTATATGCTACTATTTATGCATATTTTTGTTATGGAAAATGTAAATAAGGAACAGGAAGGTGTTTATGAGTTTAATGAAATTTTGCTTCTCGAGCAACTTGAAAGGCCATATTTTAGCTTTACACAAAATAGGCTTCTTAATTCATATGTGTGGTACTTGAAAGTGTTACACTTGTGTTCTATGGCAGCTGTACAATTAACTTGATATTTTACTTGTTTCAGTTGCAGTCCGGTCCAAGAGTATTTTGCAAGGAGGAAGTGCAGAGATTAACTTCAAAATTTAGTGAGGATCGTTACAGATTTTGCAGAGGGGATAATGACATTATGTGGGTCCGAACAATGGATTTTTCAGCATGCTGCAGCATTGGGCAGTCCAATTCTCTTTGTTTGGAGCTTTCTGATGGAATAGAACTTGCTCAAATAATTGAAAGGATGCCTTTACACAAAGCAATGGAAGAGGAACTTATTCTAGAAAATGGAAAATCATTTCCTCCCTTTACACACACTGTGCCAACTATTAGTGCTCCAGATGGTGTTAATCTGCCTTATGAGATACTTTTCCAAATCAATTCTCTTGTTCAGCGTGGGATACTCAGTGCCCCAACACTTTGTCGTCAGTTTTTTGATTTGTTACAGGATGAAAAGACACCAACATTACACATAAATCTGGCATTGGCAGAACTGCAAAAATTTAAGCTCACATGTTTTGAACCAGAAATATGGCTTCGAAATCAATTAAATAGGTTGCAAGCTAGACACAATCAGTTGAAGTCTCCTACAATCTCTACAGACAATTGCATTATGAAATTTCATAGGGCTCTAGTTACACCGTCAAAGGTCTACTTTTTGGGCCCTGAGTTTAACACTTCAAATAGAGTAACAAGGCATTTTGCAAAGTATATTGATAATTTCCTCAGAGTCTCTTTTGTTGATGAGGACTGGACTAAGCTTCATTCCACTGCCGTAACTGCAAAAACAGAATATGGTTTTCTTGCAAGGCCAAAAAGAACAGAAGTGTACAATAGGATATTGTTGATTCTAAAGGAAGGCATTGTAATAGGCAACAAAAGATTTGAATTCCTAGCCTTTTCAGCCAGTCAGCTGAGGGAAAATTCAGTGTGGATGTTTGCTTCCAATGATGAAGTTAGTGCTCAAAGCATCAGAAAATGGATGGGTGACTTTAAAAGTATCAGGAATGTAGCTAAATGTGCTGCGAGAATGGGACAATCATTTAGCTCTTCCAGGCAGACGATAAATGTTAAAGAGCATGAAGTTCTGATTATTCCTGATATAGAGGTCTGCACTGATGGTATCACATACTGTTTTTCAGATGGAATTGGGAAGATTTCTTTGTATTTGGCAAAGCAAATCTCCAAGATATGTGGATTGGGCATGTCCCCTCCTTCAGCATTCCAGATAAGATATGGTGGCTTTAAAGGTGTTGTTGCAGTTGATCCTACTTCTTATCACAAACTATCATTGAGAGAAAGCATGCACAAATTCAATTCAAAGAACACAACACTTGATGTTTTAAACTGGACCAGATTTTTGCCTGCCTTCTTGAACCGTGAAATAATCACATTGTTGTCAACTTTGGGTGTTCCAGACCAGAACTTTGAATGCATGCAGAAAAAGACAGTGGTGCATTTAGATCAAATGATGGCCAGTAGAGATGTGGCTTTTGATACCTTGCAGCTGATGTCCTCAGGAGATGATCATAAGTGTCTGACTGAGATGCTAATGGGGGGCTACAGTCCAAGTAGGGAGCCATATCTCTCAATGATGCTTCAAGCATTCAGAGCATATCAATTATCTGAGCTAAGAACAAAGACTCGTATATATGTCCATAAAGGTCGGACACTGATGGGATGTTTGGATGAAACTAGGACCTTAAACTATGGCGAGGTATTTGCCCAGGTTTCTAGGACAAACACCAAGCTTTATGATGATGGGCTTTCCACATGTGGATTTAATGAAATGGACAAGACATGTATATTGCAAGGAAAAGTAGTGGTTGCAAAAAACCCATGCCTTCACGCTGGTGATATAAGAGTACTCCATGCAGTTGATGTTCCTGAACTTCATCATATGGTTGACTGCTTAGTTTTTCCTCAAAAGGGACAAAGGTAGGCAATTGGACAGATGTAATGATTTTTGTCAAAATATTTTTTTTATTCAATGAATATTAGTGAAAGGTGTAAATTCATTACTTACGAAGACTTTTCTGGAATAACCTCTAAAGTAAACTTTTAGATCAGATTCCATGATCAATCATTGTAATTAGGATTGCAGTGAAAATCCCTTGAATAGATGTTGATTGAGCCTTGATAAACAAATAATTTAATTCAAATTAACATGTAATCCTTGTCTTTGAATTGAATTTAACCATCATGGTCCTGATTTTCAGTAAGCTGATTGAGGACCAGTCTTCAAGTAGGACTAACCATATTCTTTGTTGAGGTTGTCTGGATGATCTTCATGATTGCTTCCCTTATTTTTCTCCAAAAGTAAAGGTCCTTTTGGATGACTTGAGCATTCTTTAATCAAATCACATGGTTGCTCTCTGTTGCATTGTTGGCTAAAGAATTGCCACTGTGACAGTAATGTCGATCACTCAAGTATTCTTTTGTCCAAATTTGAATTGCTCTGTCTCTGTATCTTGCTGAAAGAAATTAGACCAAACCAGGTACAAAACAAATATGGCAGTCAAGTCAATGCCCAAGATCCCTCATATCCTTAACAGGCTCCATGCAATACATGACCACAAATAAAAATTAAATCTATTATAAATTTGCTCTCCCATTTCTAATGACCAAAGTTATAAGAACTTGGACCTACTCCACAATCTGTAAGCTCATACGAAGCAATGACAGGTAAACTAATGCCTTGCACAGAAGCAATATGGCATTGCTAATTTGACAATCCACTGATTTGAGCAGTTGCACATGCAATATGCTCTGCATCTATGGGCAAGCAGAAAAATAAAATCTAGGAAATTGTTCAGTGTTCTTTGCAATTCTTTGATATGTCTCTATGTTTGTTTGACATTTTCATGAGTGTGCCTGTTAGAAAACGCCCTTTGCGAGGTTTCATTTCTGTCAATCTTAGCCTGTTGCAGGTCCTTAGACTATGGAGTCTCACAAAAGGAACCTTTTTCTTATCCTTGGGAAGAGAAGCTCCCCATACTCCTACTTGTATGGCTTTCAAGTCAGTGGGTGAGCTTTTAGTTTTGGTATGTTATGAGCATCCACATTAATATGCAATATAGGAACATGGAGAGGCAAATTGCGGTTTCAATTTTTAAAGAAAACCAGATACAAATGAATATTATAATTCCATTTTTTTTTTGCGACTCATAAATCTGTTGGAAACCTTTGGCCTAGCTGCCATGACTGTAGGGTATCTCTTCCATCACATTTGCCCAAGATCTTCACCTGGCCATGTCTGTTGGGTTCCTTGCAACCATATTTTGATATGGTGGTGTCTCCGATCAGCAGAACATTTGATATGGTGGTTTACCTAATCAACAGAACATTTGATGTGGTGGTTTACTACAGTAATTGACTACTACCATCGTTTCCAGACCAAGTCCTCTCAAACAAAATGAGATGAAGGATGTGATGAGACCAAGTCGAGACTTCATATCTGCTTCAAACAATTTACTTTTTTCTTGAGAATGCCTCACTCCAGCTCCGCACTATGTGTCTATTTTTGCGACTCATAAATCTGTTGGAAACCTTTGGCCTAGCTGCCATGACTGTAGGGTATCTCTTCCATCACATTTTCCCAAGACCTTCACCTGGCCATGTCTGTTGGGTTCCTTGCAACCAGATTTTGATATGGTGGTGTCTCCGATCAGCAGAACATTTGATATGGTGGTTTACCTAAACAACAGAACATTTGATGTGGTGGTTTACTACACTACTACCATTGTTTCCAGACCAAGTCCTCTCAAACAAAATGAGATGAAGGATGTGAGGAGACCAAGTCGAGACTTCATATCTGCTTCAAACAATATACTTTTTTCTTGAGAATGCCTCACTCCAGCTCCGCACTATGTGTCTATTTTTGGCAACCTTGTAGTTATCACCATGGTACATTGTATGTAGTCCGTTTTTGGCTGCACTTTCGAGTATAAATAAGAGCTTGATGCTTATTGTAAAGGGTCCTTTGGCCTTCAAAGCATATCAGAGCTACTTTCGGAGTGAGATTGTAAAAGACTACAAACATTGCAAATCAATAAAAGAATAGTGCATGGCATTCTGATTCAATTGTCCCTGACTTGTTGTTTCATGAATGTGTGAAATCAGTGGCTCTGCTCTCCTTTCCCTTGTTAGTCCTTTCTTTCATTGTTGCTGCAAATTATTCAAGGATCTCACGTGCTGAAGTTATTTGGTTACTGTTGAACTATTGATCGAAGGAAATTTGAATTTCGTTATGGCTTTGGCTGTTTTTTTGTTTTCTCTTGCACCCCTTTTTTCCCAAAACAAAAGTAGATCAAATTTATTTTCTGCACTCAGATTAGTTTTATTTTCCTTGTTTTTATTAGTTTTCTGCGTTTTATTTTTCAATGAGTTTACATAGGTTTTTATGAGGGGTCCTGGTCCCCTCATACTGAGTGGGGTTTGAACCAAAGAGAGGCCAAAGCCCTTACCACTGCAGTAAGCTTGCAGCTATAGTTTTCTGCATAATTTAGTTTAAGATTTCTTTCTTATTTTTCTAGCTTATATAGAAGGTAGAAGGTAAATAGGCCCAAGATCCGGAGGTTGGGGAGAGTAGAAACCTTTCCATCCATTTGTTGAATTGCAGTCACAGGTGCAACTCGTACTTGCTGATTTCCATGTTCAACTGTTCTGGCATGCCTGGTAGGACACACAAGCATGATTTCAACACAAAATCGATCTTAAGTCACCCACATGTATTTTTGCAGATATGCAAAAGTAAGCACATTTTGTCAGATTTGTTAAAAGGGTTTGCGTGCTTCACTAACGTGTACAAAACCCACAAATATTTTTGCATTAAAATTTAGGAGTTGTTTTCCATTTCAGACTTCATCCTTTGTAATTTTTCATGCAAATGGTGACTCCGTTCTTTATCTAAAATCTTGTCTAACTTGTGTGAAGTTCACGACGAGAGCGACAACAAGTGAAGACATGAGTGAGCACAAATGAGATTGTATGAAAAACACAAAGTGTTCGCCCTGGAGTGTCTCTCTTGTCGGAGCACATTGTTCCAAGAGCGCCATGTTCTTAGAGTGTGAACTCAACCTAGCCGCTATATTAATTTTTTGCTTTTTAGATACGGATAGATGGACTACAGAATGAAACAAAACCTCGACTAACCTCGACTCGAATGGGCTCAAACAGGCTCGAATGGCTTGGACTGACTCGAATGGCTCGGACAAGCTTGGACGGACTTGGACAAGCTCGGACAGGCTCGGATGGGCTTGAAATGTCTAACGGTAGCAGTGGAGTTTTTGCATCCCATAGCCTACATCACGAAAGTTGAACTATCACAACTCTTCCCTTTCTGCCAAACTTGTATATAAACTGTATTTTATTTAAAGGAGGTAGTTGCAGTGGGCAGCAATATTTTCTCACATATTGTTTTTATGCAGCAGACATCTCTTCTCAAAGATTGCCTTCTATGTCATTTTGTTCAAAATTAATGAAACTTGCTATTCATCCTGCAATCCTCTTTTCTGTTTCTAGTTTTCAACTCTAAAGAATCCATTGACCTTGGATTTTTGGATCAAGTGGTATTAGAGTAGTCTGTTTTGTGGGTGTATGATCCCAAAGACGAATTTAGGCTATCAAAAGCTTGGGTGCCAGATGCACGACCCCTCTAATTATCTACCCAGCTGTCTCAAACGGTCTCAAATGGCGAAGAACACTGAGACAACAGATCCTTTTAAACAACTGGTGGATAAGCCCTTGAAAGACAAAAGAATTAGATGCTGGATCAGTTTGCCTAAATCCTTGAGCGGCTACCATCTTTCCGTGCTATGACACAACCATTCAGTGTCCTAATGCTGTTCAAAGTTTAGGTAAACTTTGATATTCTTGTCTTTGAAGGAAAAATTAGTGCAAAAGCAATGGAGAATTGGTTGGATCAGCTATTTGGATATTTCTCTATAAATTGCTTCTCCAATAAAAAAAATATCACTTTTGCCCTGCTAAAAGCTTCAATACCAGTCCATAATTGGTGGGAAGTATATAACAAGAACCAAAAATATTCAGAAGACACTACATGGGATGAGTTCATGGAAGCAGTCAAGAACGGATATTACCCGATAGGCGCTTATGAAGATTTGTACATGTGATGGCAACAATTACTTCAAGGTAAAGAACAATCTATTCAAGACTATACCAATGCTTGTCATTCATTGTCTGCAAAACTTGGCATCCAAGACATCGATATGCATCGAATTCTCAAGTATCGTAGCGGGCTGCATTGGTACATAAGGGAGGACATGAAATTTGAATTTAGACATTGGGTGAAGCATACAAATTTGCCATCAAGATTGAGCAAAAGCACAAACATAAAAACAAGAAAGGAGACGGTTCGAATGACAAGAACCAAAATACCAAGGGCCAACCCAAGAAAGGCAAAGGTGATAACCAAAAGCAACCAAACAAAGAAGGTCAACAACAAAATCAAAACTAGAAGCAAAAGAAAGAGTCACAAGATAAGAAGCCCCAAAAGAACCAGATTGGGAAATGGTGTGACTACCACAAGAGCAATCGCCATTCCAGAGAAGAATGCAGGGCAATTTAGTCTCTATTTGTGGACACACAACCCTCTACATCCACTACACCAACACATCCTTTGCCCAAGGATAAAGGTAAACTGGTTGTGGAGGTTGAACCACATGTGACTATTGCTATCTCTACTGCACAAATTAAAGCAAAGGAGTTGCCTAAGGAGGAGCAATTATTTAACTCACAATTTTGGGTAAATGGTAAGCCTTTACATTTCATTGTGGATAGCATAGTTGAGAAAATCGGAATCGGCAAAGAATTGACATTTTTAAAAATCAGCAAAAAATCGTGGAAAATATCGGCAAAAACAAAAACCGAAGAAAACAAAATTTTCATTGAAAAAAAGTTTTTGTCATGTATATTACAATGAATTAACATTATGCGAATCAAATATTGCAATAAGAGCAATAATTCATGTCAAGACATCATACAAGGCTCAAGCTTTAAGTACACATGAAAGTGACAAAACACATCTTGTATTGTTTATAATATGAAAAGGTACAAAGTTACAAGTAACAACAAGGAAAAAAAGGTTTCATTTTTTATATGCATGCACATGGAAACAAGTAACAACAAAGTTACAATCACTTTAAAAAAAGGTAAAAAACCTAAACCTTAGACCAAAAGGCTGGGGTTTAGGGTTTAAAATTGAAACATTGACAGCGGAAAAATGGGCTTGCATACATAGTTATCAGGCAGCAATATTTACTTAAAACAAAGAGGAAAAAAAACCCAAAACCCAAAACCCTAGGGCCTAGATTAGGGTTTAGGGTTTAAACTTCAAGTTCAAATTTTCAAATTCAAACATTAACAGCTGAAAAATGGGCTTCCATACATAGTTACCAGGCAACAATATTTACTTAAAAGGAGGAGGGAAAAAAACAAAACCCTAGGGCCTAGCCTAGGGTTTAGGGATTAAACTTCAAAGTTCAAAGTTTCAAACATTAACAACTGAAAAATGGGCTTACATGCATAGTTATCAGGCAACAATACTTACTTAAAAAGAGGGTCTCGAGTTTAGGGTTCAAACTTTAAAATTCGAACTTCAAAGATTAACAATTGAAAAATGGGCTTGCATAAAAAAAAAACCCTAAATCGGCTGCAACTTAAAAAAAAAAATTGCAATTTTTTTGAAAAAATCGGCAAAAAAATCTTCAAAAAATCTTTGCATTGCCGAGTTTGCCAATTGCATCGACATTTTAAAAAATTGGCAAAAAAATCGGGATTCTGCAGATTTTCTCAACTATGGTTGATAGCGGAAGTCAAAAGAATTTGATTTATGCTGATACTATGAAGAATCTAAAACTGCTTGTGAAGCGGCCAAGGGCAGCCGCAGAGCTAGGGTTTTGACCAGCAGAGTAGCAGAAGGGTGAAACCAGCAGCCGCCAACAGCCGGAGAGTGGAGCAGCAGTCTCCAAGTGCGGGGAGGGAGGAGATGTCGATGGGCGGGAAGTCGTCTGCAGGGGAGCCCGGGAGCGGCTACGGTTCGTGTCTTGGGCGCAGCGGAGCAATCGAAGGGCACCAGGGATCCGGAGGTGCGGAAGCGTCCGGACCCATTGAAGAAGACCGGGCTGTTGACGGTGTCAGTCGGGGTAAGGACCCACCAGACAAAGGGGGTGGTGGGGCTCAAAAGTCTTATGCCCAGGCAACGGCCTCAGAAACCCTAAACGGGTTTTTTACCAAAGAGTTGTTTCCGGTTGGGGATGAGCTGGACATCCCGGCGGAAGTTCTTTCAAGCTTCATGGAGTTTGAGAAATTTACCCTCATAGGCAAATTCATTGGCGGCCGTCCCGACATGGAAACTATCCGAAAGTGGGCAGCAAGCAAATGGAGGACTTCTGGTCATATGGAGCTAGCGGCCCTATCCCGGGGTTTTTTTGCCATTAGACTGAACAATAAGGAGGATTACTGTAAAATTCTGGCTGGCGGGCCATGGTTTCTGGGCCGCAGAAGTTTATTCCTTAGGAAGTGGGACATGGATTTCAGTCCTGATACCCATAACATCAACATTGCCCCAATATGGGTTAGGCTCCCGAATCTTCCCCTCTTTGGCTGGCATGAAAATGTCATAAGGGGTATTGCGCGCTCCATTGGGGAGTTGGTCACCATTGACCCACCCACCCGAGCTCGAACAAGGTTTGTCCAAGCCCGTTTTTGCGTTCTGGCAGATTTGGAGGCGAAACTCCCAACTTTCATCACTCTTCGGTCTGGAGGTACCTTTCTTCATAAACAAGCTATTGTCTATGAAAATAGACCAGCTTTCTGCCCCCAGTGTCGGTCCCAAGGGCACCTCCAATCCCAGTGTCCTCTTCAAAAACCGGGTAAGCAGAAGCGTGAAAACGACAACCCCCTGGAGCATGGGGAAGGTCAGGCGAAGCAGTCAAATCTTCCAGATGCGAAGGGTCATGAATCTCCAGGCCCCTCTAGAGTCTGCGTCGGACTCTCTCAGCCTGAAGAGAATCCCACTCTCCAATCGGACCCCGAGCAACTTGAGGCTGACAATCAGCAAGGAGCAGACTCCCACTTGGAAAGTGAATCGCAGGAAGAGAAGGAACGGACCCCATCCCAAATTGTGACTCAGACTGTTTCTCTGCCCCAAGATATGGGTCATCCCGATTTCAGCCAGTCGCAGACGATGCTAGAAGATTACCTCTTAGGAAGGAGGGGTGAACAATCCGGTCACATTAGCCCCCGAAACACGAGGAGCCGAAAGCAAAGTGTGGATTTTGGTAGTGAGAGGAAGCAGGGCCGTCCTCCTAACAAAGACAGGCGGGACAAAGAGACAGCAAATGACGTTGCAAATGGAACCCAGCGTTTGCTGGTTCTGGATGACTGTGGCGCTCAGACGGACGAAGCGCATGCATCAAAACCTCCCCCTCAACAAGGAAGGGGAGGCAAGAAAAACCTCAAACTGTCCAGATGAAAGTCCTCTCATGGAATGTGAGAGGACTGAACGGTGCAGCCAAACGAAGGTTAGTGGCTGATCTCCGTAGGAGGACTAATCCTTCCATCCTTATTTTGCAAGAGACCAAGGTCGATGCTATCTCCTCTGATAAAGTTGCGAAGGCCATTTGGGCCAAGGCAAATTGTCCTGTCCGACCCTGCAGTGGGAACAACGGGAGGACTCATGGTTCTGTGGGACCCTTCGAGGTTTGAGGGCAGCCTGCTATCAACTTCCAACAGAATCATCAATGTACTGTTCCAATCCAAAACCACCAATTTTTCCCAGATTCTGTCCAACGTTTATGCTTCAAATTCTGCCACAGAGAGAGCAGAAATGTGGAAAGCTATCTCTCAGATGAGGGAGAATTTTAGTAATTTTCCTTGGGTTTTAGGGGGTGACTTCAATTGTCCCCTTCATCCTTCGAAAAAAAAGGAGGATCCGACCACTTCAGCCGCAGCTTGGAGGACTTTAGGGATTTTGTCTCTACTAATGGCTTGCTCGACATCGAACTCAAAGGGGCTTCCTTCACTTGGAGTAATAGAAGGATTGGGAGCGGTTTGATTCAAGTCAAGCTCGACAGATTTTTTATGTCCCAAGAAGCCATTCCTATCCTTGGCGGGGCTATCCTTTCGGCTCTTCCAAGGATTGGGTCTGACCATAACCCTATTTTCTTGGAGGCGGATGATGGGCCTATTTTTAAAACCCCCTTCAGATTTGAATCCATGTGGATCTCTCACAAGGACTTCAAAGGTTTGGTTTCAGCGTGGTGGCAATTGAAGGTGGAAGGAAATGCTCCTAAGAGGGTGGCTCTAAAGCTCAAAATGGTCAAAGAAAAGCTGAAAGTTTGGAATAAAGAGGTTTTCGACAACATTTTTGAGTCCAAAAAATCCATCTCTGAGAACCTGAAGGTTTTGGAGGAAAGGATGGAACTCGAAGGTTACACTGAGGGTCTCAGGGAGGAAGAGCGGAGTCTTTTGGTGGACTTTCATTCTATTCTCGCTAGGGAGGAAACGTTCTGGCGCCAGAAATCTCGTGACCTTTGGTTGAAGAATGGAGACACCAACACGAGGTTTTTCCACGCGTCTACTATGAGGCACAGAGGGGCCAACAAGATCAGAGAAGTGGCTTGTAAGGATGGGCGCATTACCAGGGAGATAGAGGAAATCAGGAGCGAAGCGGTTGACTTTTTTCAGGATTTGCTTGGCACTCCTCCGGACAACAACCTTCAGGTCCAGAAATCTCTGCTCGCCAATTTTTCGACTAAAGTCCCCCATGAGGTAAGCATTAAGCTTCTGGAACCTTTTTCCTCGTCCGAGATTAAGGAAGCATTGTTCTCCATGCAACCAGATAAGGCCCCTGGCCCCGATGGTTTCCCCCCCGATTCTTCCAAGTCATGTGGGAGGTCGTGGGTCCGGATGTGTGCGATGCTATTCGGGTTATTCAAGCTTCCAGATCCATCCACCCGAAACTCAATTCCACCTTTCTTGCCCTCATTCCTAAGTCTCCTGCCTGCAAAAGTTTCTCTGACTATCGGCCCATCAGCCTGTGCAATGTTTTTTACAAGATTCTTACCAAGTCTATAGCCAATAGACTCAAAACAGTCCTCCCCATCCTGATTGATCCTTGTCAGGGAAGCACTGTTAAAGGCAGAAACATTCTTGATGGTGTCATCACTGTCCATGAGACCCTTCATTCCGCTTACCGCTCCAAGAATGCTGCTCTTTTTCTTAAGCTCGACATGAACAAAGCCTTTGACCGGGTTGATCAAAATTTTTTGTGTGCAGTCCTCCTCAAGTTCGGCTTTCATCCCCACTGGATTGACCTTGTCTACAGTTGTATATCCACTCCCTTTTTTCTGTCCTGGTCAATGGGTCCCCAGCTGGGTATTTCCAAAGCGCCAGAGGCCTCAGACAGGGCGATCCTTTATCCCCCATCCTTTTCATTCTTCTGGCGGAGGTTCTGAGTTGGTCCATGAAAGAGGCTCTTCGTCAGAACAAGATTTCTGGCATTTTGCCGACTTCTAGAGTTGATCCTGTCACTCATCAACAATTTGTGGACGACACCCTCATCTCCACTGGGGCGTCCGTTGCCCAAGCCAAATCGCTCAAGCGGATCCTGTCCCGTTATGAGCAAGTTGCAGGGCAAAAGGTCAATTACATCAAGAGCAAAATCTATTTTATTAACACTCCCTTACGCAAGCAACTTCGGATTGCTAGAATTCTTGAATGCACTATTGATTCCCTGCCTACGTCCTATCTGGGGTTGCCTCTATCTTATAGCGGGCGGGCGAGTGGGGATATGTGGAACATGATTCTTGAGCGCCTTCACAAGAAACTCGAAACTTGGAAGGGCAAACTCCTGTCGCAAGCCGAAAAAGCCACCCTTACCAAAGCTTGTCTTCAGGGGATCCCGACCTACTTCATGTCGGTGTTCATGCTTCCGGTTGCAGTTCACTCCAAAATTGAGAAGATTCAGAGGACCTTTCTATGGTCTGGCAGCGAAGAGAAATCTAGACTCCCCCTTGTTGCCTGGGACAAGGTGTGTTCGAGGATAGACCAAGGCGGTCTGGGGTTGAGAAGATCAAGACTTATGAATTTGGCTCTGATAGCGAAGCACGCTTGGAGGATTCTATCTAGCGACCCGGTGGAGTGGGTTAAGCTGGTTAAAAAGAAGTATCTTGGCCCCATTTCCTTCTTGGATGCTGAGACCTCCTCCGTGGCGTCGACCTTTTGGAAATCTGTGCTCCAAACCCGACATTTGATCAGCCTGGGAGCCCGCTGGATTTTGGGTGATGGCAACCTCATTTTCTTTTGGAAGGACAGGTGGGCGACTGAAGAAGCCCTTGGGTCGAGGGCGGATCTCGCTGGGCTGAGAGGTTTGACTGACCCTAACTCCCAACTCAGGGTGGCAGAGTTCATAGACCGGAGCACCCGTTTTCCTCGGTGGAAGATTCCAGTTGTGGAGGGGTTTAATAATGAGGTTACCTTTCTTGCAAATATCCTCCAGTCGGTTTTAATTCCTTCTGCCAGGAGGAATGACAGAATCATCTGGAGTGGTACGGAGGATGGGCTTTTTTTTGTTAAATCAGCTTATGAGTTTCTTACCACCAAGACTGCTCTGGACTACAGGTGGAATACTGTGTGGAGGAAAGGAGTCGTCCCTAAAATCAACTTCTTTGCATGGATTGCTTTCCACAACAAAGCCTTAACAATTGACAACCTTCACAAGAGAGGTTTTGCCTTCCCCAACAGGTGTTACTTGTGTCTTGCAGATTGCGAGACGAGGGATCATTTATTCTTGCATTGCCCGTTTTCCCACTCTGTTCTTAGTATTGTCCTATCCTCCTTCCAAATCCTATGGTGCTCTCCCCGTTCCCTCAGAGATGCTTTCCACCAATGGCCTAATCCTTTCAAGAATCCCAAACTCCGCTTCCTCCTCGAGGCCTCCTTCCATCATTCAATTTGGCAAATTTGGTTAGAGAGGAATGCCAAAATCTTTGGCAGAGCTCCTAGAGGGCCCCCTTCTGTTGCTCAAAGGGCGTTGTCCTACGCCATCGAGAATTCTATTGCTGTTCCCAGTCCCCGTCCCTACCTTCCGAGCGAAGAAGCGATTCTCAAAATGATGAATCTCTGGCCGTTTTTGGAGGTTGTTAAAGGGCCCTGTCGAAGGAATATTGTTTGGACCAAACCCCCCGTGGGGTGGATTAAATTAAACTTTGATGGAGCGGCTAAGGGGAATCCTGGGCCCACCGGTGCTGGGGGTGTTGTCAGAGATCATGATGGGAATCTTGTGATGGCCTATTGTGAAGATTTGGGCTCCTAGACAAATCACTATGCCGAAGCCCGAGGCGCTCCGAAAGGTATTCGGATACTCTCCGAGGATCCTCGGCCTCTTATTATTGAGGGTGACTCGCTCAACATCGTGAATTACCTTCTTGGCACCAAAAATCCATCTTGGAAAGTCTACAACATCATCCTCGAGGCAAGAACGCTTCTCTCCTATCGTGGTAGGTGGAAAGCAAATCATACTTTGAGAGAAGGTAATCGCGTGGCTGACCACATGGCCAACAAAGGGCTCGCGACCACGTGTCCGGTCGTGTGGCGGTCTCGCTTCCCATCCGAGGTGGAAAGGTTGGCCAGAGCAGACATCCATTCATGATGCTTTCCTTGCGCAGTTTTTGGAAAGCCCCCTCCGACGAGTTTTGGTGTGGCGTGGCAATTTTGTCTACTTAGCTGTCCATGGTGTCTTGTCTGTTTTGCTTTCCTCGTTTCATTTCTTCGGGCTCTACTTGGTGTTCCTTCGGTTTTGTCCTGTTTCTTTTTCATTGGGTTTCTGGGCCTAAAAGCCCTTTTTACAGTTTCCAAGTCTTTAGCATTAGGATGGCTTTACTTGCAATTAGGCTTATTGTTACAGCCAAGAGGTATGATGCATCATTAGAAATATGGCTAATTTTGTACATAAGGTTTTGGGATCCTCTATAAAAACCCACTGTTAATATATTAAAATAATTACCAAAAAAAAAAACTGCTTGTGAAGCGTCACCCACAACTATATAATATTGGATGGATGAATCGAGGGAGAGATATCCGTGTCACTCAACAATGTCTTCTCTCTTATGCTGTCAAACCATTATGAGATGAGGTTTTGTGTTATGTGGTTCCACTGGATGTTTACAATGTGCTCCTTGGCCAGCCATTCATGTGGTAGAGACATGGCGTGTATGAGTCAAGACCCTGCAAAGTCATCATCACTCTTGGGGATCAACAATATAGGATACTAGAGGTAACTCCTTCCACCTTTGTTTCTCTCATCAGTGCTAAGCAATTTAAAAGGATGATTGGAAAAACAAAGCAATTTGTTCTCTTGATGATCAAGCCTCAATCTACAAAGAAGACGGTTGCTACCACAGTGACCATGCAATCATTGTAACAACGACAAATGGATTGGGTCATTGCAGAATATGATGACATCTTCAAGTCACCCACCGAAGTGCCACTCCATTGTGAGGTAAAACATGCTATCGATTTGATTCTTGGTTCTCCTTTGCCTAACGCCACTATTTATCATAGATCAGTTCTTGAAAATGATGAGATCAAAAGACAAATTCAAGAATTGATTAAAAGGGTTATACTAGACCAAGTTATTTTCCTTGTGGTAGTCCAATTGTCTTGGCACTAAATAAAGATGGAACCTGGAGACTTTGCATTGACTAACGGGCTCTAAACAAGATAACCGTGAAGAATCAATATCCATTACCTCAGATCGTTGATCTTCTGGATTAGTTACGTGGTGCAAAGTTCTTCACCAAGGTTGACCTTAAATATGGGTACCATAAAATTTTCATTAATTCTAGGATGTTTGGAAAACAACATTCAAATCTAAAGAAGGTTTGTTCGAATGGTTGGTAATGCCTTTTGGCTTGACTAACGCACCTACGACTTTCATGAGAATGATGGATGACATTCTGGGACCCTTCACCAACTCCTTTGTAGTTGTGTATTTGGATGACATTCTCATCTACAACAAGACATGGGGTGCTCCAAAATCCTTGGAAGCACAAATTATATGCAAACCTGGAGAAGTGCACAATTGTCAATTGTGTTCATGTTGATCATGGAAAAATTTAGGTTATTTTAAATTTGCCAACTCCAAAGACTCTCACAGAGCTTTGGAGCTTTTTGGGTCTTGCCAATTTCTACCGCATTTTTGTTATGGGGTTTTCACATATTGCATGGCCACTGAATCAGGCAACCGAAGGAGGAGCTAAATCCAAGTTCCAATGGGGAGAAACACAATAGAGAGCCTTTGAGAAGCTGAAAGCTCAACTATGCTCAGCACCTGTTCTTGCCCTGCCAGACTTGAGGCAACCTTTTGAGATAATGACGGATGCATCAGACTATGCAGTGGGAGATTTCCTTACACAGCAAAGCCACCCTGGTGCATACCACAAAAAAATTTCAATGAGACTGCAAAAAAGTATCCCACATATGATAAAGAACTATATGCCTTTGTTCAGGCCTTCAAACAGTGGAAGCACTATATTTTGGGTAAAGAAACGTTCATTCACGTTGATCATAGACCTTTGGAATTCTTACAGACACAGAGCAAGCTCAAGAATGAGAGGCATCATAAATGGACTACATATTTGCAGAAGTTTCATTTGATCATTCGGCACAAGAAGGGAAGCACTAACTCGGTTGCAAATTGACTGAACCAACCACCCATCACAACATCCACTACCATCCACAATTCTTGTGGGCACGAGACATCTAATTGGTCCACCCTATATGGTGCCAACCTTGACTTAGTTGAAACATACCAAGCCCTTCAATCAGGTAAGCGTGTTTCTGATTTCTATCGGCAGGGACATCTACTTTTTCACATGGGATACATCTTTGTGCCCTCTGTTGAGTGACCAAAGATGATATGGGAAGCACACTTCAGCAGGGTAGTGGGTCACTTTGGTGTGGAAAAGACTATCCGTTCTTCAAAAACACTTATTTTGGCCAAATATGAGGAATGATGTGGAGAAATGTATAAAGTCTTACACACCTTGGGCCATTGCAAAGTCAACCAACAAGAAATAAGGCCTGTATACACCCTTGCCAATTCCTGCCAAGCCTTGGGAATCTATCTCTATGCATTTCCTCTCAGGTTTTCTTGTTTCTAAGCATGGAAATGGTTGTGTTTTTGTGGTGGTTGATCACTTTTCCACAATGGCTCTCATGATTGCATGGAAGAAGAACTTTAGCAAAACTCTATTTTAGCCATGTATGGCTTCCTTTTGGCTTGCCAAAATCCATTGTCTCAAATAAAACAATAGGTTTTTTAGTACCTTCTAGAACACTCTATGGAAAATGATGGACACAGAGCTTACCCGGTCCACAACTTTCCATCCTTAGATTGATGGGCAAACAAAAGTCAACAGGTAGATCGTGCATATGTTGCATATCTATAATTTAAAGCTTCTTCAAACGTGGGATGAGAATATACCATACATTCAACATGGATATAATAGGGCTTTACACAACTCTACTAAACACAACCCCTTTCATGTGTGTTTTAGTTTTCAACCTTTGGCGCTTGTGGATGTGGATTTTCAAATTTCACCCACAAACTTCCCATCACGTAGAGAAAGAGAAACATAAAAGGTAGTGAAGTTTGTGGAGCATATTCAGCATGTACAACAACAGTTTCATGACCTGCTGGACCAAATGAACGCAAAGTACAAGCAACGCCATGATCAACATCGCACCCCCCACTCTTTCAAAGTGGGAGATAAGGTTTGGTTGCGATTGTAGAAAGAACGCCTTGCAGGTCCACATAGGAAAATCAGACCTTTGCGCTATGGACCTTATACCATCACCAAGCAAGTGGGAGAGAATGCCTTTGAGCTAGATGTACCACCTTATCTTGGTTTGCATCCCATTTTTCATGTTGAGCTTCTTAAGTTGCAATAGCTGCTTTTTCTAGACACTTCAGTAGCAATAGAGAATTTGGTGATTGAGGAGCTCAATCTTGGAAGTCTTGCACTAGCGGAGGAGGATCAAATAGTTGACACATGGACTAAAACCATCAGGAAACAATCTACACAACTATACAGAGTAATCCGAGTAGGTCAATTCAATCGCAAAGCCAATTGGTTCACGAAGACTCAGATCAAAATGGATCTTCTACACTTGATGTCCAAGCTTGATGGAATGGGCACCATTGCTTCTCAAGAAGGGTTGACTGATCCGGATGGATGGACTACAGAACGAAATGGAACCTTGACTCAGACGGACTCAAATAGGCTTGGACAGCTTGGACAAACTTGGATGGCTTGGACGGGCTCGGACAAACTTGAACAAACTTGGAGGGCCCAAATAGACTTGGACAGGCTCGAATGGCTTGGACAGACTCAGAATGTCTAGCAGTAGCAGTGGATTTTCTGCATCCCACAATCAGCATCATGGAAGTCGAACTGTCACGACTCTTCCCTTTCCGCCAAATTTGTATATAAACATGTAATTTATTTTTAAGGAAGACGCAGCTGTAGTGGGCAGCAATATTTTCTCACATATTGTTTTTATCTAGCAGACATCTACGTAGCTGCATCGTTGACTCAAGAGCTATCGTGATAGTAATGCCGAGAGCGGACCACTATCACAAGAGCACCCATTCAGATGGATGGCATGAAGCGATTTAGCTTCTCTCTGAATATAATTTCGTCCTCACAATTATGTAAGCCTATAATTAAACACACAGAACATAAGTAGACGGAAATAAGTTACAACAAGTCAAATGGTTTTCAATCGCAATTAAAATCAATTGCCACTAGGAGGGCAGATCCCGCCGTGAAGGCAAAGTGCGAATACGCAGAGAATAAAAAAGCAAAGATGAGATAAATGAATTAATTAAACAACTACCCTAATAAATATGAATTTCTTATGCACTTGGAGAACCTAGCCGACGGCTAGGTTTGGTATGTAGCATGACTCCCCTCCTCGGAAAGCTTTGTCCTCAAAGCTGGAAATGTCCGGAAAATACTTTCGTGTTCCCATGTGGCATCTTCCTCTGGTAGGTCTTGCCATTTGATGAGAAATTCTTGAATCCGGCGTGATCTTAGTCTTCGTATTCTGTGTTGTAATATATCTTCAGGTTGGAGATGTATGCGGCCTTCCTCATCGAGCACTGGTAATTCTGATTGACCTTGCACTTTCTGACCAATTACCTTTTTGAGACATGAAACATGAAATACCGGGTGTATTCGTGATGATGAAGGTAGCTCTAACTGATAGGCTACTTCTCCAATGCGACGCACAATTTTGTAAGGACCATAGAATCGTGGTGCCAAATTTTGACTGGTCTTTATCCTTAACGATGCTTGTTTGTAAGGTTGCAACCTTAGAAAAACCTTGTCACCGACATTAAAAGTTCGTTCTGATCGGTGCAAGTCTTGTTGTTGTTTCATGCGATTTTGTGCTTGGAATAAATTCTCTTTGAGTATGGTGAGTGTAGACTGCCTTTGTTGAAACCAATCATCCACTTTGTCTACTTTGGATGAACCTGGGACGTAATCTTCTACAATTGGAGGCTTGGTTCCATACAATGCTTCAAAGGGAGACATCTTAATTGAATAATGGTAAGAAGTGTTGTACCACCATTCCGCCATTGCTAGCCATTGGCTCCATTGATATTGTTTATCTTGAATGAAACATCGTAAGTATGTACCCAAACATTTGTTAACTACTTCGTTTGCCCATCTGTCTGGGGATGGTAAGCTGAGGACATGTTCAATTTGGTACCACTAAGTCGAAATAATTCTCGCCAAAAGTTACTAGTGAAGATGGGATCTCTATCACTTACAATATTTTTTGGCATACCATGTAATTTGAAAATTGAATCCATAAATACCTTTGCCACCTTGCTTGCGGAAAATGGATGTTGTAAAGCCTGAAAGTGAGCGTATTTGGATAACCGATCTACCACTACGAAGATTACTGTCCTGCCTTCTGACTTTGGAAGACCTTCAATAAAATCCATGGATATATGTTCCCACTGGCGTTCAGGGATGGGTAAGGGTTGTAATAACCCTGGTGATTTGACTGTTTCTCCTTTATTGCGCTGGCAAACTTTGCATTCTGCTACCCATTGTTTGACTTCGGATTTTAATCCTTTCCAAAAAAATGATTGTTTGATCCTTAAATATGTTTTCAAAAATCCTGAATGTCCCGCTGATGGAGAAGCGTGCGATTCGTC
This sequence comes from Wollemia nobilis, assembly GCA_028583015.1. Lineage (NCBI taxonomy): Eukaryota > Viridiplantae > Streptophyta > Pinopsida > Araucariales > Araucariaceae > Wollemia > Wollemia nobilis. The sequence continues at coordinate 1,000,131 of JAQPPZ010002631.1, forward strand.
TAGGATCTTCGATTTGAGTTCTGAGTTGTGTGAAATGTAAATGCGGTTCTTCTTCCGGAGGATTTTATCTTCATAAGAGAACAAAGGGTGTTTAGAGAACCCAATAGATAATTCTTGAATTATCTGAGCAGTTTCGCTATTGGACAACCATTCATCTTGTAATTGATTCACCCATTGGGAGCAAGGACCTGAAATAGCGTTAATGACTACTTCGTCTTCATATTTCCTGGATAGCGCATCGGCAGCTACATTTTCCTTCCCCTTCTTGTATTTGATAACAAAATCATAACCCAATAGTTTGGTTAACCACTTATTTTGTTCCGGATAGGAAAACCTCTACTCAAGAAAATGTTTGAGACTACTATGATCTGTTTTGATAATGAAGCGGCTACTGATTAGGTAGTGTCTCCATTTTTCTACTGCATGAAGAATAGCCAACATTTCTTTTTCGTATGTCGAGCTCCCCAAATTTTTCCCGGAGAGCTGTTTACTTTCAAATGCCAACGGATGACCTTCTTGCATTAATATAGCCCCAATTCCTGTTCCCGACGCATCACATTCGATAATAAATGGTTTGTGAAAATTGGGGGTTGCTAATACTGGAGTTGTACACATGGCCTCCTTAAGAGCTTCGAAGGCTTGAGTAGCCTCTTCCGACCAACGAAAAGCATCCTTCTTTGTGAGTGCTGTGAGAGGTGCTGCAATCTTACCATAATTTTGTACAAACTTGCGATAGTAGCCCGTGAGACCCAAAAAACCACGAAGTTTCTTGATGGTTTTAGGTAAAGGCCACTCTTGAATTGCCTTAATCTTATTGGGATCAACTTTGACGCCCTCGTGTGAAACTATATGACCAAGATACTCGACTTCTTGGACACCAAATGAACATTTGGAACGTTTGACAAATAACTTTTCTTTGTGTAAAATGTGAAGGGCTTTATCCACATGATGTAAATGATCCTTCCATGTTTGGCTATATATGAGAATGTCATAAAAAAAAAACTAACACAAACTTACGGAGGAATGGACGAAACACTTGGTTCATGAGACTTTGGAAAGTGGATGGTGCATTGGTGAGACCAAAAGGCATGACCAAAAATTCGTAATGACCTTCATGAGTACGAAAAGTAGTCTTGGGGATATCTTCTTCGCGGACACGAATTTGGTGAAATCCAGAGCGAAGGTCTAATTTTGTAAAAAATTTTGCACCATGCAGCTCATCTAGTAGGTCATCTATGACAGGGATAGGAAATTTGTCCTTGATAGTGAGTTTATTGAGAGAACGAAAATCGGGACACATATGCCAAGAATTATCTTTTCGTCGAGCCAGAACTACAGGTGAGGAATAAGGGCTAGTGCTGTGACGAATGACTCCATGATCTAGCAGATCCCGAACGATCCGTTCGATTTCTATCTTTTGTGGTTGAGGATAGCGGTAAGGACGGTTGTTAGGTGGGACACTCCCTGGAACCAAATGGATGGCATGGTCATGAGATCGTTTAGGTGGTAATCCTTTAGGTTCTTGGAAAACCTCTTCGTAATTTGTTACGATGTCTCGTAAATCTGGAGCAGTAATATCCGAAGTTGCTCGAGATTATTTTTCCAAACAATTAATTTGAGCTATAAATCCATATCCACCCTTTTTTAACATCTTCTCCATACTATGAGAGCTCACCATTTGTGATGGAGGAGTAGTAATGCCTTGTAAGTGGATGACTCGTCCGTTTTCCTTCCATTCCACAAATAATTTTTTGAAATTGAAGCTAACCGTGTCTAATGTTTCCAACCATTCAACTCCCAAAATGACATCAGAGTTCCCTAAATTCATGACAAAAAGGGATCCAAACCAGGTATAAGTACCCATTTTTATGGAAACTTGGGATGTTCGACCAACACATTGCGCGTTCACCCCGTTGGCCACTAGAACCTGGAATTTGTCTTTGTTGGAAGAGTTAATGAATAGATTCAAAGCTTTTGCTGTTTTGATATGGCCGAGTCGAAGAGTTTCATCGTTGGAAATGGCCGAGTTACTTGAGTCTCCTTGTGTGATGTTGTCGTGAGTTGGGGGAGGGTTAGTAGCCATAGGATCTACCAGTGGATGATGTGGATTATAACTGCCAATTTTGAAAGGAGAAGGAGAATTTTTTGTACCGGGCTTCGATGAGGTCTTCTTGTGTTGTTATTGGTCGTCTCCGAGCTTGATAATCAATCGTCAGATCCTTTGGTCCACCTTTTGCTCATGCATTAGTTAGCATAACCTGCTTAGAAGCTTGTGAGCTTGGACTACAGCAAAATTGGTTGATTCTAGCAAAAATTTGGATCCGCTTCAACTGTCACTCCAACTGTGACGCGGATTTGAATTTGGGTGGCCTCCTTGATCGCAACCTTCAACAGTTTGTTTTTTATTTTTTATTTTTTATTTGGACAATTTCAGCAACTTGACAGCATCGGAGGACACGACAGCTGACGAACAACAGTCGAGGAACGGATGACGTCCCGGGAACGCGAGCGGAAGACACGACACGACAGCTAAGACCAAACGACACGACGCGGAAGACACGACAGCTAAGACCAAACGACATGACGAAACGAGACAGCGGGCACGCGAGCAGAAGACACGACAGCTAAGACCAAACGACACGACGAAACGAGACAGCGGGCACTCGAGCGGAAGACACGATAGGGAAGATCAAACGACACGCGAACGGAAGACACGACAAGGAAGACCAAACGACACGCGAGCGGAAGACACGACAGGGAAGACCAAACAACACGCGAGCGAAGACCAAACGACACGATGAGCGGAAGACTCAAGGTTCGCGAGGAGGAAGGCTTGTGTGGCCAAAGCCACGTAAAGCTTAGTGACCCAAAAAGAATATAAACCAGGAATTTTCCCCTCCCTGGAAGATGTGGGATATTTCCCAGCACTAAAAATTAAAACGAAATTATAACGGGCGCTAACCTTAGGATAAAACAATTAATTTTTCGAAACCGCGAGCGCTGATTGGTCGCTGGTTACAGACTGCGTACGCTGCGTTGGGTTGATTTTCCGCGATGGTTTCAGAGTGGTAGGAGAAGCGTATTTAAAAAAAAAAAAAATGTGATCGTGCTATTTATTAGCAGACCTCACAGGGACTGACGCTGGTTTGCCACACCATGAAGAGACGACTACGTCCGATCCGAACAACCTGATCTGCGTCGCTATGAAACGCAGACTGAATCGTCCGCCACCCCTCTTGAATCGCCCAGACTGATACCACTTGAAGCGATTTAGCTTGTCTCTGAATATAATTTCGTCCTCACAATTATGTAAGCCAATAATTAAACACACAGAACATAAGCAGACGGAAATAAGTTACAACAAGTCAAATAGTTTTCAATCGCAATTAAAATCAATTGCCACTAGGAGGGCAGATCCCGCCGTGAAGGCAAAGTGCGAATACGCAAAGAATAAAAAAGCAAAGATGAGATAAATGAATTAATTAAACAACTACCCTAATAAATATGAATTTCTTATGCACTTGGAGAACCTAGCCGACGGCTAGGTTTGGTATGTAGCATGGCATCAAGGTGAACGTCGTAGGAACCTTGAAATATATAGTCATGACAGTAGCCCGACACCTTGAACTAGTGGTGGTACAAGAGGTGGTAATGGTAGATCTACCTCCTTATTTTGGTATATGCTCTTGTCAAGAGAATGGATGCATAAACTATCAGGTAGTGGGTACTTAGCAATGGATTACACACATATGAAAGTGCCAAGGGACGGAAAAATAATTAGGATCAAGGAAGAGCCCCCTTTAACAATTTGTTACTTAAGTTGGAGGGTAACTGGAATGAGTTTCTTGAATTTGTGGATGAGGAATTTGACAAAGGGAAGCTAATCTCCAAACGAGATATGATCATTGGCATGAATAGGGAAAGTGATGAAGGGAACAACGAAGATTTGTTTGAAGAGACAAAAATGGGTAATTACTTGGTTCTTGACTAAAGGGCATATACATGGTAGGGGACAGCCTTGGGTCATGAATTTTGGTGGAGCAAGGACTCAAAATTGGTTTTGGTGCATGGATTTAATTGAAAAGTCCCCAAGGAGAATCTCTTAGTTTTGCTTGTCGGTTGCTCTTCAACTACACTGACAACATGGATGAGTACAAAGTTGTATACATAGGACTATGCAAAGCAGAGAAATACAAGGTCAAGCATTTGAAGATCTTAGGTGATTCCGAATTGGTGGTTAAACAAACTCTGAGTGTGTTATTAAGAACAAGCAAATGAAAGCGTACAAGCATAGAGCTTGGGACCTACTAGAGAGCTTTGATACCTATGAAATTCAAGCAACGCCTAAGGAGTTGATGAACTGCCATCTTTGGTTGCTTGATTCGACCCCATAACAGACATGGACCAAGTCCAGGAAATTGGAAATAGTGTATAGACCAGTAATGCCAGACAACTCATATCACTAGCAGGTATTCAATAATGATGAATAAATCGTTGAGTTCCTGAATCGAGAGGCTAAACATGTAGAGAACAAGAATGAATATGATGATGATGTCAAAGATGGAATCATTCAGTTGAAGACCAACCAACCGTTGAAATATTTGATCAGCCTCAAGAGTTTGTTCATTCCGGATGAAGTGTGAGAAAGTCCATTCCCAAAGTAAAGACGTCAGATTACCAACTAGTTGAGATCAATGAAAGGAAGTTCCTCTTGCTCGAGAAAGATTCCATAAACTAGGAAAAGCTCATATTCAAAGAATTATGTGCCAAGTACAATGATGTCATAGCATGGAGTTACGAAGACCTAAAAGTTTATGACAGGATTGTGATTGAGCACACTATTGACTTTGAACATGGGCCAAACCATACAAGCAAAAGTAGAGGCCCATCAACCCAAAAATTGAGGTTGTGATGAAAAAGGAGTTGCTGAAGCTGTTAGAAATGCAAATCATCTTCCCAATCAAACACTACACTTGGGTGGCAAACCTTGTGTCGGTTAGAAAGAAGAATGGAGATATTCAATTGTGTGTGACTTTTGGAATTTGATTAAGGCTTCATAAAAGGACCATTACCCCCTACCCCTGATGGGATAGATCTTACAGAAAGTTGTAGGATTGTAGATGTTATCCCTGCTTGATGGATTCTCAGGGTAAAATCAAATGGTCCGAGATGAGGATCAATACCAAAAGACATTTACCATGAAATGGGGGACATTTGCATATCAAGGAATGCCTTTTAGGTTGTCAAATACAAGAGCCACCTTCTAGAGAGCCATGGACATTGCTTTTGTGGGCTTGTTAGAAGATTGATCATCTTGATATGGCTTAATGACATGGTAGTTTTCTCAAAAGACAGGAGCAAGATTTGAAACACTCAACTGTTTTTGAGCATTGTAGGGAGTTTGGTACCTAGCTAAACCCCAAGAAATCCATTTTTTTGGTTCAAGAAGGAAAATTGTTGGGTCACGTTGTAACAAGGGATGGAGTGGCTATCGATCTAAATATGGTCAAAGCCATACAACAACAGCCTTTCTCAACGTAAACGAAGAGGGTCAAATCTTTCAGGGTTCATATTCAATTTGTTTCCTACTTTATCACAAACTTCGTTGAGATGGTTAGGCCAACAACAAAAATGTTAAAAAAAGATGCTAATTTCTCTTGGATAGAAGAAGGCATGTAGGCGTTCTAAAGCATCAAGGATGCGATCACCAAGGCCCCAACGCTTGTGATTCCAAATCTATTGAAGGATTTTAGACTATGTATTCAGGACAAATGTTAGCGTGGTTACAATTCTCATATAGAAAGACAACAAAGTGGATGAGCATCCTATATCCTTCATGAGTTAGACCCTCCATAACTACGAGAAGAGGTATCAATGTACACCTTCATTGAAAAGTAGGTGTTTACGACGATGAAGGCCCTTAAGAAGTTCAAATATTACCTTTCACAAAGCAAGACCATGGTATTTGTGGTCCATCTTGATGTCAGATCTGCCATCCTACCAGTAGAATTAGCAGAAAAGAGAGCTGGTTGCATCAACAAGATTTAGGAGTTTGACATTGAAATCGATCCAACTAAGCTAATTAGAGGCAGAGCTTTGTCCGAGAATCTGGCATGATCCTATGTAGAATATTAGGTAGAAGTTATGGATGAACCTGAGCAACCGAATGGGTAAACAACCAGGAGATAGAGGCCGAAGTGGATGAATGATATGGTGGAGTACCTCCTAACTAGCACAGTCTTGAGTGGTAAGATGAGAACTGAGAGGAGGTGTTTCAAGAGACAAGCGATGAGCTACTTTGTGATGAGCATTTGAGTTTGAAGAGGATACAACAACATCTTTTTGAGATGTGTCGAAGAAGAGAAAGTAGACGATTTGTTAAGAGCCTACCATGATGATGGAGGACACTATTTAGCATATACCACTGCTCACAGAATTTTGAGGGCAAGATATTATTGGGCCACAATCATATCAAATGCTTTCCAACGGGTGAAGAGATGTAAGTCATGTTGTTTGTTTGTAGGGAAGAGGAGGAAAGCTCCAATGCCCCTATAACCTACTGTGGTCTTAGAGTCATTTCAACAATGGGGCGTAGACTTCATAGGTAAGATAAACCCCCCTCCAATGCACTCCGTGGGTGGATTCTTACGACCACCAATTATTTCACTAAGTGGGTGAAGGCAATTCTAGTCAAAGAAACAAACTAGGAAACAATGATACAACTATTGGAAGACATCATAACCCATTTTGGGTACCTTCTATTATCATTATTGGTAACTGTTGGCATTTTTGCCACATTAAATTTTTTTGATAAAAGTTTGCCCGAGTATGGAGCCTTCAAAGTGGCAAAGAGCATGCAGAGGCGTTGGCATTTTCGCGGGCCCTAAAAGAGGATGATAAAGTGGAAGAAATGATCTTTTGATGTTTCATTATTGTAGATCTTCTCGCAAGCTTTCCGGCGATATATTACAATAGGCGATTGGGTCAGCGGATCAAAAGTTATGGCCCTCGGAAGCAAAGCCAACAAAAGTCCACTTCGGGCTTGAAAGAAATTCTAAGGCATGAGGGGCACTTCGCCCGGAATGCTGCCGAAGTTGCCACTTCGGGCTCTTTGGTCGCCGAACCTCCACTTCGGCCCCAACTCCAGCGAACCTCCCCGTCCCGATGATGAAAAAAGTTTAAGGCTGCCAGGTCACTTCGCCCAGAAAATTGCCGAAGTTGCACTTCGGCCAATGTTCCCAGCGAACCATCCCCAGAAAAGCGCTAAGTTCGGGCTTGAGCCTGGCGAAGCATCCACTTCGGCCACAGTTTTAGCGAACCTCCATCCAGTTGGCAGAAAAAGCTTTAAGGCAAGAGGGGCACTTCGCCCAGAATTTGGTCGAACTGCCACTTTGGGCCTCCACTTCAGCGACGCTTCAAGTCGGCCAAAAAGTTAAACGTCGGCCAGTGAAGCTCCATGTCGGCCAAAAGGTTCATGTCGGCCAGCGAAGTGCAATGTCGGCCAAAATGTCTAAGTTGGCCGCGAAGCTCAACTTCGGCCAAAATGCCTACGTCGGCCAGCGAAGCTCCATGTCGGCCAAAATGTCTAAGTCGGCCGCGAAGCTCAACTTCGGCCAAAATGCCTAAGTCGGCCACAAAGCTGAACTTCGGCCCCGAAGCTCAATGTCGACCTCGAAGCTCACGTCGGCCATGAAGCTCCATGTCGGCCCCGAAGTGCAATGTCGGCCACAATGTTCAACATCGGCCAAAATGTCTAAGTCGGCCAGAAAACTCCACTTCGCCCCCGAAGCTCAATGTCGGCCCCGAAATGCAATTTCGGCCAAAACGTTCAAGTAGGCCAAAAATCCAGCGAACTGCCAGTTCGGGCCAATTTCTCAACGAAGCTCAACGTCGGCCAAGAAGTGTTAAGTCGGCCGCGAACCTCAGGTCGACCAAAATTTCCTAAGTCGGCCGCGAAGCTTAACTTCGACCTCGAAGCTCAAGTCGGCCCACGAACCTCAAGTCGGCCAGCGAAGCTTCATGTCAACCAAAAGGTTCATGTCGGCCAGAATCCCAACGTTGGCCAAAACCCTTTATGTCGGCCAGAAATGCTCAAATTCGTCCGAATCACCTGCAAACCTCAGCTCCGGGGGCGGATTGCAGCGAAGCTTCACCCAGGGTGCCTTTGACGACGGTGCTTCTCTCGAGGGGCACACATTCCAAGGCCGGGAATTTATCCAAGGCATTTGTGCAGCACATAAATGCAATTTTTCGCCCCGAAAGACTTGGTATCTAGTTATGGTAATAGGATGGGAAATTTCAATCGCAGAAGATGCCCAACGCAATTTTTGGAGCCGCTTGAGCGTCCTAACCAAAGCAGGTCTGCAGTTCATAAATGCAAATTTCCCCGCTTAACGCGGCCCTGTATCTAGTTTTGGTAATTGGATAAGAGGGTTCGATTGTGAAAAGTAGGCTAGCATCATTACCAGATCTGCCTTAGCATTCTTGTAAATCTGGTTCATTAATGGCGTAGAGGGGAGGGTCCTTTTTAAAACCCCTAGCATTGTAATGAAAAGGGGGGGAACTTTTGCAGGAAAACTACTATGCTTTGATTTTTGAAATCAATATTAAGAACTTTGGACTATATTCCTCTCTTGTATGCTGCCTTCTGCGATTATTTCTGCTATTCTGTTTCTTTAATTGCATACAGTAATTTTGCATCCTGGATTTAAGTGTGTGATTGAGGACAGACCTCTGGAATTCTCTTGGAGGATTACATAAGGGAGGAAACATAGTGTTTTTTTCCTTGTATGCTGCCTTTGGTCGGTATTTCTGTTGAATTCATTTATTTTTCTTATTGCTGTAATTCTGCTATCTGGATTTAGGCATCGGAGGATAAGTGAATCCTGGAATTCTTCCAAAGGATACATAGGGAAACGAGTACTGTGTTCATTTATGATTTAATTCTTGTATTGATTGCTGCTACTTCAAAGTATGAGTTAGTGATCGTGCTGCCGGTTCTTCCCCTTTAAATCAGCCATTTACATTTCTTTCTGTACTTTTTATCTCTTCCCTGCACCCTCACTCTTTTAATATCTTTTTTATACCCTACTCTTTTATCTCTTTCCAACACTCTACTCTTTTTATCTCTTTCCTACACTCTTAGCTTAAAACCCCAAAGTAGTTTAGTAAAGGAGCCGGCCTTTCTCCGGAGATTGGCATGGAGGGCATCTCTTCCCTCCGGCCTTTCAATGTTGGTCCGGGTCTAGGGCGCATAGACATACAAAATCCTTTCCAAGTGGCGGATTTGTGACCAACAGTTTTTGGGACGCCCGGTGGGACGAACAGTCTCAATATTTTAAGGAAGCCCGAGTTTGGTGAATCTCTGGCTTGCCTTCATATGACAAAATCACCTGGCGACTCTGTTGAGCTGAAGATCCAGATTTCTTGATCGTAGGTGCCTTTTAAAGCTGAAAGAAGACACCCCGGAGGAATCAAGGTTTGGTGAGCAGCCTTAACCTCACAAGCGGAGAAAAGAATGTTCACCTGGCGACTCCGACTTAGTGGCGAAGATCGTGATCTCTGCAGACCACTGCTATGATGGCAAAGGTGTGCCATCCCAGTTGGGATGATCCTGGCCCTCTGAATTTCTAAAGTTGGCACGAGATTCCAAAAAGTGCCCTGAAAACCTTGACAAAATACAATGGCACTAAGGGAACGGCCTGAGAACACCTTGAAGATGTTGCTGCTCTAGCGACCCTCCATGGAATAACCCATGAAGATGTCATGATCAGACTTCTGGTCCTGTCACTGGAAGGAAGGGCGTTGCAGTGGTACAGACCGCTCGGGCGTAAGAGCATCTGATCATGGGATGACCTAGCGGGAGCACTCATCAACACATTTGACGGCTCTCAGATGCCTTCTAGCTATTGATGCACCTCTCCACCATCACGAGAACACCTTTGGAGAGCATCACAGATTTCAATGTCCGATTCTCCAGAAGTTGGAAGAGAATTCCAGGGGAGATCCAATCGACGCCCGCCCTCTTCTATGTTCGGGATTTCCACCCGGACATAAGCCTCCTCTTGCTGCAATCAGGTGAACATAGATTCCCTCAAATATTTGAGGAAGCAGTACAAGCAGAGCAGCTTCTGCTCCTATTAGGAAAGTGGCAGTGGGGAGAAACTCCATCACTTTCTTCGGTAGTTGCTGCTCCTGTCTATCCCGCGCAGTATTCACCATGGCAAATACCTCATACTGTGTAGAGACCTCGAATGCAGTTGTGTGGAGCTCGAGAGGCAGATCTCATCCAAGGCCAACAATGGGAATATGCAAGCACCGCCCAAGCAATGAATAATATGGTTGCTTGCAGTTTCCATCAGGAGATGGGCCAAGAAGGGGAACGGTCTCAAGTGGCAAAACCTGAGAGCAAAGAGGGCACATTTTTGCATCCTTTTTGTGTCCTAGGGCATAGCACGCAAGTATTCAGCCAGAACCCAATAAGCATGCCTCACCAAGAGGCTGAGCTTGAGGAGATCCTGGCAGAAGGCCTATTGCCGAAAAAGTCCTGTTGTCGCATCAAGGAGTTGGAGGAGCCCGTACTCAAGAGTCCGCAGCCAGTGGACTCTCTAAAATGGTGGTATTGGCTTCAACCACCACTACAACCGGTAACCGAGGAAGGCCCCCATGTGGCAAATCCCTTTGCCACATTATTCATCAACTGTATGGGTATTGGCATGCATGATAACCTGCCACGTTGCACCCTGTTCGCAACCTGGAGAACTTCGGGAAGAGGCCAGCCGGACTTCAAAGATCAACTCAAGTACAATCAGATCTGGTCCGGACATTGCAGATTCACGGGATAGGCACCCGAAGCTAGATTTGTGGTGGCGGCATGCCAATCATGTCGCAAAATTTTGTGTAAATACTGTAAATAGCCCGGATGGTAAATAAAGTGCCGAGGGCACTAAGTGTTGCTTAGGAGCTTAAGTACAGTTTTCTGTTTTTAGTTTAGTTTGTGTGTGTTTCTTTTTTGCGCTCCAAAGAGATAGCAATTTTCAGGTACCATTTTTAGCATCCCTTGGCAAAGGAATTCAGTGCCATATAAGGCGTTGTCATTTTCAGATCAAGCGCTTGGGAATTGTATAGTCAGAATGGGCAAGAGGAGCGCTGAGAAGAAAGAAAGGGCCCCAGAGAGGTTGGAGGAGGAGTTTAACGCCACTTGTGAGCACTCAAAAGAAAACAGTGAGGATGACTCCGTTGCCCAATGGATAAAGGCCTGGGTCCTTGCATTGAGGCGAGCTCAATACCCCGTGAGTTGCCAGAAATTTTGGCATTTTTGCCACATTAAATTTTTTTGACAAAATTTTGCCCGAGTATGGAGCCTTCAAAGCGGCAAAGAGCATGCAGAGGTGTTGGCATTTTCGCGGGCCCTAAAAGAGGATGATAAAGTGGAAGAAATGATCTTTTGATGTTTCATTGTTGTAGATCTTCTCTTAAGCTTTCCGGCGATATATTATAATAGGCGATCGGGTCAGTGGATCAAAAGTTATGGCCCTCGGAAGCAAAGCCAGCAAAAGTCCACTTCGGGCTTGAAAAAAATTCTAAGGCATGAGGGGCACTTCGCCCAAAATGCTGTCGAAGTTGCCACTTAGGGCTCTTTGGTCGCCGAACCTCCACTTCGGCCCCAAATTTAGCGAACCTCCCCATCCCGATGATGAAAAAAGTTTAAGGCTGCCAGGTCACTTCGCCCAGAAAATTGCCGAAGTTGCACTTCGGCCAATGTTCCCAGCGAACCATCCCCAGAAAAGCGCTAAGTTCGGGCTTGAGCCTGGCGAAGCATCCACTTCGGCCACAGTTTTAGCGAACCTCCATCCAGTTGGCAGAAAAAGCTTTAAGGCAAGAGGGGCACTTCTCCCAAAATTTAGGCAAGAGGGGCACTTCGCCCAGAATTTGGTCGAACTGCCACTTCGGGCCTCCACTTCAGCGAAGCTTCAAGTCGGCCGAAAAGTTAAACATCGGCTAGCGAAGCTCCATGTCGGCCAGTGAAGTGCAATGTCGGCCAAAATGTCTAAGTCGGCTGCGAAGCTCAACTTCGGCCAAAATGCCTACGTCGGCCAGCGAAGCTCCATGTCGGCCCCGAAGTGCAATGTCGGCCAAAATGTCTAAGTCGGCTAGAAAACTCCACTTCGCCCCCGAAGCTCCATGTTTGCGAAAAGGTTCAAGTTGGCAAAAAATCCAGCGAACTGCCAGTTCGGGCCAATGTCTCAACGAAGCTCAACGTCGGCCAAGAAGTGTTAAGTCGGCCGTGAACCTCAGGTTGGCCAAAATTTCCTGGTATCTAGTTATGGTAATAGGATGGGAAGTTTCAATCGCAGAAGATGCCCAGCGCAATTTTTGGAGCCGCCTAAGCGTCCTAACCGAAGCAGGTCTGCAGTTCATAAATGCAAATTTCCCCGCTCAACGCGGCCCTGTATCTAGTTTTGGTAATTGGATAAGAGGGTTCGATTGTGAAAAGTAGGCTAGCATCATTACCAGATCTGCCTTAGCATTCTTGTAAATCTGGTTCATTAATGGCGCAGAGGGGAGGGTCCTCTATAAAAACCCTAGCATTGTAATGAAAAAGGGGGGGAACTTTTGCTAGAAAACTACTATGCTTTGATTTTTGAAATCAATATTAAGAACTTTGGACTGCATTCCTCTCTTGTATGCTGCCTTCTGCGATTATTTCTGCTATTCTGTTTCTTTAATTGCATACAGTAATTTTGCATCTTGGATTTAAGTGTGTGATTGAGGACAGACCTCTGGAATTCTCTTGGAGGATACATAGGGGAGGAAACATAGTGTTAGTTTCTTTGTATGCTGCCTTTGGTCGGTATTTCTGCTAAATTCATTTATTTTTCTGATTGCTGTAATTTTGCTATCTGGATTTAGGCATCGGAGGATAAGTGAATCTTGGAATTCTTCCAAAGGATACATAGGGAAACGAGGAGGATAAGTGAATCTTGGAATTCTTCCAAAGGATACATAGGGAAATGAGTACTGTGTTCATTTATGATTTAATTCTTGTATTGATTGTTGCTACTTCAAAGTATGAGTTAGTGATCGTGCTGCCGGTTCTTCCCCTTTAAATCAGCCATTTACATTTCTTTCTGTACTTTTTATCTCTTTCCTGCACCCTCACTCTTTTAATCTCTTTCCTGTACCCTACTCTTTTATCTCTTTCCAACACTCTACTCTTTTTATCTCTTTCCTGCACTCTTAGCTTAAAACCCCGAAGTAGTTTAGTAAAGGAGCCGGCCTTTCTCCGGAGATTGGCACGGAGGGCATCTCTTCCCTCCGGCCTTTCAATGTTGGTCCAGGTCTAGGGCGCATAGACATACAAAATCCTTTCCTGTGGCGGATTTGTGACCAACAATAACGTGTCGGCTTTTATTGGGGGAATGGACTGGTTGAAGCTACGAACAAAAATTTGATCAAGATCTTAAAATTAACAATCACAAAATCTCAAAGGAATTGGCACAACAGGTAAGGAAGTCACTATGGACGGATAGGATAACTTCGAAAGCATCCACTGGACGCTCACCATACAAATTGGTGTATGGGAATCTCAAAGGAATTGGCACACATAATTAAGGAAAGGCACTATGGGCAGATAGCGTTGATAGAATCATATAGCACACAAAAACAACAAAATTAGTTTGCAATGAAACAAATGTGAACTGCTCACCAAAAGATAGTAATACATGCAGATAGAGGTTGTATATATAGCTTTATGCTATAATAATTAGAACCACCTAACAAGCTTGATCAGCACCTAAACCATCTCAGTTGGTTGGGTGCATTCAATACAGGCTTGACCTCAGCACCTAAACCATCTCAGTTGGTTGGGTGCATTCAATACAGACTTGACCTTGGATTTGTGCACATGGGAATAGAGGTGCACAGTGAACAGTAGTAGACAGCTAATATGAAGTAAATATTATAATCTAATATTCTAACAAGGGTAACCCTGAAATCATCCACCTTATACTCGCTGTATAAATTTCATAGCAACTTGAGCTGATGACACAGATATGACACCCTTATAGACCAGGCTAAATAAATTGCTTTTCCTTAAAGAAGAAAGAGAAAAAGCATTCGCAAGGTGTGCAAAGCACCAAGCTGTAGTGAAGAGATGGTTTGACAAAAAAGCGACGCCACTTGACATCAAGGAAGGGGACTTGGTTTGGAAGTCGGGTGAAGATTGATCCAAGCCTGGTCAACATAAAAAGGTCGATTCTCTGTGTTCCGAACCATACTAATTCATCCAAACGAATTGTCAATGCCTTCAATTGGCAATTCTAGAAGGACACTTGCCGCCCATCTTAGTCAACCGACAACATATGAGGAACCTATAAACTGCATTTGATTGGAAAAAATTCAAATTCTGGGAGTGCCCCGCTCTTGGATCGGGGTGTTCCCAAAAAATAGTTCCATTTGAATAAAAATCCCAAATTGGGACGTTTGATACCCCTCCCTCGTCATTTTGTTTCTAATCCTCTCTTTTTGTTGTTGTTGGCCTTTTTCTTAAAAAAAAAAGAAACAAAAGGAAGGAAGAAGAACATATCAGGAGTCCCACTTTTCTATTTAAGATTGTTTCCTTTTTTGTTGCCATATAAGGAAAAAACTTAGAAAGAAAAAAAAGGGGTAAAGTAAAAATAGAAAAACTAAAGGCAACACAAAGAAGATTGTTAGCAGCCATCAATCCGACCAATGGATTCCAATTCCATGAGAGACCCATTTGAGCACAAGGGAGAAAGATATAACACAAATATTCAGATTTTAAGAACAACTTCCGGGATGCAATTTTCTAGCAACATGGTTTGGAGGTGGATTTTGCCACCAATAATCCACCAAACAAATTCTAATTCTATGAGAGATCCATTTGAGCATACAGGAAAGAAACTTAGCTTGCAGTTTCAATTTTTGGAAGGGGACTCTCGGAAGGTATTTTCAGTAGTGTGAGGGTTTCAACCTTTCAAAACAAAGGCAAAACTTTTTCCAAATGGTACAGTGAAGCAAAATGGAATCTACGGCCAACATGATTTAAGGCTCTCACATTGAGGGTTGCGAGTTGGAGGAAAAATTCATGAACTTCGTCGACTCTTCACTCTTGTAGCGCCTCGCATGAGACTGCCTCGCTCAGCATAACACCCTTTGTAGAGACCCCCGCTCCTAGAGTGCTCGGCTTGGCAATGCTTGACTTAGGCCGCCTCGCTCTATCAATGTATCCCACTCTCGTTTGTGCACCGAGTGCCTCGATTTGCTTGGGAACCCCTATCTAATTTGCCAAGTATACCTCCTTTAGAAGATCCTGCATTGAAATATGGAAACAAAGACAAGTGGTGGTTCCTTGGCTGAACATATCGAACGAACACTGGAAAGTATGTCAGTAGTTGAAAGCACAAAATTGGAGGTTGGTGATGAAGAATACAAACCACCAGGTCCGAGTTAGTCCTAGGGGAGCAAAAAAAAGAAAGAGGAATAGTTGCGAGAAAAGAGAGCCAATAGAAAAACTCCAAAGGGCCACATCATGATCCATACTCTGTTGTCCGTGAGGGGAAATATTAGGGTGCAGTTAGGAAAGAGGCTCACAAATGATATAACTTTGACCAACAAATTAATTCATGGTCTATCAATAGATTTTGGACCCTCGGATTGGCAAAATTCCTAGTTGCTCAAGTGTGGGAGTGCCCAAAACTTGTAAAATATTTTGCTTGGAGGTACGATAGTGAGAATAAAATGATCAGAATCTTGGGAGATAAGTGTGAGGCACCAATTCATATTTTTGAAGAGGCCATCAGGGAGACGATGTGTATTGAAGCTAGAGATGGAGAATGGGAGCCTCTCAATCCTAAGTCAAATGCAACATACTTGAGTTACCTTAAGGAAAGGTGGGTTGAGTTTTTGAAGTTGTAGCTGAATAGACCGAAAACTTTGAATTACCATTGATGATTGACTAGTTCAAGGTTGACTCATAGATGGCCCTATTTGGGATAGCTACACTACTGTGGTTGTATGATGATAGAAGGGTATGGCAGGATTATTTAGTAATCCTAAGTGCGGTTCAAGATTACTCTGGTCTGCCTTACAATATAGATTGCATGAAGAATATTGCGCAACAACTAAGAGTTCAGTTGGGAAATTTCCATGAGTTGTACACTTTCGAATAATCATGTTACTTAATTTGGTTAATCATACACCAAAAACGTTAATGGTTTTAGCCGCTAGGATCTTCAACTAGCTTAGTTTGACAAGAAGGAAGGCCACGATCGATGTGTGATTGGATTGACATTCTTGTTAGGAGCAAAGGATTAGATTGCTATGAGTTTTATGCCA
Organism: Wollemia nobilis; assembly: GCA_028583015.1. NCBI lineage: Eukaryota > Viridiplantae > Streptophyta > Pinopsida > Araucariales > Araucariaceae > Wollemia > Wollemia nobilis. The sequence continues at coordinate 1,016,490 of JAQPPZ010002631.1, forward strand.
AAATAAATGTTCACATAGTGCAAGGATTGGAAAAGGAGGTGACTAGGATGTCAAGTTTGCCAGGGCTTTGCTCAGACCCTGAGGGGAAAGATCGTTGGGCAATTTCTACTTGGGGAGATACAGTTCCTTCATTCAAGTATATGGGATAGCCGTTTGAGTTACCAGTCTAATATTTAGCTATATCTTCAGACTTGAGGTAGTTTGACAACTTTTTTGTGTTGATGAAGAGTTCTTTAAGGAACAGAAGAAGGCCACCTTGTCCAAAGTGCTAGGGAAATATCTATTAATCAAGGCGGAACATAAGAACTATAATCCACATTTGGAAGTGAGGCTAATGCAGTTTGGATTAAAACAAATGTTCATAAAACAGATGTTCGACTTCTGGTCTTACATTTTAGATATAGTTTTTAAGCAGATATTGGCAAGTTGTAGGATAAAGAGGAAATATGCCCATGAAAGGCGGTCGGATTTGGAAGTTGAAAGAAACCTAGAGGAACTAACAAGGACAAAAATCAATCCTCAAAGGGCATATGAGGACGAACTAGAAAGATGGTATAGAGAGCCATCGCAATGACATGCTTTCGATATGAGAACCAAAATTGGTTTTCACCCAAATGTGAAAGTCAACTCCCCTGTTTTCAAGATCCTCATAGGGAAACACAAGTGGACCTTGGAGAAAATGTTCACATGGAGATGTATGCATTTCGAGCTTGATGCGGTTGATATTCTCTTAGAAAAACATCAAGAAAATCCAATTTTCTCTATAATTTGGGGCTAGTGTCACCCCAATGAAAAAAGACAAAATGGGGAGATTTGCTTGGAAGAGTGACAAAGAACACATCTAGAATGGAGAAAAGTAGTACTTCCAAGAATACAAAGAGAGCTATGCTACTCTGACAAGAATAAAAGTAAAGTTCAACTTTGCCCAAACGCAAAAAGATGGATAGGGTGCATGAAAAAGGAAGATCCAAGGAAAGGAAAATAGAAATTGCCTGAAAGCCCATTGGAAATACAGGAGCAAGCCAATGAGGAAGGGGAAATACCTCAGGGACTCTAATAGGTGGTGCATGTTGAAATAGACCAAAGAGTTTTCTTGGGAAACAAGGGCGATGTTGACTTTCAAGGTATAGCTCCTTTTGAAACAAACAATTGTACGCCATTTTGCTAATGAAGAAATGGCTGAAGTAGGAACAACCATTTTAGAGGCTTAGAATTTTCTTGACCTCTTTTCTCACGACCCTCTCGTTCCTAATCCATCCACTTCTTCTATTGCCCATACTTCTTCTTTCCCACCTTCTTCAATCTCCTCTTCTAATATCCTCGTTATTTCTTCTATTGTGCTCCATTCATCATCATTTTTTTGAAAAAGAAATTGAAAAAATTATATTAAAACAAAGATCATTTACAAGTTGGGATGAGAGTCCTCTCATCCTTATCTAATGAGAACACCTATTTACAACTATACAAGAAGATTTGCATTGGAGCCAAATCTCCTAAACCATATTTCTACAATGGCAGTCCAAATTAGCTCAACACTGGATTTGCTCACCAACATGCCTAATCCTTTCATCCTCAATAGCCATGCCACTGAACCCCTACCTCCTTATCAGTACCCATCTTAGCCAAGAAGTCTGCCACTTTATTTAGATCTCTACTCACATAAACTGGAATCACATCACAATTCCTTAATTTGAGTGACAAAAATCCTCAAGCTCCATGTCTTCAAATGAAAGTTCCTCATGCAATCCAAAGCTCCTACCAATATTTGAGAATCAGATTCTAGGATTATCCTCCTGCAACCTTGTCTGACTGCCCAAATAGAAGCAGATTTGATAGCTAAGGCTTTTACTTCATTGTTCGTGGCCCTTCCCAAGCCTTGCAGTTCCCAATATAGCATTGTCCCAACATGATTCCTGCAGACCACTCCAATTCCAGCTCTACCCGGATTGCCTTTTGTAGCTCCATCAGTATTAATTTTAATCCAACCTTCTCGGGTGGTTTCCAACTAGCTTTATCCTGCACCTCTTGCACTTCGGCTTCCTTCTCCATCGTCCCTATATCAACTTGAGTTTCCTCTTTAACATACACTACCACAGTTTTTGTGACTTTGCTCCAAATGACTTGCCAAACGCCATCTAAGGATGAAAAGGTTTCTCTAAAAATTTTGCCATTTCTCTCCAACCACACTTGCCACAAAATGAAGTTTAATCCAAGCTTCTAACCGATACAAAGAGTTTTAGATTTAAATCTACCCTTCTTCCATCTTTCCCAAATATTAATCCGATTCAAATCACCATTGGCTTGAATTTTATAAGATAAAAACCATCGCTCCTAGATCTGGCGCGTGAATGGGCACTCAAACATCAAGTGGTTAGATGTTTCCTCACTCTTGTAGCATAAAACACATTGAGATAGACCAATGATTCTCCTATGTATTAGATTATCAAAAGTAAGAATTCCATTGTGCATGAACTGCCAGGCAAAGAAGTTTACTTTCGACCAACCCTTGGACTGCCAAATCTTTCTCCAATCCTCAACCTGATATGCATGAGGAGGAGGTTTTGGAAGGATTTTATCATATCCATCCTTGACGAAGGCCTCAAGTGGTTCCAAACAGTTGTGAGGGAAGGCCTTTGATTAACATTGAGTATGTCAGAGTAGAAACACAGCTCATGACCCATTCTATACAATCTTGAGAGAAACCGAAGGCTGTCATCATCCCACTCCACCTTATCATAAGCCTTTGACATATCCAATTTTATGAACATTCGCCTATTGCCATATTTTTGCATTGAGTGGATTGCCTCCTGCGCTAGAACCACACCATCCAAGATCTGCCTGCCCTCTACAAAACCTTCCTCCTCCAAGGAGATAATGCTATGTAAGAAAGGTTTTAGCTACTCAGTCATTACCTTCGTGATTATTTTATAAATGACATTGCATAAGGCAATAGGTCTATAATCTGAAATATGCACCCCTCCCCCCCTTTTGGAATTAAGGCAATGAATGTATGATTTAATGCTTTAAGCATTCTTTTACTACCTTTGGACTCCTCTATAACAGCCATTATATCCTCCTCCAAGTTGTCCCAAAAGGTCTGAAAAAACTCAATTGGAAAGCCATATGGACTTGTGTTTTTATGGTACTCATTCCAAAGACTACTTTCTTTAGTTCCTCTCTATCAATGGGTTTAAGTAGGGCTCGATTTTCTTCTTCAAAGATATAAAGGGTAGGACAACCATAACTTCTTTTTGAGCCTCTTCATCTTGCACCATACTTTCCTTAATTTAGCAAAATAATCCATTGAATGGAAATGCATACCTGGGATTGTATCAAAGGAGTGCCCGTTCTCATATTGAAGAGCTTCCATCTTGTTCTTCTGTCTCCTAGCACAAGCAGCCCGATGGAAAAATTTAGTGTTTCTATTACCTTCTAATAACCAAGTGGTTCTTGCTCTCTGTTTCTAGTAGATCTCCTCTTGGTTGTCAATGTCCTCAACCGCTTTACGTAATGCATCATCCTCTTCTTTGAGCTGCTCTATAATTGTTCCTTCCCTGAAGTGTTTTTGAACCTCATCCCATATGGCCACCAATGGAGCTCTTTGGACTTGGAAGTCGGTCTTGTTAGCTCACCTCCATTGTTTTAGTTGATCCTTGACATAATGAAGCTTCTTGTGGAATCTAAACATTGTTGTCCCATATGTCGGGCATCCCTCTTCCCACCACTGTGGAATTTTCTTTTGAAGTTCCTCTTTTTATAACCAAAAGTTTTTAAATCTGAATGGTTTGTGATGCTGCCCTGTCTTGATCCCCCCTTCCAACAAAATGGGGAAGTGATTCGAAACTGGACCCACCAAAATCTGAAACTTTAGATTCCATTTCACAAACGCCTCCTCTGAAACCAAAAAATGGTCTAACTTCACCTTCCTGCTATGTGGCTTCCTCCTCTTATTAGTCCAAGTATAGTTGGTTCTAGGACATTTAATATCCACCAAGTGTAATGCATGGACTTGGGCAATCATAAGTCGATCCCCTAGATCCAAAATTGGGGTTCCCCTTCTTGATCTCTAGACTATAATTTAGCATTAAAATTCTCAGCAACAATTCAATCTAAGTCCTCTCTCGAGACTCTCATATTATGCACTGCTTTCCATTGACGAATCTGACCATCTAGGTTTTGAGCCCCATAAAAATTTGTGATTAAAACCTGCTGTCACATTGTTCTTAAAATGTGATGTGAGGACACCCCTCCAAGCTATATGTTCTATTGCCAATTTTTCAAGAGAGTTCCAAAAAGTAACTATCCCCCCTAAGGCCCCTTGGGCAACCACTTCCATATGACCAACATCCCTCCAAAGTTTATTTATATTTTATTGTTTTACACATAAGATCCAATGACATTTTTGTCTCCTAGATAAGCAAAAATCTGTTTTACTTTTTTCTAAGAGTCTTCGAACAGCAGATTGATGGGTTCTACTATTTAAACCCCTAATGTTCCATGATTGTATAATCATTGGTTACCTTGAGACCGATAAGAGTCTATGGGCTTCACCAATCCCCCAGTGATCCGTTTGTCTCCTTGAACTGCTATCAATTCCTTATTTGTTTTTCTACCTACTCCTTGAGAGTTGATATTCTTTGATCTCCACTTGAGTTATCCCTAGAGTTGGCTTTTCTCTGTTCTTTTCTACTAAACCCATGATGACATCCTTTATAATCGGCTGCTCTTGGTTATGCACTATCAATGCCCTTGCAATCTATGATTGTGGTAACTCACTGCACTCTAGGATAGGAGGAGGTGAAAGAGGGGTTTGAACATGGCTGTTATTATTTTTATTATCCCCATCCACTCCTTCCATGAATTGTTCTTCTTCCTGGTCCAGTAGTGTCTTGAAGATCTCATACCTATTCGAGGGCTTGAGTTGGGTTTGCTCTTTGCCATATTTTTTTCTTTTGCCTTCTTCTTTTGGGCTGTTCAAAACCATCTCCCTATGCTTTTCCACCCTCAGAAATGTTGGTTGTTTCTTTATTGACTGTTGACTTACCCTCCTTAGGAAGATTCGACATTCCTAGAAGAGCCTCCATTTTTGTGTTCATATTGTTTGGGCAAGATTGGGCCAAATGCCCATTTTTGTGGCAGACTCTACACCTGAAGGGCAACGCCTCATAATCCAGATGTTGAATCCAAGATAGTCTTGCAAGTTCGAGTTCAACCTTTGCCAGCAAAGGTTAACTGAGATCCATTTCCACGCATAATCTAACATATAAGGTTGTGTTTAAACACCCAAATATTTTCCAAGGGAATTACCGATGATTTCCAATACCTGCTCACTTGGAAGTGCATACAAATGGATCCAATCCAGGACAGCAATGGGTTCAATTCGGGGATCAAATCCCACACTCTAGGGCTGAACAAATAATCTTGTCGGACCATGATTCCTCTTTCCGGATTCGAAAGCTATTTCTATTGGTAAGTGAGGAAAACCAACAATAAAATATCCATTACTAATAAACCACAAAGAACACTCACCAAGAGGCTCCCAATTTTGATGAATCCAGGAATGCAAAAAATTAAGGGTAGGGCGAATACCAATGAATTTACAGATCAGATCATGATTGGCTCTATATAAGACTGTTTCTTCTACCATCCTTTGCTCAATGACAATCTTTGGCCATGAGTCTAACTATGGCAAGCATCCATTGACTCTTTGAGATGTTGATCTTTTTCCAGCAGCCATAAAGAGCATTTTTAATGCAGTTTTTGGTGCTTCTTTAGTCTCTGCTGGAGATTTTTCCTTCAGCAAATCTGCAAAAGAACTGTCTCTCTAAAAGAGGATCCGGATGTGTCCCCATTGGGCCCTCCTAGGGCAGCAATCTAGTCTTCAATTCCGCAGCAACCAAAAAGCACTTCATCTACCCAACTGATGCCCTAGTTTTGCTCCATTCATCATCATTAAGCACAATCGTTCCAACAATTGAAGCATGTAGACTGAATGCCTCTTCATATAGACTTGCATCAGTTGTATGACCATTACCCTTTGAGCCAAAAACAACACGGAAAAGGAAGTTTGTTTTCCTTAAATCTACAGTAACAACCACTGGTGTTATTGTGAAACAAGTTTTAACACATTAAACAAGTCGTTTGTCCTTCCACCTTTGCTTCACTACCTCCATTTGTTTGTCACACTACAACCTTTATACTTGTTGACATAATCCTTGATGGCCATCACATCAGCTTGGATTAAAAACAACAGTTAGATGTCTAGACTTTGACCAAATGTCAACCATGGACATTCTAGATATCTTAAAAGCCAGATTCTTGCAGGCAGACCAGGAAGCCAAACATAAGGGGCAGACTGAAGAGAAACTGAAGAAGTTTGCAAGTTACAGATGGACATTGAACACGAGCAGGAAGTAGTGGCTCAACTATGGGACCAATTACGGTCAGCTCAAACAGAGAAAGAAGTCAAACAATAGGCACAACAAGAAAAATGGTACTAGGAGGAACAAGTGCACTTGCTCAAACAAGAGAAGGAAGAACTTGAAAAGCAATTGAAAATTGAGAGGAATCATGGGAGATATGAAACAGAGCAACAAATTCAAATCCTGAGAGAATAGTTGAAGACAAAGGAAGAACATATGGAACAACAGGTTGTTACCATGCAAGAACAGGCAGAGGAAGAACGAAATTGAATGAGAGTGAGGTGGAAGCAAAGATAACCGAATTGAAGTCTCAAACATTAGTGCCTGAACGAGTGTGATTCCTTTGGGATGAGATTGCTGGAAAGATTCAATGTGCCAAGGGATATTTCTCTTACCTTAAGGAATGTGAGGAATTGATAAACCAAGTGACCCCAACTATAAAACATATTAGGATATATCTGGAAGTGAGAAAGTGACAGAATGAGATCATGCAACAGGTTTGGAGGCTGACTATTCATCAAGTGAAGTAGCAAGGTCTAATAGATAAAGCTACTCTTAATGGGCATCTTAAGATTATCCCTTGTTGGCTTAGTAGATTGGAGAGCTACGAAAAAGAATCTTGCCAAATTACAAGAAGCAATTGGTGAGGCACAAAAGATCAACCAAATGATTGAAAAGAGGTTGTTAGATCTTAACGAGCTCATGATGAAGTGACTTGCTGAAATTATTGAAGAACAAAGAGAAAGGGATGTTCAATCAAATTACATGCAGGAAGTTATAAGCATATTTGAAAAACTGCATGAAAAAATAAAGCAGGTGGCAACAAAAGTAGAGGATCTTCAAAGAGATGCATATGAGGAATTGACCGATGACATTGATAGATTAAATGGTTTCTCGATTCCCTCCAACGTAGACTGGGATTAAATGGTTCCTCGATTCTCTCCAATGTAGATTGGGAAATCCTGTGAATGATGATTCAACCAAAGTAGGTAGGATGTAGGAAGTCCGATAGAAAACTCTGTGGCCCAATGGATAAGGCACCATTTGGGATCTCCCATCAATCAGGATTGAAAGCCCTAGGAGGAAGGAGAATTGTATTAGTTGATTACTACCATTGCTTCGAAACCAAGTTCTATCACATAAAAGGAGCCAAAGGATGTGAGGAGACCAGGTCGAGACTTAAGAGAGGTTTTGCTTCAGGCACATCCCACTCCCAAACAATGTGCATTTTCCTCGAGAATGCCTTGGTCGAGTGCCATGTTATCGGAGCAACCTCCTCGTTGGAGGGCTCCTATTCATGTCTAATTTTGGCAACCTTGTAGTGCTCCGCTTTCCGAAGCGCCCCATTTTTGGAGTGCCCATTTCCAAAGCACCCCATTTTTGGAGCGCCCATTTCCGAAGCGCCCCATTTTTGGAGCACTCCGCTCTATGTATATTTTTGGCAACCTCTTAGGTATTCCCATGGTACATTGTATGTAGTCTGTTTTCGGTTACACTTTCAAGTATAAATAAGGGCTTCATGCTTATTGTAAAGGGTCTTTTGGCCTTCAAAGCATCCCGGAGCTACTCTTCGCAGTAAGATTGTAAAAGACTGCAAACATTGTAAGCATAGTGCATGGTATTTTGATTCACCTGTGTTCTTAACTTGTTTCATGAATGTGTGAAATCAATGGCTCTGCTCTCCTTTCCCCAGTTAGTTCTTTCTTTCAAAGTTGCTGCAGATTATATAAGGATCTCACACACTTAAGTTATTCAGTTGCTGTTGAACTGTTGAATGCACCAAATCTGAACCTTCTACAGCTTTGGCCAAATTTTCGTTTTATTTTTCTCTTGCACCCCTTTTCTCCCAAAACAAATGTAGATCAAATTTGTTTTCTGCACTCAGATTAGTTTTATTTTCCTTGTTTTTATTCGTTTTCTGCATATTTTAGATTAAGTTTTCTTTCTTTATTTTCCAGCTTAGATAGAAGGTAGAAGGGAACTGGCCCAAGATCCAGAGGTTGGGGAGAGTAGAAACCTCCCCATCCATTTGTTGAATGCAGTCACAGGTGCAAATTGCACTCGTCATCGATTTCTGTGTTCAATATTTATCTGATCAATAGAACATTTAAGAAAGATGCTGCTTGGGAATTGAACTGAGTTTTCAATTTGAATCCCACAATATTTACCCTGTTTAGCTCATCCTATTTTAAAATAACTTTTGCTATTTCGTAATGAAAAAATATTTCATAGTTTTCAGCAACCTTGATCTCATTTCTGGCTGAGAGAGAAAATGGCAAGCTTTTGAAAGGAAATGCAATGGATAAGAAAGGGAATCTCAGAGTCAGTGAAGGAGACACAAAATTTGGACACTAGAAATATTTATGATTCACTACTTAATGTTTGAGCAGCTAAGCAGGCTTCCAGTTTGGTTCCTGTTGAATGGCATCATGGAAGTGTCATCTTGTCTTCCTCACCTTAGATTTGAGGAAAGTATTTAGAGCTAATCACTTGTAATACTCTTTCATTTTTTCATTTGACAAGAACACTATACTGAATTATGTTTGAAAGTGGGATGACTAAAACAATTTTAAGAGTCATACACATGCAAGATTGGTAAGGATTATAACCACTGCTTGTTTCTTGACATAGTAGAGTACAGTAGATGTTAACTAAGATAATGCCCATAGACTTCATAACTATTTATTTTTTATATCCATATCATAAACTAATGATGCAAAATTTTTAGAAGTGTTGGCCTTTTTCTCCTATCAGGATATCCATTCCTGACAAACAACTCGTAAGGCCAATTCAAATAGCTAAGATATTGTTTCAGAAGTGTTCATTTAGTTTAGGATGCAGCAAAATCTCATCTGATGTGGATACAAAATTCACAGCAACTCTTAAAGGCCATTGGCAACTGGATTTAACTTCATAGTGGATGTTCCCTAGGAAGATATGCATACACAGAAAGTGCGATGAAAATGCTTACAATGCTTAATAGATGGCAGCAAAGCAGATGAAGCAGAATAAGAAATTTTTAGCTTGGAAAAATTTCTTGCAATAGTTAAAAAGTTCTATAATGGTCATTACCTCTTCAGGCAATGTATGGATTTAGTCCTATATTTATTTGTAATGTTGGTGTTCATCTAAATTGTAAGGGAAAGAGTAGAGATCCAATTATCCCTAGAAATGGAGGGCAAATACCATTTGGGAAAAGACAACCACAATCAAACTATAATGATAGCATTTTTTCTTGTCTAATTTGATTTAGCCATGCCTTTGATTTTCATTGAGAGAAGGCGATCTTGAATGTGGTATTCGAGCAAAGCTTGCGGTACTTGAATTGCTTTCATGATGCTCAGAAGGATTGTATGCTTCCATTGTTATTTCCGTCCTTTTAAAATCATTATTTCACCATGCCTATTAATGCTTAGAGTTGGTAAACTCGTAACTCGTAAAGTAATTGAATGATTTCATGTCTTTTCATTTTCTTTTTCTTTCATATTTTACTTGGTATCTTACTGGACCAAAAACATTTACTCTTGCGAAGTTGCTAGAACCCACTAAACCTTCATTAATATAATGCACAGTTTGTGGTGGGATTCTACGTAAGGACTATATTGTTTTTAATTTGATATTTTCCTGTCTTTATAATATTGTTTTAGCTTTGGATCTGGGACTTGAATACTCTTATTGAACAAATCCATACAGTGTGACAGTAGAGAACGTGAATAGGACACCGCAGTTTTCCTAATTTGGTATTGAACTCCTCGTATCTTACTAACTTGAATGCTCATCTATGTCTTTTGCCTTTGTTTTCATTCTAATCCAGAGCATATTTTATTACAAATTTGCTACAAAAATTTAGTTGGGCTAGTCTAGAATTAGCTTCTGCCTCTTTGAGAATTATATGCTAGCCTTTTTAGTGCCGAAGTGAGCACTGGACAACCTTGTAGGAACTTATTCGTTCTTGACTACCTTTTTCCTCATAAACACATTCATTTTGATACAATCTATGCAAATATCCTCTAAATAATGTTCTTTAGTTTTTCATGAGAAATATTGAAAACTTGTTATGACTAAAAACAGTGTTTCATGCTTGTATTGGTGATGTTGCTTCAAGTTATGTAAAGTTCTGTTTTTGTTCGGATAAATGTTAGTTTATTTTGAGGTTGTTGAAAAAGGTTTTGGTTTAGGTCACATATTCAAAACTAAGTGATGAATCCCTCAAGAAAGTGTAGATTATCAGAACATGGCTTTTGCAGAAGATTTTAGCCTTTCACTTCCACATTTGAATCCTCTAGAAGAAACTAATATGTCCTCAACAAACTTAATTGACGGTTTGTATTTTAATCTTATTTCTTGGTAAATCTTCATATAATGCTTGTTGCAAAGCTACAAAGGTTGCAAGACTTTGAATACTCACCAATTTAAGAACTGTTGATTATCATTTGTTTAGGCCTCATCCAAATGAATGCTCTGGGAGTGATTTGGATGGTGACTTATACTTCATAAGTTGGGAGGAAATGCTTATTCCACCTGAGCAAGATCTGCCGATGGATTACATTGGTCGGCCACCCATTAGACTAGATCATGAAGTGACAATTGAGGTATGTCTACTTTTGAAGAAGTAAAGAATTATTGTAGTTACTTCAGAAGATCTCATTTGTACTTTGTGATGCAGGAACTACAAGAATATTTTGTGAACTACATGGTTAATGATAGCCTGGGTATCATAGCCAATGCACATGTAGTATATGCTGATAAGGAGGCAGCCAAAGCACGAAGTCAGAAATGCCAATTTTTGGCCAGGCTTCATTCTAAAGCAGTTGATTTTGCCAAAACAGGGATTCCTGCAGAAATGCCTCCATCCCTCTTTCCAAAAGAATATCCAGATTTTATGGAGAAAGAGGATAAGCCCATGTATATATCTACTGGAATTCTTGGGAAGCTTTACAGAGCAGTGAAAGACATGTCCATAGAAAGTCACTGTATATCCATGTCTACAAGAGAAGATGCGGAGAAAGCATATGACAAGGATCTAGAGATTGAAGGATTCAAGGACTATGTTGAAGATGCACTCATGCACAAAAGTTGGTATGACACCAAGTTGGGTGCATTGATGGAACACTATGGTGTACAAAGTGAAGCAGAAATTATAAGTGGGAATATAAGCATATTTTCCAAATTCTTTGACAAAGAAAAAAAGAGATATGGTGACATCAAGGAGAAAATTCTGGTGGCAGTGAAGTCACTTCGCAGTGAAGCAAGGGGATGGTTTTATGCCAGTTGCAAAGTGCACCAGAATGAGTCTGCAATTGCCTCTGCTTGGTATCATGTCACTTACCATCCAGATTACTGGACTGACAATAAATTCATCAGCTTTCCATGGATTATATATGATGTATTACTCACTATCAAAAAATATAATGAGTTGAATAATAAATGACTAACATGGAACAGATCTCTAATCAAAGTGATCTGTTGCACCTCATAGATAGATGGAAAAATCCTATCCTCGATCTGTTCTTCAAAGTTTAGAAGTACTTAACCTCGGGATTTATACTGAGTGCAAGAACAGCTTGCTATTCCTGATTTACCAACGTATGTGTGGCTCGTTTGGTATCTTAAGCATCTGAAGTATGACATAAGGCAACTTTGATATTTTGTTATGTCTATAGGAGTTGAATCAAGCAAGTTTCTTGCCCTTTGGCCTTTCAAATTTATAGATAAAAGTGTTCCTTATCATGAAGTAAATCTAAAGGTAGGTAGAATGGTCAAACATTTGTCATCAAGAGTTCGACTATATGAACAGCTGTAATGAATTAAATTGTACAACTGATTGTACAACGGGAGTAGCGCAACTGGAGTAGGCTTAACAGTGAAGACCTCGGAACTTTAAATAGGAGGTCTAGCCTTAAAAATCTAAGTCAGTCTTTTATATACAACTTACGTGGGCCTAATGGTACAATTTAATTGGTCTTAATGATAAGACTTCAAATTCGAAATAGTATGTCAAGATTCGAATTCAATGGGATAGTGTTGCACACTAAGATTCAAATTCAATGGGATAGAGTTGCACACCATACTTGGACAATTGGTTGGATAAACATCTTTTAATTTAATGAAATTGTAGATATATCTATCATGTATGTCAAGATTCAAATTCAATGGGATAGAGTTGCACACTAAGATTCAAATTCAATGGGATAGAGTTGCACACTATATTTGGGCAATTGGTTGGATAAACATCTTCTAATTTAATGAAATTGTAGGTAAATTTATCCTTTGTACAATTTGAGTAGATAAATTTATATTTTGTACAATTTGAGTGAGCTTAACAGTAAGACTTAAATTTCAATTAAAGCTTTAGGGTTAGAATTGTACACATTTTTCTTTATTTCTGCTTTCTTCAGTTTTATCATATAAAATACAATTAAATTTAAATTGTAGATTTATATTGATCTTTTTACTTAGTCTGTAGGCTTTCTATAACGAGCTTAGATAGTTTGGTTGGGTAACATAAATTTTTCTTTCTTTTACGTAGAGGGTTTCATAAGGCCTATTGTAGTTTTTATGTTATCTTTATTTTTACCTTCTTCAGTTTTATAATATAAATTTTACTTTTTCTTTTATCTTTTTCAATTTTCTTTTGTATTATTTTTCAATTTTTTTTGTAACTATAAATATTCCAAAATTCACCAAAATTCAAAATCTTCCTTGACATTTTCTTATAGCAACTTTCACAATACCAAAAATTCAACTGTATTGTTTATGCACTGCATAATAGATTAATATTTTCAAAACTTTGCGTTATTATAGTTTGTTTTACTTAATTTTGACTGTTAATTTCCTTTTTGAATCATAAGTGTCACAACCCAGGTCTACACACCTGGTAGTCAAATTCACTACAATTTTTTTTGATGAGAGCTAGCTCAAGTGTTACCACCCAATCAAACATCGGTATAAGGCATAGAGGTTTTACACATCAACCACTGCAGCTGGTGACTTAAGTGGTTGGGACCGGTCAATTTCCCACAAAGATTGTCATTCTAAGATCTTTATCTCATTCTTGGATTATTTTAGATCTTGGCGAGGGTTTGCTCATCCAAGGCCCATATCACCTGGATGAGTGAACGCAATAATTCCCTTGCTCCAAAGCCTGAGAAATATCTATTCTCTAGTAGAAACTCATTGTTCCTATGTCTTGGAACTAGCCTTACTATAATTTTGACTAGTTTTTGACCCTCTACTAAGGTTTAGCCAGGGTCCCCATCGCATGGTATTGGACCGGATCTCTCAGTTCCAGCCTCTGAATTGACGATAATGTTGCCCATACCATCTATCGCTGAACCTTCCAAGTCCATAATCCAGCTCTCTGGTTACGAGTCCGTTGGCGATTCCCCAAGCGGACAGGCTCATGAGAGTTCTCACATACTGCATTTGTGCTATCCAGAGACAATGTCCCATACCATTGTCTCTTGCCCTCCTTCGCGTTGAACCTTGTTCACACGCTTTGTTGGATGCACAAGTTCATGGAAGCCACCACTGTGAGCTTCCGGATTTGGGTTAGTGCCATCCTCTCGATAAGCACTGGTTTTGGTTTTCGTGTGAACACAAATTTCATCTTTTAATTTTTAAAATACACTCTTTTTGGGTTTTATCCCATATCTTTGTTCCCAAGGTTCTTGTTTTGTTTAAAAACTAGTTTGAGTATCTTGTGATTTGGTTTAAATAAGGCAATATAACAAATTTCCATATAATTATCCATTAAACTTCTTCTAAAATAAATCTCATATTACCATATATAAAAAGAACATTATAAGCAAATATCATAACTCTAAATGTAAACAAATTAAGCTTCTTATATAGAAAATTTAAAGCTCTTATACATTGCAATAAAGCTTACTATATATTTCCCATAAAGCATCATGATTTTTTTTTAGAATATAAGACCTCATTGAACTTTTGTGCTTCACTTATACGATAAAGATCGAAACTATATATTTTCAGAATCTTTAACAAAACTATGCTAACTTCTTTAGACATTAGGCCTACCAGTAAAAATACAAACCTAAGTATTAAACAACAAAGAGATTCATAGAGCACATGCTTTTAGAGACACGACTTAATCTTATAAAACTAGCTAAGATCTTTTAATATAAAAATAAAATCAATCTAATAATTCGGATAACTCTTAATCAACAAGCTCCTATACTAATACAAAGCCATTCCAACAAGCTAAAGTAATTCGAATGATTCTGGAGATGATCGCTTTAACATCAAGAAATTACATTATACAGGAGCATTCAATACAAAGTTTATAAAATCAAAGGCTTTATTCACTATGTTCTCTTTTCTATAGCCAATGCGGCTAGCGCCATATTTTATTCTACATAGTTCTTAATAAAATATCAATTATTTTTCTATCTCATTCAAGTTATATCTGTACACACGCAAATCAGAGGGTCATATCTAATATGAGAGCAATATTATAAGTTTTAAATTCTAAAGGGCGAGCCCTACGATTTCCAATGCCCTTCATTTTGTGGTTAACGTATTCTTACTAGCATCATACTTAAACCTACAGATTATTTCCATCATCCCTTATTTTAAGGTGCATTAATACTCGTCTTCTAAGACAAATCGAAACATTCGCAACAGAGACAAAATCCACACATATAATAACGATATTATCAATTTTTTTGAAAACGTAAAGGTTTGAAGCTCCAAATTAAAGTAATAACATGTTATACAAAACACAACCTGCTGTAGTATATATAAGCAACATTAATTCTTAACAAAGCTTATACTTACGAAAGAATTTTCTCAATTTAAATCTATCCTTCTCGTGTTAAAAGTCAAAAACAGATTGTTTTAACATTTAAGAATGATGCCAACCACCCTTCTCTTGAAAGTAAAAACTACCACAGTTCCCAGAAGACGGCTCATCAGTGCCATCATGAAGTTTTTGAGACAACAGCGCAGCCACAAACGGTATCAACTGGCAACGTTTTTCCCTGGTTCCCATCCACACACTGACAGAGACGAGAGGCTTGAAAAGCTTGAGGATATAAAGGGTTAGGTTGGCTCACTAGATGCAACTATATGCGCTCAATCAAGTAGTCATGCGGTGATAACAAACCAGGAATTCACACCTCCAAGAAAATTTGAATGTTAGCAATGCCATTCTAAATGCAACATGCAGATGAGTAGCTAGGAAGTTATTATTATTTTTTTATATTACCAATGGCAAACCGCTTCAGAAAGATTTTAAAAGAAAACAGTGTTCCTAATGAAAAAAAAACAACGATTTTTTTCAGTAGCATTCAGTTTCCCAATAAAAACACAAAGGTAGCACCATTGTTCACAACATATGTCATCAAGGTGGCGATTAGCCTAACTTGTTCACACAACGTCGATCGACGACCAATAGACTTCAAGATCTCACAACAGAGACAACAACTAGATTCCAACTCCGCAAGTCCAAAGATCATGTATAACTTCATCTCATTCCCTAGTTTTTATAGAAGAATTTGTGCGATAATAATTTGACACCTTTCATTTTACATTGCCAGATAAATCCTTACAACCATAGCCATGTGGAGAATGCTTCCATCATCCAGGTGGGAGTAAACAAAGTAATTATATATTTTTTATTTGTTTTAATATATTTTAATGATAACATTTCTTCTTGGTTCGGTTCTATTAAACATTCTATTTTCTTTAACATTATTTAATGTGCTTCTTACCACCTGTTGGTCAAATATCTGCCTAATCAACAAAACTACGTTTGTGCGCCCTAGACATAGCCAACATTGAAAGACCAAAGGAAAGAAATATCCTCCATGTTAATCTCCAGAGAGGGTTGGCTCCCTTACTAATCCTAAACTGGTTGAAGACTAGAGTTGCAGGAAAGAAATTAGAAAATGCGGAAAGAAATGGAAATATGGCCACAGACCGATTATAGGATGAGAATAGATTAATAGAAAAAATCCACACTAAGCAACAAATAGCATGCAATAGATAAAGAAACGACAAAATTCACGTAAAACTTTGTGCATATAATCTTTCAAATCATCACTCCAATACTCATTCCTCTCATCAAAAATATTCAAATTCAATTTGCAGAATTTGAATTCAACAGCAAATAAAGAATCTGGAAGTAAAAAGAAATGCGTAAATCAAAAGACAATAATGCACCAAGTCATTTGCAAATCCAAGAGCTCTGTATGTCTATTACTGCAGAGAACTTGAAGATTTTTCTCGCAAGATATATATTTTTTCCAACCCCTTACAATGAAAGTTCGCTTAAGCTTTATAGAGGTTTTTGCCCCTTTCATTAAATACATGAAAGGACCCAATGTCCGTAAATCAGAGACATGGTGAGTCATTATTTCTTGGAAGTCCCCTACTGATAATCACAATCTAAAAACGGTTATGGATGAAAAGGCATTCAGGCACAAAGGCATTAAATATGGGCCACCTCCGCCCTCTCGAAAATCGAACATGAGCTTCATTAATTTACTCCGTATTGAATTTTCTTGGGAGAGGGCGTAAAATCATCAAGAAGGCATTCTTGAAAATGACAAAAAATCTTCCACTTCGCCACAAATATTAAATTGCGGCCCTTATCTAAGCATATCCTTGATTGGAATTCACATTTTAAATATTGCCCAAGATGATGGTAATTAATGACCAAATCCGCATCTTATAATTTGTCATATGCTCTCATAATTTTGCATTCGGGAAAAAAATAAACCAACCAAGATTTTTAAAAATACCATTTGCCTCCCAAGTGGGGCAACTAAGAAAAACACCTTTGCCCGAACTCAAACATTGTAGAAATACATTTTTCGAAACATCTTTTCTCGATATTAAAAAAAAACTTTTAATGACGTTTGCCCCTGAAGTGCATTCACCAATCACAGACGCCCATCACATTCGCCTATCAAAGTCGCCCATCACTGTCACCCATCACTATTACCCATCACAGTCGCCCATTACAAGTCGCCCATCAGCATCACCCATCAACTTTGCCCATAAAGTTCGCCCCTGAGAAGGGTGAAAATGATTTTCGCCCCTCGTCAGAGGCGACTTTGACTTTGACTGCGCCCGATAATTTTTCCCTTCTATTTTCACCTCGAAGATTGATTTTTGGTGGTAAAGCTTTTCGGAGCCATAACTTTTGATTCGTTCACCCAATTGTCTATTGTAATATATCATTGGAAAGCTTGAGAAAAGATCTATCACAATTAAATATCTAAAGATCATTTCATCCAATTTTCCTTTCACCATTGGATGTACTTCACTTGGACGAATTTAAAAATTTATTTTTAGTGTGGCAAAAATGCCAACACTTTTGGCGGCTCACGGGGTATTCAGCTCGTTTGGATGCAATCGATCCCAAGGCCTTTATCCATTGGGCAACGGAGTCACAACCGCATGGTGCATTAAACTATTTACTGCTTGCATTAGATTCTTCCTGCACTGCTTAATATTGTTCAATCGCCTATTTGTATTTTCACCCAATGCGAGGCACTTCACCGAGCTCGACTGATTTTCTCCGCTTTAGGGTGCTTTAGCAAGACTTCAATTTCTAACACCAATGACTCTTGTAATAAAAAAGAAAATAAAAAAAATTAAATAGAGGCTACCGAGGGTTTGGCTCAACGAAAGGAGCAGAAATGGACGGGGCCATGGTTATACTCACCCTTGACAAGGTTGGTATACTCAAATGATGATGGAATTAACGGGGGTGAAATATGAGACAAATGATGGTGGAATGGAAAATGAGGTAGGGACAAAGGCAAAAAAACTGACATCTAGAGGAATAGAAGAAATGGGAATGGCGGAAGGAGCAATGGTGACTGATGACTATGAAATGGGGAGGGGAAGCAAAAGTGGTGGGTACAATGAATGAAAGCATCAAGGGAAGATAAAATGCGTACCTACGGGCTCTGACACCATTTAGTGCCCTCAACACTTTATTTATCAATGGCCTATTTACAATATTTATACAAAAATTTACGATATGATTGGCATACTGCAACCACGAACCTGGATTTGGGTGCTTATCCGATGAATTTGCAATGTCCAGACCAGATCTGATTGTACTTCAAGCATTCTTAAAAGTTTGGCTGTCCTCTTCTCAAAATTTTATAGGTTGCAAGCCAGCTACAATGTGGCAGGTTATCATGCATGCCAGTACTTATACAATTACTGAATAATATGGTAAAAATATTTACCATATGGGAGCCTTCTTCGAGTACTGGTTGCGGTAATGACTGGAACCAATATCACCACTCTTGGGAGTCCACTAGCTGTGGGATCTTGGGTACATGTTCCTCTAAATCCTTGATGTGACAACATGATCTTTTTGATGATAGCCTTATTGTCAAGATCTCCTCAAGACCAGTCTCCTGATGAGGCATGCTTATTGGGTCTCAATCGAGTACTTGCATGTTATGCTCAAGGATATAAAAAGGGTGTAAATTTGTGCCCTTGTCATTAGAATATTCTCTTCTTCTTGGTCCTTCTCGTGAAGAAAGTTGCAAGCTACCATATTTTTCATTGCTAGGGTAATGCTTGCATATTCCTTCTATCGATATTGTGAGACATCACTTCTTGCTCCATCTCCTGATAGAAGCTACAAGCAACCATATTGTTTATTGTTGGAGAAGTACTTGCATATTCGCTTTGTTGGTCCTAGATGATATTCATCTCTTGTGCTCCACACAGCTGCATTCCAGGTCTTTGCACAGTTTGAGGGATCTGCCATTGTGAATATTGCGCAAGACATATGGGAGCAACAACTGTCGAAGAGAGTGATGGAAAGGTAATTTCTCTCCACTATATTTTTCCTTATTGGAGTAGGAGTTGCTTTGCTTGTACTGCTTCTTGAAATATTTACAAGAATATTTGTTTCCCATATTGCAGTAGGAGGAGGCCTATGTCTGGATAAAAATCCCAAATATAGTAGAGGTGGGCCTAACCAGGTGCCGATTAGATCTCTAGAATTCTCCTCCAACTCCTCCAAAATCGGATATTGAAGTCTATGATGCTCTCTAGAGGTGCTCTCGTGATGGTGGAGAGGTGTGTCAGGAGTTGAAAGGGGTCCTGAGAGCCATCAAATGTGTCAACAAGTGCTCCTACCAGGTTGACCCATGAGCAAATGCTCTTATGCCCGAGCATTTTCTACCACTACAACGCCCTTACTTCTAGAGATAGGATTATAAGTCTAATCATGACATATTCGTGGGTTATGCCATGGAGGGTCGCTAGAGCAACATCTTCGAGGTACTCTTGGGATATTCCCTCAGTGCCATTATATTTTGTTAGTCTTTAGGTCACTTTTGGGAATCTCATGTTGACTTTGGAGATTCAGAGGGCCAAGATCATTGTAGTTGGGATAGCATACCTATGCCATTATAGCAGTGGTCCTCAGAGATCATGGTCCTTGCCATTGAGTTGAAGTCACCAGGTGAACATTATTTTCTCCGCTTGTAAGGTCAAGGTTGCTCACCAAACCTTGATTCCTCTAGGGTGTCTTCTTTTAGTATAAAAGACACCCACAATCAAGGTATCTGGATATTCAGCTCAAAAAATTTGCCAAGTGATTTTTACAGATTAAGGCAAGCCAAAGATTCACTAAACTCGGGCTCCCTTAAAACATGGAGACTGTTTGTCCCACTGGGCGTGCCAAAAGTTGCTGGTCAAATATCTGCCTAATCAACAAAACTGCGTTTGTGCCCTAGACACGACCAAAATTGAAATATCGAAGGAAAGAAATGTCCTCTGTGTCAATATCCAGATAAGGTTGGCTCCCTTACTAATCCTAAACTAGTTGAAGACTAGAGTTGTAGGAAATAAATTAGAAAATGCGAAAAGAAAAGGAAATATGGCCACAGGCCGATTGCGTAGGATGAGAATAGATTAATAGCAAAAATCCACACCAAGCAACAAATAACATGCAATAGATAAAGAAACAACATAATTCACGTAAGACTCTGTACATATAATCTTTCAAATCAGCACTCCAACACTCACTCCTCTCATCAACAATATTCAAATTCAATTTGCAGAATTTGAATTCAACAACAAATAAGGAATCCGAAAGTAAAAAGAAATGCATAAATCACAAGACAATAATGCACCAAGTCATTTGCAAATCCAAGAGCTCTGTATGTTTATTATTGCAGAGAGCTTGAAGAGTTTTCTCGTAGGATATCTATTTTTTCCAATCCCTTATAATGAAAGTTTGCTTAGTTTTTATAGAGGTTTTCGCCTCTTTCATTAAATACATGAAGGGACCCAATTTTCGTAAATCAGAGACATGGTGAGTCATTATTTCTTGGAAGTCCCCTACTGATAATCACGATCTAAAAATGGTTATGGATGACAAGGCATTCGGGCACAAGGGCATTAAATTTGGGCCACCTCCGTCCTCTTAAAAATTGAACATGAGCTTCATTAATTTACTCCGTATTGAATTTGCTTGGGAGAGGGAGTAAATCACTGAGAAGACATTCTTGAAAATGACAAAAAATCTTCCACTTCGCTACCATTATTAAATTGCGGCCCTTATGTAAGCATATCCTTGATTGGAATTCACATTTTAAATATTGCCCAAGATGACGGTAATTAATGACCAAATCCGCATCTTTTAATTCGTCATATGCTCTCATAATTTTGCATTCGGGCGAAAAATAAACCAACCGAGCTTTTTAAAAATACCATTCACCTCCCAAGTGGGGCAACGAAGAAAAACACCTTTGCCCAAACTCAAACATTGCTGAAATACGTTTTTTGAAATGTCTTTGCCCGATATTTTAAAAAAAATTTTAATGACGTTTGCCCCTAAAGTGCAATTGCCAATAACAGTCGCCCATCATAGTCGCCCATCACATTCGCCCATCAACTTCACCCATTAAGTTCACCTCTAATAAGGGTTAAAATTATTTTCGCCCCTCCTCAGGGGTGACTTTGACTTTGACTGCACCCGACAATTTCTTCCTTCTATTTTCGCCTCGAAGATTGATTTTTGGTGGTAAAGCTTCCCGGAGCCATAACTTTTGATCCGTTCACCCGATTTTTTGTTGTAATATCGTTGAAAATATTGAGAAAATATCTATCACAATGAAATATCTAAAGATCATTTCATCCATTTTTCCTTTCACCATTGGATGTACTTCACTTGGACGAATTTAAAAATTTATTTTTTAGTGTGGCAAAAATGCCAACACCACCATAGCTTCCTATATACTTTTATACATATTAGTTTAGGTTTATTTTATGAAACTTACACTTGAATAACCTATGGTTCATACTAAGCTTTGGTCTCCAATGTGAAAACAAGGAATATTTACATCACATAAATTTTATAAATTATACTATATTTTTATTTTTATTTATATTTTATTATTATTATTGTTATTATTGTATTATTATATATGTATTTTTTTAAATATCTTATTTATTACTGTTATATTTTTTGAACATTGACATTTTGAGTTATAATAAGCAACATGCAAGAAATGCAGTAGCAGTCATATATGGAGATGCAGTTACACATATGCATTAAATGCAACGGTAGAAAGAATGATCTTTATATGCAAATCTCTACGGTGGGCTTCCATGTACCCACGGGCCAAGGTGCACGAGGCACGACATCATATCCCACCTTACTTGACGCCTCCAACCTCTGTCCTTCGTCAGGGGTGGGTGTTCTCTTTTTCCTTCTTGCGTAAACCTATGCCTGCATCACAAAACTCATCACAGAATCATATTCTTCCAAATAAAAGGATGATCAGTGGTGGAGATGTTACATACTCCCCCACTAAGAATTAACACAGTCCCTGTGTTAGCTAAGGAATATATGAATGCAGATTTTCATAACATCTGGTCATATACATATAAGCATATAACAACATCTGATCATAGATACATGAGTAAAAAAATAATATACAATAGTCTCATCATGTCAACATCATAAAAATATCATTTCATCATACACATATAGTAAATTGTCTTTTTGTTATCAATTTTCAAATAAGTATGGAAATTGGTTTCTCATGGCAGTAACATCCTCCCAGGTGGCATTTTTCTCAGAGTAATGATCCCACTGGACCCTACACTGCTCCACAGTCCTTTTTCTCAATTGTTTGGTTCTATAACCCAAAATATTAACTGGCTGAACCTCAATGAGTTGCGGGTCCGACGTCTGCAAATGAGACACATCCAGGACATGAGATGGGTCAGCTATATATTTGCGAAGGAGGGACACATGGAAAACACTATGGATTTTTGACAAGTTTGGTGGCAGTGCGAGCTTGTAGGCAACAAGACTGATTTTGGCAACAATGTCAAAAGGACCAACAAATCTGGGGCTTAATTTGGTGGATTTAATGGAACTTTTGGTTGGCTTGACTCTAAGGAAAACTTTGTCACCAACGGCAAATTCTCGAGGTGTTCGTTTAAGGTCAACATAACTCTTCTGACGATCAACGGCTTCACGAAGTCGTTGGCGAATCTCTTTAAGTTGAATCTCCATTTGTTTAACAACATCAGGACCGATCACTTCTCGATCATCCAAATTATCCCATGTTAATGGTGTCCTGCACCTACGCCCATATAGGGCCTCAAAAGGGGCCATGCCCAACGTGGTATGATAGTTGTTATTATAAGTAAATTCCACCAGGAAGAGATAATCTTCCCATTTACTTTGGTGGTCCATACAATACATGTGTAGCATGTCTTCTAGCACTTGATTGACCCGCTCGGTCTGTCCATCCATCTCAGGATGATAAGCAGTGCTGATATTGAGCTTTGTTCCCCAAGCTCGGTGCAAAGCTTACCAAAACTCAGAAGTGAATCTTGAATCTCTATCCGAGATGATTATTTTAGGAAATCCATGTAATCTTACAATTTCTCGAGCAAATTTTTGTGCTATAGCTGTTGCATCATCACGAACACTTCCTGGTATAAAATGTGCTACTTTGGTTAACTTATCCACCACCACAAATATTGCATCATGCTGAAATCATGTCTTAGGAAGGCCAACAATAAAATCCATAGATATCACTTGCCACTTTTGTTCTGGTACATCGAACAGATGCAACTTTCCACCAGGATGTTGATGCTCTGCTTTGACCTTCTGACATTCTAGGCATCTTGCAACAAATTGTACTACATCTTTTTTCATCCCAGGCCAAAAGTAGTCTTTCTTCAAGGTTTCCCTCATCTTAATTACCCTTGGATGAGCAGAATATGGAGCATAATGAGCTTCCTGTAGGATAGTTCTTTTAAGTCCTTCATCATTGGGTACTATTACTCTATTTCAAAAATACACCAGATTTTGCTTGATACTATAATCTTCGTGTCGATTTGGTTCCTGCTCAACCTTATTACGACATTGTTTGCAAAACTCATCATCCTTCTGCATCTCCATGATCTGCTCCTTCAGCCCATACTGACATTTTGTAAGAGCTGCTATATGCCTTCTCCTACTGAGAGCATCTGCCAATTTATTTTCTTTTCCTTTGATATATTCAATACCAAAGTCATATTCAGCCAAAAACTCCATCCATCTTCGTTGTCGGGCGTTTAATAGAGGCTGAGTAAAAATATATCTCAAACTTTGATGATCGATTTTAAGTTCAAAGGGCTTTCCTAACAGATAATGCCTCCAAATTTTAAGAGCATGAACAACTATTGCCAACTCTAAATCATGTGTAGCATAGTTTATCTCATGTTTCTTGAGTTTCCTGGACTCATATGCTACTACGACCTCATCTTGCATCAACACACCACCTAGTCCCTCCAATGAGGCATCGGTGCATACCGTAAATGATTTGTTTGGGTCAGGTATTTTTAGTATAGGTGCAGTTGTCAACTTTTCCTTAAGAGTTTTGAAGGCTTCTTCACACTGAGTTGTCCACCTAAATGCTTTCCCTTTTCTTTGCAGGTTGGTAATGGGAAATGCTACTTTTGAAAACCCCTTAACAAATCGTCGATAGTAACCAACCATCCCCATAAAACTTCTTACTTTTGATACATTGGTTGGGGTTGGCCAATCTATTATGGCCTCAATATTTTTAGGATCTACGACTATTCCTTCAGCTGAGACAATGTGTCCCAAATATTGAACTTGTGATGTATAGAACTCACATTTGGATAACTTACCATATAATTGATTTTTCCTGAGAACTTCTAACACTATCCTCATGTGTTCATCATGTTCTTCTCTATTTTGAGAGTAAATCAAAATATCATCCAAAAATATTAGCACAAATCGGTCTAACTATTCTCGAAACACGTTGTTCATCAAGTTCATAAATGCAGTTGGAGCATTGGTTAACCCAAATGGTAATACCATGAACTCATAATGTCCATATCGAGTTCTAAAAGTAGTCTTATAAGTATCTTCTTCCTAGATTCTTAACTGATGGTATCCCGACCTAAGGTCAATCTTAGAAAATATTGTAGCTCCCTTTAGCTGATCAAATAGATCATCAATTCTGGGCAAAGGATACTTATTCTTAATAGTCATCTTGTTAAGCATCCTATAGTCAATGCATAATCTCAAGGATCCATATTTCTTTTTGACAAATAGAACCGGTGCTCCCCATGGTGACACACTGGGTTTAATGTGCCCTTTTTCCAACAAATCTTGTAGTTGAGTTTTAAGTTCCTGCAACTCAAGTGGTGTCATACGATAAGGGGTTCGGACTACTGGAGTTGCTCCTGGCATAAGCTCAATTGAAAAATCAAACTCCCTTTTTGGAGGTAGTCCAGGAAGATCTTTAGGAAAGACATCCCTAAATTCATTTAACACTAGGTATTGTTGAAATAATGTGGAACTTGAGTCAGTTTCCTCCTTTTTATTCAATTTAACCACATACAATTTACATCCTTTCCTCAAAGCTCTTTTGACCTGCATGGTGGTCATCAAATGGGGCTCAAGAGATGTTCGATTGTAGTGGATACGGATTCATCGATTAGCATCATCCATAAAGTCCAACCACCTTTCCTCAAAATTCAGCAAGGCCTTATGAGCTTTTAGCCAATCTACTCCTAGGACTATGTCAAATGCATGCAAAGGAGCCACATACAGGTGCCAGTTGATTTTTCCCTGAGGTATTTCTATTTGTGGGTCAAATAGACATTGGTTGACTAAGTAAGTTTATCTTGAGCCATACTCGACTTGCCACCCTCTTGCCATAACCCCAGGTTTAACAGGTATATCCCTCAAAATACTATTTGAAATGAAACTATCTGTAGCACCACTATCAATTAAAATATGTACATCTCTTTTGCCTAATTTTCCTTTAATAAAAAATGGAGTAGCTTGCCCCGAAAGGTTAGGGTTACCTATGGCAGCAAAAATTCTATGTGGTGCTTCCTCAGTGGGATTCCTATGATCTGCTCTATTTGGGCATTGTCTGGAAAAATGGTCTAGTGCCCCACATGCAAAGCATGCATTTGGTCCATCATTCTTTTGTTTATCACTTTCCTTATTTTGATTGCCATTTTTACCCTGTTCCCTATTGTTGTTTTTCTTCTCCTAAAAATTCCTTCGATCTGGCTGCCCTCTGTGCCCTTGGTATTTACCCTTGTTTCTATTATCATTTCTATTATGCCCTCCATATCTGAATTTTTGGTACTGATATTTACCTCTATTCTGCTCAGGATATCTCCTTTTCCTTGAATTATCTCTTTCAACTTGTTGATAGTAAGCCTTTACCTCCTTTTGGCTTGATTCCTCATACCGAGCAACATCATAGGCAATTGTTAGTGTTTGAGGTACTTTTCTTCCCACTGGTTGGCTATATTTTGGGTGCAACCCCATAACAAACTTATGGGCTTTGAATCTTTCCTGCCCATCAAATTTTGGAGCATACTTAAGAAGTTGCACAAACCTCTGGTAATATTCAATTACCGTCATATTGCCTTGTCGTAAGTTGGTGAACTCTCCATGTTTCTCAATATAGAATTGTTCAGTAAGAAAGCGATTTTTGAATTCTCTTTCAAATTCTTCCCAGGGTATATCTGTCGCTTCCTTCTGAGTAATTTTCTTATATGTGGTCCACCAATCTCTTGCAGGACCCTCTAAATGTGCCACTGCCCAAGTGGTTTTAGATTCAGAGCAAAGGGGTTGAATTGCAAAATACCCCTTGACTTCACTCAACCAATTAATGGTGGTTTTGCCATCACCTCTTCCATAAAATTTAGAGATATCCAACTTCTTTATCTCCTTTTTCAACTCCTCACCCACCTTCCTCCTCGAGGAACCTTCTAGAAACTCACTTATATTTTCAGTTTCCTTTCTCTTAGTCAAATTTTCAATGACTTTCTATTGTTGGGTGATTAGTTCCTATTGCTGGGCCATCTGTGCCCATTGTTGATCCATATGCTCACTCATTTGAGCTTTCTAGATTTCCATTTGCTCACATTGTTGGTTCAGTTGATCTTGCATCAGCTGAATCATTCGAGCCATATTCTCATCATTATAGGTAGCTCTCATAGCTACAGGCTCCTTTTCTTTTCTGACCACTCATCATGGTACTTCAGTAGCTTGCACCCTTTCAGACTCCTTCACGAGTCATCTTGGTCCCTTCCTTGGAACCTCTGCAATCTCCTCTTGCAGATTCACACTGGTCCTCCATGAGGTACCTGCCATATCTGGCATCAAAAGAGTTATGTCAGAACAACTATTCATTTTATTAGCCAAGGTTTCACAACCTAGGCTCTGATACCAACTATCACAACCCAGGTCTACTCACCTGGTTGTCAAATTCACAAAATAAATTTTTTGATGAGAGCTTACTTATATGTCACACATAATCATTGTTTTACCCAACTGAATATTAGTACAAGGTATAGAGGAATTGCACTTCAAGTTTTTCAACCACTGTAGCTGGTGACTTAAGTGCTCGGGACCGGCCAACTTCCCGCAATAGATTGCCATTTTAAGATCTTTATCCCTTTCCTTGGATTATTTTAGATCTTGGCAAGGGTTTGCTCTTCTAGGGCCCATATCACCTGGAAGAGTGGACACAATAATTCCCTTGTTCCAAAGCTTGAGAAATCTCTAATTCTCTTCTAGTCCTGATAGAAAATCATTGTTCCTATGCTTTGGAACTAGCATTACTATGCCTATGACTGGTCATTGACCTTCCACTAAGGTATAACCAGGGTCCCCATCGCATGGTTATGGACCAGATCTCTCAGTTCTAGCTTCGGTTGACGGTAATGCTGCCCATACCATCTACCGCTGGACCTTCCAACCCCATAATCCAGCTCTCTGGTTATGAGTCCGTTGGTGATTCCCCAACCGAGCAGGTTCATGAGCATCCTCACGTACTGCATATGTGTTATCCAGAGGTAATGTCCCATACCATTGTCTCTTTCCCTCATTAGCATTGAACCTATATTCATATGCTTGGATGGATACACAAGTTCACGGTAGCCGCCACTGCTAGCTTTCAAAGTTGGGTTAGTGCTATCCTCCTCGATAAGCACTGGCTCTCGTGTGAACACAAATTTCATCTTTTAATTTTTAAAATACACTCTTTTTGGGTTTTATCCCATATCTTTGTTCCCGAGATTATGGTTTTGTTTAAAAACTAATTTGAGTATCTTGTGATTTGGTTTAATAAGGCAATATAACAAATTTCCATATAATTATCCACTAAACTTCTTCTAAAATAAATCTCATATTACCATATATTAAAAGAACATTATAAGAAAATATCATAACTCTAAATGTAAACAAACTAAGCTTCTTATATAGAAAATTTAAAGCTCTTATACATTGCAATAAAGCTTACTATATATCTCCCATGAAGCATCATGATTTTTTTTTTTAAGAATATAAGACCTCATTGAACTTTTGTGCTTCACTTACATGATAAAGATCGAAACTATATATTTTTAGAATCTTTAACAAAACTATGCTAACTTCTTTAGACATTAGGTCTACCAGTAAAAATCCAAACCTAAGTATTAAACAACAAAGAGATTCATAGAGCACATGCTTTTAGAGGCACGACTTAAGCTTATAAAACTAGCTAAGATCTTTTAATATAAAAATAAAATCAATCTAATAATTTGGATAACTCTTAATAGGCAATCTACTATACTAATACAAAGCCATTACAACAAGCTAAAGTAATTCGAATGATTCTCGAGACGATTGCTTTAACATCAAGAAATTACATTATATAGGAGCATTAAATACAAAGTTTATAAAATTGAGGCTTTATTCACTATGTTCTCTTTTCTAAAACCAATGCAATGAGTGTTATATCTTATTCTACATAGTTCTTAATAAAATATCAATTATTTTTCTGTCCCATTCAAGTTATATCTGTACACACGAGAATTCGAGGGTCATATCTAATCTGAGAGCAATATTATAAGTTTCATATTCTAAAGGGCGAGCTCTATGATTTTTAATACCCTCCATTTTGTGGTTGACGTATTCTTACTGGCATGAGACTTAAACCTACAGATTATTTCCTTCATCCCTTATTTTAACATGCATTAAAATCCATATTCTAAGACAAATCAAAACATTCACAGTAGAGACAGAATCCACACATATAATAATGATTTATCATTTTTTTGAAAACGTAAAGATCCGAAGCTCCAAATTAAAGCAATAACATGTCATACAAAACACAACCTGCTACAGTATATATAAGCAACATTAATTCTTAACAAAGCTTATACTTTCGAAAGAATTTTTTCAATTTAAATCTACCCTTATGGTGTTAAAATTCAGAAACATATTGTTTTAATATTTAATAATGATGCCAACCACCCTTCTCTTGAAAATAAAAACCACCACAGTTCCTAGAAGATGACTCATCAGTGCTGTCATGAAGTTTTTGAGACAACAACGCAGCCACAATTGATATTAACTGGTAACATTTTTCCTTGGTTCCCACCCACACATTGATAGAGACGAGAGGCTTGAAAAGCTTGAGGATATAAAGGGTCAGCTTGGCCCACTAGATGCAACTATATGCGTTCAATCAAGTAGTCATGCAGTGATAACAAACCAGGAATTCACACCTCCAAGAAAATTTAAATGTTAGCAATGCCATTCTAAATGCAACATGCAGATGAGCAACTAGGAAGTTATTATTATATTTTTATATTACCAATGGCAAACCACTTCAAAAATATTTTAAAAGAAAACAGTGTTCCTAATGAAAAAAACAAAGATCTTTTTTTTTTCTCAGTAGCATTCAGTTTCCCAGTAAAAACATAAAGGCAACACCATTTCTCACAGCATATGTCCTCAAGGTGGCGATTAGCCTAACTTGTTCATGCAACATTGATCGACGACCAATAGACTTCAAGATCTCACAACAGAGACAACAACTTCTATATTCCAACTTCGCAAATCCAAATATCATGCCTAACTTCATCTCATTCCCTAGATCTTATAGAAGAATTTGTGCGACAGTAGTATGACACCTTTCATTTTACATTTTCAGATAATTCCTTACAACCATTGCATGTGGAGAATGCTTACATCATCCAGGTGGGGTAAACAAAGTAATTATATATATTTTTTATTTGTTTTAATTTATATTTTAATGATAACATTTCTTCTTGGTTCGGTTCTATTAAACATTCTATTTTATTTAACATTATTTAATGTGCTTCTTACCACCATAGCTGCCTATATGCTTTTATACATATTAGTTTAGGTTTGTTTTATGGTACTTACACTTGAATAGCCTATGGTTCGTACTAAGCTCTGGTCTCCAATGTGAAAACAAGGAATATTTACATCACATAAATTTTATAAATTATACTATCTTTTTTTTAAATATTTTATTATTATTATTTATTGTTATTATTGTATTATTATATATGTATTTTTTTAAATGCCTTATTTATTACTATTATATTTTTTTGAACATTGACATCTTGAATTGTATCAAGCAACAAGCAAGAAATGCAGTAGCAGTCATATATGATATGCAGTTACACAAATGTATTGGATGCAACGACAAGAAAAATGATCTTTATATGTAAATTTCTACGGTGGGCTTCCATGTAGCCATAGGCCAAGGTGCACGAGGCACAACATCATCTCCCACCTTACCTGACACCTCTAACCTTTGTTCTCGTCAGGGATGGGTGTTATCTTCCGCATCCTCACGTAAACCTATGCCTGCATCACATAGCTCATCGTAGAATCATATTCTTCCAGATAGAATAATATCAAACAACGAGGATGTTACAATAAGAACTATAATAAACAATTTATATAAAAACACATTAATGTTATCGAATACAACAAATATTACATGTTTATCATTATTTGATTTAGACAATTAATATTTTCTAGTTAGCTTTAGCTATACTTACTACTACTTCCATAGTAAAAATAATTTAACTTCGTGATCCTCTATTAAAATCCTTCTATTGGCTAGCCTATGTGCACATTTGTTTTCTTTCCTTGACATATGTCTAGACTTGAATTTCTCAAGCTTGGTAAGAAGGTATTGTATTTTCACAATGATCTCTTTATTTTCATTACTTTCAAGCTATTTTCCTTTCTTTCAAATATTCATATAGTCCAAAGTATTGTATCTTTCGAGATATCCGTAGATTGTATGTAACGCTCCATTTTTTTAAATGTTTTACCATTGATTTAATCATTTTTTTAGTTGTGTCACTCACCACCATCTATGTATCAAATATATTAAAAATCCATTACCATAATTTTCAAACTTGTAAACAATCTTATATAACTTACAAATAAATTTACATGAAAATTATTATTTATCATCCTTTTAAGTCTTGAACAATCTTCCATATTAATGTTTTTTTAAAAAGAATTAAAAAAAAATATACTAGAAAAAATATTATTTACAAGTTGGGATGAGATTCCTCCTAATCGTTTCTTCCTTTTAATTTTTCAACAAAATTTTATAACTCTAAAGCCCAAGATCCTAAGAACTAACTACTTTTTGTTACAACATTCAAAGGAGATCTGCATTGGAACCAATGACTGTCCAAATTTGCCAAACATTGGATTTGCTCCCCAACTTGCCCAATTCTCTCATCCTCAATGACCATGTCACTGTGTTACTGAATACCTACCTCCTTGACACCTATCTTAGAGAGGATGTTTGCCACTATATTTAGATCTCTATCCACATAAATTGGGATTGTATCATCCAATTTCTTCCACAACTCTTTAATTTGGGTGACAATAATCCTCAACCTCCACGTTTTCAAAGTAAATTTTCTCATGCAATACAAAGCTCGTACCAAGATTTGAGAATTTGATTCTATGATTATCCTCCTATACCATTGTCTTATTGCTCAAATAGAAGCATATTTTATAGTTTAGTATTATGCTTCCTTATCTATGGCCTTGTCCAGGCTCTATAGTTTCTAAATAGAAATAGATTTGATAGCTAAGGCTTCTGCTTAATTATTTGTGGCCTTGCCCAGGTCCTATAGTTCCCAATAGAGCATTGTTCCAACATGATTCCTATAGACCACTCTAATTCTAGTTCTACTTAGATTACCTTTTACAACTCCATTAGTATTAATTTTAATTCAACTTTTCGAGGGTGTTTTCCAACTAGTTCGGTCCTACCCCTCCTGCACTTCAACTTCCTTCTGCATTGTCTCTATATCAGCCTAAGTTTCCTCTTTAGCATACATTGCCACAATTTTTGTGACTTTGCTCCAAATGACCTGCAAGATGCCATCCAAGGATGAAAAAGGTTTTTTTAAATTTATCATTTCTCTCTAGACAAAATTGCCACCAAATAAAGTTTAATCCAATTTTCCACTAAGAAGAGCTTTAGACTTAAATATGCCCCTCTTTTATATTTCCAAAATATTAATTTAGTTATATATCACTTTTGGCTTAGATTTTATAAGCTAGAAATCATTTATCCTAGATACACCATCCAAAGATGATAAGGTTTCTTTAAAATTTTTGCCATTTATCTCCAACCAAAAGTGTCACCGAATAAAATTGATACATTCAGATTTAAATATGCCCCTTTCATCTTTCCTAAATACTAATTTAGGTGATTGGTTTGGGTTTTATAAGCTAAAAACCATCTCTTAGATTTGGCGTGTAAACGAACACTCAAACATTAGGTGGTTAGATGTTTCCTTACTTTTATAGCATAAAACGCGTTGGGATGGGCCAACATTCCCCTACGTCTTAGATTATCAAAAGTAAGAATTTTATTGTACATGAATTGCCAAGCAAAGAAGTTTACTTTTGGCAAACCCTAAGACTACCAAATTTCTCCAATCCTCAACCTTATGTGCACGAGGAGGAGGTTTTGGAAGGATGTTCTCATATCCATCCTTCATCGTGTAGACTCCAAGGCTCTTATAGCCCCAAGCTAATTCATTGTCCTCATATCTATATGTAAGAAATATTTATTTCAATTTTTTTAGTCATGATGGGTGTCAATTCTGAAGGGATTGGAATTGACTACTTGTTCAACTTCTTAATCTATTTAAACATATAATCTTCGAACTAGATGGTGTTAAAATAACTTTAAATCTTGATCCAACTCCTGCTTTCCATGTTTGTTTTTATTGATTGCAACTATAAGAATTCAACAATGATAAATGAATATTGATCCCATAAATCTATCAAAAATCGTGCCTTGGGCTTTGACTCTTCTTCTAGATTTCCAAAGTTCAAACCGTAGTGTGAGGTGAGTGTGTGAGGGGTGGATGTGTTTATAATATATAATATATATATATATATATATATATATATATATATATATATATATATATATATATATATATATATATATATATATATATATATATTGTACATTTAGTGGGTAATATTTTATATAATTAAAAAAATTAAACTAATAAGTTTAAAAGAAACACAAAGTTATAGACATTAAGTAGGGTAAATAGTAGTGAGTGGGAAGCTAATATATAGTTTTTGTTTTAAGATATTAGATATGAAATAATTAGCCGTTACATATTTATTATTTTTATATTTTTGTTTCATTAAGTCTTAAGGATAGTGTAATGGTGCGGGTTTTAGTTATTATTTTTTTTGAAGTTGATTGGGAGGTCTAAAGTTTAAACCACGACATGGGTGTGGCTGTGGCTATGTGCTTAATTTCTTATTGATAAGCTCAACTCTTCTTCTTAGGAAAGGTTAGGTTGAGATGAAAATCCATATATATATATATTGTTTCATTAATATGAAAGAGGTCTTTGTTCGAATCTCCACCCTACCAACATACATTGGGTACCTAAAATCTAATTGATAATGTTGGTGCAGTCAAGGTCGGGTACGATTCTCGAAACTTCCTGTCGTGGTTTCTCAGACCAAGGTAGCCCGTAAAGGGTTTTTCGCTAAATTCAAAAAATGTGAAATGAATTTACATATGGTTTTTATAACGGGTCTTTGTTCCTTCATACTTTTTTTTTTAAATAAAGGGTAAAAATTTATTGATAAAAAGTTTGGATTACAGAGTACAACTGAGCTTCCAACCAGGACTCAAATAAATAGCCAAACAGGCTAAAACCACTAGACTAGAATGACACCCGAAAAAGACAACAAGAACAAACCACATTAAGTTTGTACATCCTTGTGGATCAACTCCCACAGGCGTTGAGAGTCCCTAGATGGGAGACTCTCCCAATTATCGATACTCCAAGGATCCAGCAGCTCAGAAGCCCTTTTGGCTAGGTAATCAACAACCACATTCCATTCCCTTGGAATGTGCACAAAGGATATAAATTCGAACTCTTCACTCATTTTGAGAATATGAATGACTACAGAGGCCAACTACCAATTAAATTCCTCCACCCTTTTACTATTTAAAATATTAACCACAATTTGAGAGTCAGACTCATAGATAATCCTATGCCAACCAAGAGAAAACCCCCTCTGCAAGGCCTCAAGAATTGCAAGAGCTTCCATAAAATTATTGGAGTGAACACCTTTATAAATGGAAAAGAAAAAACTGACACCACCAGTAGAATCTCTCCCAACACCGCCAATGCCAGCATGTCCAGGATTACCCCTGGACGATCCATCAATATTAATTTTTAAAACTCCTCTAGGGGGTGGCCTCCACCTACCATCTCTCCTAACCTTCTTGCTGAGCTGAGGAACCCTACTAGGGCTAGAAGAGTTCACACCATCCCCAAAGAGACCAAGGGCTTGTTGTACCTTCTCCTCCCTAGAATCCAAAAGAGGGTCCACATCACATTTGCTATGGATGGTTTCCTGAACCATATACAAGATCCTTTGCCAGATCTGTTGAACAACCAAATAACTGCCCTGAAATATGCATCGGTTCTATTTGAGCCAAATTTTCCAGATGATGCAAGAAGGGCCCAAATTCCAAGCCACCCGAAGGAAGGGGGCCTTGGCCGGAGGTCTGCCCAGACTACTCCAAAACTCCACCAGGGACAACACATGAAAACATGGATGGTTCCAAGCGCTCCACCAATGGTGCCAAATGTCTCTGGCAAAGGAGCATTGGAAAAATAAATGAGAAGAGTCATCCTCATTCTTACTGCAAAGGACACAAAAAGAGGGACCCTAAAATCCCCTCTTCCTCACATTATCCCAAGTGAGGCATTTATTACGAGCTACCAACCAGAGAAAGAAGTTACATTTTGGCCAGGAAAATTTGTTCCACACCTTTTTCCACCAAGTGACAGGAAGACTCCCATACTTTTGCTTATCAAGAACCTGATAACCATAGGCTACCGAGTAGGTTCCCTTAGGATCAGGGTTCCAAGCCAGAATATCTTTACCCCTCAATGAAGAACAAGGCCTCCCCATAAGAATAAGAGCAAGCACCTCTCTGTCCTTGGCTAGTCCCCCCTAGGGCCATTCTTGTGGATCTTTCCACCTGTACATCTCCATATTTCCAAAATACTAGATTTTTTTAAAGTCCTCCACACGAGACCAGCCTGCTTCCAAGAAAAAAATGCTTAGGGAATGTAACCTAGGATATTGATTCAATATAGGAGGGTGGCCATCCCAAGAATCCTCCCAAAAAAGAGCATTTGATCCCTGATTGCAAATCTAGAACAAACCCTGCTTGATTAAATTAGCTCCTCTTTTAGAGTGTCCCAGATAACTGAACCTTTCCCAACCAAGCTGACTCTAGGGATCTCAACCTCAGAAATACCTCTCAAGTATTTACAAGATAATATTTTAGCCCAAATCTGATCTTGAGAGGTACACCATCTCCAATAAAGTTTTGCAGCCAAAGCCTGCCCAAAAAGAGTTGTCTATCGCAACCCAAGGCCTCCCTCTTGCATCGACCTACATATAGAATCCCACCTAACCAAACTCCATTTAGATTGATCAAGTTTTCTAGACCATAAAAACTGTCTTGACAAAGCATCCATGTCCTTGATGAAGTGAGAGGGAGCTATTTGTACAAAACATCTATAAATGGGTAAAGCTTGAACAACAGATTTTAAAAGCAACACTCTACCTGTAGTGGATAGCCATATGAAAGTCCAGTGATTCACCTTCCTTCTAAACTTATCAAGCATAGACTGCCAAGAAGATCTAGGTAGAGGATGAGATGAAATTGGAATACCAAGATAAATGAAGGGGGAGTCCCAACCTGGAATCTTAGAATGCGAGCAATCCTAGCTTGAATAAGAGGAGGGGTATTGAAGAAGAAAATAGAAGACTTGTCCTCATTAATCAACTGTCCAGAAGCACCAAGATATATGTCAAGAGACTATCTAATATTGCCAGCTTCCCTGATAGTGGCAACTCCCAACAAAGCAGTATCATCAACAAATTGAAGGTGGGAAAGAGGTGGCAAACTACTATCCCACTTCCACCCCTGAATGAGACCCTGCATGACTTGAGACTTGAGAAATATTCCCAACCCTTCTACCATAATGATAAAAAAATAAGGAGATAAAGGATCTCCTTGCCTCAATCCCCTTGAGGCCTCAAACAACTCTGATGGCTCATTATTAACAAGAACAGAGAATGAGGAAGAAGAAACACAACTCATCACCCATCTAATCCATTCCTCCTCAAATCCAAAAGCAACAAGAAATTTCTGAAGAAAGGACCATCTGACCCGATCATAGGCTTTGGCCATGTCCAACTTAATGAACATAGTTTTCTCCTTAGAATTTTCCATCGAGTGAATAGCTTCTATAGCAATAACAACCCCATCCAAGATTTTTCGGCCAACAACAAACCCTCCTTGCTCCTTAGAGATGATTTTGCTCAACCATATCTTCAGCCTCTCAGCAATAATTTTTGTGATGATCTTATACACAACATTGCAGAGAGCAATAGGCCTGAACATATCCAAGGAATTTGCTCCCTCTTTTTTGGGTATAAGCACCACAAAGG
The DNA here is from genome assembly GCA_028583015.1 of Wollemia nobilis. Lineage (NCBI taxonomy): Eukaryota > Viridiplantae > Streptophyta > Pinopsida > Araucariales > Araucariaceae > Wollemia > Wollemia nobilis. The sequence continues at coordinate 1,053,282 of JAQPPZ010002631.1, forward strand.
TAGCATTTAGGGCCCTTAGCATCTGTTTGTTCTTTTGGGACTCATGGACCACCTCCAAAAGATCAAATTTGATTAAATCCCAAAACTCCTGATAAAACTCAATCGGGAATCCATCTGGGCCTGGGGATTTTCCTTTTTTCATCTTGAATACAACATTTTCCAACTCCTCAAGGGAAATTGGACCCATCAAGTGCTCATTCATATCTCTAGAAACAATCATTGGAATACAGTTTAGAATAAGCTTTTCATTCTCATCATCTGATAGGGAGTCCTCCTTGAAGAGAGGAAAAATACCTCTTAGTCTCTTCTGAAATATCCTTGAAAGAAGAGAGTAGGGCACCCTGAGAATTCACAAGAGAGGTAATTAGGTTACCATTATGGCGAGCCTTAATTGAGTTATAAAAGAAGGTTGTGTTCCTATCCCCTTCCTAAAGCCAATCTACTCGAGCTTTTTGTTTCCAAAAAATTTCTTCCCTCAGTTCCCATTCAACAAGGTCTTTCGCAGCCTCAGATTCCTCAACAAGAAGCTCCTTCGTGAATCCTTGATCTCTAATCTTCCTTGAAGCTTCTTCCATCCTCCTAAGAGCTTCCAGCTTAGCCAAGGAAAGGTTCCCAAAATTCAGTCTATTCCATCTCTTCAATTTATGTTTTACAAATTGTAGTTGCTTCATAAAGGAATACATAGCGGTGCCATGAGGAGGTTTGCTAGTGGTCCACCAGCCTTGCATGAAATCATGAAGCTTAGGATCACGAAGCCACATAAGTTGAAACTTAAAGGAGGGATTATTTTTTAGCCCTAACTCCAAAGTAGAGAGTTTGATAGGCCAATGATCAGATCCCCTACCCTCCAGAATCATAGAACTAGCACTTCTATTATTACCCATCCAATAACTGGATATCAAAAACCTATCCAGTCTCTCTGATATGGAAGCTTCCCCACACCTTCTATTGTGCCAAGTAAAGATCCCATTATCTGGATTGATGTCAACCAAGTTTAGGGCCTAGATATGAGCACTGAAGACAGAAGAAAAAGGCTCGAGACGGTCCACCCCACCATGTTTCTCCTCCAGACAAGTGATAGAGTTGAAGTCTCTAGCCAAAATCCATGGGTATAGGGGAACCAAACTTCTCACAAAGCAAATGTGCTCCCACAAATTCACTTTACCATTGTAATCAATAGGAGCATACACATTTGTAAGTAGGATGGTTTCACCAGATTCATTATCATGCTCGACCATCGAAATAGACCATCTGCTGGAAATCCAAGTAAGAGGGGATATCTTAACCGGATCCCATAAACAAGCGATGCCACCAACATATCCACATGCACCAATACACTGGCATTGCCCCCTTCTCCACAACTTGGGAGCAATATTGAACATACTATCAATAGCCAATTTAGTCTCCTGAATAAACACCACATCCGGAGAATGCACATGAACCAAATCATGAACAACTTTTTATCTGGGGATGTTGTTCAACCCCCTTACATTCCATGAGAGGATAATCATTTTTGGGGGTTATAAAAATGGGAGTCCAATGTTCTCACCAAGCCTGACTCCACCAAAGTCTCCCCCATTAACTTAATTTTATCCTGGTCCTTCTTCCGAACCACCTTCATATTCTTATTCGAATTTTTTTTTTAATTATTTTTTGCTGCAATCCCAACACCGTAGGAGTTTTGTAGTCCAAGGATGACTGCATTAATGCCTGAGTAGGAGAGGGCATAACTAAATATGTACCACTTTCTAAAATAGTTTCCCTTATAGGGCTAGACCCATCCATGTCCCCTATACTCAGATCCAAAGCCCTTTGTTCTTCATTTAAACCCCCTAGATTTGATTCCTTAAGTTCCCCCTCAAGAAGAGACATCTGATTTGGCCTTGTTATATTTGCATCAGGTAGCGATGTTTTAGGTATCTCCATGCACTGATCAAGATCATCTAATATTTCAAAACGGTTGAGTAGAGCATCTGGTTGGCTATCCTTAAGGTCTTTTTTTGCCCTTCGTCCTCTGTTTCGGGCTTTTATCGAAACAAAACCTTCCTTATCCCGTTCCCCTTCCTTTATCGGGGCTTTTCCTTTATCCAAAATTTGTCCAGACCGAGAGGGCCCAGGATTTGAAGCCACAGGTGGGACAAAATTAGGGCATTTTCTTTGCAGGTGGCCATATTCACGACAAATCCGGCAACGAAATGGAAGAGCTTCATAGTCAAGTTTTTGAACCCATGTAGTTGATCCAAATTGTATTTCAATAGAATATGGAATAGGATTATTTAAGTCAATTTCAACACAAATACGAGCAACAAAGATTACCTTTTTATCCATTATCTGTTGTGACGGTCCAACCGGCTTCCCAAGAAGAAGGGCAATCTTATGCAAGATATCAGTTCTCCAAAATTCCAACGGGAGCCATGGAAGCCACACCCATACTAGAACCCGCGACGGTCGCTCCTCTGATGGGTTGAAACCCACATGCCAGGGTTTAAGAAAGAGTCCCACTTGGTTATAGAAATAAGGACCCCCTTCAAATGCTTTGTTACGATCTACAATACAAGAGAAAACCACCATAAAATAGTTGTTCGCACTCAGCATCACCTCCACATCGCCTTCAGGATTCCAAGTCTTCCTGACCCAAGCCTCCACAAAGGGGAGAGAAATTTGGATGCCCAAAAATTTACCAATAAGGGCATGTTTGGTTAGATACTCCACATATTCCACCACCGAGTCTGGTTGAACCACTAGAACTGGCCTGGCTTCACATCGTTCCAAACATCCATTGTTCTTTAACAAGCGGTTCCCGACATGCATTGGAAAATCTTGTTCCTTCTAGTCATTTTTAGATGAAAAAACATCACGAGCATGCACTCTCTGTGCTGGACCCGATGCCATCATGACATTCCTCCAATTTTTTCAGACCTCCTTCGAAAGCTGCTACCATCCCCACAGAGCAGTGTTTCTTCATCAAACCCTAGCATAGTAGTTTTTCCTCATCAAACCCTAGCAGAGCTTCAAAGTCCTCAAAGGTATCTTCCTTCATACTTAGTGGGGTTTGAACTTTGGATTTTTTTTCAATGAATTTACATTTTTACGAGGAGTCTTGGTTCCTACCTTTCAAAGAAAGGCCAAAACCCTTACTATTACAAAAAAAAAAAAAACTTACAACGATAATTTTTTTTTTTAAATTTTAAATATAATGTTTTTATTAATATGTTAAGAATTTTTTTAATTTTATATTTTTTAAATATAATGTTTTTATTAATATATTGCGAAGTTTTTTAATTTTTAATATAACTTTTGTGTTGATAGTTTTTTTTTTTTGTGTTTTGTAGATGATAATTGTAATGATCTTGCTTATGCAATAATATCAAAGAATTTTATGGTTTTCTTACGCCAAATTTCAAATTCTAGACGTAATTTATAATAATTCAGTCATCAATCTTTTATTTTTAATGCATTTTACTAAGTTAGGTATCATTGAGTGTGAAAATTTACTTTTATATAATTTATAATAAGTCACTCATCTATCTTTCATTTTTTAATACATTTTACTAAGTTAGGTATGGTTGAGCGTGACAATATTTTTTTTGATTTTGCATTGCTAAAAACAATTTTATTAAATATAAAGCCTAAACATACAAAAATGGGTGGATTGACACATCACATCGCAAGCACAAGGCAAATCGATTGAGAAGATAGCCAGGAAAAAGTTCAACTGACACATCACACCCTAAGCACAAGACAAAATGGCTGAGAAGACAGCCAGGATAAAGTTCAAAATGTCATCGCCAAAAGACTACAAAAATGTGGGCTTAACTACAATAATAAAAATAGATCACAAAAACCATTAATTGTTCCAATCCGACCCTGGTATCCTAGCATGCATCTCAAGATTAAGCTGATGAGTAGGACTCAGGGGAGCTTCAGTGGGGATGTTCCAGTATATGTGTACAACTACATCACCAGAAGTGTCTGTGCTCTATCCACTACTAGTGCCACCATCACCATCCTTTGGAGAACCGACCTAGCTGGAAGAATGCAGGGGAGCTCCCCAACCCTGGCGAGTTCTCCAACCATCCATACAATGCAAAGGATTGAACTATGGGTAATATCCTTATTAAATACAAAGCCTAAACATACAAAAGTGGGTGGATTGACACATCACACTGCAAGCACAAGACAAATCGATTGAGAAGACAACTAGGAAAAAGTTCAACTAACACATCACACCCCAAGCACAAGACAAACAGGCTGAGAAGATAGCTAGGATAAAGTTCAAAATGTCATCGCAAGAAGACTACAAAAATGTGGGCTTACGTACAATAATAAAAATAGATCACAACAACAATTAATTGTTCCAATTCGACCCTTGTATCCTAGCATGCATCTCAAGAGTACGCTGATGAGTAGGACTCAAGGGAGCTTCAGTGGGGATGTTACAGTCTGTGTGCACAACTACGTCACCAATAGTACCTATGCTCTATCCAGTACTGGCACCACCATCACCACCCTTCGGAGAACTGACCTAGCCAAAATAATGCAGGGGAGCTCCCCAACCCTGACAAGTTCTCCAACCATCCATACAATGCAAAGGATTGAACTATGGGAAATCTCCCCAATCAGAAAATTGCTGAGCAGAATTTAAGAGCAGAAGACGACTGAGTGTGAACCCTAGAGGCTGGCCGGTCCCACCTATTTGGTAGTGGGTGACGACGCTATCCGAATTTAGAATGGGTATGTTGTTCATTCTTCGGAGGGACTCTACTCATAGTACATGGTGCATTACGCCAGTGGTCAATTTACTTTTATTTATGCATTTATTTTAATTATATGTTAAAATTTGTTCTCTTTCTTATGGATACACTTTCGTATAATAGTAATCTTGTAACTAAAATGTTAGGGAAAATTTTAATTTCCATACTTATTTTGAATGTTATAAATATTTTAAAATTTAATTCATATTGCATCATGGTGGTTTTGTCAACAAGAGATAGACATTATCATGATATCCATAGGATAAAATCTTTGTTGTGATCTTTGTACCTATGAGACTGAATCCCTAGAAACATTCTCATCAATTAAACTTCAACCTCATTTATTTATTTATATATATAATTTTATTAATATTTATAACTATTAAATTTATTTTAAATGTTGTTTTCAATATTTTTAATTTACTTGAAATTTTAGCATAAATTACAAATACAAATTAGTAAGCTCTAGTAAGCTCTATCAATAAAATTATGAACTTGGATTACAAATTAGTAAGCTCTATCAATAAAATTATGAACTTGGATTCCATACAGGCTTAGTATAGGTAATTAATGTTAATTGGTTTAATTGGACATTTTTGCTATTTTTAACTCTTCTTAAAATTAAGGGTTAGTAAAAGTTTTCTTATCCATAATTGAAATAAAAGCATAAATCATATGGCTACTAAAAAATATGGATAATAATTAAAACACATTTCATTTTATCATTTTAATATTATCTCATATTCATCAATATTTTTTATTATCAATTTTTTTTTATCATCATCCTTTATATAACTTAATGAATAAAATCAACCTATTTATAAGAGAGGTTATACATATTTTAAGTTGAAGGGTAATATTATCTTTAAAAAAATAAGTACGAGTATGAGTACGACCACGAGCCGAGAGCGAGTGAGCCAAAAGCAAGCGTGAGTCAAGAGTGAGTATAGCCAAAAGCGATTGTGAGCCAGGACTGAGTGTAACCAAAAGTGAGTGTGATCCATGACTGCGTGTAACAAAAAATGAGCACAAGCCAGGATAGAGGAGCAAGCCAAAAGCGAGCATGAGACGAGAGTGATTGTAGCTAGAAGTGAGCACGAAGCGAGGGCAAGGAGTGATCTAGGAGTGAGTGCAACCAAAAGTGAGTGCAAACTAGGGGCAAGGAGCAAGTCGATAGTGAGCACGAACTAGGAGTGAGTGCATTCATAAGCAAGCACGAGCTGAGGACGAGGAGGAAGTTATGAGGAGGAAGTGTGAGAAATAAGTAGTAAGTAGCAAAGTGCGATTAAGGAACAAGTGCCACTTTGCGTTCTAGATATTAGGAGAATTTAAAGGATTTAGTTAAATAAAATTTAAAAAAATGTTGAAGCGAAGGAATGTCGAGAAAAAGAAGAGACAAGGGAAAATGAGCCAAGAGGAAGCGCAAGTTGGGAGCGAGTGTGAGGTAGAAGAGAGTGCAAGCTAAGATGGAGTGCAAATCAAGAGGGAATATGAGCCAAGATTCAATCATTGTGGAAAAGCAATGGGTTCATCTAAAGCACATCAATGCTTCAAAACCTTACCACAAATGTGTGAAACATCATTTTTTAAATTTTTTTGAAATGAAGGAATGTCAAGAAAAAGAGACAAGGGAAACTGTGAGCTAGGAGGGAATGCAAATTGGGAGTGAGTGCGAGGTAGGAGAGAGTGCAAGTCAAGAGCAAGTGTGAGCTGAGAGGTAGTACAAACCAAGAGGGAGTGCAAGCCAAAAGTGAGCCCTATTAGCTAGTATGGAAGGAAATTGATATTTGGAAGCCCTAATGGGAAGTTAGGATGCCCTAGTTGGAAGTATAAAGGCCTCAGTTGGAGATAAGCAAAAGAGAGAATACATGGCAAGTTCGATCCAAGTAGTAGATGTTACACCAGAAGTATCAAGGATGAGATGATTGAGCATGATATAATGGTTCTTAAAAGCATAGGGTTAATATGTAAGTTTCATACATCATGGCCAGGGATTTTGGATATTAAAATATGATTCAAGTGAAAGTGGGGATTGAATTCATATTACTCTGTGAATTTTATTCCTAAAGGTTTTTCCCTCATATTTTCCACTTCAAAAATTAGGGATATAAACTATTAAGAAGCTTATAGTGTGGGTTAGGCTTTTTGGACTTCCATATCAGCTTATAAAATAAGGATGTTTTGAAGAATATTGGAAATACCTCAGGGGAATTCATAAAGGAAGGACTAACTAATAAGGAACGAAAGCATGCTATATATACTTGAATATGTGTTGATATATATATTTTAAAAACTTTACCACAATCCATTAAGATTAAATATGAATCAAGAGAATGAGATCAACAAGTAGATTATGAAAATATCACATTTTTTTGCCACAATTATTATGAGATTGGACTCATGACAAAAGTTTACAAAGTGAAAACTATGAAGAAAGAGAAAAAATTCTAACCATGAGATAAATTTCAAGATAAAGCAAGGAAATCATACACTAATAGAAGCTAGATCAGATCAAGGATATTCCACTCCAAAAGATGAGGCAAAGAAAGCCTATCTACAATATCATTTGGCAAGCTCATAAGGAATTAAATATAAAAAAGATGTGGATATAAATCCTAACATAAAGACGATAAAAGAGGTCAAGTTTATTCCTAGTAAATTATATATATTTTTTTCAAGTAGTATGAAATCCTCTTTAGGTAATAAAAGTGAAAGTGGTGAAGATGTTATCCCTTGCAATTTAAGGTTTCAAGAGTAGCATAGTAAAAAATGAGGATGGAAGAAACCCATAATAATTTAAGGTTTTTGGGGTAAAATAAGTTAATTTCCATAGAAGAGCATCCTTGCACTTTAGGGTTTCTAGGGCAACATAAAGAAGATTGTGCTTTTGAGGTTATTCCTTGCACTTCGGATCCTTTAGAACAAAGTAAACCTAAAGATGATAAGTCTTACTATGAGCAGTGTGAGAAGATTGAAGAGATTGATGAAGATGAAAGTATTTTTGGGAATGAAAAAAGAGAGGAAGACCCAAGAAGCAAAAATAAAGAGAAAAAGAAACCCAGATGGATAATAATTGTTGGAAATAAAGCTAGTAAAATGAGTAAAAAGGTGTAAAAAATTGTTTCAACTATAAGCTTTGGATCTTACCCCTTTTACCTCCTTGGACAATAGCTGATTGGGCAGGTAGGTTGACTTGGATGACAACTGACTGGGTGGATTGGATGGCAAGGGCGGAAAGGCGAACCAATTCTATTTCCTTTTCTCTTTTCCTCCCTATTTCTCCTATTTTCCTAAATTTTCTATATTCCCTAAAGTCGTTTGGAGTTACCATTATAAATACCATTGTAATCTCAATTTTCTAAGGTTCAATATATATTATTTTCTATTCGCTCCTAATTTTTCTCTCACAAACCACATTTGGTATCAAAGACGAAGCCGAGAGGGCATGAGGATCGAGTCAAAGGAGGCCCGAGGATCGAGGTGAGAGAAGCCTATAGCACATAGACCAAAGTGAGGTCGAGGTGGGGCCCGCAACACATAGCTTGAGGTGAGAGAAGCCTAAAGTATGTGAATCGAGGTGAAGTCTGGAGCAGGCCAGCACAAAAAGCACACGAAGACAAAAGCGAAATAGGAGGACCTATCATAGAGTGACACGTGGCGAGAGGAGGACGACTCGGGGAGCTGACGTGGACAGACATGTGGCACGAGGAGGAGGAGCAACATGGCAAAAAATGGAGCAATGTGACAAGGAGCGGTTGGTCAAAAGGAGGCAAAAGGGACGATCACTGATTACCCGAAGGCAATCGTTTCATTACTCACCTACCCAGGGTTATAAACCCTATTTTTGCCCCCATCCTGCTAAATGTGGGACAAAAGAATTTCAATTTTTTTTATTAAAATTGTCATACACTGTATTTCAAATAGAAAATTTTCTTCCTTCATACCTAGCCATGGGCATAGCTCGAGCGACTAGGGAGGAGCGCTTGTGAGTAGGGTGTCTTGGGTTCGAATCCCGCCAGGCACATTTTTAGTTTGATTTTTTTTTTTAATCCCCGGGAAGCACAAGTTAGAAAAGGATCGCAGATCCTTTATGTTTCAAATAAACACCATGGCACATTGCTCAAAAGTTTTGTGACAATCAAGAGGTCACGGGTTCGAATGGGCTAGAGGATAAATTTTATTAATTTTTTTTTTATCATTTAAACTTTAGAATATTTAAAATTATTAAATATTAATTTAATAAAATTAAAACTAATTTATAATTATTTTAAAACTTAGGTTTTTAATAATTATAAAGTTATTTTTTATTAAATATGAATATTTAATTTTTTTATTAAGTTTAAATTTTAAATTTTTTATTGTAGGTCCGAGGTGTAGACCAATTGGTTCATCCAAACCCATAAGGGGGGCAGAGGTCCAATGTTCAAATCTCGAGCCTTGCCGGACTGAACGCTTGTCCCTTTCCTGGTGCTTTCAGCGGCGTAAAAAGTTTAAAATTATTGTGGCATGGTGGTTATAGGGGCGGAATGCACGAAGATCTGTGTGGCGGCTTCTAGGGTGGACAATGCAGAATACCGTGGCGACCATAAAAAGTTGGACAACCTACCCGGATTCGTGGCGGCTACCGATTCCACCATGTAAATACAAAAAAAAAAATTATTGTAAAAGCCCTAGAGGCTTGATATTGTCAATTATTGAAGCCTTGTAAATTTCACATTTTGTGAAAATTTTAGAGATTGTAAAAGAGGTTAAAACTTTCCTAAGAGGAAAGAGTGTGTAATAAGCCTAAGAGGCTTAGTTTTTTTTTGTAAAGGGTATTGATGATAAGACCGAATGGCTATTATCATGCCTTATGTGCAATTCTAGCAAGAGAAGGTGCAGAAAGGTTTGATGAAAATGTAAGAGGTTATGGACTCAACATTGTGTTTAGTCAACTCCAAAACATAGTAATCACACATCAAAGGCATCCTGACTCAGGGTACAAAGCGAATTTTGAAGATAACTCATTCAAGAGTCAATTTGAACAATCAGAATCCATACAAGCTACACCACAAGAATTAGAGTACACACACTACAGTATTTCAGTAGAAATCATAGAACTAGAATCACCAGAAATCATACAGATAAGTGATGACAAAGAAGTGGTAGATAACTTTGTAAATCAAGAGATAACATCCCCACATCAAGAGGAAAAAATAGTCAATGATTGAGTAGAACAAATCAGATTTGACTTAAATTTGTAAGCTCTTCCTTCTTTCTTCTTCTTCTTTCCTTATTTCAAACAACAAAAGTACTTTATTGTAACCGTGAAATAAAGAGAGTTTTTTGGAGACTACGCCCTCACACAATAGCTTACATATACCAGAATTTAACAATGACTATGAGTATTGGTCTATAAAAATGAAGACCTTGCTCATAGGTAGAGGTTTGTGGGACATCATAGAAGAGGGCTACATAGAACCCTCATACTGGACAACACTTAGTGTAGCAGACAAGAAAACACAAAAAGAAGAGAAAAAGAGCAACTCATATGCTCTTTCTCATCTCCAAGCTACATTGGAGAAAAGTATATTTACCAGAATCGCTACTTGTACGACTGCACAAGCTACATGGAAATCATTGAGTGATGGATTTTAGGGTAGTAATTAAGTGAAGCAGGTAAGGCTTCAAACATTGAAGCGAGATTTTGAAAATATTTGAATGAAAGATGATGAAAATTTTGGTGATTATTGTGTTAGAGTAAAAGCAATTGTAGATAAAATGGTTACACTAGGCAAAGAAATCAAGCCTGAGATAATTGTAACATAAGTGTTGAGAACACTTACACAAAAATGGAACGATATTTCTATAATAATAGAAGAATCCAAAGATCTTTCCTTTTTAACATTTGATGCATTGATCGGATTGTTAATGTCACATGAAGAGAGGTTTTTTGAAACTCCTTCAACAAGCTACAAAGGCGATGATAAGGCCTTCACTTCCAATGAAAATAATGGAAGAGGATGGGGAAGAGGTCAAGGTAGAGGTAAGTAAAGAGGTAGAGGCAGAGGCAACTACAGAGGAAGAAATTCCAACATAGGAGGCAATCAGAACAGAGGAGACAATTCCAATAGAGGAGGCAACTCATACAAAGGAGACAACCAACAAAGAGGTGGAAATTAGAATCGAGGTGGAAATCAAGGACAAAGTGGCAATCAAGGGCGAGGAAGTGATAAATCTAAATCAACATGTTTCAACTATGGTAAGCCAGGTCACTTCGCTTGCGTCTGCTGGTCGAAATATTCACAAGGCAACAATAGTCAATATGGTAATTATGGAGAAGAAGATGATATTTTTGATATTTTTCTGTCATATGGCCAATCATAACAGAATTTAAATGACACATGGATTCTAGATACTGGTTGTTTCAACCATATGAGTGGTAAATAAAATTTATTTGCTAATCTCAATTCCACTTATAAATCCCAAATAAAATTAGGGGATGATAAGAAATTGCAAGTAGAGGGTATTGAAGCCATGGAGGTTCCAACCAAAGAAGTACTAAAGAAAGTGAATGACATCTATTACACTCCAAAGCTCCAACACAATATGCTAAGCGTTGGACAAATGATGGAGAACAATTACAAGCTTGTATTTGATGAAGGACAATGTATTATTTTTTATAAGAATAATTGTAATCGTGTCATCACACAGGTCCCCATGACCAAGAATAGGTTATTCCCTCTCAAGTTTGATGAGCCAGGGGGAGCTCAAATTGCAAATGTAGCTATAACAATCCAAGTGTCCTTTGGCACTTGCAATATGGTCACCTTAATTCTGCTAGCTTGAAACTTCTAACTTCTCAAGCTATGGTGACAGGGCTTCCCAAAATCAATGAACAAAAGGAGGTCTATGAAGGATGTGCTTTGGGAAAGCACTCAAGGTAAAATTTTTTGATAGGACAAGCATGGAGATCCAACTATCCACTACAGTTAGTACATTTGGATATCTGTGGTCCAATGTAAACACAAAGTCTTGGAAATAATTCTTATTTTCTCACTCTCATAGATGACTTCTCTAGAATGTGCTAGATTTACTTTTTGAAACACAAATATGAAGCTTTTGATTGCTTCATATATTTTAGAAACAATGTAGAGAATCAAAGTGGGACTTATGTAAAATGTCTTAGGACAGATCGAGGATGTGAATACTCAAAATATTTTTTGAAATATTGTAAATCAAGTGGGATCAAAAGGTAATTTATCACTGCCTATACCCCACAACAAAACAATGTGGTAGAAAGGAAAAATCACATCATAGTTGAGATGGCAAGATCGATGCTACAGTCTAAGAATCTAACTCATATAACTCATATGTATTGGGCAAAGGCTGTAAGAACCAGTGTATATATTCTAAATAGAAGTCCAACTTCTAGTTTAGATGGTGTCACTCCTTATGAGGCATGGTAAAATAATAAACCTAATGCAAAACACTTAAAAGTGTTTGGTTATTTAGCATATGTACACATTCCTGACGAGAAAAGGAAGAAGCTTGATCCAAAAAGTCAAGCTTGTATATTTGTAGGGTATTGTGATTCTAAAAAAGGATATAGAATCTACAATCCCAAGACTCATAAAGTTGTAATCTCTAGGGATGTAATTTTTGATGAAGGGGGAGAATGGGGTCATCAAAAATTTTTTGTTTATGATGAGTCCCAAGATGTAAGTTCTTCATAGGTACATCAAGTGTCTCCAAAGAAAGGCAAATGCACACTACCCCCGCCAAGCCCATACAGGAGTACTACATCAAGTACTTCAACAAACACTCCAAGTATTTCTCCACAGAGATCAGTAAGTTCTTCACCGATAAACATCGATAGAGACTCTCCATCAAGAGGTAGAAGAATATTACAAAATAATCCATTCTTTCAAATGTTTGATCATTATTTCTAGAAAATATTCACTAGAATTCAAGCTAGTGAGATGAATATAGTTTTGCAACAAATTGAAAATTTGCAATTGTATGGAGATGATGACTCCCATGATACTATGGTAGATGTAATCAATTATGCTTTATTGGCTAGTACACAGCTAGAACTAGCTAACTATGAGAAGGCATGTACTCAAAATGTATGGCAAGAAGCCATGAAAGAGGAAATAACCTCTATAAAAAATAATTATACATGGGAGCTAGTAAATCTACCCAAAGGAAAACAATGTGATGGGTGTAAATGGGTCTACAAGACCAAGTAAAATGCTTATGGAAGCATTGAAAGACATAAGGCGAGACTAGTAGCAAAGGGTTTTACTCAAAAATTTGGCATTTAATATGAGGAAACCTTTGCTCCTGTTGCATGACAAGAGACAATCAGATCAGTTCTTTTCTTAGAAGCCCATAAAGGATGGAATGTACAACACATGGATGTGAAGAGTGATTTTCTAAATGGATACTTGATAGAAGAGGTTTATGTTCAACAACCTCAAGGTTTTCAAGAACAAGGAAAATAGAACCTTGTTTACAAATTGAAGAAAGCACTTTATGGCCTCAAGCAAGCACCAAGAGCCTGATACTCTTGCATTAATGGCTATTTTAGCAAGTATGGATTCACTAGAAGCAAAAGTGAACCAACTCTGTACTACCTAAAGCAAGGAGTAGACATTCTCATAGTTTGTTTGTATGTGGATGATATAATATTTATGGGTAGTAACAATAAAATGAATATGGAGTTCAAAAACTCCATGATGAAATAGTTTGAGAGGAAAGATCTTGGTTTAATGCATACTTCCTAGGCATGGAAGTGCATCAATCAAATAAAGGGATCTTCATATGTCAACACAAGTATGCTCGAGATATGATCAAGAAATTTTCCATGGAGCAGTGCAAATCAGTTGCAACTCCAACTGGACATGGGATCCAATTTAGCAAGGACGATGGATCATCAAAGGTTGACATGACCACTTACGGAAGCATGGTTGGGAGTCTGATGTTTCTCACCAACACCAGGCCTGATATTCAATATGCAGTTTCTCTAGTTTCAAGGTTTATGACTAGTCCATTTGAGTTGCATTTAAAAGCAACTAAAATAATTTTAAGATATGTAAAAGGTACATTGGATTTTGGAATCCATTATCAAAAATTTAATTTTGTGAAATTAGTTGGCTTCAGTGACAGTGATTGGAGCAACAACATAAATGACAGGAAATCTACATTAGGAAATTATTTTAGTCTAGGATCAGGACTAATTACATGGAGTTCCAAGAAACAAACTATTGTAGCATTGTCATCAACTGAGGCTGAGTATATAGCCATAAATCATGCTAGTACTCAGGTCTTATGGTTAAGAAAAGTTATTGAAGAGATTGGAGAAATTCAGAGTGGTCTAACTCGACTGTATTGTGATAACATAAGTACCATTTAGTTGGCATAAAATCCAGTCCACCATAGCAGATCAAAGCATTTCGATATGAAGTATCACTTCATTCGAGATATGGTGGAACAACAGATAGTTGAGCTTCAATATTGTAATACTTTGGATAATATTATAGACATCTTCACCAAAGGTATAGCTAAAGCTCAATATATAGAGCTGAGAGACTGTAGAGTTAGTCCTCTCAACTTTAAGGGGGAGAATGTTGGAAATAAAGCTAGTAAAACTAGTAAAAAGGTATAAAAATTTGTTTCAAATGTTAGCTTTGGATTTAACCCCTTTTACCTCCTTGGATGACAGCTGACTGGGTAGGTAGGTTGACTTGGATGGTAGTTGACTAGGCGGATTGGATGACAAGGGCGGCAAGGTGAACCAATTCTATTTCCCTTTCTCTTTTCCTCCCTATTTCTCCTATTTTCCTAACTTCCCTATATTCCCTAAAGTTGTTTGGAGTTACCAGTAGAAATACCATTGTAATCTCAATTTTCTAGGGTTCAATATATATTATTTTCTATTTGGTCCTAATTTTTCTCTCACAAACCACAATAATATGGTAAAACAAAAGCAAATATCACAAGTGTTAACAAGACATGGGGCTAAACCCATAAAAAAAAAAAAAAAATAACAATGAAAATAATATCTTTGAATATTAGGAAAATGAATAAGAACCCTAACAAATGTATTTATAGAAAAGATATTTATAGATATAGAAGTTTGGTAGCAAATACTTTAGCCATTCACAGTGTTGAATTCATCTTCACAAAATTTAAAATTTGAAAGACATTTGATAGAAAAGAAGTTTCTTGTGGAAACTTAGTAGTTTGAGGAAGATGAATAATATCTTTGATAGAAAGACAAATAAAGAATATCTTTGATAGAAAGGTAAATTTGGATATGTTTTAATTAACTTGTTAGAAATGTAATGAGAGAAATGTAATGTTTTTTTTTTGTAATGGGAGTGGCCCCCAACCCATAACTTATTAAAAGAAAAAAAAAATCATGTAGGTAGAAGTAGTTTGGCTTCTATTTTGTATAATTATAGATACTTGTTATATTTCTTAACAATCGAAGAGAAGCGTTAGTATCAAAATAATATGATAATATATAACACAATCCTAGTAAGAAAATGAGATTTTACAAATGTGAGATGATTCTAATGATCACGTAAAATAAAAAAAACTACTCATTGAAGTGTGTATATATATATATATATATATATATATATATATATATATATATATATATATATATATATATATATATATATATATAATAAAATAAAAAATATATAATATAGAGAGAGAGAGAGAGAGAGAGAGAGAGAGAGAGAGAGAGAGAGAGAGAGAGAGAGAGAGAGAGTAACCATCATTTTACAATTGAAACATATTGAATTAGAAGAGTACCTCTATTTATATTGGTGTTTTTTTGATAAAAAGGATAATTACATTTATTTATTTGAGAATTAGATTACATCTTCCACCTTTCCAGGATTGAAGGCTTTTAAGCCAAGTTTTTATAGAGGATGTGGGATTATGCTCCCACACATCTAATCTACTACAACTATCTATGCATAAGAGTAACCATGTAAAGCAAGGATATATAAATAGACTATACTCTCATCAATGGTAAGAACATAAAAAATAGATTCCTTGATCCATCGAGTCCACCATCTAGGAGGATATATAGCAAGTGATGTCTCCTCGGTCAAGAGCCTAGTTAGCCATCATATATCCACTCTATTTTGATCTCTAAATATGTGTATGAAATCCATTGTCTCAAAAATATTTGCTCAATTATTCTCTGTATTCTGTAGTTTGTTTTCTTTTGCTTACCTAGTCCTTTTAAGTGGTCAATCATAATTTGGGAGTCTGATTCCATCTGAATTTTCATTCATCCCACCTTCAGAGCCTCATATAATCCCCTTGATATGGTATATCATTTTTCCAGGTAATTGAATTATATACCTAGGTTTGTTGTGAGGACAAAATTAGGGGCACCATTCAAGAGGCAACCTAGACATCTCCTTGAGGTTCTATCTGAATTAATCTTACCCAGTGATTTTGGAGGTTTTTTAATTCCTAGTTTGGATTACTTGTGTGTGATTTGGGGTTATCCTTTTTGATGTGATCACCGTTGGAGGTACTTGTAATCTAAATATTATTTGATTCCACTTTTTTTGGTATTGATAAAAAAGGGGGTTGAAGGACCTCGACCCTTTACATAGAGCTCAAAATATGTACAAGAAAAAAACAAGAGAAGATCATACAAATGCAAGATATCCCTATCTTAGTAAAACAAGCATACCTGGGCTAAACTTGTTGATGGAAAATCTGAAATAATATTCTTCCCGCTATCCTTCTATTTAACATGGCTGATGCAGTGCTCAATGCTTTATATAACTGATAAAAAAACTACTGACAATAATGTAATTTAGTGTGCTCAAATACTTCATCACTTGATCCCAATAAGTATTATAATTTGCTCTTCTCTCTTTATATGTTGGCTTCATTATCAATTATTAAAACCTATTCCAACTCCATGGGGGCATATGACCAGACATTTAAAATCTCAGATTTAACTTCCATATTCACCATTTTATCGGCAACTTTGTTTCCCTCTCTATAAATATGTTTAACTTGACTATCTTCTAGGTTTTCCAAGATAGTACTCACATCTATAATTATTTGAAAAATACTAGAATTATTTAACTCCCATTTTTGAAGGGAAGTTATAATATTCTTGGAATCCCCCTCAAGAACAATTAGCCTAAAACTCAAATTCACTGCAATTCGAAGTCCTGTGAGCATTGCCCTTGCTTCAGCTTGGTGATTTGTGGTAATTCCTAGATCCTTAGAATATGAAACCACTACCTAACCTCTGTAATTTCTAATGTGACCCCCACCACCAGCATGACCCAGGTTACCTTTTGCAACTCCATCAAAGTTAATTTTTACCCAGTCTTTGTTGGGACGTTTCCATCTAGTATCTAGTCTCACCTTATTGATTTTTTTCATATTTAAGATATATTTTTCTCTAGAGAGGATCATTGCAAGATTTTCTTGGCCAAAAATATTTTTAATACAATCCTCCAATAGGGCTATTTTTATCCTGGCATAAACCCTAATTATTCCTCTGGTTTTGTTTTTGAACACTCGTCCGTTTCTTTCCAACCAAATACCCCAACAAATATGTGGAATGCATTTTTGCTAAAAAGTATTGCTTCCTAGGTGCCACTATTTCCAAATATTGATTAGAGAATCTAGAATAACCCAAGAAACATTAAATTATCTCAAAAACATATTTAGGATATCACAAAAAAAAGGAAAAGTTACAAATAGGTGGTCCACATACTCATCCTCTTTGTTGCATAAGACATAAATAGTTGGAAACACAATCCTTATTTTGAACATATTATATTTTGTAAGGATTTTATTGAGAATGGCAGTCCAAAAAAACATAGCAACCTTAGATATGATATTTAGCTTTCAAATTCTTTTAATCTCGGGCTTCTCTAAGGTTACTTTACCCAAGCCTCTATATCCATCCTTCACCAAGTACTGGCCTTGCTGGTTTCTTCCCCAAATTATCTGATCCTCCTCTAAACCTCTACCTAAATAATAACCCCTTAGGAGGTTTTGCAAATCTTTACCCCTTGGGAGTTGCATATCTTCTTACACAATTTCCACTTCTAAAAATCACCCACCCTATGAATGTAACCATTAATTTTCTTACCATAGGTTATGGTTAAATATTCTTGAATATATTTGAAATTTATGTAGTTTGTTAAAGGCTTATCTTGAATCCAAGGGTCTTTCAAAAAGTTAATTTTGTCTCCCCTGTCTACTCTCCATTTTAGACCTTGCCATAGAACTTTCCTGCTATTAATTATATTTTACCAAAAAATAGACCCACATGGTGGATTAGAACAACTGATAAAGTGGTTTCTACCCTCCAAGTATTTGTTTTGTATAATGCTGGCCCATTTTCCTAATGCTCCAGTGCAAAGCCTCCAACCATGTTTAGCTAGAAGGACTTTATTTAGATCTCTCAACTTCCTCAAACCAAGACCCCCATTTTATAAAGGCTGGAAACAGGTATCCCAGGCTACTAGATGTATGCATTTATTGAATTCAGTGCCATCCCATATTTTTTTTTTTGTAGTCTTTCTAAATTCTCTTCCACTTTCCTTGACATCCTTAGGAAAGACATGAAATAAATAAGGAGGCTCTGAAGAATGTGTTTTATGAGTTGTACTTTCCCTGTAGAGGATAACAGAGATACCTTCCAACCTTGAATTTTTCTATTATATTTATCAATAATTGGATTTCAAAGTTCATCTTTCATATTTCATTTGATTCCACTTTTGGTTAGGATTCGGGGTCATTTTTAACAAGTATTGGATTGAATCCCTCATATTAGGTGTGATTATTTTCTAGAAAAAGTGGTTTTCTCTATATTATTGGTTGAAGATACAATTATTTCTTTCATTCCACACGTTCTACATAAGGAGAGTCATCCCCACACACAAAATCTATCTAGTGGGCTGGTCCATTTCCTCTCGTTTAGGCCATTACCTCCATAGTTGTTCTATAGATGATATCCCAAACCAACAGATACCTAGCAGAGTTATCATCTATTTCCATAGTTTAATTATGATGGGGTATTCTATAAAGAGGTGAGATATCATTTCCTCATTCTCCCAACACATCTCACATTTGAAAGAACCATATATTTATCTTTTCATCAATTGTTCCGCTATCATCATCCTTTTATGAATTAGAAGCCAAATGAAGGATCTCACTTTGGGCTAAAGGTTATGTGCACAAAATTGCATGAATATATTTCTTAATGAGCTCAAGATACTCTATAAAAGGGTTAAGTATCTAGAGGCAACTGTATATTCACTTTATTTTTACCTGCCTCATCCAAGAGTATCCTCCTCTTGAGACCACAAGAGTGATCTCGTCTAGATGGTCCTATAGATTTTTTTTCTCCAATCATCCAAAACTGGGATCCATTGCCTTCCTACCTCCCAATTTTTGCTTTGAGGCTTATAGTAATTGGCTACCTTAACCTAATTATTTCTATGTAGGTTATTCATCAATGATATTCAAGTTGATAATTGTGTTATTAGAGGAGGATGAAAACCCTATGAATTTATCCAAAAATTAACCTTATGTCCATTATGGATAATCCAAACAAATATTTTTTGATCATATTCTCTCCTATTATAAGTTCCATTAAGATGGAAGATCCTCTACTAGGGAGCAGAAATCAGATGATCTTTTCAAGGTTTTATTCTTTGCATATTTGACCCTCAAATTTTGAGCCCACAATTTGTTAGGGGATTTTAGAAATCTCCAATATAACTTAGCCTCCAGTTATTCTTGACTATTGATTTGATTTCTAGTCTTTCCTTATTTTTTTAGGCATAAAGTATCCCATTCCACCAATGCCCATTTTTGTTCTTCCTTGAATCTAATCCAGAGGAATATATAACTTATTTGATCGAATTATTTCATAAGTACCTTAGGGATGTTTAGTATTGAGGAGACATAAACACATTTGACATGGAGGATTGCTTTTATTAGGATCATCTAAACTCCTATAGAAATCCACTTGTTAGTCCATTTTTCAAATTTGGCTTTCACTCTCTCTAACAGTCAAGTCCATTCCTCTTTTTAGATATAGCATTAACTTCTGGCTACGCAACTTAAACAACATAACTTTGGATCAAAACATGTCACAAGTTGAAAATAACTCTTGAATAAATTTATGGTTATTTAATAGGATTTTATCACAAGGACATACCAAGGATGATATTACCTATATAACCAGTAACAAGTTGCATGAAAAACAATATCTTAGGATGGAAGCCTTTTCAATGAGCAACAAACTGGTGTTTTTGTAGCCAATAATCAACCAAATATACAATTTTAATGTCAATATGCATTATAAACAAGATATGAGGCTTAGGATAGGATTGATATAATAGACTAAGGCAACACAACCCAAACCAGGAAAATAAAATCATGCAGGATCTACTTGTGGAGATTTCTCAATCCTCTTCTGAACCAGACTAGCCGAGAGCAAGAGGATACTCTCTCTGAATCCAGTTTCAATG
This sequence comes from Wollemia nobilis, assembly GCA_028583015.1. Lineage (NCBI taxonomy): Eukaryota > Viridiplantae > Streptophyta > Pinopsida > Araucariales > Araucariaceae > Wollemia > Wollemia nobilis. The sequence continues at coordinate 1,073,566 of JAQPPZ010002631.1, forward strand.
CTAAGTTACCAAACTAATGTGGGCACCCAAAATAAAACACATGGAAGGATTTGGTAATGAAAAATTGAGAAATTGCTCTCCAAAACTAGCTATAAATAGCATGATACACCGCCTCTATAGGATACTTCCAAAAGATATCAGATAGGATCAAATTAACTATTTTGTCAAAAATTACATCCGATTGCCTAACTTTTAATTAATATTTTTGATAGAAAATCAAAGGTTGGCCTAAAAATTTTATGCAACATTAATTTCTAGCCAAAATATAAAATATAACATTAATGCTAATTCCTATCAATCCAATAGGTATAATATTTAAAGGATATGATGCTACCACCCGTGGACATGTAAGTGGGGCTAGAAAATATTAGAACTAGAGGATGGGTTGACCAAAATGCATGTTGTACCCCATTGTTACAAATTAGTTTTCACCCAATTGCTTTTGAAAAATTTCATCAAATTAATGTCTAGGTGAGCTTAGGGTGCAAGGTCCAATTTTTGATGACTCTAGAGAAATTAAGGCTTGGGTTTAATCTAAATTTTTGGCTTGCAAAAGTGTTGAGATTTGTATCTTGAATGTCGGGGTCTAGTAGCAATGGTTTGGATTGAGCATTTTTGACTATTGTCAGAGACTTAATTAATTAAATTTTGATTCAAGACCGCTCCAATTTTGTCACATTTGCCTTGCATTTAGATGTAAATTGATAGGGTCATAACTTGAGCTAGAAGACTCCATTTGAGCTAATCCAAAAATTGGGGGAAAGAGCTTGATCCAATATTCACAATGGAACTAAATTTTGAGAATATAATATGGAGTGCACAAGTATATTTAAGAGCACACAAGTATATTGAAGAGCGCATGAGTTCTATGCCCCATTTTAAGGTTGTGCACCCCATTACGTTGTTTACGCCAAAATTTGTAGGGATATATATCATGAACCAGGAGGAATATTTTGATTATATCAACTGATTTTGATACCCATTTGGATTTTTTACACCCTTGCAAATTTTTGTTAAATTTTGACAACTTTTAATTTTGCCCTAATTTTGGAGCGTACAAAATCCTGAGAGGCACGTGAGGTTGTGCGCCCCATGTAAATTTTGTGCACCCCATATTCCTATGGAGTGCAAAAAGGTCTAAAAGGGTGTATAATTTGTGCACCCCATTTTAAGGTTTTGCACCCCATGTTTTAAGATTCTCCCAGTGAAAATTAAACACATGTAGTAACCCTCCTCAATCGAGTATTGAAATAAAGCAAAAATATTTTTATATATGTATGCTTACCAATATGTGATAAACATGGTACTGCTAATGGAATCTATGAGTGTAGGAAAATTACAAAAATATAAATAAATATGGAGTGGGACCTAGCTCACCAGGGAGAGCACACGAGTCGGGTGCAACACAACCGCTTGCCCAGGATAGTGGGAGAGATAGTACACAACCTCAATCGCCATTTGTTTAAACAAAAAGATGTGGGATACATGCCTATTTTTTATTACATCTTACTATTGGAGGGAGCGAGGTCAGGCCAGATGGAGGAAATAGTTACAGTACCACTCGAGCAATTAGTGTTATATAAAGGAGACCACTACAGTAACATATTTTTTATCGAACCTCTGAGAGAGAAAAGCTAGGTATAGCTTACTCCATTATTTAAGTCGTATTTACCTTGTATCTCTTGTCTGTGTGTCTTATCACCCTCTCTCTTGTCATTCACTAGGGACTATTGAGGTGCGTTGTTCACTGAGATTATTTCCAGTGGAACACGCCAGAGTTGAGGACTCTTACATCACTGCAATCAGGACAGAGAGGAGATACCCCTTTTTTTGAATATTCAAACCGAGGGTTTACTATAATCAAATGGCATATGAGGATCAAGAACTCTACTGATTTTTTCTATGCACATATTTTATTAATGAAAATCTCAACTCTATCCTTGGCATATTTTTGTGTGAATGATCTGAAAGCATGAGATTTCGGAAATAAAACACCGAGATGCAATAAAAACAGAACTAGTTTAATGCATGTAATAACACGGATGTAATCATATCAAAAGGTAAGAGCACCGCCTTTTTATATTAATTCCAACTCGGTTACAATAGTCTGATTTTTTTATTACAACAGATGAACAGTAATTTCTTTCCGCATGCCCACATGTAAAATGGGCGGGCTGTAGTGTTGCCGCCGCTTGATGTTTAATGAGTCCCTGCTTGCTGCTGTTCTTGCTGTAAAAGAAACAGTAAACGGTTAATAGCACCTGCGGTAAGAAGTCGGAACGTTTGTCTTTGTGAAACAACGAATAATGTATGCAAACATTTGATTAAATGCATACGTTAAATAACTCTACGTAACCTGCTACTTTCACGAAAAACAACATACATAATCGAAAACAACATATGTTATAGAATCATAAACTGTTTTAATCATATTTGAAAATAGCATGTATTCCGAAAGCATAAGACTTAAGCCATGCTTTAATATATTCGAAAGATACATATTTAAAACATAAACGTGAGCTATTTTAAACCATCCGTAAACAACATATATTAAATTAACAAGAACATATGCGGGATGCCCAAGCGGGCCGCTCCCGTTAAATCTCGACCTCGGCACCAATCCACCGGGAATGGGCCCAAAATCTCAGGATAAAGAGTTGTCGTCGAATTGATGGATTAAGGTAATCCAATGCCGGAATTGCAAGTTCAGATGAATACAGTCGGATATCCAAATGAGCAGCACTTCGTTGTCTTAACAAAATACTTCGCAGTCCCCTCTTACGTATCGAGCCGGTTTTATTTATAGAGGGTTCGGCCTCTGGGAACATTAATGTTCGAAACCCTAAATCCGTAAGGGCCGCTCAGATTTGATCCTTATCGGGCCATTATGGGACATGGCTCGCACTGACAGATCGCGAGTTATGAGGCGTGGCCTCGGATCGGATATTTTTTAAAACCGCTTGTCTCATTAATGTTCGCCGTTTAATCCGCCGTTCTACAGGCCCGCGGGGTTTCTTCGAGAAGGGACACGTAGAGGTGCCACGTGGCGGTCGTTCTTTGGATAGTTGAATGTATGCCTTTGTCTTTGGTGACGTGTCGGCTTGGGGCCCAAAGTGTCACGATATCGCGACGCTTTGGGCCGGCTTTGGCTCGGGGCCCAAAGTGTCGCGATATCGCGACGCTTTGGGCCGGCTTGGCCCAGTGTCGCGATATCACGACACTTTGGGCCCGCTTTGGGTCGGGGCCCAAAGTGTTGTGATATCGTGACACTTTGGGCCCGCTTGTCGGGGCCCAAAGTGTCGCGATATCGCGACACTTCGGGCCCGCTTGTCGGGGCCCAAGTGTCGCGATATCGCGACACTTTGGGCCCGCTTTGGGTCGGGGCCCAAAGTGTCGCGATATCGCGACACTTTGGGCCCGCTTGGTTTTTGACAAAAGGCTTGGCGCGGATAAAGGCTTTGAAGAAGGCTAAGAAGTTTGTTAAAGGCTCTAGAACGACCGACTTTGCTCTGCTCATTTTTCGATCTTTCGAAACTGCTGTGCGAGTGGTTAAGACCACTATTTGACCTCTAAGGGCTGCCCTGAAAGTCGTGATATCCATGTGATCAATGTTTGTAGTCACTTAATCGAAATGGTGCTGTTTTGGTGTCTACGGATGCCCCTTTTTGGGAAGCGCTGCGGGTGACGCAGTGTTGAGCAAAAATATACGACCAAAGCACTAATGATTAGGGTTTCTTGGTAACCTAACCAACTTTTAATGCCCCAAGTATGGAAAGGGCATGCATTCTTGAATCCTTGCTTCTGACGAGCTAAGGAATTTGATTTCAAGTGTTAACCTATTTTGGTGAGGTGTGACTTGAGCTTGGACATTGATCAGTCATGATTAGGCAAAGGGCGTAACCTTTTATCCACAGGGGAACCTTGTGTTCATGCTTCAGGAATGCCAAGTGTTTGATCAGTTTGTGATAATTGCTTGTTTGCTGCCCCAAGCAGGAGCGTGATTGTCTTTGTCAATGATTCTTTGAATGCATGTCATTGCCTTGATTGGGTGTGTGCTTGTTGATTGGTGACTAAGTGTGACTACCCCCTCAAGCGACGAATCGATGAGGGAATGACCTTCGTGAGAAAAGCGACGAGTCGCTTGACCCAAGATGACTTAGGTTAGGGTGGCTTTAGATGTTTTTCCATTTGAGCACGTGCAATTTCTCGACATTTGGACCTATTTTTGGTGGGTGTTAACCCTTTTGGTGATGCCATAATGGGGTGAAATCATCAAAAACCCGTCTTCCCGTGGAGCGGTCCAGCTATGATAGCCTTCTTAGGAAAGTAGGAGAATGAGAATTTGAGCCCCGACATCGATTTTCTATGCCAAGAGGTTGAGTGCAAGAGCACTCGTGTCCGGCAATGCTTATTGCTTCTTTTTGTGTTGCATTTTTGTGATGTTTTTGTTGTTTTGATTTTCTTTCTTTGCGTATATGTCATGATTTTATGCACAATGATTGATGTTGGTGGATGCATGCTACTTGATATGGATGGATGCATATGGTATGATAATTACCAATGTTGTATGTTGATTTAGTTTGATGGATGCATGAGGAATGCAAATGCATGTGATATGCAGAAATGAAATGGATGTATGGACTTGGTGAGAGTTGGTTATGGCACCATAGACTGTTTAGAACTCCATTATTTTGCTATGTACAAATGTGGTGTGTCTTCTTTTTTGTATTTTCTGATGGTATTGCAAGGATGAAAAGTAGCGCAATTGGTTTAGAAATGTAGCTAAGGTTTTCTGAGACTCAGACAGTTTTAACTCACTAGCCATGACTGTACTTTATCTTACAAGACTTTTGAACAAGGTATGAATCGGACTTGTTTTTAACCAAGTTATTTCACATCCCTGTGTGTGCAATTGAGTTCATTTATGTGGTATTTGTCAGGATACCGCCAGTGCCAGATGGGCTTTCAACCGAACCCCGTACTGAGGATCACCTAATTAGCTCCACTAACTCCTTTGTTGTATGTAGTTAGATTAATCTGCGGTGTTCTCCAGGATACCATAAGCTAGCTCATCCACATGCAAACATTGATCTGTACACAAGTTAATGTGACGGATATATCGTCATGCGAGAAGTTTACCGCCAGTGACCGATAGGCTATCAACCAAACCGGTACTGAGGCTTGCCTCATGACCTGTCAGAATCGTCGAGAGTTCCAGGGATTCAAGGTCAACTCCCTTCTTTTTTTCAATTGTATTGGGATACTTGCTCGTTATAGTGATAATAATCACTGTTTATTTTGATTTGTTTTTCTTTTCTCTTGAGCAAGGGATATGGAGTGACGATAATCACTATTCTTTGTGCTTTTTGAGATGTGCACTGTAGGGTGTCAAATTTTGAAGTTTTGACATTTTGCAAATTTTTGACGTTTTGCAACTTTGGGATTCTTAGGGAATTGGGTAGGGAGGACGCTTGTCCTTTTGCCAACTCTCAGCATTCTTGGGGTCATTCGCACAGGGGGATGAGCAAGATAACCATTTCGCTTATGGTAACCTGGATTACTGTGCAGGTTTCATCCTTCGTTCACACAACTCGGGAATTTTTATGTGTTTTAATTTGTGTTGGGATGTTACGTAACAAGGTGTATTGCAAGTGCAACTCTACCTTCGTAAAATCTGTTTGACTTGATACATTTCATTGCTAAAGAGCAAAATGATGACTGAATCACGAAAAACTCTTGATACATTAAAAGACCACTGACTCTAGTGTGGTAAAGTGCATGGTGTTTTTGCTGTTTTTGTAAAATGGAACAAGTGTGGAACAAGATGGACTAGTAGAACCATGATAGCCTATGGTGCCTTTGACCTATACGACCATGAATATGCAATGTATGGATGCAATGCTTGGATGCAGCTATGTATTTTTGTATTTTTGATGGATTGATTTTGGTGAATATGAAGATGAATTGCGAGAAGAATTCTCTATTTGATGAATTTGAATATGCCTAGAAATGAGATGCAAATTTTTGTTGTTTTTGGTGATTTTTGTTGTTTTTGAATTTTCATGATTTTTGACCAAGTGATTGTGGAAATCCTTGGAGCGTTTTGGGATTGACCAAGCGATTGCAAGAATCCTTGGAGCCTTTGGGATTGACCAAGCGATTGTGATAATCCTTGGAGCATTTTGGATTGACCAAGCGATTGCAATAATCCTTGGAGCATTTTGGGGTGACCAAGCGATTGCGATAATCCTTGGAGCATTTTGGGTATGACCAAGCGATTGCAATAATCCTTGGAGCATTTGGGTCCAAGATAATCCTGAGCTTTGTGACCAAGCGATTGATAATCCTTGGAGCTTTTGGGGACCGATAATCCTTGGAGCATTTTGGTTGACCAAGCGATTGCGATAATCCTTGGAGCTTTTGGGGTGACCAAGAGATTGCGATAATCCTTGGAGCTTTTGGGGTTGACCAAGCGATTGTGATAATCCTTGGAGCATTTTGGGATTGACCAAGAGATTGTCATAATCCTTGGAGCATTTGGGATTGACCAAGCGATTGCGATAATCCTTGGAGCTTTTGGGGTGACCAAGAACGATCGACTTTGGGTGACCAAGCGATTGCGATAATCCTTGGAGCTTTTGGGTTGACCAAGCGATTGCGATAATCCTTGGAGCTTTTGGGGTGACCAAGAGATTGCGATAATCCTTGGAGCTTTTGGGGTGACCAAGCGATTGTGATAATCCTTGGAGCTTTTGGGGTGACCAAGAGATTGCGATAATCCTTGGAGCTTTTGGGGTGACCAAGAGATTGCGATAATCCTTGGAGCTTTTGGGGTGACCAAGAGATTGCGATAATCCTTGGAGCTTTTGGGGTGACCAAGAGATTGCGATAATCCTTGGAGCTTTTGGGGTGACCAAGAGATTGCGATAATCCTTGGAGCTTTTTGGTTTGACCAAAGGGTTTATGGACACCTTTGGAGCATTTGGTGTAATCCACTTGCTCTTCAGGGAATAGAGGTACCCCCAGCTTGACAATCTTTGTGCACCGGATCTGGCTCTGTAGGAATTGGCACGAATGGATCGGCCTTATGCACGGATAGGAAGACAGGGTCTGCCTTCGACACTGATGGTGCTATGATATCTCTGGGTGGAAGTTGCTCGCGACCTTCCCCAAGGAGTGGGATGGACATGTGATGTCGGTGGGCTGGGTCTATGCGCCACTCATGCCCTAGTATTATGTTTATCATTTGACATGCTTCATCGATATTTACGGGATGTCGATGCTGCCGTATGTGATTGCTTTGAGCTATCTCTGTTTCATCCTCACCTTCGGACAATGTGTATAGCTCATCAGAATCTGGAGATTCTGAGATATGGAGGACTGTATCATCAGGTAGTCCTACAACCAAGGGTTGATCCTCTTCGAAAAGAGCCTCATGTAAGTTGGGCATTGGGAGCTCCAAAATCTTGGTCTCCAGCGACTCTAAGTGCTCCAATGTTTTGCATGTATCAGGGGATTTGAGCTCCTCCTCTTTGGTTTGTTCTTGTTGAGGAACTTGGGGACCTATGGAGGGGTAGCTGAATAGCACCCCCCATGTCTTGGTAGGGCAGTTCATCCAGCTCTTCTTCTTGTTCTGATTCCTCAGAAGCTTCGAACAATGTGTATAGCTCATCAGGATCTGGAGATTCTGAGATATGGAGGACTGCATCATCAGTGAGTACAGCTTAGAGGTTGATCCTCTTCGAAAAGAGCCTCATGTAAGTTGGGCCTTGGGAGCTCCAAAATCTTGGTCTCCACCAACTCTAAGTGCTCTAGCTCTTTGCATAGATCGGGAGATTTGAGCTCCTCCGCTTTGATTGGTTCGTGTTGAGAAACTGGGGACCTATGGAGGGGTAGCTGAATAGCACCCCCCATGTCTTGGTAGGGCAGTTCATCCAGCTCTTCTCTTTGCTCTAGATTCCTCGGAGGCTTCTTGGTGACTTTCTAAGGGTGGCCCATAAACCCGAGTGGGTTCCCGAGGAAGGCACTCGTCATTGTTTATAGGAGTAGCCTCCTCGCTCATGTCTAGGAGGCATTGGGGGTGATGCTTGATAAGGTCGCAGAGACTCGTCTCGCACCTGGGGGTTGTGCTCCTCATACTGTTGTGCTCTTTGGATGCAAGGGGTTGGCGCCTTCTCAGGTAGTTTATAGCGCAACTTATCCGCTTTGCGCTGCATGTATAAGTTTTCTAACTCCCGACGACCTTGTTCAACCTGCGTTATTTGAGCTTGGCGGATGACTTTTCTGGCGACTCGCGGGTCGATGTGGTCTACCCTATTTTGCTCAAGAGGTTCGGATTTGTGCCTCTCATAATGTTTTGTCTTATGTGTGTGAGGGGTTGGAGTCCTTTCCTGCATAGTGTGTTGGAACAACTCATCCTTCTGGCGCTGAAGGCGTTCTTCGTTAATATGGTACAGTTCCGCTAACGATAGTCGGTCTCGCTCACGTTGCGTGAGTTGCACCCGACGTGCGAAATGCTTGACAGGCTCTAAGATAGTTGGTCTTGTCGCCTCATGTGTAGAAGGCCTAGATGCCTCTCTGACATATCTATCTTGGTCGTAGTGATCCAAGATCTCTAGAGGCCATCTCTCTCTGATGGGGGTAGCGGCATTTATCTGAGGCACTGGCCTCAGAGTGTGACCATGATATCTAGCAGGTGCGAAGGCGTATTGCTCCCGCGATGTGTATTGTTTTTGAGGAAGGTAGGAATCTTCCTCATGCTCTCTTTCATAAGTGAGCACGATTTGGCGGACGGAGTTGGCTTGGCCTGCCTGAGGAGCCTTGTGCTCTGAATTTGTCCTTGCAGTCCTGACAACTGGAGGGGTTGAAAGAGGGATAATGTAACCATGTGGTTCCTCTCGTCGAACCCTAGGTTGACTCAGCGCTTCATCGCGCGGTGACCGCTCATAACGAGCATCTAAGGTAGCTCTCCTATGGATGTACCCCTCATGGGAGGATGTGTGTTGAGTGCTATGCTGAACAGAAGTGCTCCTAGAAGGGGTACCCCCATAGTCCTTATCTGTTAAGGTGTGGAGGGGACCGCCTTGTGTGTCGAGCCGCCAAGGTGGTATGACCAAATCCTTGGGGTTAAAGCGAAGGCGACTGGCGCCCTCCCTTTGTGCACCTTCTGCAGCGTCCGCCCTTGATTGGGCTTGGCTACGGGTGTACACCATTGTGTTGCTTCTCTACTATCTAAGCAGATTTTATCTCGTTTATGATGATTTGTCTTTTTGTGCACACCAAGCAGAAATGAACACACACATACGCAAAACCGTGATTATCTCTTTTAAGGATTGATAGTGTGTCCTAAACTGGTTTAGTGCATTTTGATGTTTTGTTTTGTTTTTGCAATTTTGGAAGAACGTTTAAATGCATAATGTTGGCTCATATGACTCCCATAAATGGTCGCCCCTTCAATATACCATTGCCGGACCGATATACCAACCTCTCTATATACCCGCCCTTACGTGAGGGAGACTATAGGTACGTGAGAGCAGATGGTACGTGGAACATAGGCGGTACGGAAGGGGAATCGCTCTGTTTATGACACCTACCATAGAAGACTTATCCTCGCGTGCATGGGAATCACCCCAAGCTACACTCGGTCAGCTTTCGTCGGGATTTACGTCTAGCAACGATCGCGATCGAGGTAATGGATGCAATATCTCAAGCCAAAGTGATAATGGAATCCACCTTTGGTCTTGCTCAAGGGTTGGGGTTTTACGACCAACGCCTTGGTTTAAAGTACCACGTGGTGTGTGGGATTCATTTTACTTTGCAAATTTGAAACAAGCAACCGAAAAAGAAATCTTTCCCTATGCCAGACAGATAATACTAACTGAAAACAGCAAGTAAAAATTGCAAAGAAATTTTCTAAATTTTTTTTTTTTTTAGATGAATAATTACGCAGATAACTACATAATTAAATAAAGCAAGAAAAATCTTTAAGAAAAATTTCTCTACCTTATTTTAATAATTAAATAATTAAATGATTTAATTATTAAATGAATAATTACGCAGATAACTACATAATTAAATAAAGCAAGAAAAATTCTTTAAGAAAAACTTCTCTACCTTATTTTAATAATTAAAAATATTTAATTATTAAATGAATAATTACGCAGATAGCTACATAATTAAATAAAGCAAGAAAATTTTTTAAGAAAAACTTTTCTACCTTACTGTAATAATTAAAAGAAATTAAAATGTCAGTAAACGAAATAACCCGAAACTTCGCAACAGAAAATGATATGGACGGCTAGAATCGTTACCTCCTTTCCCACCGAAATTGTTGTTTCTGACCTCCGGCTAAAAAGAAGTACCTGTTAAGCACAAGACACAACAAGTTTAATTAACTTCTGTGATTTTTAAAAATATGGGAACCGGTCCCACCGTGATCGCCACTGAAAGCATGAGATTCCGAAAATAAAACACCGAGATGCAATAAAAATAGAACTAGTTTAATGCATGTAATAACACGGATGTAATCATATCAAAAGGTAAGAGCACCGCCTTTTTATATTAATTCCAACTCGGTTACAATAGTCTAATTTTTTATTACAACAGATGAACAGTAATTTCTTTCCGCATGCCCACATGTAAAATGGGCGAGTCGTAGTGTTGCCGCCGCTTGATGTTTAATGAGTCTCTGCTTACTGCTGTTCTTGCTGTAAAAGAAACAGTAAACGGTTAATAGCACCTGCGGTAAGAAGTCGGAACGTTTGTCTTTGTGAAACAATGAATAATGTATGCAAACATTTGATTAAATGCATACGTTAAATAACTCTACGTAACCCTGCAACTTTCAAAAAACAACAAATTCGAAACATATGTTATAGAATCATAAACCTATTTTAATCATATTTGAAAATAGCATGTATTCAAAGCATAAACTTAACTATGCTTTAATATATTCGAAAGATAGCATATTAACATAAACGTACTTTAATCCAAACATATATTAAATTAACAAGAACATATAGGGATGCCCAAGCGGGCCGCCCCGTTAAATCCGACCTCGGCACCAATCCACTGGGAATGGGCCCAAAATCTCAGAAACGAATTGTCGTCGAATTGATGGATTAATATAATCCAATGTCGGAATGCAAGTTCGGATGAATACAATCGGATATTCAGATTAACACTTCGTTGTCTTTAACAAAATACTTCAGTCCTTTTTACGTATCGAGCCGATTTTTTATAGAGGGTTCGGCCTCTGGGAACATTAATGTTCAAAACCCTAAATCCGTAAGGGCCGCTCAGATTTGATCCTTATCGGGCCATTATGGGACATGGCTCGCACTGACAGATCGCAGTTATGAGGCGTGGCCTCGGATCGGATATTTTTTAAAACCGCTTGTCTCATTAATGTTCGCCGTTTAATCCGCCGTTTTACAGACCCGCGGGGTTTCTTCGAGAAGGGACACGTAGAGGTGCCACGTGGCGGTCGTTCCTTGGATAGTTGAATGCATGCTTTTGACTTTGGTGACGTGTCGGCTTGAGGCCCAAAGTGTCGCGATATCGCGACGCTTTGGGCCGGCTTTGGCTCGGGGCCCAAAGTGTCGCGATATCGCGACGCTTTGGGCCGGTTTGGTCGGGGCCCAAAGTGTCGCGATATCGCGACGCTTTGGGCCCGCTTTGGGTCGGGGCCCAAAGTGTCGCGATATCGCGACACTTTGGGCCCGCTTGGTCGGGGCCCAAAGTGTCGCGATATCGCGACACTTTGGGCCCGCTTAGTCGGGGCCCAAAGTGTCGCGATATCGCGACACTTTGGGCCCGCTTTGTGTCGGGGCCCAAAGTGTCGCGATATCGCGACACTTTGGGCCCGCTAGTCGGGGCCCAAAGTGTCGCGATATCGCGACACTTTGGGCCCGCTTTGGGTCGGGGCCCAAAGTGTCGCGATATCGCGACACTTTGGGCCCGCTTGGTTTTTGACAAAAGGCTTGGCGCGGATAAAGGCTTTGAAGAAGGCTAAGAAGTTTGTTAAAGGCTCTAGAACGACCGACTTTGCTCTGCTCATTTTCCGATCTTTCGAACTGTTGTGCGAGTGGTTAAGACCACTATTTGACCTCTAAGGGCTGCCCCGAAAGTCTGTGATGTCAATGTGATCAATGTTTGTAATCACTTAATCGAAATGGTGCTGTTTTGGTGTCTACATGATCTATGTTAGCTTGTTTATGTATTACTGTAATCAGAATCCATAAATAACACCTTCTTTCGCTAGTTAACTATTTTATTTACATTACATCATTTGAATGGAGTAAAACATACTAGTTCTTCCTTCTGCTATCTTCCCTAGGATCATCTATCAAACTGCTACAACTCTATAATGGATAAGGCACCGGTCTGGGTTTTATAGGTTTCAATACTGATAGGTTCGATCACTAAAAAATATCAAAATAACAAAGTAATAACGTTTTTGTCTGGCATAGTGGGTATGTGCATCATATAGAATTATTAGATGAACCCACCATCTAGGGTTTCCTTACCCAACCTGGTCTGTCTTGAGCTGTCCAAAGTAATCTTGTCCTAGGTTAATGAGGTGGATCTTCCAGAATCCACAGTGCTAGTTTGGATCTCCAGAGTTTTCCGTGACGTGACAAATATTTTGAGGGTAAGCAGAAAAACTCCACAACAATGCATTAACATCTAGAGGTTAAGTATAGGATTTAAAATAAAGAAAATAGAGGTGATTAAGGATATACCCAAGGTATTCCATGGTACACAACATTTAGAGAAGCTAAAATAGTTTGATTCATATTGAAATCATAAATATGGGTATATCCAAACTTGTGTAAGAAGAATATCAACACAACCAAATGGAACAACACATAAAAATAAACTTATACAACAACAAATTCTTAGGACATGGAAATATATATATGAAAGGATTGATCATGGAAGAAGAAATCAATATTAATTAATATCCAAATTGGTAATTTTATGATAAGGAATGTTATCATTGATGTTGGTGTTGATATGAATATCATTTTGTAGATGAAAAAGTACACACCATGTAAAGCAATGTAAATAAAAAAAGTAAATTTGTATTAATTTATGCCTTTTTCCTTTCAATTACAATATTAATCCATGCAGGGGTGTACAAATATGAAGGGAGTGATTCCCTTTTACAAGTGAAATGATGCAATGTGCTTTTGTTTCTACAACAAATGTGTGGGTGGGTTTGTAGTGACCATCGCTTCATTGGATGTGATGGTGTCATGTATGGCATATTTGTGTTAAGATATGTGCCTACATCTATTCAACTTGTGACTAGATGCTATCTAGATATTGATCATTAAGGGTCTAATAATTTTGTGTCTAGATCATCTATGTGTCAACCGATTGTGGTTCACGATCATCTAAGGTTGGACAATTGTGTGATGTGGTATGTTGTAGTTATGGAAATCTAGGTTTATAAAATTGAGTGACTTCAGGTTACTGTATGGGTCTGGGTCTGCTTCTTGAGATATAGTTTAGATATACTTCTTGAGATATAGTTTAGAAGATAAATAAAATCAATTAGAAGTACCTATCGGGCCTCCTAAAGTGAGGCATGAATTCAGGAAGTATTAAATCTAATGCAATGAATGAAAATTTAAAGCATGCAAAGGACATAAAATAGATTGAATTTTATATTTCGTGTATTGGTGTTGCTTTTGTTGATGTCATTGCATTGCGTTACATTCTATCATTGTTGCTATCATGGTTGCATCATGTTCCATTGAGAATATTTTGAGCAAGGTTGAAAATTGACCATTCAAGGTTTTGGCGATCATGATTCAAGACCATATGGGGTTGGATGGTCATAAACTATAGCATTCAAGGGCTATCAAAGAGTGGATATGGGCCTATGGAGATGTGTGATCAGGGTTCGACATGGGACAGGGATGACGGTGTGTGAAAATTTGGGTGATCGATATTGTGTATGCTCGGAGTTTCATTAGTGCTTTAGTGTAATATCCATCCTCATTATTCAGAAATAAGGAGAGGTTTAATTTATATATTTCTCAAAGAAAATGGATAAGGAGGTGACTTAGTCAGTTAATTGTTGCAATCAAGAGTCTTCTCCTTACATTGATTTTATCATGAGGAGTGCATGTTGATAAGCTTACTTCGTAATTTACACCAATTATGTGATGTTCGTGTAAATTCATGATGTGTGCACTCTTTGGATTTTTTCACCCAATGTGCATAAACAATTAACTAAATGTGCATGTGCATTTGAGGTAACTGATTTATTGAATATGTTCATATTGCACATATTGAGTTGATTGACTTTGTTAACTAAGTGTGCATATGAAATATTCTTTGTGTGGATGGAGGTGCAACTACTAGTGACTAAAGTTCTTCTTTAGAAAATAAGTTTTCCTTGCGCATGACCAGAATGGAGGATGATGAGTGAAGTGGATGACATGGAAAGGTGAACGTTGTGCAACCTAGAAATTAATTAATTAATTATTTACTAAATAAATAAATTAGTTAATCGATACTTAGGTAATTGAATGCTTACTTAATATTATTTAGTTTTAATTAATATTAAATGTACTAATTAATTATCATTAATTAATTAGTTTTTATTATGCTTGATTTATGTGTCTACAGATGCCCCTTTTTGTATCATGTTGTGTGAAAACATGATGTGATGCAAAAATAAATGACACATGCGACTGATGTATGAAAAAATGATGGGATGAATCTTGTGCTTGAAGAGGTTTGACATTTAATTGCCCCAATTTGAGATCAATGTGGAATACCCTAGTGATGGAGGCAACAAATGTCTTTGAATATTATTCTTGATAAATTTATGAGTGCCTTGGTTTTGGTAAACAAACTGATCATATGGTAAGCGTAGACACACAAAAGTCGCACATTGTCCCTTTCCTCATCTTCATGGTCAATCAATTTGCAAAACCCATAAAATTGTATAAATTGGCTAAAAACACTATTCATTTATCAAAATCACTATTCATCATCCTTAGCCCCCTTGGGCTAGCTAAGATCCTTCCTATGCTTAACTTTAGGTCTTCATGTGATCTCATTCCCAACTCAAGGTTGAATTCTCTACCATGGTCAAAAAGCACTTTATGGTCAAAAGTCAACATTTTTGGTCAAAGTATGCTTTATGGCTAAACACATGCTTAATTAGATCTAATATTAATTTAAGCTAACCCTACCACATCACCCAACTATTTCTCCACTTCACATTCCTCTAGGTCATAAATAAAAGATGGATATTTTTGCACACAAAAAACAATTTTAAATTAAAAGATATTTCCAAAAAGGTGCTAATAAATGCAAAATGGATATTATTATCCAAGTCATCATGACTTGTGGATGGGTGAGGGATTATCTCATCCAATATCATTTATAATCTAGGTCACCTCAGGGGAAACCTCACCACACACACCTCAAAGGGGACATCTCATCCTCTCCCCTCACCTTAGCCAAGTCTATAAGTAGAAGGCCATTTCCACCATTTTAAAGAGACCAACTTTAGCTTACCGAAACTCTGTAGAAATCACTCCAGACATAACATCCATCACACTCATATTACAATAGTAGATTAGTCATTTTCATAATACTCTTTACGATCTAGACAGGTTATCATCATCAAAGACAATTTGAATGTGATCCACAAAATTCCTCAAGGAGCAATCACAATCAGAAAGATTCAAAAACCACATCTTGCAAGTTCGACCAAAAAAATATAGGTTTGCATCCCCCCATGCAAACCTCTCAGTTCAGAATAGGTTTGCACCCCCCCGTGTGAACCTCTACTACAACAAGATAGAATCACCTGGACAAGTAAGTATGGCATAGTTTAGTGTTTTATGTTATTTTTAGAAAGTTATTTCATGTTTTGAGTTGATTTAAGAGTCTTTTTGTCTTCATAAATATGGGGTTTGACTAAGGCAAACCCCAAAACATTCTAACAATATTTTAGAGGTCTAATAGGTATAAAGAATACATCAAACCAACAGTGGACCATGTGTAAGAAGCCCATATGTACTGAGGAATATCAAGAAGATAGATCCTATTGTCTTTGAACATATATAAAAGGGTTTCCTTAGGGAAGACCCAATTGTAGCCTTTAGGGCAAGAATTTTAAAAATAATATCACTCTGTAACCCCTTGTTATTTCAATAATAAAGGTAGCAAGATTCTATAGTTTTGAATGAAGGTTGTAATATATTTTTAAATGGTTTCATTATGGAACACCCGGTGGGACCCTCACCAAGCATTAGCTTAATTGTCACCTAACACACATTATGGACTGTTTATGTATGGTAGGTAGTTTTTATATTAGAAGAAACCCTAAATAAAAATACCCTAAAACACATCTTAGGCCATATCACAAAAGTTTATTGGTGCACCAACGAGCTTCAAAGAGGTTAGAGAGTACACACTTGGTGTGTGAACTTCCCAATCTTCCTCAACATTGATCATTGAAGAATAGGTATTGGTTTCAATCACCCCAACAACTAAGTTAGAGGAGGTTAAAAGTCTCATGTTCTCAAGATTGTGTACCCCCATACCTAGATCCCAAACTACCTCTTTCCACGGTGTATGCAATGTGAAATCGTTCCTTGTATTTTTCTACGACACCTAGTTAACTTTACTTTTCAATAATTTGCTTATTTTAGGTATATACGTGATATCTTAAGGTTTTGTGTTATTTTTTACGTTCACACTTAAATTTTGGATATTTTATATGCAAGTAATTGTCTTAGGACCATCCAACAGCTTCAAAATCATAACCAAGATCACAAAATCAGTCAACCCAGTTCTCAAAAACAAGTTTGCATGGGCCCATGTGAACTTCCTGGTAGAGGACAGGTTCACACCCCAGGGTGTGAACTTCCCACACATGCACAAATTTGGAGAGGAGAGAGAGCTATAAGATTCTGCATGCACCTGGATGCTGGTATTGTGCTAATACGATGGTTATCTTTACATTCTTTGGTAAATCTTATCATTTGGGTTGGCAATTGATCTATCACATACACTTGTTTGTTCTAATTAGTTTTATCATTGCTTTCTAGTCTAGATTTGAATACCCTGCATTTAAACTAGATTTGAATTCCAAGCACATAATCTAGATTTCTATTTCAAAAGCATTATAATAAATTTGATTTTGTGAGGAAGCATTTAATCTAGATTTCAATTTCAAAAGCATTAGCCTAGCTTTGATTTCATGAGAAAGCAATTAATTATATTTCAATTTCAAAAGCATCTAGGTAGGTTTCAATTCCAAAAATAATTAGAATAAATTTGGTTTTGTGAGGATGCTTTAATTAGATTTCAATTCAAAAAATTATCTTGGCATAGATTTATTTTGAAAAGGCATCTTAGCGTAGATTAATTTCAAAAAGGTACTTAGGATAGTTTTGCTTCGAAAATAGTTGTGGACAACAAAAAATGCACACTCACATTCCAACAAAAACAATGTAAATAATTGGCCTTCATCACCAATTTAAATTTGGGTTTCATCACCAATTAAACACTTGAGTTTGATGAGGTTGGAGTTCTACCCTCCACCAGCTCACCCCTCGTTTAGTCACCATAGTATCCCCCTAGAAGTAGTTAACTATAATTCATCATCGGATGATCCCCTAATCTTGAGAGATGGTTATCCAAATATAATCACTGGAAGATACCTTCAGATTAGGTAGTTTTAGAAAGCCCCTTTACCATAGGGTTTTTAAAAATAATTAGTGGGTGCAACTAATCGTTACTCCACATGCATTAAACATGAGGATTAAGAAAAAGCCTTGATTAGGATAGGTAGTAACACATTGATAGCATGACTTCTCTTCACGAGAGTATATTTAATCAGTTGAGCATCTTGAGTTACCCCTTTTGGATACCATTTTACTATACCAGATTCCATCTAGGTAGCCATATACCCATTGGAAATATAGTTCTATTCTGCCCACCCCTGGGTGTTGTAGGATATTATATGCTACGACATACCTATTTTAAGTAGAATTCATCTATTCCCATAGTCTTTTCTTAGGACAGATACAATACTCTCATAAAAACACACAAAAAACTGAAATAAAAACATATGCTTATTGTTGAGTCTCAGATAAGTGGTTACAATAGCATATTAAAATTTCTATAGCTCACTAGTTAGTTGTTCCACAGTTACATTTTTATAAAAAATACTACACGGTATACTTTAAGGTGGTTTGCACCCCCCATGCAAATTTCTTGTGCTCCGATAAATTTGCAGCCCCCATGCGAACCTAGCTTCCAAGCTACAAAAATACACAGAATAGTTCCACACAACACAGAGGATCTCCACATAATAAATCCACCCTCTGTCCCTGTTTCTCGAGGTTTGCATGACCCTATGCGAACTCGTGGTTATAGAAGATATTAATACCCCCCCATGTGAACCTGTTTTCCAGGTCATAGAGTGACACCATATCTTCCATAAAGCACACAAACACTCTACATAGCACTTATCTATCATTTGTTCCAATTTTATGAGGTTCACACCCAACCCATGCAAATTTTTGTGTTGGAAATTTTGAGTCCCTAAGCCACAGTTGTCATTGATGTCAAGATGAAAGTGATAGTTCTTCTTCAGAGTGCAAAGCTTAATGGAAGGTTTATAATGGGTTAAAATAATTTATTTTACACCCAAAATATTGGATAAGAAAATGATTTTATTTCTCCTTTGAAAGCAAATATATCCAAAAGCAATGGAAGGATTTAATTGTTACATACCAAACCTAACCTTCGGCTAGGTATTCCAAGTGTAAACACTTCATATATATAGATTAGATAGTTATTTAAATTAAATCATCTATTTTTACTTTCATTCTCTATGTTTCGCATTTGCCTTCACGATGGGAACTGCCCTCCTAGTGGCATTGGATTCTCATTCGTGTTTTCCATTTAATATAATTTTGTTCGGTTATACATCTGTGTTATTTTGTTGCTGGTAACTCGTGTGTATTCCTTCATATACGTGATATTCTCAGATAAACAACAGAAAAGGGTAAGTTTACCCTTGCAAGTGGTATCAGTGGTCCAGGCGTCGAAGGGATTGCTGAAATAAGTTTTCGACAAAAATACATATTTTTTTTATGTGTTCAGGGCAATTATCCCACATTTATTGAGTGGGGGGTGTTCGAGCATTTATAAGGTGGTCAACACATGTTAAAAATCATGACTTAGGTCACACAAGGGCTACCTACCCCGTGCATGTGAGTAACCATTCTGTCTTCATTTCGTAGTCGTTGTCCTCGTGGTCAATTCGATCGTGTCGAGTTTCTGTCCATCTATCGCCATCTGTCCTCACTATCGCTGTCGTGGTCCTAGTTGTCAGTCATCTCATGGTTAGCGTTTGGTCCTTTCTATTGTGGTCCTCATTGTCAGTCGTCTCACGGTTAGCATCTGGTCCTCACTATCGTTGTCATCATTGTCAGTCATCTTGCGGCTCACTATAGCTGTCAATTAGCGTTTGGTCGTGTCAGTCGGGATCAGGTGAGTTACACTAAAATCCGTGCCATCAAAGGTTAGCGCCACATTAATTTTTGCATCACAGTTGGCGCGACAGTCAAAGAGAAACACATAAATTTTGGAAAAATCCTTTTTTAGAGAAATTGAAGCAAGATTTTAAAAAGCAAGCTTTTGAAATTGCATGACCAAACAGTGGTCCAAAGGATCCGACGGTCGACTAACAAGCTCGGAGACTCCCAATACCAATGCAAGAAGACCTCATCGAAGCCAAGGTACAAAAAATTCTCCTTCTCCTTTCAAAATTGGTAGTTATAATCTGAATCATCCATTGGTCAATCCCATGGCTACTAACCCTCCCCAACTCACGAAAACATCACACAAGGAGAATCAAGCAACTTGGCCATTACCACGGATGAAACTCTTTGACACTTACTAGATGGTATGCGCCAAATTAATGTCAAACTAACTAAACTATTGAGCACACAAAATTGACCTAATACCAATCCTAATTCCCAAAATCACTCCCATGAACAAAGGAATGAAGAAAATGATGACCAGGATGAAGATTGGGAACAACAAAGAGGCAATCCAGATAATTATGGGAATCACTTTCATAGACAGAGATATAACCAAGATCAGGATAGGGATATGGGTTATTACCAACTGAGAGGTCCTAATAATTTTCCATGCATTGATATGCCCACTTTTGAGGGTCATGATCCTCGTGGTTGGATAGACAAAATGGAAGGCATTTTAGACTTATACCAAATTAGGGATTTTGATAAAGTCTCTTTCGCTGCATCAAAATTAGGCACTGAGGCCTACCAATGGTTCGTATGGCTTAAGCGCGAGAAAAGAGCTACTATTAACTGGAAAAAATTCACTACCTATTTTTTAGAAAGATTTGATGAAGGAGCTACATCGTCATACACAGTAAGACTGCTATCTCTTAAACAAGAAGGATTAGTTAGTGAGTTCATCTCAGAATTCACCAATTTACTACCGTATACATTAGACCTCAGTCCCGACACAGTGGTTGGAGCTTTTCATAATGGATTGAAAGAAAATAGTAGGGTTAAGGTGGACATTCAAAATCCAACCTCACTC
This sequence comes from Wollemia nobilis, assembly GCA_028583015.1. Taxonomy (NCBI): domain Eukaryota; kingdom Viridiplantae; phylum Streptophyta; class Pinopsida; order Araucariales; family Araucariaceae; genus Wollemia; species Wollemia nobilis. The sequence goes on from JAQPPZ010002631.1 coordinate 1,094,188, forward strand.
AACGATTGCATATGAATAGCCAAGCTGGCTGAGAAGAGAATTCAGTTATATGCATGGCGTGAAAATTATAGTCATCCTTCATATCGCAAAAATTCCTTTCGCAGAAATGATCAACCATCAAGATACTTTTGCTATAAATTTCGCAATCATCATCCCAGGGAATAAGCATGTGGTCAAAAACAAAACTTTCATATTGAATGTGATCAATATGAAGGAGAAGAGGAAGAATCTTACCACCAAGAAGAACCTATGCATGAAGAACTACCAAGTACTCTAGAAGAGAAGGAAGAGGATACAATGGCTATCTCTGTGCATGCCCTCATGGGGTTAACCACCCACCATACCATTAAGGTACCAGGATTTCTCCGCCAAAAAAAGGTGAATGTGCTAATTGATTTTGGCAGTACCCACAATTTTATCGACATCAAAACAACAAAAGCTCTGAATCTATTCATTAAATCTTCCAACAAAGACAAATTCCAGGTTCTAGTAGCCAACAAGGTGAACGCCCAATGTGTTGGTAGAACATCTCAAATTTCCATTAAAATGGGAACTTATACCTGGTTTGGATCTCTTTTTGTCATGAATTTAGGGAACTCTGATGTCATTTTGGGAGTTGAATGGTTAGAAACATTAGACACGGTTAGCTTCAATTTCAAGAAATTATTCATGGAATGGAGGGAAAATGGATGGGTCATTCACTTACAAGGCATTACCACTCCTCCATCATAGATGGTGAGCTCTCATAGTATGGAGAAGATGTTAAAAAAATGTGGATACAGATTTATAGCTCAAATTAATTGTTTGGAAAAACAATCTCAAACAACTTCGGATATTACTGTTTTAGATTTAAGAGACCTCGTAGCAAATTACGAAGAGGTTTTTTAATAACCTAAAGGATTACCACCTAAATGATCTCATGACCATGCCATCCATTTGATTCTAGGGAGTGTGCCACCTAACATTCGTCCTTATCACGATCCTCAACCACAAAAGACAAAAATCAAGCAGATCGTTTAGGATCTACTAGGTTTGGTATGTGTCCTAATTTTTGTTCCCTCAATAAACTCACTATCAAGGACAAATTTTTGATCCCTGTCATAGATGACCTACTGGACGAGTTGCATGGTGCAATTTTTTTTACAAAATTAGACCTTCATTCAGGATTTCACCAAATCCGTGTCAGAGAAGAAGATATTCCCAAAACTACTTTTCGTAATCATGAAGGTCATTACGAATTTTTGGTCATGACTTTTGGTCTCACCAATGCACCATCCACATTCCAAAGTCTCATGAACCAAGTGTTTTGTCCACTCCTCTGTAAGTTTGTATTAGTTTTTTTTGATGACATTCTCACATATAGCAAAACATGGAAGGATCATTTACATCATGTGGATAAGGTCCTTCACATTTTATACAGAGAAAAATTCTTTGTTAAACGTTCCAAATGTGAAAAGGATTGAAAATCCAACTACGTGTTCTATTATTTATAATTCAATTTATAGGCACTAATGGCCCAAAATACATAACCAATGTTGGCAATTTTGGGTACCTTGGGTACATTGCTCTTACTCTAAGTGTAAGATGTTGTCATTGATGTCAAGAAGGTCTTGAAGAAATTTGGTTTGATGTCAAATATTGTGTCTTGATGAAGGTTTCAGCATGAACAGTGAGTTTCCAAGAAGATCAGGGTAGCCCAGTTACAAAAGATCAAGAAAAAGACAAGTAAGAAAAAGTATGCAGGCGGCTGGAAAAACTGTCGTGATTTTGCGACATGTTTTAGGAGAGAGAAAATGCTGGCAAAACTGTCGTGATTTCATGACATGTTTGAGGAGAGAGAAAATGCTGGCAAAATTGTCACTATTTCACGACATGTTTGAGGAGAGAGAAAGTTCAGGCAAAACTGTTGCAATTTTGCGACATGCGGGAAGGCAGAGACGAAGCAGGCAAAACTGTCACGATTTTGCGACATGTCGCATTTTCGCAACTCGGACAGTGCAGGAAGGTAGAGAAAGAAAAGTGTTGTGATTTCATGAAATTCTGCAAAGGAGGCTGTACGGACAAGAAAGTGTCATGATTTTGTGACATGTTGTAGAAGAGAAAGTCCGTAGTGTGATCTGTCGCGATTTTGTGACAAGATTAAAAAGAGAGAAAGTGATTCAGGAACTATCGTGATTTCGTGACATGATGCAAAGTTCTAAGTAAGGGCTGTCACATTTTTGTGACATGCTGCAGAGGTCGAGTTGAAGACTGTCGTGATTTTGTGACATGCAGTAAAGGAAAGATTCTGAAAGGAGCAGCGTCGTGATTTCACGACAGGCAGTGGAGAAAGCATATGGAAGTCAGAAGTGTTGCAATTTTGCGACATGTAGCAAAGAGAAGAGCCAGAAGCCAAAAGTGTCACGATTTCATGACAGGCAGTAAAGAAAATGTACGAAATCCAGAAGTGTCATGATTTTGCAACAGGCAGTAGAAAAAGCTTTCGAAAGCTAAAAGCATCGCAATTTCGTGACAGCATAAAAAGAAGTTGTACGGATGCAAAAAGTGTCATGATTTCACGATAGGTTGAGTTGGCAGCTTTCAGTTGGTAGAAATGTCATGATTTCATGACAAAAATTGATAGGAAGTCTTCATCAGAAGAAGCATCACGATTTCGTGACGAAGTCAAGAAGGAAGAGCTTGAAGGCGAAAGTGTCGCAATTTCGTGACATGTTTTGTTTTCGCTAGTGCAAGCCTCGAAGAAGGCCATGAAGATAGAAGTGTCACGATTTCATGACAGGAATGATGATGACGTCAACAAAAGGAAGGAGTGTCATGATTTTGTGACAAAAGTAGAGAAGAAGGCCATAAAGACTAAAGTGTCATGATTTCGCGATAGAAGTGAGATGACGTCAGCAAAAGGCAAAGGTGTCGCGATTTCGCAACAGAAGCTCAAAAGAGGTCGACAAAGGCTACAGTGTCACGATTTTGCAACAGCAGGCTTTAGAAGGTGTACGACATGCAAAGGTGTCACGATATCGTGACATGTTGTAGTTTCACGTCAGAAGCTACAGGGAGGCAGTGAAGCCAACAAAGTTAAATCTGGGCCAACACAGCATAGGGTTTTACAGCCGACATGGTTGAAGGTTAAACCGTCGACTAAGACCAAGATTTCAATCTTGAGTTTGTGAGTATAAAAGGAGGGTTGCTTGAAGAATTTGGCAATTGATCAAAGTGTGCGTTCGAAGAGTGACGTTCACAGATTTAGTGCGACAGTGAAGTTCGATCGTCGAAAAAGTAGAGTGAGAAGATTGATAGTAGTATAAGAGTGCATTTTGTCAAATTTTCTAAGTGTAGGAGACTGTAAGGAAACAAAGTGCGTGAAGACGATACTGCTATGAATGCGTAGAAGTGAAAAGGTCGTTGTTCGATCGAGTGCAGCTGTGACTGCAAGAAAATAGCGAAGGACTGTATTTTATGCAGAACAGAGGAAGAGGATAGACCTGTGCCAGACCGAAGGATTGTGTTTGGTGCAGATCAGAGAAAGAGGAAGAGGGCATTTGTGCCAGACCGAAGGACTGTGTTTTGGTAAAAATTTGAGGACCAGATTTACGATGACAAAGTTGAGGACAAAGATCTCCAGCCAGAGCAGGGAAGACAGGTGTCTTCTGTGGATAGAGTTCTACTTGCTAAGGGCAGAGGAGGTAGAGGTCTTCTAGAGGATCACCAGCCAAAGCAAAATTAGGGGAAGGTATCTCCTTTGAGCTGAGGCTCATAAACATTGTAATCGGGAAGGATTCCTAGAGGACTTTGATATAAATTTTAGAGGAAAGTTTTATCCATGGAGTAGCCCATCTTGGGTGAACCATGTAAATTGTTGTGTCACTTTGTGGATGGTGTTTTGTGTATTGTTCTGATTACTGCTATTGTTACTGCTATATTTATACTGCATAATATTGATTTGAAAGCTGTTTTGAAAGAATAAGTTAAAAGTGGTCTTATACTGTTCACCCCCCCTCTCAGTATAAGCTTGTGTTCTTCAATTGGTATCAGAGCTAGTACCTTCAAAAAGTTTAATAGCTTGAAGAAAAAGCTTGCAAAGAACACAATGGATTATTCAAGTGGTAATGCAACACCTATTCTTGATGGATCAGATTTCGGTCTGTGGAGTGCAAGAATGAAAGTCTATCTAATGGCACTTGGTAATGAGGTATGGGAAGTTATTGAATATGGATACACCATTCCTGCAAATGGTCCTTATACTAAAGAATACAGGCTCCTACATCACAACAAATCAAAAGCCATGAATGCAATCCTGAAGGGCTTACAGAAGGCTGATATTACCAAAGTTATTCACTGCAAGATAGCTAGTGAAATGTGGAAACAATTGCAGGTTGTTCATACAGGTGATGCAAATGTCCGAAAGGCCAAGTTGAGACACTTCAAAGGTATGTTTGAACAACTCAATATGAATGATGATAAAAATATTAGTGACTACATGCTCCGTATGGATGAATTTGTTAATTCTATGAAAGACTTAGGTCTTGAACTTGCTGAAAATGATGTGTGTGATAAGATTTTAAGATCTCTTCCTAATAGATTTAGTGAAAATATTTCTGCTATTGAGGAAGCTAAAGATTTAGATAAGTTGAAAAAGTATGAGCTCCATAGTATTCTTGTAGCATTTGAGCTGAGAACTCAAGTGAAAGTTGATGTAAAGAAAGAGGCAGCTTTTGAAGCTACCAAGAAATCAAAAGGCAAACAGATTCAAGAGAGTGATGAGTCTTCTAGTGAGGAAGAGGCTTATTACAACAAGAAAGGCAAGTTCTCTAGAAAGCACAAAAGCAAGAAAAATATAAGATGTTTCAACTGTGGAAAATTTGGTCATTATGCTACTGATCGTACTGTTTCCAAGAATGAAAGTGATGAAGATATACAGGATGTTAAGAGCAAGGATTTTGAAAAGCACAAGTATTACAGAAAGAACAAAGATGAGCACAATAATCAAGGAAAGAGGTATTCACACAAGAACAAGAAGAGCTTCTATTTGGACAAAGCAAGTAAGTGTTCTAGCAATGATAGTGAAAGCTCTTCCAGTGATAATGAAAATGAGATGTTGTTCATTTCAAAAAAGGAGGAAGAACCGAAACATAAATTCACTGTTATGAAATGCTTTAGATATGGAAATTTTGGGCACCTTGAGGATGACTGCACAAATAATGAGTTGGTTGCTAGTATGTATGAGGATGCTTTAGAAAATGATAAGGAAAATGCATGTATGGTTTTTGAAAAGGGTAGCACCTCTAGTGATAAGAAATCTAAAAAAGGCCTTGATAATTCAAAGTGCAATCAAATAGAGGATCTTGAATGTGAACTCAATAATGCTCTTAGTGTTTTGAAAAAGGAAAGAAAGAAGAATGATAGACTCAAGATTAAGTTAGATGAATGTTGTATGGAGAGAGACGATCTTATAGAAAGTCTTAAATTATCTATAGCTAAAACACAGGAACTCAAGGATGAGTTAGAGTCTAAGATTCTTGAGTATAATGAGTTAGAGCAGAAAATGGCTTCTTTGAAAGAAGAAAATAAAGAGTACAAGGATAAGCTCTACAAATTTTAGGATAGCTCCAAGAAGGTTAAATCTCTCATCAAAGGACAAAGAAATCCAACAGATAAAACAGGTCTTGGATTTGTTAAACCGCTCAAAGAACAGGTCGGGGAATCTAGCAAGAGATTCCAAAAGGAAGAGAGTTCTGATGATGAAAGTACTTCAGAACATGAGTCCGTGAGTGATCGATGCACAAAAATAGAAAACGAAATTCAGAATGCAAAGAAAAAGTTTTCAGGATCCAAGAGGTCATATAAAAGAAAATTTCACGACAGATGTTTTGCGTGTTATAGGTTTGGACACATGGCTGCACATTGCATGTCTCAAATGAAGAGGGTTAACAATAATTTTAGAAGTGGTAATTTCTTCCAAGGGTATTGTTACTCTTGCAATCAATTTGGGCATAAAGCATTTTTCTGCAAGGCAAATATCAGGAACTGGGTTAGTCAGAACAAGCAGATTCAAAGAACAGCTATGCCTGAAAGAAATAATATTGTTACTTGCTATAAGTGCAACAATACAGGTCACACAGCCAAACAATGCAGAACTGATATTCCAAGGTACAGGAATAGGAACAGTGATATAAACAGGTCCAAGGATCAAGGTGTGGACAAGAAAAGAGATGAGAATAAGAACAAGAAATGTGTCAAGAACAGAAACATTGACAAAGAGCTCAAGAGAAGGCCCATAAAAGAATTTGTAGACACTGATGATGATGAGTGTCTAATGGGAGTCTCACTCCCAACCCTATTTTAAATCACCTCTTAGGAGGTGGGGGAGGGACTAAGCTAAGAGACTCATTCTTAATCCCGAGCCCCAAAGGTGACCCTTTGCCATTGATGACAAAGGGGGAGAGATATGAGTAAGGGGGAGAGCTTCAAGTGAAGAAGAAAGCTTCAAGTTAGGGGGAGCAAAAACTTCAATTGTAGATTCTCAGTTGTTGGCACAGTTGGTTTCAGTTTTGGCTCTTGAGTAGTGTTTTTCAGTTAAGGGTTGCCATCAATGACAAAGGGGGAGATTGTTGGCAATTTTGGGTACCTTGGGTACATTGCTCTTACTCTAAGTGTAAGATGTTGTCATTGATGTCAAGAAGGTCTTGAAGCAATTTGGTTTGATGTCAAAGATTGTGTCTTGATGAAGGTTTCAGCATGGACAGTGAGTTTCCAAGAAGATCAGGGTAGCCCAGTTACAAAAGATCAAGAAAAAGACAAGTAAGAAAAAGTATGCAGGCGGCTGGAAAAACTGTCACGATTTCGCGACATGTTTTAGGAGAGAGAAAATGCTGGCAAAACTGTTGCAATTTCGCGACATGTTTGAGGAGAGAGAAAATGCTAGCAAAACTGTCATGATTTCGTGACATGTTTGAGGAGAGAGAAAGTTCGGGAAAAACTGTCATGATATCGCGACATGCGGGAAGGCAGAGACAAAGCAGGCAAAACTGTCATGATTTCATGACATGTCACATTTTCACGACTCGGACAGTGTAGGAAGGCAGAGAAAGAAAAGTTTCATGATTTCACGACATTCTGCAAAGGAGGCTGTACAGACAAGAAAGTGTCATGATTTCACGACATGTTGCAGAAGAGAAAGTCTACAGTGTGATCTATCGTGATTTTGTGACAAGATTAAAAAGAGAGAAAGTGATTCAGGAACTGTCGTGATTTTGTGACATGATGCAAAGTTCTAAGTAAGGGCTATCGCATTTTCATGAGATGCTGTAGAGGTCGAGTTGAAGACTATCGTGATTTCGTGACATGCAGCAAAGGAAAGAGTCTGAAAGGAGCAGCGTCGCGATTTCGTGATAGGCAATGGAGAAAGCATATGGCAGTCAGAAGTGTCATGATTTTGTGACATGCAGCAAAGAGAAGAGCCAGAAGCCAGAAGTGTCATGATTTCATGATAGGCAGTAAAGAAAATGTACGAAAGCCAAAAGTGTTGCAATTTCGTGATAGGTAGTAGAAAAAGCTTTCGAAAGATGAAAGCGTCGCGATTTCGTGACATGCTGAAAAGAAGTTGTATGGATGCAAAAAGTGTCATGATTTTGCGACAGGTTGAGTTGGTAGCTTTTAGTTGGCAGAAATGTCACGATTTCATGACAAAAACTGATAGCAAGTCTTCATCAAAAGAAGCGTCGTGATTTCACGATGAAGTCAAGAAGGAAGAGCTTGAAGGCAAAAGCATCGCAATTTCATGACATGTTCCATTTTCGCTAGTGCAAGCCTCGAAGAAGGCCATGAAGATAGAAGTGTTGCGATTTCATGATAGGAATGATGATGACGTCAGCAAAAGGAAGGAGTGTCACGATTTTGTGACAAAAGCGAAGAAGAAGGCCATAAAGACTAAAGTGTCATGATTTCTTGATAGAAGTGAGATGACGTCAGTAAAAGGCAAAGGTGTCGCAATTTCACGATAGAAGCTCAAAAGAGGTCGACAAAGGTTGTAGTGTCACGATTTCGCGACAGCAGGCTTTAGAAGGCGTACGACATGCAAAGGTGTCACGATATCGTGACATGTTGTAGTTTCGTGCCAGAAGCTATAGGGAGGTAGTGAAGCCAATAGAGTTAAATATGGGCCGACACAGCGTAGGGTTTTGCAGCCAATGTGGTTGAAGGTTAAATCGTCGACTAAGACCAAGATTTCAATCTTGAGTTTGTGAGTATAAAAGGAGGGTTGCTTGAAGAATTTGGCAATTGATCGAAGTGTGCGTTCGAAGAGTGGCGTTCACAGATTTAGTGCGACAGTGAAGTTCGATCGTCGAAAAAGTAGAGTGCGAAGATCGATAGCAGTATAAGAGTGCATTTTGTCAAATCTTCTAAGTGTAGGAGACTGTAAGGAAATAGAGTGCATGAAGACGATACTGCTATGAATGCATAGAAGTGAAAAGGTCATTTTTCGATTGAGTGCAGTTGTGACTACGAGAAAATAGCGAAGGAATGTATTTTATGCAGAACAGAGGAAGAGGACAGACCTGTGCCAGAACGAAGGATTGTGTTTGGTGCAGATCAGAGAAAGAGGAAGAGGGCATTTGTGCCAGACCGAAGGACTATGTTTTTTTGCAAATTTGAGGACCAAATTTGCGATGACAAAGTTGAGGACAGATATCTCCAGCCAGAGCAGGGAAGACAGGTGTCTTCTATGGATAGAGTTCCACTTGCTAAGGGTAGAGGAGGTAGAGGTCTTCTAGAGGATCACCAGCCAAAGCAGAATTAGGGGAAGGTATATCCTTTGAGCTGAGGCTCATAAACATTGTAATCGAGAAGGATTCCCAGAGGACTTGATATAACTTTTAGAGAAAAGTTTTATCCATGGAGTAGCCCATCTTGGGTAAACCACGTAAATTGCTATGTCACTTTGTGGATGGTGTTTTGTATATTGTTATGATTACTGCTGTTGTTACTGCTATATTTATATTGCATAATATTGATTTGAAAGCTGTTTTGAAAGAATAAGTTAAAAGTGGTCTTATACTGTTCACCCCCCCTCTTAGTATAAGATTGTGTTCTTCAACCAAACCCATCAAATCATGGATTTGATCCAATATGCTTAACCATAAGCTACAAAATTGCAAGGGAGAATGCACGTAACTTATAAGTTAAGAGAAAATGAATAATGCTAACTAGAAGATCCATTTTAGCTATCTTGAAGTACACACTTCCTACTTTGAGTTCACACTTACTAACTAACACTCTAAATGACAACTAGAAGATAACTAGTGCCCACAAGTGCATGTGAGAAGGAGACTCACTTACAATTATTAATTTGCAAGAAATAAACTATGCAAACCTAGCTAGGAACTACTAGAGGGGTCATATGAAATATCAAACATCAATCCTCATCATGCCTCCCCACAATAGAAGCATTGGACTCCAATGCTTTCAGAAGAGTAGGAAAGTCACAGGACATCTGATGAAAAGAAATCCAATGAACCTAATGCAACAGCTGTCCTCGTCGAGCCACAAGATATGAGGTGGTAGAACCCTGGCGAGTTTGTTGAATATTTGTGTCATAGATCTGATCAGAATCCAATGGTAACTGAGAATCAGGAACCACGTCCATAGGATGACTGATAGCTGGTGCTGTCTCCAATGTAGAGTCAAAATACAACTTCAAAAGATCTGCATTGATGACGTCATGAATTCCCAAGTGTGCGGGAAGATCAAGGTGAAAAGCATTCTCAGACACCTGTTGAATAATAGTATAAGGCCCATAGCGAATTGGTTTTATTTTACTATGAGTCTTATCAGTAAAACATCGCTTGTCAAGATGCAACCAAACTTTGTCACCAACCTGAAATGGATGACGAATTCGATGTCGATCCATGGCCTTTTTCTGCTACTGTTGTGTCTTTTGCAAAATCTCAACCACCTTTGATTGCAGATTGTACAAATGCTGAATAAATGAGTGTGCCTTTTCTTGCTCCTTCTAAAGATGTGAAGTGACAGGAGAAGGCAAAGACAAAGGTAACTCATAAGGTGCCAAGGGCTGAAATCCCATACAAACCTCAAAGGGTGAATGACCTATAGAAGAATGTAGGGCCCTATTATAGGCATGTTCAATATGAGTGAGACTCAAGTCCCACTTTGCTGGTGAAGCGTGATGATAGATTCATAAACTTTGCACAAGGGTACGGTTGACCACTTCGGTCTGCCCATTTGACTACGGATGATAGGTGATGGAAAAGTTAAGGGAAACTCCCAAAATTTTCCACAAATAATGCCAAAAGTGACCCACAAAGCATGAGCCACGATCTGATATAGTGCTAGTAGGTAGACCAAAGGAATGCCAAATGCTGTTAAAGAAAAATTGGGCTAAGTCTGCTACAGAGCTTATCTTGTGGCATGGAATAAACTTAGCCATTTTATTGAATCTGTCAACCACCACGAACACACAATCATGTTGTCACACTGTCATAGGAAAACCACTAACCAAATCCATGGAAATGCTTTCCCAAGGATGGGAAGGATTGGGCAAAGGCATGCCTAAGCCAAATTTCCTGTTAACTAGTTTTGAGCGACAACAAACTGCACATTGTTTGAGAAATCTCAACACATCCCTCTGCATTTTAGGCCAGTAGAAAAATCTTTACAAGTGATGAAGTGTTTTGTGCTTCCCAAAGTGACCACCATAAAGTGTAGAATGAGCTTCCTTAAGAAGTGACACTCTAGGCTCACAAGGAACACAAACCTTGTCCAATTTGTAAAGAAGTCCTTCTTTGATGTAGAAATCTTGGAAAGGATGCAAATTGGAAGAAGAAGGCTTACTCACTTACTCAAATATTTTCCCAAAATCAGGATCCTGTGAATACTGATTAGGCCAAGTCTAAAATCCCAAGTGTGAAGTGGACATAACTATTAAGGCAAGAGTAGCAGGAGGCCTACTCAAACAATCAACAATAGTATTACTCTTCCCATTTTTGTACTTGATCACCAAGTGAAATTGTTGGAGGTAAGAGGCCCACTTCATATGTCTTGATTCTTCAATTTTACTTTGAGATTGTAAAAAATTGAGAGGCATATGATCAGTGTGTACTACTGTATCTTTTCCCAAAAGATAATGTCTCCAGTACTTGATAGCTTGAACTAATGCATACAACTCCTTGTCATATGTAGAATAGTTCAACTTAGCAGTAGAATTTTTTTTTGAATGATAAGCAACTAGATGACCATTCTGTTTTAGCACAACTCCTAAGGCAACTTTAGAGGCATCCGTTTCAATCTCAAAAGGTTGAGAGAGGTCAAGTAAAATTAACATAGGTGCTATACAAAGTTTCTTTTTGAGTTTCTCAAAGGCAATCTCTTGGCTTTTCTCCCAATGAAATGGAACTTTAGACTTAGTGAGATAATGCAATGGAGCTGCAAGGGTGGAATATTGAGGAATGAACTTGCGATCAAAATTTGCAAGTCCTAGAAAACTCCTTAACTTAGTGAGAGTTGTAGGAGGGGACCACTTAAGTAAAACATCAATTTTTATGGGATCTACCTGAATTCCACTTTCACTAATCACATAGCCAAGGTAAGAAACTGAAGTATTGCCAAAATAACACTTGGAAGAATTGGCATATAATTGATTCTTCGCAAGAAGATCAAGGGTTTGCTGGATATGCCTAAGGTGTTCCTCCCAAGTTTTTGAGAAAATCAATATATCATCAAGATATATTATTACAAATTTTTTAAGTACATCATGAAATACATCATTCATCAACCTCATGAAGGTTGCAGGAGCATTAGTAAGACCGAAGGGCATGACCAACCATTCAAAAAGGCCCATATTCATCTTAAAAGTTGTCTTCCATGTATCCTCAGCTTGGATACGCACTTGATGATATCCACTTTTGAGATCTATTTTGGAAAAGAACTTAGCTCCTTGAAGCTGATCTAATAAATCATCAATGCATGGTAATGGATATCTATTCTTTATAGAAATTCTATTCAAAGCACAAAAATCAATGCACAATCTCCAAGTGCCATCTTTTTTAAGAACCAAAAAAATAGGTGAGGCACAAGCAGAAGTACTTTCCTTAATGAAACCCTTAGACAACAAATCTTCTATTTGCATTTTTATTTCTTCATTTTGCAAAATAGATTGTCTATACATGGGTGCATTAGGTAGTGAAGAACCAGGAATGATTTCAATGCTGTGATTAATTGTGCGAATTTGAGGAAGAGACTTTGGCTCCTAAAATATGTGTGAAGAACTTTACAATATTTTATCCATTGAAGAGTGTTTCTTTGGAATGGATGTGGATGTAGAAGTGTTTTGAGAGCGAATGAAAATTAGAGCAACATCACCACCTTTTTTAATTACTATTTTTGTTTGCTTGGAACTTAGAATGATGTTAGGAGTGTTGGTGCTTTTAATGAGAAAGACCTTACAATATTTTTTAAGTGTGTAGGTTCTTTTGAAAGCATCATAAACAACTCTCCCATCATACTGAAAAGGTTGTCCAAGAAAAATCCCACAACAATCCATAGGAGTCACATCACAAGTGACTTGATCTATGAAATGTGGGCCAAGTGCAAATTTTAATGTGCAAGTGTGAGTGATTTATGAGGCTCTTCCACTATCATTCCAACCCAAAGAATAAGGTTGAGGATGAGGCTCCATAGGTAACTTCAAATGCTCGACAATGGACCTCGCAATTAGATTTTTCTGCGAGCCATTATCCACTATACAATCTATTGCAAAATTATGGAGCAAATGAGCTTGAGTGATGAACAAAGCATCATGAGCGCCCTCTGATGAACTTACATTTACCAAGGTAACCTCATTGAGCTTACTTCATAATTCTGTGTATACTCTACTCTCTCCTACTGAATCAAGGGGACCTTTAGAAGCATCCTCCTCTTGAGTAGTAATGACTAAACTTTTCTTCTTAAGCTTGAAACAATCAGCTTTTTCATGACCCTTTTTCTTACAATAGTTACAAAAATTTTTAGAAGAAGAATAAGGTTTAGAAGAAGAAGAATAAGAATGAGTAGAAGCGGAAGGGGAAGGAGAATAAGGAGATGGAGAAGAAAGATTCTTCTTTTGAGCAAAATTCTTCTTTTGTGAGAAAGAATTATTCCCTTTTGATGAGTTTGCAACCACTTGAGGAGCAGGTGCATGGAATGCCTGTGAGTGCAATTTGAACTTGTCCTCTGCAAGTTGCACTTGGTTGAAAACTAAATCCAAAGTTTCCATAGAAACAAACATAATTTCTCTGTACAAGTGCTCTAACAAGCCACTTTGAAATTTGATAATCAAAGCTGGAACATCATCCTCCACATTCACAAGTATCCTGTACCTGTTGAACTGAAAAATATATTCCTGTACAGTCATATTAGTACTTTGTCAAAAATGAAACCATTTAATGACCAATTCCTTAGAATAATTGGAAGGATAAAAATTGGTCTTAAGACAATCTACAAGCTCATCCCATGAGGTGAGTTCATCATGACCTCTTTTTCGTTCAACAAGTACTTTAGCTAAACCAAAAAGTTTTAGCTTAGCATAAGGAACCACATCTTCATATGAAAGTTGAGAGTAAGAAAACCAAGAACTCATGTCAAGAATCCAACTATTCAAGACATCAGGGTTCCTGGATCCATCATAAAATGGAACTTCACAACGAACTCTCAGATGAGAATCATGAGCAAAAGTTGAAGCATTATGCATAGAAATGTCATTTACCTTCATGGCAAGAGTGCCAAGGACTTCTGCCATGGTAGTATCATTAGCTTTATCTGCTAAAGCATTTACAACATGGGCAAGTTTTGCCAATTGGGTAGCCAAATCAGAAGCCATGTTCAATCGGGTATAAGCCAGGAGTAAAAAAATAAGAAAGCACTAAATCAAGGAAAAAAATGGAAATTTTCCTTGTTACAATGGAGTGCCTCTGAATTTGGAAAATTACTCCTAAGGCTCAAATTTGAAATTTTAAACTAACCTAAGGTGCAATTTATAATTTATTAATTTAAAAATAACTTAAGTAAAAATTAAATGTAATTAATCAAAGATTAATTAATTTTAATTAAGTTATTAAAAATTAAATTAATAAAAATAAAATTTAACATGCAACCTTAGAATAGTAAAAATTAAAAAAATTACAATAAATTACCCTTGAAGTTGCTGCCTGAACTGGAACTTTACTGCACTTTAACCTGCATGAATTTTTGAAATGTCCAGTTACATGTTTCCCGAGGTGCAGAAAACAAATAAAAAAATTTGCATGGCATAGTTCTCGAGGCAATGTGCACTTTGCCCAACGGGATCTGTAAAAATTTTTGGGCCCTTGTGTAGTTGCCCCTTGGTGCACAGAATCTAGCACCCTTCATGTAGGGTGAAGACTGCATGCATGTAGGTTGCGCAGGCGATAGTCAATGCTATCGGCCTGACAGCAGGCAGGCCTGACAGCAGACAGGCCTATCAGCCATGGCAAGCTGGGCGCTATCCTGACGGCTTGTCAGCCACGGTAGGCCAAACGATGCATCGACGTCCATGACTATGGACTAACAACATCGACGCCTGACAAGGCGGCAGACCTGACAGCCCTTACCGGCCTGTCAGCCATGGCAGGGCTAACCAGTCCTGTCGACTGTCAGCTACAGTAGGACGATGCGTCGAAGTCCATGCCTACAAATATTGTAGGCAGACGGACAACGCCATCGACTATCGGGCCTTAACATAGCCGACGTTCGTCGACAGCCATCAGGATACGGCTGTCGACCGGCTGACAAATGATGACCAATGTCAGCAAGCCTCGACTCCTGCTGAGATGGGGCCGAGGCAGGCCAAAAAAATAATATATATTTTTTTACAATATTTTTAAATTAATATATTAAAAAAATAATATATTAATTAAAAATTTTAAGTTTTTCTAATAACAACAATGAAATTTTTAAAATTAACCAGGGTGGCTAATTTAAAAACATTGAAAAAAAAAACTTAAACTATTACAAATGTTACCAAGATCCTTCAGTAGCTCTCCTTTCAAGATCCGGTCGACACATGACCAACGTTTGAAAGGCAACCAGACCCAAGTCGACACACGACCTGGTATAGAACTCCTCTAGCTTCAAGACTCCTCTATGGTAGGAACAAATGGCTCCCTAATACGCATCTCTCCGTAGGAGTAGTCCAAACCTGCCAAGGGATTTTTGTAAGAAAGGAAACGGGGTAAACTTCTCCTATACTCCTTGAGCATACGGAGAAAGTTGGAACGAGGATTTTGATGCCTAAGGAACTTCCTTCTGCGTATGGTTTTCAATCTCCCCTTGAGCTTGAACCGAGTCCTCAATGAAAAAATATTTCTCATAAAAAAAAATATCTCCTATCCTCTCACCTCACAAGCCCTAGTGCAAACATGAACTAGGCTCTAATACCAATGAAAAGGATTGAAAATCCAACTACGTGTTCTATTATTTACAATTCAATTTATAGGCACTAATGGCCCAAAATACATAAGCAAACCCATCAAATCATGGATTTGATCCAATATGCTTAACCATAAGCTACAAAAGTGCAAGGGAGAATGCACGTAACTTCTAAGTTAAGAGAAAAGGAATAATGCTAACTAGAAGATCCATTTTTGGTATCTTGAAATACACACTTCCTACTTTGAGTTCACACTTACTAACTAACACTCTAAATGACAACCAATAAGTGGTTAACCAAACTATTGGGTTATGATTTTGTTATCGAGTATAAGAAGGGGAAGGAAAATGTAGCCGCCGATGCATTATCCAGGAAATACGAAGACGAAGTAGTCATTAACGCTATTTCGGGCCCTTGCTCCCAATGGGTGAACCAATTACAAAATGAATGGTTATCCAATAGCGAAACTACTCAGATAATTCAAGAATTATCTATAGGGTCCTCTAAATACCCTTTATTCTCTTATGAATATAAGATCCTTAGGAAGAAGAACCACATTTACATTCCACACAATTTAGAACTCAAATCAAATATCCTCGACGAATCGCACGCTTCTCCGTCAGCAGGACATTCAAGATTTTTGAAGACATATTTAAGGGTCAAACAATCATTTTGTTGGAAAGGATTAAAAGCAGAAGTCAAACAATGGGTAGCAGAATGTGAAGTTTTCCAGCGCAATAAAGGAGAAACAGTCAAATCACCAAGGTTGTTACAACCATTACCCATCCCTGAGCATCAGTGGGAACATATATCCATGGATTTTATTGAAGGTCTTCCTAAATAAGAAGGCAGGATAGTAATATTCGTAGTTGTAGATCGGTTATCCAAATACGCTCATTTTCAGGCTTTACAACATCCTTTTTCTACAAGAAAGGTGGAAAAGGTATTTAGGGATTCAATCTTCAAATTACATGGTATGCCAAAAAATATTGTAAGTGATAGAGATCCCATCTTCACTAGTAACTTTTGGTGGGAATTATTTTGACTTAGTGGTACCAAATTGAATATGTCTTCGGCCTACCACCCACACACAGATGGTCAAAAAGAAGTAGTTAACAAATGTTTGGGTACATACTTAAGATGTTTCGCTCAAGATAAACAATACCAATGGAGCTAGTGGTTAGCAATGGCAGAATGGTGGTACAACACTTCTTACCATTACTCAATTAAGATGTCTCCCTTTGAAGCATTGTATGGCACCAAGCCTCCAATCATCGTAGATTACGTACAAGGGTCATCCAAAGTAGCCAAAGTGGATGATTGGTTCCAACAAAGGCAGCCTACACTCACCATCCTCAAAGAGAATTTAGTCCAAGCACAAAATTGTATGAAACAACAACAAGACTCGCACTAATCAAATAGAACTTTTAATATTGGTGACTGGGTTTTCCTAAGGTTGCAACCTTACAAACAATCATCATTAAGGATAAATTCCAGCCAAAATTTGGCTCCATGATTCTATGGTCCTTACAAAATTGTGCACCGCATTGGAGAAGTAGCCTATCAGTTAGAGCTACCCTTATCATCAAGAATACACCCAGTATTTCATGTTTCGTGTCTCAAAAAAGTAATTGGTCAGAAGGTGCAAGGTCAATCAGAATTACCGGTGCTCGATGAGGAAGGACGCATATATCTCCAACCTGAGGAAATCTTACAACAAAGAGTACGAAGACTACGGTCGTGCCAGATTCAAGAATATCTCATCAAATGGTAAGATTTACCAGAGGAGGATGCCACATGGGAACCTGAAAGTATTTTCCAGACATTTCTAGCTTTTAGGACAAAGCTTTCCGAGGAGGGGAGTCATGTTACATACCAAACCTAGTCGCAGGCTAGGTATTCCAAGTGTAAACACTTCATATATATAGATTAGATAGTTATTTAAATTAAATCATCTATTTTTACTTTCATTCTCTGCGTTTCGCATTTGCCTTCATGACAAGAACTGCCCTCCTAGTGGCATTGGATTCTCATTTGTGTTTTCCATTTAATATAATTTTGTTCGGTTATACATCTATGTTATTTCATTGCTAGTAACTCGTGTGTATTCCTTCATATACGTAATATTCTAAGATAAACAATAGACAATGGTAAGTTTACCCTTGCATTAATATTATAATCTTTATTATAATATTTATCCAAGGTAGTGAAAAACCCAAATAAGTTATTATAATTTTAATTATAATATTATTTGGTTTACAAAGAAAATTAATTATTTTTTTATAAAACCCTAAGGTTGGTCTTTGGAGGGAAAAATATTTCAAGTGCAAAGTTTAAAGTTTAATTAAACCCAAAGGTGGGTTTAATAAAAGGAATTCGAAGCCTTTTACCGCCAACGTCAAGGAAGGAAGATCATGAGCGCCGACATCATTAATACAATGGAGAAGCATATAAATATGCCAACAAACCTAAGTTTGAACTTACCCTTGCTTGAAAGAAAAATGAGGTGGCATGCAAAAAAGAGAGCTTGTGATTTACAAAAATTTGGTAGTGAAAGGCATAGAGGAGGAAGTTTTGGTCCTCAAGTTTCATTGGGTAAGCATGGCCTAGTGGTAGTTGGTAAAGCGCAAAGGCGCTGGCAGCAAGGTGGTTGACGTTTCAAATCTCTCATACATTGTTTGGTGTATTGTTTGAGGTGCCCAAGGTGCATGACCTTATTCGCTGCGTAAGGTAGTGTGATATTAAGAAGCATGTGGTGCTTCTTTAATATCAAACGAGTGCTTGGCTCGTGCGATGATTTGGTTGCGGTTAAGGCACTTATGGTAAGACAAGGTTGAGGGTTTGATTCCCTCCAAGGACAAGGTATTTAATTTTTATTTAAATTTTGTTGGTTGCCTAACGTTGGAGGTATAAGGGTGCATGAGTGATTATTGTTTTTATACATTAAGGCATAAAGTTATTGTGAATGTTTGTTGAGGATTATTGTGGAAGAATTGATATTTGAAGTTTATGGTGAATGATTGTTGAAGATTATTTTAAAGGATTAGTATTTGAGATTTATTATTTTAGGAGTAATAAGGAGTTTGAGTAAAATCTTAATTAAATTATTATTAAGATTTTTGGGTATTATTTTTGTATAAGGGTTTTTCTATTTAAAGAAGACTATGGTGAATGTTATTTTTGAGTTGGAGTAATAAGGTATATGTTGGATCATTATTTTGTATTGTGATTTTATTGAAGTCTTCTAACCCTTATTGAGATCGGAAAAGAGAAATCTGTGAGTGTGGCAAATATGTGAGGTCAACTACTCTTCAAGAAAAGGTATGGGCAATATTCTTCTTTGTTGAAATTGGTTGATTGGCTTAATTGAAAATTAAGTTTGGAGTGAAAAGGATTTGATTAGGGTTTCCTTTTTAAAAGTGTGTGAGTGAATGCTTCAAGGTTTTATGGATTGAGAGTTGTGATTAAACCTTGTTTTATAAGCATTGTTATTGAGACCATTGGTTGAGTGAAGTGTTTGAGTTGATGCTTCAAGGTTTTCTGATTTGAGAATTGTGATTAAAACCTTGTTTTATTAGCATTGTTGTTGAAGCCAATTGGTTATGTGAAGAACTTGATTTAGGGTTTAAAAATATCATGAGTATCATTGTTATATGAAGAATGTTTTATTAGCATTGTTGTTGAAGTGAGTTGTTATGCAAAGAACTTGAAATTGAGTTAGAAAAGAACATGAGTATCATTGTTATGTGAGATTTGTTGTTGAGCATTATTGGAAACATTTTGAGTTGGTTGGTATATGCTTGGACTAGGCTTTGTGAGAAAGGTTTGTTCCTTGAAGTGATTGGTTGAGTAGAGTTGATTGAGCCTAGTCAAGTGAATGTACGAAGTGTCTATTCAAGTTCCATAAAACAAACTATTCTATATTCTTATTTGAGTTGAGAAAGTGATTGAGTATTGAGTATAGAACATATTGAGTCTCTAACAATTCTATTTATGCTTCTATGAGATTGAGTTGATTTGAGATTGAGCATTGAGTATAGAACATATTGAGTCTCTAACAATTATCTTTATGCTTCTATGAGATTGATTTGAGTTGAGATTGAGAATTGACTATAGAACATATTGAGTCTCTAAAAATTCTCTTTATGCTTCTATGATATTGAGTTGAGTTGATATTGAGCATTGATTATAGAACATATTGAGTCTCTAAAAATTCTCTTTATGTTTCTATGAGATTGGACAAGTTATGTGTGGACTTGTTAAGTTGATTTGTGGCAAGTCTTTGAGAATACTTGTGGACTAATTTTATGTGAGCATTTGTGGAAGATTGCAATACATATTTGAGCAAGTCCTAGAGAGGACTTATTGAGAATATTTGAGACAAGTTCTAGAGTGAGCGAGAATATTTGGACAACTTATGTGTGAACTTGTTGAGCAGATTTGGATAGGTTCTATGTGGACTTGTTGAGAAGAGTTGGACAGGTTCTGTGTGGACTTGTTGAGCATAATTTGAGTAGGTTATGAGTGGACTTATTGAGAAGATTTGAGAAGGTTCGGAGTGAACCTATTGAGCAAATTTGAGTTTTGAGTGAACCTATTGAGAATATTTGAGAAGGTTCTAAGTGAACCTATTAAGAAGTTTTGAGAAGGTTATGAGTGAACCTATTGAGCATATTTGTACTTGACTAAATGAATTGTGTTTAGTACATATTTGAGTGGACTTTTGCTATACCTACTGGAATATGTTTAGTGCAAGAGTTGAGTAGATTTGTGCTAGACCGAATAAACTATGTTTAGTGCAAGAGATTGAGCAGAGCTATGCTAGACCTACTGGACTATGTTTAGTACAATATTGAGATAGAGCTTTGGAGGTGATAGAGCAAAGAGGATAGAGTCTCTAGTGGATAGAGATCCATCATCTAGGACATTGAGGATAGGTCTTCTAAGTGAATACAAGAGTCTTCAAGTGGAGAGATATCCATAGTCAGTGCAGTGGAGGTAGTAGTCTTCTAGAGGATCACCAACCAGAGCAGAGGAGAAGGAGTTCTCCTATGGATAGATATCCATAAACCATATTTAGGGAATCAACATATCCTTTGGACAGAGGTCCATAAACATTGTAATTGGGAAGGATTTCCAAGATATTGATTGATAAAATTTTAGTGAAATATTTTCTCCATGGAGTAGCCCACATTGGGTGAACCACGTAAATTATGTTGTCTCTATTGTGTAGAGTGTTTTGTACATTACTTTAATTACTACTATGGATATTGCTATCTTTACATAGCATATATTATTTTGGGATAAAAAGTAAAAAGTGGTCTTATACTATTCAACCCCCTCTCAGTATAAGCTTGTTTTCTTCAATTGGTATCAGAGCGAGTTCCTTTAGAAGATTTTAATAGCTTGAAGGAAAAGTGGTCAAGAACACAATGGATCAAAAGGATCAAATGGACGGGTCCATCAATAATGCAGTACCAATATTTTATGGAAGTGGCTTCTTGTATTGGTGTATGCTAATGATATTTTACTTGATGGCACTTGCCAATGAAGTTTGGGATGCAGTAGAATTTGGATATGATTTAGCAATCAATCCTCCTACATATAAGGAAGGTAAGCTTCTAATGCATGTAAATTCAAGAGCTATGAATGCTATTATAAAAGGGTTGTGTAGATCATAATATATGAAGGTTATGGATTGTACAATAGCAAAATATATGTGGGAACTATTGCATAACATATATGAAAGAGATAAAGGTTTCAGGAAATCTAAGATCAGAAATCTCAAAGGAGAATTTGAGAACTTAAGAATACGGGATGATGAAAACATTCATGACTATCTCAGTAATATTGATGAACTTGTACATGAGATGAGAGGTCTTGGAATGAAGGTTGATGAATATGATGCTTGTGATAAAATCTTGAGAACTCTTCCAAAAATTTATAGTTAAAATGTCTCTTTTATAGAAACATCAATTGATAGTGATTCTCTAATAAGAAATTCTTTGCTTGGCATGCTTACAAATTTTGAGATAAGAACAAAATATCCTATCCCTTCAAAATAGGTTGCATTCAAATTGAACAAGAAGATAAAGGGTAAGAAGACAGGATCAAGGAGTGAGTCATCTAGTGATAAAGAAGCTAACTATGGTAGAAGAGATAAAGGTTCCAAAAGACCCATATATCTAAGATCTATTAAGTGTTTCAATTATGGAAAGTATGGATATTTTGTAATAGATTGTAAAGAGATAAAGAATAATAATGATGAAGAAAAATAGGATCATAGGTACAGGGAATCAGAAAGATATAGGTACCAGAAGAAAGGCAAGGATAGACAAAGCATACAAGGAAAGAATTTCTTCCAAAGATAAAAGAGAAGCTACTATGCGGATAATGCAAGTACTCAAATGGTAGTGATGCTAGTTTTTTAGACAATGATAGAGATGAAGTCCTATTTATGATTTAAGAAAAAAAACCAGTTAAGAAAAGGACTTCAGTT
Organism: Wollemia nobilis; assembly: GCA_028583015.1. NCBI lineage: Eukaryota > Viridiplantae > Streptophyta > Pinopsida > Araucariales > Araucariaceae > Wollemia > Wollemia nobilis. Next base: position 1,116,126 of record JAQPPZ010002631.1, read on the forward strand.
ATTCTCAAGTGTTTTAGATGTGGTAAATTTGGACATCTTGAAGATGATTGTACAAGGGATGGTTATAGTTTTAGTGATGATGATTTTGAAGATGCACTTGAAAGACCAGATGAAAATCTTCTAATGGCATTAGAATAAGAAGTGAGTGATCCTATAGAATACAAGCCAAAATAAAGTAATTATGTGGACAAAGGTAAACAAATAGAGGATTATTTAGCAGAGAATGGTTATGATCTCAAGGGTGAACTCATCTATGCCCTTGACATGGTAAATAAGGTAAGAAAGAAACACTCTAAGCTTGAAAATCAGTTTCAAGAATGTGATAAAGAAATATTATTACTCATAGAGGATCTAGAAAAATAAAAGGCTAAGGCAAACAAGTTCAAAGATAAGTTAGAAGCAAAAATTTTGGAATGTGAGAAGTTAGAACAATAAGTGGCACTACTAAAGGAAGACTTAGAAGATTCCAAGAATAAGTTATACAAGTATGTAAATAGTGCAAAGAGTGTGGATAAAATAGTCAAGATACAAAGAGGAGCAACAAACAAGATATGTCTTGGTTCTAAACAGGTACAAAAGAAATGGGAAGAAGAGTCTACTTCAAGTCTTGAAGAAGAAGAAACTTTAGATGAAGATACATCAAAAGAAGATAGTGTAAGTGGGAGTGAGACAATAGAGGATGAGTTGGAAAATAAAGGGTTCAACAAAGACATGAACAATGCACAAAGAAGGTACAGATGGAACATCAATCAAAATAGGAGACCAATGAGGTCAAGACAAGGAAGCTTCAATGGAGGATGTTTTTCATGTCACAGGTTTGGGCACATGGCTTCATAGTGCATGACACATGAAAGACAGGAATATGGGAAAGGACAACTTTTCCAAGGGTATTGCTACTCATGTAATGAGTTTGGTCACAAGGCAATGAATTACAAGGTTCATGATAGAAGAGGATATGGCTTCACTAGGAGAAATCCTAAGATATTTTCACCTCCAAGGAATAATAACATTAAGTTTTATAAGTGCAATAATGATGGTCAAATAGCAAAATGGTGTAGAGAAGATATTCCATAAACAAGTATGAATAGAAACAAGAACATGAACATGAATAAGAATATGAACATGAACAGAACATGAACATGAACAGAACATGAACAGGAACATTGATGAGAATAGGAATAGGAATAGGAATATGAATATGGATGAGAATAGAAATAGAAATAGGAATAATAATGATGACAAGAATAGGGATGATGACTTGGATAGAAATAGTCAGAGGATTCAGAAAACTCAAAAAGGAGGAGAAAATAATAAAGGTAAAGAATAGTACTTTTGGGGAGTAGAAATACTCCTACCAAAAAATTAACCACCTCATGAGGAGGTGGGGGAGGGGCTAAGCTAAGAGGCTCATTCTTAGCCCCGAGCCCCAAGGGTGACCCTTTGCCATTGATGTCAAAGGGGGAGAAATTTGTGTATTGGTGAGAGATTTGATATTTGAGAGAGCATTGATCCAAGGGGAGCAATGTCCCAAGGGGAGTAGAATAAAAAGAAAGGTCAAATATTTTAGTGAAAATAATGTGGGTTGCCATCAATGACAAAGGGGGAGATTGTTGGACATTTTGAGTTCCTAAGCCATAATTGCCATTGATGTCAAGATGCAAGTGATAGTTCTTCTTCAGTGCGAGTGCAAAGCTTAATGGAAGGTTTATAATGGGTTAAAATAATTTTATTTTACACCCAAAATATTGGATAAGAAAATGATTTTATTTCTCCTTTGAAATCAAATATATCCAAAAGCAATGGAAGGATTTAATATTATAATATTTATTATAATATTTATCCAAGGTGGTGAAAAACCCAAATAAATTATTATAATTTTAATTATAATATTATTTGGTTTACAAAGGAAATTAATTATTTTTTATAAAACCCTAAGGTTGGGTTTTGGAGGGAAAAATATTTCAAGCGCAAAGTTTAAAGTTTAATTAAACCCAAAGGTGGGTTTAATAAAAGGCATTCAAAGCCTCTTCTTATCGACATCAAGGAAGGAATATCGTGAGTGCCGACATCATTAATACAATGGAGAAGCATATAAATATGCCAACAAACCTAAGTTTGAACTTACCCTTGCTCGAATTAAAAATGTGGTGGCATGCAAAAAAGAGAGCTTGTGATTTACAAAAATGTGGCAGTGAAAGGCATAGAGGAGGAAGTTTTGGTCCTCAAGTTTCATTGGGCAAGTGTGGCCTAGTGGTAGTTGGGAAAGCGCAAAGGCGTTGGCAGCAAGGTGGTTGACGTTTCAAATCTCTCATGCATTGTTTGGTGTATTGTTTGAGGTGCCCAAGGTGCATGACCTTATTCGCTACATAAGGTGGTGTGAGATTAAGAAGCATGTGATGATTCTTTAATATCAAACGAGTGCTTGGCTCGTGCGGTGATTTGGTCACGGTTAAGGCACTTATGGTAAGATGAGGTTGAGGGTTTGATTCCCTCCAAGGACAAGGTATTTAATTTTGATTTAAATTTTGTTGGTTGCCTAACGTTGGAGGTATAAGGGTGCATGAGTGATTATTATTTTTATACATTAAGGCATAAAGTTATGGTGAATGTTTGTTGAGGATTATTGTGGAAGAATTGATATTTGAAGTTTATGGTGAATGATTGTTGAAGATTATTTTAAAGGATTGGTATTTGAGATTTATTGTTTTAGGAGTAATAAGGAGTTTGAGTAAAATCTTAATTAAATTATTATTAATATTTTTGGGTATTATTTTTGTATAAGGGTTTTTCTATTTAAAGAAGACTATGGTGAATGTTATTTTTGATTTGGAGTAATAAGGTGTATGTTGGATCATTATTTTGTATTGTGATTTTATTGAAGTCTTCTAACCCTTATTGAGATCGGAAAAGAGAAATTTGTGAGTGTGGCAGATTTGTGAGGTCAACTACTCTTCAAGAAAAGGTATGGGCAAAATTCTTCTTTGTTGAAATTGGTTGATTGGCTTTATTGAAAATTAAGTTTGGAGTGAAAAGGATTTGATTAGGGTTTCCTTTTTGAAAGTGTGTGAGTGAATGCTTCAAGGTTTTTTGAATTGAGAGTTGTGATTAAACCTTGTTTTATAAGCATTGTTATTGAGACCATTGGTTGAGTGAAGTGTTTGAGTTAATGCTTCAAGGTTTTCTGATTTGAGAGTTGAGATTAAAACCTTGTTTATTAGCATTGTTGTTGAAGCCAATTGGTTATGTGAAGAACCTGATTTAGGGTTTGAAAATATCATGAGTATAATTTTTATATGAATAATTTTTTATGAGCATTATTGTTGAAGTGAGTTGTTATGCAAAGAACTTGAACTTGAGTTAGAAAAGAACATGAGTATCATTGTTATGTGAGATTTGTTGTTGAGCATTGTTGGAAATATTTTGAGTTGGTTGGTATATGCTTGGACTAGGGTTTGTGAGAAAGGGTTGTTCCTTGAAGTGATTGGTTGAGTAGATTTGATTGAGCCTAGTCAAGTGAATGTACGAAGTGGTTGTTCAAGTTCCATAAAACAAACTATTCTATATTCTGATTTGAGTTGAGAAAGTGATTGAGTATTGAGTATAGAACATATTGAGTCTCTAACAATTCTCTTTATGCTTCTATAAGATTGAGTTTAGAAAATGATTGAGAATTGAGTATAGAACATATTGAGTCTCTAACAATTCTCTTTATGCTTCTATGAGATTGAGTTGAGTTGAGATTGAGAATTGAGTATAGAACATATTGAGTCTCTAACAATTCTCTCTATGCTTCTATGAGATTGAGTTGAGTAGAGTGATTGAGCATTGAGTATAGAACATATTGAGTCTCTAACAATTCTCTTTATATTTCTATGAGATTGGACAAGTTCTATGTGGACTTGTTAAGCTTATTTGAGGCAAGTCTTTGAGAAGACTTGTGGACTAATTTTGTGTGAGCTTTTGTGGAAGCTTGCAATACAGATTTGAGCAAGTCCTAGAGAGGACTTATTGAGCATATTTGAGACAAGTCTTAGAGTGATCTTATTGAGCAAATTTGGACAAGTTCTGTGTGAGCTTTTTGAGCATATTTGGATAAGTTCTATGTGAGCTTGGTTAGGATAGTTGGACAGGTTCTATGTGAACTTGTTGAGCAGAATTGAGTAGGTTCTGAGTGGACCTATTGAGAAGATTTGATAATGTTTCAAGTGAACCTATTGAGAATATTTGAGAAGGTTTTGAGTGAACCTATTGAGAATATTTGAGAAGGTTCTGAGTGAACCTATTGAGAATATTTGAGAAGGTTCTAAGTGAACCTATTGAGTAGATTTGAGAAGGTTTTGAGTGAACCTATTGAGCAAATTTGTACTAGACCGAATGAACTGTGTTTAGTATATATTTGAGTGGACTTGTGCTAGACCGACTGGACTATGTTTAGTGAAAGAGTTGAGAAGATTTGTGCTAGACTAAATGTACTATATTTAGTGTAAGATATTGAGCAGAGCTATTCTAGACCGACTGGACTGTATTTAGTATAGTATTGAGACAAAGCTTTGGAGGTGACAGAGCAGAGAGGGCATAGTCTCTAGTGGATAGAGATACATAAAAGTGTTAGAGTCATTCAAAAATACCCTCAAATCCTAAATATTACATCCTTTAATTATTCCTACACTACTACACACACCACAATGCTAGTTAAGTGTAGTCAGATGCATGAAGTCCTTCACCATGCCACCAAGACTTCTCATCAAATTGTCATAACTATAGACACCTATTATTCTCAGACCACTGAACCACATTTTGAGTCTAAGAAGGTTAATTTTTTTGTTCCAAATAATATGTTGATAGGGCCCTCAACCCCTAGGTCTAGTCCTATATCTCATGTTGTATATTTCGCTCCATATCATACCTTGGACAAGACCTATGAGGATACTTCTTCTCTAGATGATCTCTCATTCCCTAATCCCCCATCCACTTACTTCCAACATGTCATATAAACCTATCTCGATCATCCTATATCTATTATTGTTGTTGATGAGTTAACTCTACCTCCTTCACCAGCTACCATCCATCCCTTTATAGAGCATTTATCTCATCCAATTTTGGGAATGACTATAATGTCATCATTTCTCAAATCATGCCTAATGTCATCACTACTATCCTGTTAGGATCCCATCCTAACCCTTAATGTAATAACTTCCATGATGTAATAATTCCTAGAGAACGTGGGTAGTACCCATGATTAATATTTTGTAATGTTCTAAGTTTTAGCTTATGTAGTGCCTATGACAAATGGCACCCTTTTTATGTAACACATGGTAGATAGGTTATGTAAGGTGGCCTTGTGCATGTAATTCGAGTGGCATTGTGCATGTAATTTGAGTGGCACTATGCATGTAATTCGGGTGGCATTATGCATGTAATCCAGGTGGCATTTTGCATGTAAGCCAACCATGGAAGGGAACTCTTTAAATACCCGAGAAGGCACCAATGTATTCATATTTTTGCAAGTTAATGAAGTGTTGAAGGAGGTTGCCCCCTCGAAGAGGCCTCGTGATTCTATCTTATTGTGAGATTGTTCCTTTATGCAAATTTTTGTTATAATGTGTATTTTGTTCCGAATATTAATGTGATGTTTATGTGAGTTTATTTCCAAGCAATTGTGTGAGAGTGTGTTTATTTGAGTTTAATTTATAGTAGGATCCTAACAAGTGGTATCAGAGCGCTTTCCAGGGCCAAGTTCTACTGCAACAGTAACGATTCTTGGCTGTTAGGTATAATTCCCTGTTATTTTTGTGTAAATTTTTTTTACTATTATCAAAAAAAAAAAAGAGAAAGAGACCAATAAAAAAAAATAGTTTTTAGTTGAGTAGGTAGAAACCCTGTGTCGGGGGTTTTAAAATATCGTGAAGGATCTGTCATTATTGGCTAAGCTAGATAGCCCATACAACGTCTAGTGAAGTGAGGGGCGATCAGGCTCCAATACCCAGGCCTCAGACAGAACTCGCGCACGGACTTGAGCTCCCACGTATCTTCGGGTATATCGGGAGACCATCTAGGTTCAACAAAATTTTAGCCATTAGGAATATTTTCGGCCTTGTATTATCCATAGTCTACGGGACACAACATCCCGGATGATTACCCTCCCGTATTGTCAGAAAGGCAGGTAGTGTGCTCAAGGGTATGTGTGGAATCCTCCTTGGGTAGTGACCTGAAATATTGGTCCGAGCACTATTGTTCATCACTGTGGTATAATAGAGGGCCTATGGGTGGTACATACTCCTTTGCCTAGCATTCCTTGGTTCTGTTAAAACTCCAACCTGCAACAAAATCACAAACCAAAACTCCCTGTTCGTAAACCTGCATTCCAAATCCCCAAAAGTGAGCATATGAGAAAGGAATCCTCTACCAAAAAAATAGCATAAATTGCATGAATTCGGGATAGAATATGAGGGTGACAGTTAAGTTGATAGTCTGGAGAATAACAGTCAGATTTATAGTGGCAGTAACAGTCAGGTCAGTCAGGTCAGATAGGTCAGCACAATCAGGTCAAAAATTGTAGTTTTCAGTGTCAGAACAGAACTGTCATAACAGTAACCTACACAATACAGAGAATCTTCGGGCTAGTGAGGTAAGCAATGTCAGAGAGACTATCAGGGTTGAGCCAAACATTGAGCGAGTGACCAGAGACCAATTATAGATAGTGCTCCAGTACCCAACTTTTGCATTGTAGCTCAGAATCCAAAATCGTAAACATCGTTAGACTCGGTAAAAAAAAAAGTATAGGGTGCCAAAAAGTAGTGTTGTGAGATATAGCTCATTGTGACCACCTCTTCGAGCTGATCATTTTGATATATAGCACCCAAGCACCTTTTTGGACACTTACTAAAAATAGTAAGCCCTAAAACCTAATTCTATTTTTAGTAACTGGTCACAAAAGGTTCCAAAATGGCCTAGGGTACCCGTGCACATCAAAAAGAGCTAGAACAGATGGACTCCTTAACAAAATCCATTGAGAACTTGAACTTGGCAATTCTCTCCATAAGGGAAGAGGTTCAAGGTCTTCGTCTAGATCATGAGGCCACTAGCGCTCGCTTAGAAGAAACATTGACAGAAGTGGGTAGCAAGCTACAGAAGGGACCACTCAAAATAGAACACCAGGCTGAAAGTTCTACAAGGAATGACCATGACCCATCCTTTAAAATGCCAAAATTGGACTTCCCTAAATTTAATGGGAAGGATGTTGATGGGTGGTTATGTAGGGTTGATCAATTCTTTAGACTTCATAATGTTCCCATATATCATAGAGTTCAGATGGCTTCCTTCAACTTGGAATCTGAGGCTCTACATTGGTTCCAATGGTTACATAATTCCAACCCAAATCTCTCTTGGGAGGACTTTGAGTCCCAACTACTCACCCGATTTGGGCCTAGTGAGTATGAGGACTTTACAGGGGCCTTGACCAAACTGCAACAAACATCCTCAGTCCGTGACTACCAAACTCAATTTGAAAAATTGGCCAATAAGACAAGAGGATTGAAGGAAGGGTTCTTCATGAGTTGTTTTATCAGTGGGTTAAAAGGGGATCTCCAAGCCGAAGTAAAGATGTTGAAACCACAGTCCATGATGGAAGCTATCAGTTTGGCCCATTTGGTCGAATCTAAACTCGCAGCCCAAAGGCGGCCATCGAGGTTTCCTCAAAATTGACCTTCATTTCCTTCTCGAGCCCAAAATTTAGTTGATAGTAAACCTGCTACACCCAAGCGACTGACTACAGAGGAGATGGATGCACGTCATGCCCAAGGATTATGTTATAATTGTGATGAAAATTTTTTTAAAGGACATAAGTGTGCAAACAAAAAATTGTTCTTGATAGATGTTGAGGAACCTGCTAACACTGACCAGAGTGATGATGATGAGGACCCTCCTGAAACACCTTCTCCATAGGAAGAAGATACATAGGAGCTTGAGGCAGAGATTTTAGTCCATGCTCTTGCAGGCATTACAACTCCACAAACCATGAAAGTTGTGGGATTTTTCAAGGGCCAACGTCTTACCATCCTTATTGATTCAGGAAGCACACACAACTTCATTGATCCTCGAGTTGCTAAGTGGGCAAATTGCTATATCCACACTTGTAATTCATTCGAGGTCATGGTAGCCAATGGGGGAACATTACCTTGTAAAGGAAAATGTCGCAATGTCAAGATCAGGATAGGGGACTATGAACTCAAGCAAGACATGTTTACCCTCTAGTTGGGAGGATGTGATATTGTTTTGGGATCTCAATGGTTGAGTACGTTGGGCACTATCAATTGGAACTTCGTAGAACTCTGGATGCAATTCTCCCAAAATGGACAGACACACTTACTCAAGGGCTCCCCTGTAGGAACACCTCACCTCATTAGTTCAAATCGTATGGAGAAAATGCTAAAGAAATCATCACGTGGGGTCATTGCACAACTCTTCTCCATCCAACCATCCACTTCTCTAATGGCTGAAACCCCATCAGACCTACAACTAGTTCTACACAAACATGATGTTGTCTTTGTGGAACCAACTACACTACCACCACGTCGCTCTCACGACCATGCTATTCCATTGCTCCTGGGTAGCGCACCACCAAATATCAGACCATATAGGTACCCTCATGCCATGAAATCAGAACTAGAAAAATTGGTACAAGAATTACTCAAGGCTGGTGTCATCCGACCTAGTACTAGCCCCTACTCCTCGCCAGTCTTACTTGTTCCCAAGAAATATGGCTCATGGCGCCTATGTATTGACTACCGAGAACTCAACAAGACTACGATCAAGGATAAATTTCCTATTCCAGTGGTTGATGAATTACTCGATGAACTACACGGGACCATGTATTTCACCAAGCTTGATCTCCACTCTGGGTACCATCAGATCCGGCTCAAGGATGAGGACATTCCCAAAACTGCCTTTCGCACTCATGAAGGTCATTATGAATTCTTGGTAATGCCATTTGGTCTCACAAATGCTCCTTCTACATTCCAAAGTCTTATGAACAACATCTTCTGGCCCTTTCTATGGAAGTTCATCCTTGTGTTCTTCGATGACATCTTGATTTACAACCGCACATGGGAAGAGCACCTCAATCATGTGGATCAAACTTTACAGTTGTTGGCAACCCATCAACTTTTTGCCAAAAAGTCCAAGTGTTCCTTTGGTCTGACTGAAGTAGAGTATCTGGGACACATTGTCTCATAGGATGGCATCAAGGTTGACCCTAAGAAGATTCAAGCAGTTCAAGAGTGGCCGAAACCTCGCACCCTCAAGGGACTTCGAGGATTTTTAGGGCTTACGGGCTATTATCGCAAATTTATCTACAATTATGGGAAAATAGTTGCCCCCTCACCTCCATGTTGAAGAAATATTCCTTCACTTGGACAGGGCCTACTGACCAAGCCTTCATTGAACTCAAGCATGCTATGACCACCACTCCCATTTTAGCCATGCCAGATTTCTCTAAACCATTTGTCATTGAAAGTGATGCTTTTGGTCATGGTATTGGGGCAGTATTGATGCAAGAAGGATGACCTATGGCTTTTACTAGCAAGGCACTCTCTGATCGTAATCTAGGGAAATCCACATATGCTAAGGAAATGTTGGCCATATTGCATGCAGTCACGCATTGGTGACCTTACCTCATTGGGCATCACTTCTCCATCAAAACCGACCACCAAAGTCTCAAATATTTTTTGGAACAAAGAGTTGCCACACCCGACCAACAAAAGTGGGTGTCTAAACTCATGGGCTATGATTATGATATCACCTACAAAAAGGGAAAGGAGAATATTGTGGCTGATGCTCTTTCTCACCAAATTGAGACCATAAGTATGTTGTGTGCCATTTCAGCACCACTCCCCCAATGGATTGATTCCTTGCATCAAGAAGCACGTCAAGATGCAGATTTGCAAGCGTTGGTAGCCTCACTAATGGATGATCCAGATTCTGCACCAGGGTATAGTTGGAATGGCCATGATCTATGCTACCATCAATGCCTGGTTCTACCTCATAAGTCCCCACTTCGAGAGCTCCTCATGAAGGAATTGCATGCCACTCCCTCTACAGGCCATTCAAGGTTCCTTAAAACATATGAGCGACTCAAGCGCACCTTCTTTTGGAAAGGTATGAAATGTGACATCCGCTCTTTTGTTGCTGCCTGTGACACATGTCAAAGGATGAAAGGTGAAACAATGCGCTCTCCGGGCACTCTTCAACCACTGCCTATCCCAGATCAGGTTTGGACTGACATTTCCATGGACTTTATAGAAGGGCTACCTAAATCTGGAGGCAAGTCAGTTATTTTCATGGTAGTGGACCGCCTTTCAAAGTATGCTCACTTTTGTGCCCTTGCCCATCCTTACACAACATCCACTATTGCACAAATTTTTCTTGACTCCATCTTTCGCCTTCATGGCATGCCCACCTCCATTGTATCTGATCGTGATCCCACCTTTACTAGTCATTTATGGCAAGAGTTGTTTAAGTTGTAGGGGACTCAGCTCAAAATGAGTTCAGCCTACCATCCACAAATGGATGGTCAAACAAAAGTTGTTAATAAATGCTTGGAAACCTACCTTCACTGCTTTGTCTCAGATCATCCTACTCAATGGGCAAAATGGCTTTCTTTGGCCGAATGGTGGTACAACACTTCCTATCATACCGCAACCAAACTCACACCATTTGAGGCAGTTTACGGGCGCCTTCCACCTACGCCATCCTCCTACATTCCTGGCAGCTCCAAGGTCCAGGCCGTCGACAATACTCTGAGTCAACACACCGAGGTCCTTCGCCAACTTAAGCAGAATTTGAACATGGCCCAGAATCGGATGCGCCAACAAGCTGATCAACATCGTTCTGAGCGTAGTTTTGATGTAGGTGATATGGTCTTCCTTCGCTTGCAGTCGTACAAACAATCATCCCTACAACTCCGTAGGTGCCAGAAGCTTGCCGCAAAATACTATGGTCCTTACCAGGTTCTACAAAGGATTGGCCCCACAACTTACAAATTGGCTCTCCCACCTACTTCCAAGCTTCATCCTATTTTTCATGTTTCCTCTCTCAAAAAAGTTGTGGGCACATAGGTACAGGTTCAATCAACACTTCCTGAATTGGATGAAGAAGGCTCCATCTTACTTGAACCTGAGCAGTTGTTGGATCGTCGGACTCGCACTCTTCGCAACCGTACAATTACAGAGGTCCTTGTTCAGTGGCGGGGGCTTCAACCTGAAGATGCTACATGGGAGTCTCTCCACCAACTCCAGCAATAGTTTCCTCATTTCAGCTTTGAGGACAAAGCTTCTTCAAGGGGAAGGACATGTTAGGATCCCATCCTAACCCTTAATGTAATAACTTCCATGATGTAATAATTCCTAGAGAACGTGGGTAGTACCCATGATTAATATTTTGTAATGTTCTAAGTTTTAGCTTATGTAGTGCCTATGACAAATGGCACCCTTTTTATGTAACACATGGTAGATAGGTTATGTAAGGTGGCCTTGTGCATGTAATTCGAGTGGCATTGTGCATGTAATTCGAGTGGCACTATGCATGTAATTCGGGTGGCATTATGCATGTAATCCAGGTGGCATTTTGCATGTAAGCCAACCATGGAAGGGAACTCTTTAAATACCCGAGAAGGCACCAATGTATTCATATTTTTGCAAGTTAATGAAGTGTTGAAGGAGGTTGCCCCCTCGAAGAGGCCTGCGATTCTATCTTATTGTGAGATTGTTCCTTTATGCAAATTTCTGTTATAATGTGTATTTTGTTCCGAATATTAATGTGATGTTTATGTGAGTTTATTTCCAAGCAATTGTGTGAGAGTGTGTTTATTTGAGTTTAATTTATAGTAGGATCCTAACATATCCAGACCGTAGGTATAATTTCTACACCTTATTCCACACCACCCCTTACCATATCATCATATCAAATACCATATTCAAAATAGGCTTCATAAAGTTCCCAGCCTCCATCTCAATCATCATCATAATTTCCACCTTGGTATTCTAAAAATTGACCTCAATACTTCTATATACCATCATAGCACTCATCCCATCCTTCACAATAATTTTAACAACAACATGTCAACCCATATCCACAACCACCTCCATTCACTCCATAGTTCGCTACCCATATCCCTACAAGCTACCCACCATTTTCATCATATGGACCTTCATTGGCACCTTCTTCATCATTTTGCTTACCTACACCACCTCCTTTTCAACCCCCATCATCGATTCCATCCTATCTTGCTAATCCACCTTGCTATTTAGTCCAAATTGAATCCTTTGTTGCCATTCCTTTTGTACCATCACAATTCTCATCCATTTCTACCCTATCTTCAAACCAATTCTCTTTCACCACACCCTCATCTCTTTCAACCCCATATTCTACACCATCCACTTTCTTTACCTCACCATCCACTTGGTCCTCTACTACCACCGCTCAAGTGCAATTGAATTACCAATATGCACAATAGCAGTAGGTGACCATGCCTAACCAATAGATTCCTGGATATTACGATCAACAAAAACAACCCACAGTCCAATATTCATACATTTCACCATATCTATCTCAGGTTATTTTTCCACAATATCAAGCTATGCCAGCACTTGATCCATAATAGGATGTTTACTACGAAAAATGGGAAGAATAATAGTTGCAATACCCACCACATCTACATTATTTGTAGGCATTATCACAACCACTACCTCCATATTCTTTTTCACATCCATTTCTAGCTCCACCAGATACCACCATGGTGCTCTCTAGTGAACTTAAATCTATACAGGAAAAAAATTGTACTCTAGATTTGCGTATGACTGGTTATGGACCTCAAAAACCCACATATGATGAGTTATGCAATGAACCAATTCACTCGTATGTTCCCATGCATCCTTATCATTACTGGTTTGAGATCCCTAAATTTGATAAATTTAAGTAAGGAAGATCCTAGAAAGCATCTTAACAATTATTGTTTTGCTTGTTACCAACTTCATGGTAGTGATCCCCTTATGCTTTGCACATTTGCACTTTCTCTTGGGGGACAAGCATTAGATTTTTACAATCTTTTACCCCATCATAGCTTATTCACATTTGAACAGTTGGCAAATCTCTTTCTTGAGAATTTTTCAATTAACATCAAAACCAAGACTACCTTATTCGATGTCTATGCTTTACACCAGTTTGATGATGAGTCCATTATTAATTTTGTCTCTTATTGGAGATATCACTGAAGAGTGGTCATTCATGATCTTGCTTTTACTCTCCCACCTTCAAATCTCATCAAATTGTTTGCCAAGAGTTGTCACAAGCAAATCTCTCAAACTCTACAAATCCATTAGAGTCATACATTTGAGTAAGCTATTGCCCAAGCTAAGGTTATCGAGGACATTAAGGTACACATGGGTAAGATAAAGCTATGTTCAAAGTAGACATATCCATACAATTACCAATACAATCATAATACATATGTACCACCCACTTCCAAACCACCTCAGACAAATCAGGTGCTCCTCACTTGTCCATCCCCACCACCTCAATTTGCATCATCTCAACTCCCATAATTAGCACCACCTCAACCTCCACAAAATATATACCTAGTCAATCCTCCACCAAATTCTAATCCATACCAAGGGTATAATCCTTGCCCCCCATACACCACACAATTGGACACCTTTGTATGAGCCCATGCCCATATTATTCCATTGATTATATGATGGAGGTCTCATCACTTTGCCTAGCATCCAACCTAAGGATATAAATCATATGCTCCCTTAGGATCATAATCCACAGGAATTTTGTGATTTTCATAACCAACATGACCATTCTCTTGATGCATACCACATATTTTGTTATACTGTGTAAGATCTTATCGACCATGGCACCATTCAGGTCTCTAATACTCTCGCACCATAAAATCAAAACTTGGGTATATATCAAAATATATTGCCAAAATAAAGGGGTAATCCACCTCAATATGATCCATGCCAAGTCAATCATGTCAAGTGAGGTCCTTCTCAATAGGAGTTTGTGGGTATGATCAACATTGCTACCCATAATCAATAATACCCACTCCTACTAAAGTACAATGTCCTTCCACATCTCTCCCACCATCTTATTCAAATCCACCAATCCCTTCATTAGTTCCTCCTACTATACCATGAAATATCATCACTATCCATGGTAGTATTTCTCATTATCTCTACACTGCCCCTGCAATGTTATCCATATAGGACCTTTTGTAGTAATCCCAACTCCATCGTGAAGCCCTAAATTCCATCCTCCACTCTATTAATATTGAGATCAATGATATCGATGATTTTACAAACTTTTTTGGCAATGTTCAGATATGCCTACAACCTTATATCAGCTTCCATGACCATGAGATTACTAAATTTTTAGGTGAGGGAGTAGATCCACCATTGCATATCCAAGATTCTATAAATTCTGTCACTTATAAGCGTGTCCTCATTAACACTGGATCATCCATCAACATCATTTCTACCACCATCCTTGCCTATATTCACTTTAATCCTTCCCACCTTGCTACTCCTTCTATGGACATTTGATCCTTTTATGGTTCTATGCGTCCTACCATTGGCACCATTGTCCTTCCCATTTAGGCTGGGGCCAAAACTATTTCCACTCTCTTCCATGTTATTGAAGATGAGATGCAATATAATATCCTTTTGGTATGCCTATAGATTTAAGATATGTAATGTGTCCTTTCCACACGACATCATTGTATCAAATATGATCATAATGTATTGGTCCACTGCATCCATATTTATGGTGATCCATTCAAATTCTGTAACATTATTTCTCTTCCACTAGGTCCACCCTTATCATCTACATAGTTCGATCCCACTCTATGTCATTATTTGGGTACCACCTATCCATCATACTCACCTTCATATACCATGCCTAATTTGAGCAACATATCATCATATTCATCACATACACCTTAGGATCCTAGTGCTCCCATTATTCCCACATTCTCACATCATCCTTCATATTCATTTTCACCATTTTCCACATTCACATTTTTTTATACACCTCCTCTCACTTCTACCTATAACAACCCTCCCATTCTTCCTATCCCATATCCATCTTCCTACCACTTTGTGCCTCATTTCATGCAAGCATGGGTGGTCCCCAACACACCAATCACATCTTCTATTCCAACCTCTCAATTCACCCATGCTAATCATCCCATCACTGGAACACTTACCGAGTGTTATAAGTGGACATAGTGTGTTGCTCATATTGATGACTAATTGGCTCAATCAGATCCTCCTAATTCATCCACATCACCCCCACTCACTCCACATCCATCCCATTACCATATTCACCACCCAAGGGGTCCTCCCCCCAATCCAAGCATCAGGTCCCTCTTCATGTCTTTATACTCATGACCACACCTAGTCCTAGTGAATACCACATATACAATGCTCAAGTTATTTCACCCACCATCCAGTCCACCCATAACTTTGGTAGATATTATGATGTGACCTTTACTATTGGGGTTGTTCCTCTTGTTCCACCCGATAATTGCATAAATTTCATATATGGGGGACTTGACTCATTTGTGGAACCTCCTATACCTCCACCACCACAAACCATATTTTATGATAATCTTGATCACATGTCAAATCCTAATTTTTCCTGGAATTATATTCATATGTACAATTGGTATGGTTATGGTCTAGGGAGATATGAACAAGGGTGTCACACCCTCATCGATCCTCCCTTACATAAACCTACCGACCAATTTGGAATTGGTTACCATACTACAAAAATCAATACCCTAAAAAATGATTTGCACAATATCAATCTTGATACCCTCGAGATCCTTACTGATGATGAATTTTATATCAATATTTTTATAGACCATTCATTACCTCATTCTATAGTCAATATTCCATCTACTTTCTTCCATCCATCTCCATCCCATGAACCACTCTCTTATTCCGTGGTTGAGGCTCTCGTTGATCAATTCACCAATCTATCACTCGATCCACCCTTACCAGTTGATATACCTTTTTCACCCCCAAAAACTACTCTATTTATCCCTTACCATCAAAGAGCACCCATGCAAGGCCCACATTATTGTTATTCCTCTTTTCCTATAATTTTACTTCTTGACTATCACCAACCATTTCTTGATTTATTGTTATCTTCCTATGATTCTTCCCAACCTTCATATCCCAGCTCCACTATATCTAGCGTATCTATTAACATGATCTATGTTGACTTATATATCCCACTCCAATATCCAAACCATCATAATTACATCCCATCTCCATTACTGACTTCATCAATTTTAATGATATTTTCTCTATGCCCTCACCTACGAATTTCCTCCCATCACCTCAATTGTTATGATCTGCTAATGCATCTTTGCCCTCCATTCCACCTCATCTCCATTGGATTAATCATATAGATCTTTATCTATATTATGAATTATAGCTCTCTAATGCCATTGATGAACTTCACCTCATCCTAACACCCGCTCAACTCAATGATGGTTCTCACATGCTTGTTAAGGACACCATTCAAGTTGATATTGGTAATGACCATGATCATCCTCATATTTTTCATCTTACCACTAGTTTTTTTGATTATGAACATGTCCTTTTCACCAATTTCCTTTGGCACTACATAAAGGTGTTCACATGGTCCTATATAGATATTCCAGGACTTGATCCATCCTTAGTCATACACAAATTACTCCTGGATGACAATGCCAAACATTTTAAACAAAAGTTGCATCGAATGCACCCCACTGTTGCTATTATGGTTAAAAAGGAGTTATATAAACTTCTTTATGTTGAATTCATACAATCTATTGATTACCCTGAGTGGGTTTCAAATATGGTTACCATAAAAATACCTAAGGGGAGTATCCGTATCTGTATTGATTTTAGGCATATTAACAAAGCTTGTCCCAAGGACAATTTTCCACTCCCTAATATCAACATGTTGGTCGATACCAAAACCAAAAACAAAATGCTATCACTCATGGATGGTTTTTTTGGTTACAAATAAATTTGTGTCAACTTAGAAGATTAGCACAAGACCTCTCTCATGATCCCCTGGGGGATATTTTATTACAATGCCATACCCTTAGACCTTAAGAACATTGGGGAAACCTATCAATGTGCAATGACATACATTTTTCATAACCTCATGCACAAAATCATCGAAGACTATGTTGAAAATCTCATTACTATATCCAAAACCCATGGTTAACACCTTGAGGACCTTCACCAAATCTTTGATCATCTCTTGGAACATAATGTTTGATTGAATCCAAAAAAATGCATCTTTGGTGTTACCTCAAGAAAAATATTGGGTTTTATCATTTCACAAAGAGATATTGAGGTAGAACCCCAAAAATTCCAAGCTATCATTGATATGCCTCCCCCTAAAAATCTCAAACATCTATGTAGCTTGCAAGGAATAATATAATCCATCCTATGATTCATCGCCCAACTTTCTGACAAGTGTCAACCGTTCAACCATCTTCTTCAAAGGGGGTCCCTTTCAAATAGGATAATTAGTGATCAATCACCTTTGATACCATAAAATCATATCTTACATCTCCACCTGTTCTATCACTACCCCATCCAGATCGATATTTCCATCTCTACATTTTTGTAACTAACTTTGCATTGGGCACAATATTCACCCAAAAGAATAAAATGAACCAAGAGCAGGTTGTATACTACATCGGTTGTGCATTGATTAGTTACAAGACACAATATGCCTACATGAAAAAAATTTATCTTGTTATTGTCTTTGCCACATAGAATCTATGACATTACATGATTAATCATACTACTTACATTGTCTTCTATGATAATCCACTTCACTACATGATGGGTAAGAGCTACCATAATAGTCGTATGGTCAAATGGATCATGCTTCTCATAGAATTCAAAATTGAATTCATTAGTTAAAAATCCATCAAAGGCCAAGTCATTACTGATTAGCTGGCTGAAGCACCTTTACCAAGTGATGTCCCACTACTCATTTGGCTTCTTGGTGAATCTATATTTCATACTATTAAAGCTAAAGAATCTGTGGAACCTGAGCCAACCACTAATTTAACCCTCTTTTTTAAGGCTCTTGTTGTGAGCATGGTGGGGGTGTATAGTATTTTTCACACCGTAGGGGGAGCCACTCTCATTTTCCTTCAAATTAGGCTTTCCTTGAACAAATAATAATGTCGAGTATAAAGCTCTCATCCTTGGCTTGAAGTAAGTAATTTCAATGCACATTTGATGCATGTACATATATGGTCATTCTCTTATCATCATGAATAAAATGAAAGGAGAATGGTAATATCATTGCCTAGTACTTAAATAGTACAAATATGTCACTAAATAATTACTTACCCAATTTGAGTGGTATGACATCACTGCCACTCCACATTCTACAAATAATTTCATAGATACTATGGCTTCTCTAGGACCACTCATTCCAAAAAATATACTTTTTGATACCACTAATGTATCCATTCATACCCTCTTCTATTTTGCTATTTCTATCTCCCATTATTCTCATGATTCAATATTATCGAAGCTAAAACCCATGACCCATGGTTCTCCCAGATCAAATATTACATAAAGCTCGATATTCTTCTACCAGATTTTAATCACACTCACAAATGAGCTTTCAAACTATGAGCAATTTACTACACATTACTAGGAGATATCCTTTACAAGTGAAGTTACAATGACATCCTATTGCACTATCTCAAACTTTATGAAGCTCGATGCATTATCCAAGAGGCTCATGATGGTAATTGTGGTGGCCACTTCAATGGTATGGCCAATACAAAATGCCTTTTATGAATGGGTTACTTCTGGACCACAATGGAACATGACTATTGTGATTATGTTAAAAATTGTATCAAATGCCAACACCATGCCAATCTTATGCATTTGCATTCTCAGGCCCTTCAACCCATTCAATTTATGTGGTCCTTTTCACAATGGGGTTTGGATCTTATTGGAAAAATCACTCCCACGTCATATGGCAATGATAAGTTCATCATTACAACAACTTAATACTTCATGAAATGGATTAAGGCCATCCCTTTAATACAAACAACCAGTCCTAAAATTGTTGATTTCGTTATACAACATATCATTTGTTATTTTAGAATTCCATATAAGATCATCACTGATAATTGTACACCATTCAAGAACAAGAATGTTAATGCATTATGTGAAAAATTCAATATTCAACATAGATTTTCTACTCCATACTATCCACAGGGTAATGAGCAAGCAAAAGCTACACATAAAATTATTTGTGCCATTCTTTGTAAGACTATTGTAGAATCACATCATGATTGGTATGATCAAATGCCCCTAGCCTTATGGATATATTTCACAAGCATTCATACTCCAATTGGGGTAACCCCATTTTCTCTTGTATATGGTGCTGAGGCCATCATACCCTTGGAGCTCAAAATTCCATCCTTACAAGTCTCTATGCAAGAATTCATTGATGATGACACTGCTCACCAAGCTAGGTTAGATCAATTAAATCTATTGGATGAATGCTGCATTCATGCTATTGAACATATACACATTTACCAAGACCACCTTTGATGTGTCTAAGGTACACCAACAAGAATTTAAAGTGGGGGACCTAGTCCTTAAGGAGAACCAACAAATTACTAGCCAATTGTGTCATCTCCATGATAAATTTTCACCCAATTGGATAGGTCCTTACATGGTTACTCACAAGTTTGGGTCTGGGGCATATCGCCTTGCCACATAAGAAGATATTTCTGACCTTGAGCCCATTAAAATTATTCATATTTGAGCATTTTATGCCTAAGTGTTGGCATCACAACTCGTCATTATTTGTACATATCATCATGGTTAATAATAAATAAAAAAACAAAAAATAAAAACACAAAAACAAACACAATACCTCCTTTGCATTCTATGGTATTAGATCAAATTGCATTACATTAAAATCTACTTCATCCTCATCATTTCTTTTCGCTTGATCCTCCCTTTATTCTTTAATGAATGTTGTATGGTCACACTTTGAGCGGCTACATACCTTTCATTCCTCATATTTTATTAATTTCCTTCTTATTTCTCTTCCTTTTATTATTGTTACTCATCAATATTGTATGGTCATGATTCGAGTGGCTACATACCTTTGATTTGTTTCATTTTTTCTCTTCTTCTTCTATTTCCTTCCCTCATTTTCTTCATTCTATGCCTCTTCTTTTTATTTTTTTTATTATTGTTACTCATCAATGTTGCATGGTCATGCTTCGAGCGACTACATACCTTTGATTTATTTCATTTCTCCTCTTCTTATTCTATTTTCTTCCCTCCTTCTCCTCTTCATCTATATTTATTTCTTTTATGTTATTTCTCCTTCATCTTCCCATTCACTTCATCACCTCATTTCATTGCACATAATACTGGAGAAACCTTGTACATAAGTTCCTACTTTTCCTTCACTTACAACATAATATTATTTTCTTCACACTTTGATACACCGTTTTTATTTTTATTTTTACATATTCATAAATTGAATTCATGCATTGCATCTATAAATAGTCATTGTGAATACCATACTTGGAGAATTAAATACGCACATGCTAGCACAACAATTTTTGTGCCCAATCCCATTTTCATGAGATAGAATTATTGAAATGTTTTGAGTGCTTCACCCATATGCAATTATTTTAATCAACCACCATATAAAGTTGTAACAGTTCATAAATAATTTCAAGACTTCCCTTGGTTGACTTGCTCTCATTCATGGATTAAATTGCACACCCTACGCACTAAGAAAATTTTGAGAATAGTACTGGCAACATTGTATGCATACTGGTCACCGAGCAAAATTCACCTTGCTCATCATATAATTTACATGATCTAATATCAAACCTAAGGATTGACAGAAAATACTATGTCTAGAAAACAAAAGCCAATGCCCAAAAAGAGCACTATCAAATCTTGTATCATGTTATGTGAAAACACGATGTGATGTAAAAATAAATGACACATGCGGTTGATGTATGAACAAATGATGGGATGAATCTTGTGCTTGAAGAGGTTTGATATTTAACTGTCCCAATTTGAGATCAATGTGGAGTGCCCTAGTGATAGAGGCAACAAATGTATTTGAATATTATCATTGACAAATTTATGAGTGCCTTGGTTTTTGTAAACGAACTGATCATATGGTAAGTGGTCTCATGTGCTATCATCGATGGTTAGTTACACTTACCACCTTGATTAAAGCATCGACATGTAAAACCTTACAGGCCTTGATCCAAAATGTTACCATGTGTATTTGATTAGAATATGTGCATTTGGACTTAATAGAGTAGGGTGCACGATTAGTCATAGACAAGATTCTTGGACAAACGTTAAGTTCAAAATGAGTGCGTTGTGTGTTGATCGTATTTGAGGTAGAGTGTTGGTATTTTATATCTCCTTAAGCATATGTTGAGTGTTTTATGGGTTTTATGTGTCTATCCCAATAGGATATGGGAGATGAGGCACATTACACCATGAGATGGTGAAGGATTAGGAGGAGGGCAAGATCCACATATTTTCTAGAGTATGGTTGCACTATGATGAGAGGTTTACATGTTTACAATTAGGATAGGTGGTGTGGAGGCCATGGAGGAATGGAATAACTTTGTTATAGGGTAGCATGCACCTGGTGAGAATGCGGTGGTAGATATGGATGGTGGGATTCCATGGGACCAAGTACGAGCTATTCCAATACACCTATGTGTTATTCCATTTTGAGTTGTTCCAAGGTGTTTCACCACCTATTATGATATATATAGAATGATAGAGGGAGGCAAAAACAAACCCTAAGTATGAGCCTATGGGTACCTATGTGGATGAGGTATTAGATTTATCTAAAGGGAATGATGTGGGGATGATACCAAAGTATGATTTTTGGGTTGGGGTGCAAGTGATACAACCAGAGTTAGGGGGTAGTACCACCAACAATGGGGAGGTAGAAGGTAGTGCCACATGTAGTGGGTAAGAGGACCTCCAAATATTTTAGGGTGGTGGGTACAATGGAGGTTATATCCTAGGGTAGGATCATCATGGAGTGCTATAAAGGTAGTCATAAAGGGTAGATCCAATGAGGAGGATGGGAACAACAATAGTAGTGAATTTGTAGTAGAGTGCATTATGATGTTAGATCGAGTACGAGTGCTAGAGAGGTAGAAGGCAAAAATCAAGACCATGATTACCTTAAGTGAATCTATATGGATGAGGAGCACTAGTGATGGCAGGATTGGGAGAAGAAGTGGGATACACTGTAGGCTTAGGTATAAAGCCTATAGGATGAGAGGATGAGACTGGTCAAGGAGAGAGATTAGTCCTTAACGAATAGGGCAAGGAGTGTGGTAGAGTAGGAGGCTCCATGGGTGGAGTACAATGTACTATGAGTAGAGTGTGATTCTTTGAGGGTAGAGAATGTTGTTCTACAGGCAGTACATGCATAGGGGGTTGGGAGTAGCTAGGTAGCAATAGTGATGCTAGCCTAGATAGAGAGAGAGGGACCAAATAGAGAAGTAAAGGGATAGGGTAAGGGTGTTGGAGGACACCTTGTTACTGAGAGGTATTCCAATACCAAACCTTTCATAATACTCCTCCTCAATTTACCAAAGTTGGAGGAGTAGACAGGTGTTCCTCCAACTATCCCACTATGGGTAGTTTTTCTCACACCCACCCGTTCCTTACATCCAAGAAATATGTAGGAATTTCAAAAATGGATAAGTATCAAGACTAAAAAAAAAAATAGGGTCATGTCGGGTATTGAACAAAAATCCTAAAAATCTACCACAAAATATGTAAAAGGCAATCAAAGAATTAATTCTGATGGAGAAAGGAGAGTCTATCGGGATTTGAATGAGTCCCAAAACCCTACCACATAGGTAAGAGTAAAGATAACCTGATGGAAAATAGGCTATCATCGATCTTCGAATGGATCCCAAAAGCCTTCCATGAAGTATCAATCTAGGTGGAGAAATAGGAAGCCATTGGACCCCAAAGGGGACCCAAAAACCCATTGCAAGAGAATGTAAAGATAAAATATTGATGAAAAATTAGGATTCTATCGAGTTCCCTATAAGTACCAAAAGTCTATCGAGATAGAACCTAAATATTAGTTAAGTATTGGGCCTAGCAAAAGAATGAAAAACAGTTAAATGTCGGATTGATCCCAAAATTCTGTCACTTCCTTGTAGGAAAATGAGAAGCTAGCACACTCCATATGGGTCTCAAAAATCCATTTCAGGTAGAAGAGAAGTGGTGTTCAATACAAAAGTAGAAAGTAGCCAAGGCTCATACATACCTCAAAAATCCATCACATAAAAGGAGAAGAATCAAGGTCTGATAGTGGATTCCAAAAATATTTCACCTACCAGTATGTTGTTTTTTGTCAAGCAATGCAAAATTTACTTGCACTAGAGCAATGATGAATCAAATGTGGCACCAGTATGATAGGTTCAATCTAGCACACCTCTAATAGATGATGGATAATCATATGGCATAACAAGAGTAGGCGATGGCAAAATAGAGGCTACTTGAATGACTATAACAATACACTACTTCCAGGTGTGTATGCATAACATAATTATTAGATATATTAGAGATATAAAGGGACCAGATGCAGTCAACAAGACCCTCACTTGTGTAACACAAGTTTTTAGCTAAGGTTGTAGGATTTTAGAAAGAATATGCAACCTGACCACTCCCCTAATGCAACCGATTTCTCTAACTAAATATCATGATCACTTGTAACTGAATTCTTTGCAAGGAACTATATATGTAAGAATGCAAGGCATTAAAACAATTGCCTCTTTAGCTATTACAATTCATATATAAATATTTTGCTTCTCAAAAAATGAACTGTTTGACCTCCAAACTATCTCATATATGTGTGAATTGTTTATTGTTTATTTCTACTAAAACTAGTTGAATGAATTAGCTTTAATTCTGCAATCTGGATTCTATGCATTTCATTCTTCAATTCTAGAATTTGCTTCCAAATAGATGTGATTGATGTTAAAGGAGAATAATATTTTTTGGTCTATTAGGTGGTTTATTTATGATTCTTGCAATATTTTATGTTTTAAATACATGTGTTTTGATGCAGCTAAACCTGCATCACTTATAAGTTCTAGCTTTAGCTCTGTTTGATTTCTTTCAACACCCTTTTTCCCAAAATATTTATATTAGAAGTTAGCTAGGACCTCAAAGGAACCAATATCCTCTAAATATTGGCCTCGAAACCTCAATATTTTGAGGCCATTCAATTGTGATCAAGGTATGTGGGTGCACTAACCTCTCCTTATATAGATTTTTGGCCAAAATATTTTGGCATACCTAGTGGGACACGATCCTACATTTCAGATGAATTAGAGTTTTGGTGATACTCTATTTTACTCATAACTTATTTAATCACCTTGTGACTATGTAAGAGTAGAAACCTAGAAAGCCATAGAAATTCTAGTCTATCTCATTTCATGATCATAAGACAAGCAACCAAAAGATGAGAGGAATCTATAGAATTCCTAAAGTTACATCTTGGTAGTTTTGGGATATGCTCTAATCTAATTCTAAGTCAACCTCATATTCATATCTTATAGAAGAGTCAGATAATATAAAAATCACTCTTGAAGTGCTTGTTGTTCCCCAAATAATGATGGCCCAAAATAAGAACTAAAAATTTTCCCATTGGAATAATATTGGCCCTTTAATATTGCAAATCAGAATCCAATTTATTAGGAGACTTTGAAAACTTTACCAACATACGATGGAACTAGAAAGACTGCATATGAGCACTACTAGGATGTTGCTTCACTGGCTATTATTCATAATATTTAGGAGAAAGACATAATGATCATATTGTTGGTTATTTTCCTAAAAGGGAAAATGTTGTATTGGTGTAGAACTCTACCCAATGGAACCATTGTTTCTTGGGTTGACTTGGATGGCAAGTTGATAGAAGAGTTAAATTAATAGGTAGAAACTTTTTCTTTGCTCACCTAGTTCACAATGATACCAAAACACCCGCAAGAAGAAATAGTGGACTTCAACATCATATTCAGTCACACATGGAAGATATTGCATGATGACCTTTGATCTACTAATGACTAAGCCATTTATTATTATTTGAGAGCTTTTAAGTTGGATCTAGGTCTATCAATAAGACAATAAAATGTTTGGACCTTCCTCCAAATATTCTAGGAGGATATAAAGGTAGAAAGGGATCTTATTACTATAGGTAGATTTCCTCCCAAGCCTATGATGCCCATTTTCCTGAAGTTTCCTCAAAATAATCCACAATCATCTACTACAAGCACTACATATAATAATATCACACCCCCTATAAATTTTCCTCCATAGCCCAGTCTACATGCGGTATAAGATCTACTAGTATTGCCCACTCTTCTAGCATTACTTGTATCTCTAGCAGTAACTGCACTATCGGTACCTAACCCACAAGCTACTCTTATTCAAGAAATGCAAACCGTAATAAAAAGTTTGACCAATGAGGTCACCTCAATGAAGAGGAGAGAATTTGAAAGAAATTTCCAACCTAGAATATTCTCATATGTATCCAAGGACTAAGCTACCTCTACTAGTAAGCCTCCTAAGAAATCTAACACAGTATTCACAAATAAAGATGAAAAAAATTCAACATCTACATCTGAATTGAATTATTGGTGTTCCAAATGTAATGATCCTCATGGATAAAGTACCTGTATGATGCACCTGCATTATGTGTAGAAAGTATCAGTTGAGAAAGTAGAGAGGATCCAAAAGGGATATATCAATATGATTAGATAAGTTGATCCTAATTGCATGATGCCATATGTTGAACAAGTTTATGTCTTGACAATATAAAAAAGAAAACCTTTGCAAGTGAACCCAGAGGATTTGAATTCATTGAAAGTCCCTATGGATGTTAAAGATAAAAAAGAGATCGAGAAGGAAGTCCTTTAAAGAAGTGTTGTCTATAAGCCACCCTAGTAGCAAAAGGAGGTTAAAAATATGAAGAATCAATAAAAAGGTGCCAAGACATAGGAAGAAGCAAAATATAAGCTAAGGTATCCTTCCCTGACCAAGCACCAGAGGACTGAAGCTACTCATAAATATTGAAGCAAGTATGAGCAATTTCCAAGGGATAAGGAAAGGTAGTTTGATATCCCCACCTTCATTATTGTTGAAGAATTGAAGAAAATACCTTCAAAAGCCAACATGTATGATGCTCTACTTATTCTTGAGCAGATTGATTTGCTTTAAGCTTCACTGGAATCAATCAAAAATCAAGGTAAAGCTCATCCAAGGCTGAATTTAGCTCAAGGGAATCCTGTGCTAGGGGCTGGAAAAAATTGGTCATCTCCATTGTATCTATCCTTATAAATGGAGGGATGGGTGGTTCATAACTGCATGATTGATTTAGGGGCTACCACTACCGTTATGCCCAAAGCATTGAGCAATATCATGGGTATGAAATACACAAGAAAATACCACAGTGTTTTACAATTATATGGCACTCCAGTGAAAACCATGGGGGTGATCAAGGATGTACCTATGGTGTTACATAGGTTACCTCAAGTTACTATCATCCAAGAGATTGTGGTAGTAGATCTATAACCCTATTTTGAAATGTGTCTCTCTAGAGAGTTTACTACTAAGTTAGATTGCTATCTTTCCCTTGACTATTATTATATGGAAATACCCCAAAAAGGTAGAATATTCAATATATTTAGAAAATCCCTCGTCATTTCACATAGAAAAATTAGAGGAAGGGAGCCAACATGCCAATACAATAAGCATAGTGATCGAAGAGGTAAATTTTATGGAAGAAGTATTGGAAGTGCTATAGACAAAGGATCAATTCTCACTGAAGGATTTCAATGCTATGATTGTGTATCAATAGAAAAATGGTGCACCTTAACTGAAGCAAAAAAATGTAAGTGAGTTATAAGTCCTATGAAAGCGTAAACCAAAGCATGCAAGCAAAAAGGCAAAGCATAACAAGAAATAAATAAAATGGGGTATTCTAATTATTGAGTAACTTCAAATCAGATTACAATTCCTCCCATTGAGTAATTAAATTTGCTTGATACAATCTATTACAACAAAGGGGTGCCAAGAGATATCAATATCTCAATGAACGTGGTGCACATTCACTATTCTTCAGCATGCCCACACTCAACGTGGGCGGGCCAAATATCAGCGCCACTTATGTCAATGTGATCCTCATAATCTGATGTTTTTTTCTGCATTTAAGCACCTGATTCTGTGCATAGAAAAGCAAAAGAGAGTCAAGAGCATATGTGTATGGTATTAAAACATGTAATCCCCATAGCCTGAATGGGCGCATGTGGGGTGTATATAGAAAATGGATTCCAAATGAGACAAAACTCAAGAGAGATGTAAAGGATATGGTTTTGGGATGATATCACCTAGTTTTGTAAAATAATTGTGCCCGATTGCTGCGTTAGATCCCGCCACCCATGGTGAACCTACAAAAGGCAAACGAGCGTTTCTCCTACCTAGACATGTCAAAAACCTACAAAATTTGGTGAGTAATAATTATATGATATTTTGAGAGGACCCCTATGGTCAGATTCTATATATCTTATCCAAATCCTCTTGCAAGCAAAAGTGGGACCCACATGTATACAAAATTGTAAAACGGCTATATCTCAGTCAATACATGTCAGAAAGCTATGAAATTTGAACTGAAGCATCTTATGGACATGTATAAAATAGCTAATTGAAAATAGTCAAAAAATAGTGAATGAATTTCTATTCATATGGGGGTGGGATGAATTCAACTGTCACATATTGGGGGGCACCCGGGGGTGGGACGCCCACCAATATCTCCTAAATTTTCACACCAATCCAATGAGGATTGATGCAAAACTATAGGGGAAGTGTTTTAGGCAAATTTGGAGTGGGTATTCGAACAAAAAATTTGGTTTTTGGGTCAGATTGCACCCTATTATGCCACCCAACAACCTCTCTCGCTAAGGAGAAATTATGGATGAAAAGAGAACAATAAGGGTGAGGTAATAAATCGGTAGCACTTAGTTGTAAATCTTAGCAAACATGTATATCCTTTGGATGATAATGTCATCCAATTTATAGACCTAGGAGGTCAAATGTGCAAAGAGCATGCAAGGACGTGAAAGTCCCAAAGAGGCCACTTGTCCACCAGGGCGACATGCATAGGAGGGGGAAGAGAATCTCCCAAAAAATGGCCTCATTGATGAGGGATATCATGGGCATACCCTGGGTTATGACATGCATACTTTGAAGAGCAGGGCAAGTGGCATTTTCTATCAGCCACTTGTCTAGATTTGAATTTTTCCAATCAAACCTGCTATTCGCTCCATCTCGAGATGAATGCTGCTATTCGCTCCAGGGTGGGACGAATACGAAATAGGCCTCAAAAAGTCCTCAATTGACCTAGGAACCTTCCAAAACTATTTTGGGAGTAGTTAGAACCACTACTTGACCTTTGAGGGCTGCCTTAAGGGCTTTGTGCATCAATTTAGTCAATGCCTTGGTAGCACAATCAGAGTTGCACTATTTTGGTGTCTACAGATGCTCATTTTTGAGAAGTATTTATGTGTAGCACAACGCTGAGCAAAAATAGATGACCAAAGTGCTCAATGATTAAGGTTATTCAGTAACCTAACCAAATTTGAATGCCCCAATCATGGAAATATCATGAATTCTTGAATATTTGCTTCTGACTTAGTAAAGAAATTGGTCTTGGTATCTCTTTAGCTTTCGGGCATGCTTAGAAGACTTATAACCCTTAGGCATTTAGAGAATACAAAGTATTTTGGTAACTTTTGAGGTATACCAAACAAGCAGGACCATCTGCTCTGTTGTGTTCTTAATTGAGATTTTTGCTTGTTTACTATCCTAAGCAGGAGCAAGATTATATTTGTCAATGATTCGTTGAGCGAACACCATTTGCCTAATTGAGTATGAGTTTTTTTTATTATGATTATGAGTATGACTACCTCCTCAAGCGACTAGTCAATGAGGGAATGACCTAGTGAGAAAAGTGATGAGTCGCTTGACCTAGATGACTTTTGTTGGGTTGCCTTCAGGTATACTCATGAAAATTATGGCAATTTTGGAAGGATATTGCCGATCCAATGAATGCTGCATGGAGGAGGGAGAGTCAAAAAATTCATTCCCGTGGAGTGGTCCAGCCATCAAGGCTTTCTTAGGGACTAAAGGAAAAATTATCCAGTACATCTATGGTGATTTTGAGTTCTATCTTGAGCTCAAATGAATTCCATCAAATTTGACTTATTTTTGGTGGGTTTTAAACCATTTTTGGCACCTTTTGGAGTGAGAGAGATAGAAAAACCTTGTTCCCGTGGAGTGGTCCGACTATACTAGCCTTCTTAGGGAGTGAAGTAGAGTCTCTCGATGACCTTGGTGGTGGTTTATTATACCATTAATCTTGGGCATGAAATCAACCAAGTTTAGGTAGTTTTATGCTATTTTTGGAGCCCATTTGGAGCTATTTTTGGCTATTTTTGAAAATTTTGAGCTGTATTCATCCTAGGGTGGGGCGAATGCAAATTATTTATTTTTTCCAAAGTGGGACGATCACAAAATAATGCGCTCATCCCAACCTAGGATGAGTATAGCCAAAAATAGCCTATATAGCATCGAAAATCTCGATTTGGGGTCATTATTGCAATTTTTCCTTGGTGATTTGAGTGGTGAGGAGGAGGAGAGTGATTTTGTGCAGTGAAGCACTATCAAAATTGGTCCAGAGCACCATGATCTAGAAAAATGGAGCATCCAATGGAGGAGTTGGTGCAACGCGGGTATGTAGTGACTCCTCGATCATGCTTAGTGCTATTTTTAATTTTGTTTTTTGTTTTATTTGTTTTTGTTTTTGGTTGGTATATCTCATTAAATAAATGGATAATTAAACCCACTAAAATGATCTAGACCATATTAAATGTTTATTTTATGTTTTTGTGTGCAATTGGAACTTTCTTTTTATTGTTTTAGTGCTTTTGAGGCCTATGAAAGGCCATTTGTGAAGCATGGGAATGCTTACTTATCATTGTTTTTGTTTTTTAGGTCGTGAGGGTTTGGTATCATAAATCGAAGCTATTTGAGAACACCAGGGGTGCCTTGAGTGAGGCGAATTGGGAGTGGTTAGATACCTTGGTAATTAAGCAAGTGACACAGTTGGAGCCTATGATAGGTGACCGTGCCTACTTCACTGCTTTGATTAATCTATGGAACCCCCGTACCAATACCTTTCACCTCCTCATAGGGGAGATGACTGTGAATTTAGAGGATGTCTATAGGATTCTAAGGATTCCTATAAAGGGGTGACAATTCAGGACTACACATCGTGACCAAAGAGGTGCAATGTTGACTCAATATTTTAGTGGTCGAGTGAAGGATGTGGAGGATGACTGTATGAAGAGAGGGATGCTGGTTGGGTATTGGTATGGGGAGAAGGTATTGAAGGTGAGGTATGCATTACTCATGATACTCTTCTCCAATATGCTTCTACCTAACTCCTCAGGAGTGAGGTTCCCATGGAACCTGTTGGAGCTAGTGTTTGCCTTGGTGGCAAGCACTAAGAAGGACCCATTGGTGATGGTGTGGGGGATGATACTATTGGTACAAATATACGATGAACTATACAAGATACATTGTTATATATGGAATGGGATAGGGTATAACTATCTATTACAGTGTTGGACATGGGAGCACATAGTTGTGGAGCAACCACAAGGACTACCATGGATGAGCTAGAGAGGGAGGTGATTCGGCTTGGAGGGTAGCTACCAAAGTTTGATGAGGGTAGTACCTCACACTAGACCTGATAGAGTGATATGGAGTAGTCTGCTTTGTCTAGGTGGAGGATTGAGGTGGCTAGGGGGCATCGGTAGGAGGCCAGGGCGAGTAGCAGTCGACCAAAGAGATCTCAAAGGACGTGAACTATAGGGGTTAGTACTAGTCGCAGCATCGATCCTATGTGATCATGATGGCTGACATGGGTAGGGATTTTTAGTATTGGTGAGGTCGAAGGACCCACTTTATTTGTATCTTAGGGGCATTTTGGAAACTATGATGTACATATTTTACCCCATTTATATATGAGATTTTGTTGTGGTCATCATGTGTTTCCTTTATTGTTTTACTGTATGAATACAATGTATGCATGGATTGATGTGTATATGCTAGATGCTTATGATGTATTCATTTGAATGCAATGAAATGGTGATAGATTTATATCATGTATGCATGTGTATTTAGTTATATTTGATGCTATCTATATTCATGGATGCACAGTGATATGATTGGTTGACAAAAATGAATGTGGTTAATGATTTAACACACTATGTTAGCACTATATACTGTACCAAACACATTAACATTCTTTTTTTCTTTGTTTTTGAAATGGATATGTGAAACCATTATTACGATGTAGTGAAAATAGAGTACATGAAATGACATGTTTAAAGAATGTAGGTGAGGTTTTTATGGGACTCAAACACTCTAGCTGGTGTGATCAAAGGTTGTGTACTAACTATGCAAGACTTTATGACAAGGTATGAATCTGCTAGGACGACCAAGGTACTTCATATCCATGTGTTTACAAATGAGTTCATTCCTATGATACGTATAAGGATACTGCCAGTGCCAAGCAGGCTCTCAACCAAACATATACTGAGGATAACCAAATGAATGCCACCATCCTAGGTTTTGTACTAAGTATGACTAGACCACTAGGTAATCTAGGTTACCAAAGCTAACTCATCCACATGCAAACATTGGTCTGCACACATGCTGAAGCTAATGTGACAGACATATCATCATGCGTAAGGATACCGCCAGTGCCAAGTAGGCTATCAAACAAACCTATTATGAGGATCACCTTATGGTTTTCCAAATGCTGAGAGTTCTAGGGATTCAAGTTTGACTCCCTCTTTTTCTTCAATTTTATTGGGATACTTGCTCTCATATATATAGTGATAAAAATCACTATTTATTTTTTTCTCTTTTAGTGACAATAATCACTATTTATTTTGAGTTTTTCTTTTTCTCTTGAGCAAGGTCTTTGAATTTTGAGTGATGGGGATCATTGTTTCTTATGCCTTTTGATGTGTGCACTTTGAGGATTTTGATGTTGAAGTTTAGAGTTTGTACTTTGAATTTTGTAATTTTTGATGTTCGCAACTTTTTGAGAATTGGGGATTTCTGATAGTGGTGAAAACCACTATTTATTTTGGGGAATTGGGTGGGAATATGCTTGTACTTTTGCTAAATCTTAGCATTATTGAACCATTTGTATAGGGGGATGAGTATGATGACCTTTTCACGTAAGGTAACCTATACCACTTCATGGATTTCATCTATCTTTGTGCAAAAATTGGATTATTGATGTTAAAATGTGTTTGGGATATGATGTACACAACACATAATCTAAGAACGACTCTACCTCCTAAAAATCAAGATTGCTTTCTACTAAACTTGAAGAGAAGCTAAAAATGGTTGAGTGACCAAAACCCCTAATGAAATTTTACAACGAATGATTAGTTGAAGAGATGGAAACAAATGTGGAAAATGGAAAATGTGGGTGAAAATAATAAGTGAAACATTGAACTATGCTTACTTTCACAACATTGATTTTGAATGGTAAGTGGTGTACCATCATGGTGCTAGACACGTATGAGAAACTCCAAAAATGTAAAGTCCTAATGATGAGTATGCCTAAATGCAAGTGATGATAGAAGTCAATGGGATGCAATGTGATGTGATGCTATATCTTTATATTTTTGATATTTTGATGATGTTTTTTAACTTTTGATTGATTTATATGTATGAAAATGCAATACAATGCAATGTTTTTGTATTTTGATATTTTTATGATGTTTTTGAACTTTTGATTTATTTATATGTATGAAAATTCAAGTGACCAATGGGATTATTGGGGGCCATTGGGGCATTTGGGGGGACCAAAGGGCTTATGGATGCCTTTGGGAATTTTTGGTTGACCTAGATGGTTCTAGACCGCCTAGGAGCATTTTAGGTTGACCAAGCAGGTTGTAGGCACCCTTGGAGCATTTTGGGGTGACCTAGATGGTTCTAGACCACCTAGGAGCATTTTAGGTTGACCAAGAAGGATGTAGGCACCCTTAGAGCATTTTTAGGTGACCTAGATGGTTCTAGACCGTCTAGGAGCATTTTAGGTTGACCAAGTGGGATGTAGGCATCCTTGGAGCATTTTGGGGTGACCTAGATGGTTCTAGACTGCCTAGGAGTATTTTAGGTTGACCAAGCAGGATGTAGGCACCCTTGGAGCATTTTGGGGTGACCTAGACGGTTCTAGACCATCTAGGAGCATTTTAGGTTGACCAAGCAGGATGTAGGCACCCTTGGAGCATTTTAGGGTGACCTAGACGGTTATAGACCACCTAGGAGCATTTTAGGTTGACCAAGCGGGATGTAGGTACCCTTGGAGCATTTTGTAACTTTGATTATTTTGTGCTTTTAGGAGGAAGGTGTAATACCTTGTGTACCCCCAGTATGCAAGATGTTTTTGTGTTTTAATATTTTGCAATATTTTTTGGATTTTTGAATTTTTTTTATTTGTTTTAGATTTTGATGTTTTCCATTGTTTTTGAAATTTGAATGTTCTGTGAGGGGAAGGGACGATACCTTAGGCATCCCCAGTGTGTGTGCTACTCAATGAAAGTGAGGAAGGTGTGATACCTTTAGAGTTCTCACTATGATTCATTGGTTGTGATGTAAATAGTGGGGAAGGTGTGACCCCTTGGATACCCCCAGTATGTACTATGATTGATGCAATGTTATTGGCTTGGCTAGGAGGAGCAATAGGAATTGACTCCCCCTATTAATTTTGGTTAAATCCAATGTCTTGAGGGGGTAGAATGAGTGACCCACTCGTGGATAAAGCTCCCTCATCAATAAGATCTTGGAACTTGCATCTAAAAACATAACAAGTGCTAATGTCATGCCCTCTCATTTGGTGATAGAGGTAAGAATGATCCTCCCTATATAGTTTATATCTGGGCCTATTTGGTTTGAACAAGGGTATATCTGGCAAGACAATTGCCTATGTATCTTACAGATTGTGAAATATGGTTGACATAGGCTTAGATAATGGAGTTTAGGTATGATTTTGATGCCTTAAATAATATGAACATGATCGACTTGTTTTACGAGGTGATGAGGTTGTATGTTTCTCAATCACTTGTTTAGGGTGCTCTTATTGAATCTCATTTGTAGGTAACAGATGTTGAACTATGTCAATTTGTTCATTGTTGATTTGAAGCTTATTATTGTCAAACATATCCTGTACCAAGTTTTTGAATTTAAAGCACCTATGCACATCATGCCCCCTCTACCTATGGTATTTATATTATAGGTCTTTGCGATATCCTTGGGCTTAGGTGTATAGGGGTCGACATGTCGACTCTCAAGTAAATTAATTGCCTTTTCCATGTAGAGTCACTCAAATAGAGAGTCCATGGACTCATTAATGGGCATAAATTTTTGCTTAGGATGACATTGTTGGTTTAGCCCTTGATTTTTTTGAGACTTAACATTAGATTGTGCAGGAGTGGGTTGGTACTAACAATCAAGAGGTTAAGGTTTTGGACAACTCAACCATAACTCAATGCTTGTGAGCCGATCCATGATCTGTTGTAAATCATTATGTTGGTGACTCACATGTGACTCCACCTTGGCTAGCCTATCCAAGATGTGTTGTGGTACTAGTGGAGGTGATGATTTGATGGCTATTGAAGAAATTGGAGGGCAACTTGTATGTGGTGGAGGTGAATTGGGTGTAGGATCCAATTGTAATGTTTGAGCATATGTGGATGCTTCATGATGATCTTGTTGAGTTGATATATCCATATGCTCTTGTTCTTGATTTAGCTCATGCTCATGTTCCAACTCAGAGTGTTCAACTATGGTAGATGGGTTACCTCAACTTTTGTGTAGGGGGTACACCTTCTCTTGGTCTTGTGGAGATGTTGAGTGATATGGGGTAGGTGTGACCAAATCCATCAATGGTATCTCTTGTTGTATGGATGGAATGTTGGATGGTGTCACAAGTTGCATAGATGGATTCAGAGGGCTTTGTTTCTCTGTCATCACATTGATAATTCCCACAAACTCATGAGAAGATGTATTTGCATTTGAACAAGTCATGGCTACCTCATCAACTTGTCCAAGGTGATCTACTTGGCCTCCATGCTTAGGGAGCACATATGGAATGCTATCAATGGTTGGCAAATCGATAGGAGGATGACCCAGATCCTTTATTGACTTGATGACAGGTGTGAATGCAATGTTGGGTACTATGCACTCATCGAGTTCTGGGTAGGTCAATGGAATTGTGTCCTCCAACATGATATGGTTTGATTCACCCGTATCAACTATGGGTCCCTCCTCCTTGTTATTAGGAGTGGGAAGGCTTTCTAAAAATGTATTGATGATAGCTATGGGAGTCTTTGTAGCTGGCTCTTATAAATATTCCTCACTTGAATAAACAGAGTATGGTACTAGCGGTGGTGAAGGTAGCTTCATGAATAATCGTAGGGTTGAATCTGGACTCTGGATAAGGTCATTGGGTTTAGTGTCCAAATTCTTGGATGATGCTATAGGCTCTTGTGGATGGTCCACTTGATTATAATACTTGAAGATATCTGGGTTAGCATCAACCACATGGAATTTACCTTCATCAATGTATTTAATGCATTGATGCACTATAAATGGAACACATTCCATGTCTCTTATCCATGGCCTTCCAAGCAATATGCTATATTGTATTGCACCCTCCAAGATGTAGAAAAATATAGGCACAATATTTTGTCCAACTTCAACAAGTAGGATTATTGTGCCCACAGTGGAGGATAAAGCATCGTTGAATGCTTGCAAGGTGAACTTGGATGGTGTAATGCACGAGGATGGAATGTTGAGATGTTTCAGTGAAGCTATGGTAATAATATTTATTGAGGAACCAGTGTCAACCAGTAATTGCTTATAGGGGAGTCTATTTATGATTGCAATGATGTGCAGAGCAGGATCTGGTGAACTGGTAGGCATGGATTTGACCTCATGATTTTGAAAGGATATAATAGACTTCTTATACATTTGTATGTATTCCACAAAGTTGGTGAAAGCATCAGAGTCATGAGGTTGTACCCCAATGGAATCCAAGACCCTCATGAAATGTTTCCAATGTTTGGAGGACTGTAGTAGAAGCTCACTCATGGTCATTTTGGATGATGGCACATGTGAACTTCACACAAGTCTACTCTGGCTTGCTAAAACTTGTGGGATGGGAGTTCTAGGTGGTGAGGACCATGATGTAGAGGGAGTGTAGACCTCCCTACTAGGCCTCTTGGAAGGCTAATTATATCTAGTTTGGGATTGGAATCGATGTTGGCTAATCGAATAATCCATTTGATCATGTGGATAACCCATTGATGTTCTCTTGGTAGAGGTAATTTGATGGTCGAGTCCTTTGAATGAGGAGTTTACTGCACGATAGATTTCTAGGCGTCATGTAGGAATGATGAGATCCTCAAGAGAATAGCAAAGGTGACTACTATCAGGGCTCCATGTAGGAGTGAGGAGATCCTCATATGTACATTGATGTTTCTAAAGACCTCTCCTAATTTTTTTACTTTTTTGGCTCGTGATCGAGCTCAGCTATGCATAGTTGTCATAATATGCTGATTAGGAAAACCCTAAAGGAAACCCACAATAAAGAAAATTTTGGCTTCTCAAAAAGGCTATAAGTGTTATATATCAAAAATATCAGTGTGACGAAGTGATCACAATGGGATAGGTCTCCAAAATATGAATTTTGGGTCAAAATTTTGTATTTTTTGAATATTTGGCTAACCAAGGCCCGTGGGGAAATGCCCACTTTTAGGATTTTTTAGGAAATTTTGAATTATGAAGAGTTAGAACTCAAAATTTTTGTGAGAGGTGCAGAATGGGTTAAATAAGACAATAAAACAAATTTGGCACTTTTTGGAGTATTTTAGACTATTCTATGACCATTTTACTATAGTTTTTCCCTATTTTTGACCTCATAAATAGAGTAATCACAAAACCAAAATAACTTTTTTGTTATAGCCCCATTTTGCACGATTCTTGAAGTGTTGGATGTAGAATAAAAAATTAGATTTTTACTTTTTTTTAATAAATTTCCCTAAAAATTAGGGTTAGGGTTTTTTCCCAAATAACAAAGAAACACACAAAGCAAACAATATGATTATCTCTTTTAAAGATTAAATGTGTGTCCTAAACTGGTTTAGTGTGTTTATATTTGTTGTTGTTATTTTATCTTGTTGTGGAATTAGAATGAGGGAACTCAACCAAAGTGGTGACTAGGGACACTAGTAACAAACATGATTTCTCAAAAGAGTATAGGGTACATCGCTTAAATCCCAGTGGGGGGTTCGCCTAGCTCTTCCACTTTAAAATACTATTTTTAATAGTGGGAGGTAGTTTGAACAATAGTGACATATTCCATCTTGAGAGAGTGCCCTATTCTATCTAAGGCATCTAGAGGGCAAGCTGGTGGAAGGAGGTGAAATCCAACATCACCAGTCTGAATTGGGGGTTGGTGATGAAATCCAACCTTACCAATGTTATTGTGATAGTGCAAGTGTGTGTGCTTATTTTTAACTTAAAAGAAAACAAACAAGGAAGCACTCAATTATCCTTCAATAAATGCATGCATAAGATGCATTTTACTTTCAAAAAGTTAGTATAAAAATAACTCACAAATGTATCTAGAAATGCAAAACCCTAAATGTTAGCCTACCCATTAGGTAGGCTACAAGAAAGCAAACCATAGAGATGCATTCCTACTTTGATATTATTTGATGTAATAAAATAAAATTTAACTTTTAACCTTTATAGGCAAACAAATGATTCAAGAAAAACCAAATTAAACAACTTCTGAAAGTGCAAAATGAAAAAAGAGGGTTTAGGCACTTACCTCATCAGTTCTGGGACCTACAACTTCTGGAAAATTTTGCAAAAATTCCTCTGGTTTCTATTAAATCCAATGTGGGATGAATAGTAGGTTTGCATTAATTCTAGGGTGGGATGAATTCACATTCATCTCGAGGTGGCATGAATAGCAGGTCAAAGTTCGTTTCAGTCTAGAACGACTAGCACCTACAACATAAAAAGGTGGAAAATGAGCTCCAAATTTCACCTAAAGCAAAAGGGACTAGGTCCCACCATGATCACCACTGTAGAAATGGAAAAATGGTGCACCTTAACCGAAGCAACAGAATGTAAGTGCATTATAAGTCCTATGAAAGCGTAAACCAAAGCATGCAAGCAAAAAGGCAAAGTATAACAAGAAATAAAGCAAATGGAGTGTTCTACTTATTGAGTAACTTCAAATCAGATTAAAATACCTCCACTTGAAGACTTAAATTATCATGATAAAATATATTACAACAAAGGGGTGCCAAGAGATATCAATCTCTCAAAGAATGTGGTGCACATCCCTTGTTCTTCCGCATGCCCACACTCAAAGTGGGTGGGCCAAATGTCACCACCACTTAGTCAATGTGATACTCATCCTCTGGTGTTTCTTGCTATGTTTTTGCACCTGATTTTTTGTACAGGAAAGCAAAATATAGTCAAGAGCATGTGTATGGTATTAAAACATGCAATCCTCACAGCCTGAATGGGCACATAGGGGTGTATATAGCAAATGGATTCCAAATGAGACAAAAATAAAGAGAGATGTGAAGGAGATTTTTTTGGGATTATATCACCTATTTTTATAAAATAATTACGCCCTATTGTTGCGTTAGATCACGCCACCCATGGTGAACCTGCAAAAGGCAAACGAGCATTTCTCCTACCTAGACATGTCAAAAACCTACAAAATTTGGTGAGTAAGCATAAAATGATATTTTGAGAGGACCCCTATGGTCATATTACATAGATCCTATCCAAATCCTCCTGAAAGAAAAAGTGGGACCCACATGTATACAAAATCATAAAACAACTATATCTCAATCAATACATGTCAAAAAGCTATGAAATTTGAACTGAAGCATATTATGGACATGTATAAAATAGCTAATTGAAAATAGTCAAAAAATAGTGTATGAATTTCTATTCATTCAGGGGTGGGATGAATTTGACTGTCACAGATTGGGGGGCACCTGGGGGTGGGACGACCACCAATATCTCCTAAATTTTCATACCAATCCAATGAGGATTGATGCAAAACTATAGGGGAAGTGTTTTAGGTAAATTTGGTGTGGGTATTTGAACTATAGATTCAGTTTTTGGGTCAGATTACGCCTTCTTATGCCACCCAATAACCTCTCTCGCTAAGGAGAAATTATGGATGAAAAGGGAACAATAAGGGTGAGGTAATAACTTGGTAGCACTTCATTGCAAATCCTAGTAAACCTATCTATCCTTTGTATGGTAATATCATCTAATTTATAGACCTAGGAGGTCAAATGTGCAAAGAGCATGCAAGGGCATGCAAGGCCCAAGGGGTCACTTGTCCATCAGGGTGGCATGCACAGGAGGAGGAAGATAATCTCCCCAAAATGGCCTTATTTATGAGGGTTATCATAGGCATGCCATGGGTTCTGACATGCATGCTTCTAAGAGCAGGGCAAGTGGTATTTTTTGGCAGCCACTTGTCCAAATT
This sequence comes from Wollemia nobilis, assembly GCA_028583015.1. Taxonomy (NCBI): domain Eukaryota; kingdom Viridiplantae; phylum Streptophyta; class Pinopsida; order Araucariales; family Araucariaceae; genus Wollemia; species Wollemia nobilis. The sequence continues at coordinate 1,155,945 of JAQPPZ010002631.1, forward strand.
TGATTTTTTTCCAGTCAAAATTGCTATTCGCTCCACCTCAATATGAATGTTGCTATTCACTCTGAGGTGGGATGAATAGGAACTACCATTCTTCCTAGGGTGGGATGAATAGGAAATGGACCTCAAAAAGTCCTCAAATGATATAGGAATATTCCAAAACTACTTTGGGAGTGGTCAAAACCACTACTTGACCTCTGAGGGCTGACTTAAGGGCTTTGTGCATAAATTTAGACAATGTCTTGGTAGCACAATCAGATTGGTGTTGTTTTGGTGTCTACAGATTGAAACATGAATAATTACCTACACCATTAAAAATCTAGAAATGAAGAAACCAGCTATTCAAAAGGAACCAATCTGTATATCTAATCAGATTTGAAAGCTCTATTTTGATGGAGCACAATGAAAAAATGGTGCTAGAGTTGGTATACTCCTGATCTCACCTATGGGATTTAATAAGGTTTTATCATATAGATTAACATGGAGTTGCACAAATAATGTATTAGAATATGAAGCACTATGTTTGGGATTAAAAAGGGCTAAGAAACTTGGCACCAAACATCTACAAATATTTAAGTATTCCAAACTAGTGATAAACCAAATCATTGAGAAATGTATAAGCAAGAAACACTATCTCAAAGCTTACAAAAACAAATTATGGGACTTGCTAGAGATATTTGAAGCTCTAAACATCAAGGAAATTCCAAGAGAACAAAATACCCATGCTGATATAATAGCATCAATGGGGGTCAACTATTGCCCAGTGTCAAATGCCATATGTAAGGCAAAAATAGTAAGAATGGTGTATAGTCCTTCTATTCCAGACAAAAATATATTTTGGCAAGTATTTGAGAATGATGAGCAGATAGTCAATTTCTTGATTCATGAAATGAATTTCTCAACTAGTAAACTTCTTGAGAATGAAGATGAGGAAGAAAAAAAGATCATACAATTGAAAAAAAATCATATACCAAAGGGACTAATAAACCTTAAAAGTTGTTTGACAACAATGACCATCCAAAAAGTCATATGATAAAAGTTAACACTAAAGGCTACAAAGAAATTCAAATCACGCTTGAAAGAAGTCTGAAGATGGGGGTGTAATATTCAAAGGAAGAAGTTGGTCAAATTTAGGAATTGTGTAGAAAATATAATGACATCATAGCCTAGACTTATGATGATCTCAAGGTGTACAAGGACACTATACAACATACTATTGAGCTAGAGCTTGATACAAAATATTCCTAGAAAAAACATAGGTTAGTTAACCCAAAGATAGAATTCCTAATGAAATAGGAGCTTCTAAAGTTGTTGAGTTCCAAGATAATCTATCTCATTAAATACTCCACTTGGGTGATGAATCTGGTCCTAGTGAGAAAAAAGAATGGGAACATTAGACTCTGTATTGATTTTTGAAATTTGAACAAAGTATCATTAAAGAATCATTATCCTCTACCTCAGATTGATTAAATATTGTATATAATAGTTGGAGAAATGAGATTCTCATTGTTGTATGAATTCTTTGAATTTAATCAGATATCGGTTCGAAATGAAGATCAACACAAAAAAATATTCACCACTAAGTGGGGGACCTTTTCTTATCAATGAATTTTATTTGGGCCATAAAATGCTGGTACCATTTTCTAGAGAGCAATGGATGTCGCTTATGGTAAGCTCGTTAATAAGGTGATTGTTATCTATTTGGATGGCATAAATTTTTTTAATCATAAGGAGTATTATATAGAACATCTCAGGATGGTATTTGAAAAATTCAGAGAGTTTGGAGTATCACTGAACCCAAAGAAATCCATATTTGTGGTGTAAAAAGGTAAACTCTTAGGACATGTTATGTTTGAAGCAAGACTAGCTATCAAACCGGATAGGGTGAAAGCTATTCTTGATCTCCCATTGACATTAAACTAGAAGGGACTATATTCATTATTTGGGTAGATAAATTTTGTGAAAATTTTGTGTTATATTTTTCCCAAATAGTTAAGCCTATGACTGAGATGTTGAAAAAGGGTGTGGAGTTCAAGTGGATAGATATTCAAAAAAGTACCTTCAAGAACATTAAGGAAGATATTTCAAGAGCCCCGATGCTTATAAACCCAAACTATTTCAAGGACTTCATTATGTATGCTTTTGGAGCAAAAGAAAGCTACACGATAGTCCTCACCCAAAATGGGGAAGATGGCAGCAAGAGACCCATCACCTTCCTCAGCCAAACATTGTAGGATCATGAAGAAAGATGTAAATTTATTGAAAATAGGTATATGCAGTCATGAAATCCCTAAAAATTTTAGGTATTTTGTGTCTCAGAGCAAGATAATTGTATACATGGTGCATATGGATGTTAGAAAATTTGTGATTCAAGGAGAATTGAGTGATAGAAGAGTAGGTCAGATGACCAAGACTTAGGAATACAAATTTGAAATTATATTGACAAATTTGGCAAGGGGAAGGACACTTTGATAGCAATTGGTAGAATTTATAGTATCAGATGCTAATCTATTCATAGAAGAAACAATCCCAGCATAATAAAAGGGAGCAAAGGTGTTATATGATACCTGGGTTACTCAGTTAACACACTATATTAATTTTTGTGCCTAAAAGGATTGACGATAGAGGTTGAAATCTAAAAAATATACATTGATCAATGGAATCCTATACTGGAGAAACTTTGATGGGGTATTGTTGAGATGCATACATCCCAAAAAGGCTAAAAGGGTCCTAGAGAAATTTCATACCATATTCTTAGGCAGGCATTACTATGAATAAACTAAATCAGTCAAATTTATAAGGGCATGATTTTATTGGTCAAAAATCTTCTTAAATGCTTTCAAGTTTGTTAGATCTTGTGACAAATATTAGAGGTTTTTTGGAAAAAACAAGCATCCTACCATGCCACTTAAGCTAGTTATTACAGAAGAACCATTTTAGTAGTGGAGACTATATTTTATTGGTTTAATCAAATCCAAATTCATTAGTCAGACACAAATATATTATTACGGTGATAGATTATTTCACCAAGTGAACAAAAATTGAAGCTACCAAGCATGCTAACCAGCAAACAATTATCCAATTTTTGGAAAGATTTATCACCAGGTTTGGAATACCTGCCATTATTATTTCAAAAAATGGTACACCCTTCATAGGTGAAAAAACAATGGGTTTTTTCTAGAAAGTATGATATCGACTAGAATGCTTTCTCAAACTATTACTCATAGGAAAACGGTTTGGCTGAATCCACCAATAAAAAAATGTTGAAAATAATAAAGCAGAACATTGAGCACAACCCTAGAAGCTAGAATCTCCTACTTAATCAAACACTTTACGTGGATAGAATAAGTTTTAAAAATTCCTTGATGACATCGCCATACATTTTGATGTATGGAAAGGAGATAGTTATCCCAATCAACCTTGAACTTTCAACGCTCAAATTTATAAGTGAAATGGAGATGGAATGCTTCTCGATGATAGAAAAAAGGTTGGTAGAACTTATGCAACTGGAGGAAAGATATGAGCATGCATACAATAATTTATTCCAAAATCATAGCACTATAAAATATTGGTTTGATAAGAAGGTGGTGCCAAACGTATTTAGTGAAGGTGATCTTGTCCTAAAGTGGGATGTAGATGTTAGAATTATTGAGTTGTTTGAGTTGTCATTAATGTCAAAGGTAGACTTGGTGATTTGCAAACCATGGTTTGCTTGAGCAAATATTAGTAGTGGAGTATACTTTATTATTAATGATGGTGTATGCTTTAATATTTAAATTAAATATTTAAATATTAAAGTATTATAAAGGTTTGTTATATTTAAATAAAAAATATTTAAATATTATTGAAAAGCAAGAAGGCCGACTTTTGAGTGCCAAAAGGAAAGTGAAACGTTTGCATAATATTATTGAAAAGTAAGAGGGTTGACTTTGGGTGCCAAAAGGAAAGTGAAACATTTGCATATATATAAGAGGCCAAAACTCATTTTAATGAGGTTTTTGAATCAAAAAATATTGAGCATGGATATAGAAGACTCGTGCCCTATGAAACTAAATGAGAGAGAGGATATAGAAGACTTGCGACCAAAAAACCAAAGAAGAGCACTGATATAGAAGACTTCGGGTGAACTAAACTAAATAAGAGCACTGATATAGAAGACTTGTGGCTAGTGAAACAAAAGAATGAGCACTATAATTGAGGATATGTGACCAAAAAAATAGAATAATGAGCATCGTTATAGAAGAATTATGACCAAAAAATAAAAAATAAGGGCACAACGAATAAATCTCTACAATCAAAGATTGTGAGAACAAAGGGACAACGATAGAAGATTTGCAACTGAAGCTTGTGCGAATAAAGGTGCAGTGAATGAAGACCTACTAAAGGATCTCATGAGATAAGGGCACAATAAACATAGCTCATGTGGGAGCTCATGAGACAAAGGTATAGCCAACATAGCTCATGTGGGAGCTCATGAGACAAAGGTGCAAAAAATATAGCTCGTGTGAAAGCTCATGAGACAAAGATGTAGAGAACATAGCTATTATGGATGATGATGTTGTGGAAGACAATTTGGTAGCTTGCAACAGAATAAAAATAGTGTTAGTGTGGTAGATTACGGTAAAAAGAAGTTTTTGAAAAAAAAAAAATCGAGATCCAAATCAAAGAAGAGAAAGGACATCATCTAAATTAATTGCATTAAGCAGAATGGTATGGTGATTTATTTAAATAAAATATTTCAAAATTGCTAAACGTTTAATAGATATATCTATTGGTGAGGAAAAAATTTACTTGCAATTTTCATTGGCTTATCCAAGAATATTTGGTAAAAGAATAATTATTTTTCCTAATTGCACAATGAAGAGAGAAGACTCGGGTTTCCTAGTGTAAATGGTTACTACACAATAATGCAGAACTAATATGCTTTTTGTGATGACACAATGAGATCATCAGAGAAATTTTAGGGTAGAGTTCATGGTAGGAAAACTTCAATTCATCTTGTGAGTGAAAAAATGGTGTCATAGACATTCACATCAGCTAAAAATAATGCCCAATAAAACGTGAAAGAGATCAGCAGTAGTCAAATATCATATGGTGTGCTATGCGGTTTTGATGATTTTATGATAGGTGTTGCAAAGAAAAACGTGAGGCAAAAAAGATACATCTCTATAAAGGCCCATCACCACATGATTGCTTGCTCTTGAAATTTTGTTTTACACACACCATAATAGGTACAAATTATTGTTTAATTTTATAAAAGTGTGAAGAGATAAGGAATCAGTTTTGAAAAGGGAATACAAGGTATTATTAGATGCATTACAATGGATGAGTTAGATAAGGGTTTGCTATTTTGAGTTTTATACTTTGAAGCAATTTTTTGTCTTTAAAATTTTGAGACATAAGGAGTTAATTTTTAATAAAACTTATATTTTGTAAGTTTTATTATTGGAGTGATAAGAATATTTGATTTGAAATTGAAGCAAAAAGAAAATTATAAGATAGATTTGGAGTATATCATTTTTGGGATAAATTGAAGTGCATCATATTTATTAATATATATTTGAGGTGCATAATTATTGTTGAAGATAGATTTGGAGTACATCATTTTTTTAAGATAGATATGGATTGCACATACAAAAGAAAGGTCAACATTTTTGTTGAGGTAGATTTGGAAGTGTCATATAGTGCAAGGATAGAGTGAAGGGATTAATACATTTCTTCATCCAAACATAAAATTGAAATGAAGGACTTTTTAACTATCTACAAGAGGAAGAAAAGAAAGGTATTAACATCTCCAACTCAACACATAAGGTTAAGAGCAACTTTGTGTAATGTTGGAGAGAATATTTAAGAGCGGGTTTGAGAATACTTAGGAGCAGGTTTAAGAGAAGATTTACGTAGTGTTGTGAGCAAGTTTTGGATCATATTTAAGAGCAAGTTTTGGAGTAGATTTGAGACTAAGCTTTGGAGCAAACCAGTGTAGAGGAAATTGGTGTCTCCTATGGATTGGTGTCCATGAACCAGAGTAGAGGGAATTGGTATCTCCTATGGATTGGTGTCCATGAACCAACAAAGGGGATTGGTGTCTCTTATGGATTGGTTTCCATGAACTTGAGAAAGGGGATTGGTGTCTCCTATGGATTGGTTTCCATAAAATTGAGCAAGGGGATTGGTATCTCTTGTGGATTGGTGTCTATAAACTTGAGTAAGGGGATTAGTGTCTCCTATGGATTGGTGTCCATGAAATTATAAATGGTATTGGTGTCTCTTGTGGATTTGTGTCCATGAACTTGTATAGGGGATTGGTGTCTCCTATGGGTTGGTGCCCACAAAATTTATTAAAGAAATATATAAGCAATATTTTATAGTGGTTTTCTCCTAATAAGGAATTTCCATGTAAAATATTTGTCTCTTATGTGTGTGGTGATTTGTGCATTGTTTCATTATTGCATTGATATTATTTAAATTTATTGCTTTGGAAATAAAAGAGAAATGATTTATCTTATACTGTTCACCCTCCCTCTTAGTTTAAGCTTGTGTTATTCAATTAGTATCAGAGCAGGTTACTTCATGAAAGCCTAACAACTTAAAGGAAGATCTTACAGGAACACACATGGCATATCAGGAAGGGTTTTTATCAAATAGGGCTCCATTTTTTAATGGGACTAACTATGCTTTCTGGAGAGTGAGGATGCAAACTTATTTTATGGTGCATGGATATGATATATGGAAATCCATTGAGAATGGATTCACACCACCTAAAATTCTTCCCATGGATGCAAATGGTAAGAAACCATACAAAAATAATTCCATGGTAATGAATGCAATGTTATGTAGGTTATGTGAATCAGAGTTTGTGAAAGTCATGCAATCCACTTTAGAAAAATAAATATGGGACAAGTTACAGAGAAATTATGAATGATATGACAAGGTTAACATGGCAAAACTTCAAACCCACAGGAGGAAGTTTGAAGACTTGAAGATGAAATATGAGAAAGATATTGCTAAGTATCTAATCTAAGTTGATGAGGTTTTCAACACCATTCCTGGACTTGGAGAAAATATTGAAGACTCTAATATTATTTATAAAATCTTGAAGTCACTTCCAATGAGGTTTGATGCAAAGGTTTTAGCAATAAAAGAGATGAAGGATCTTAAATCATTAAGCATGGATGAGCTACATGGAATTATCACAACCTATGAGATGAAGGCTGAGAAAAATCAAACATCAAAAAGGGAGGCCATGTTCAAAGCTTCAAAGAAGACAAAGAATAAGGAACCAAAATCAAGTGAAGAATCAATTAGCGAAGAAGAAGCTAACTTCATGAGAAGAAATAAGAAGGGTCGAAGAAAAAAGGTATGCATATTGTGAAATATTTTAATTGTGGTAACTTTGGTCACTATGCATCTAATTTCCCATAAGCTAGAAGTAGTAGCAGTGAAGAAGAAAAGGAATATAAGAAATAGAAATAAAGAAAATTTTATCATGAAAATAAAAATATGCACGGTCAAAGCAAGCATTAGAAAAATTTCTTTCAAATACATAAGAATATTTTTTATGTTGAAGAAGCAAACAATTCCTATAGCAGTAATTATGAAAGTCTCTTCGAAAGTGAAAAAGAAGAAATCCTATTTTTGGCCATAGAAGAGAAAGAAGATGATCCTGTTGTTGAAGACCAAGAAGAAGAGAAAAATTTAGGAAATGAAGAGGAACCATGGTTTATATAGAAGAGGAAATTTTTGTTGCTCTTAAAGAATTGAAGAGGGTTAGAAAGAAGAAATCAAGATTGAAGGACCAAGTACAAGAGGATAAGATAGGTCTTGGAACCAATTCCCAAGTTTCACTTTTCTCTATTTGATTTAGTTCTTCATCCATTGCTTTTACCCAAAACTTATCTGCACATGCTTCACTAAAATATTTTGGCTCAATCTGAGATAATAATGAAACATTTGTAGAATCATGTGAAGGAATGACTCTTCTTCTTGTTTACCTGCTATTTGGATCACCAATGATCAAATATTTGGGATGATTTTTCTGAACATATCATGAAGGAGTTTTGGGAAGCAGTTGTTGTCTTTCCTCTTCTTCATCTGAAACCTCTCTGAATTCTTCTTGACAAATTTCATCACTAAGTTCCTTGACTGGTTCTCTTATCCCTGTATTTTCATCAACTGTTACATTTATGCTCTCTACAACTGTATGAGTTCTTTTGTTGAAGCATCTATAGGCCTTGCTTCTACTAGAATATCCAAGAAATATTCCCTCATCACACCTAGGATCAAACTTACCCAAATTCTGATCTTCCCTTCTGATGAAGCATTTACTCCCAAACACTTTGAAGTATTTTACTGTAGCTGGTCTTCCTTTCCACAACTCAAGGAGTTTTATGATGATTGACTCTAAGTTGGGCCCTGGTGATAATGTAGACTGTTGTACTGACTGCCTCTTTCCAAAAGCCATCTGAAAGTTTTGACTCATTTAACATAGATCTAGCCATATTTTCAATAGTTCTGTTTTTCCTTTCAATTACTCCATTTTTTTGAGTTCTTGCTACTGAATATTCTCTTTTGATTCCTTGTTGCTCACAGTATTCCATAAATTCATTTGAAGTGAACTCTCCTCCTCTATCTGATCTTAAGAATTTGATTCTCTTTTCAGTCTCATTTTCAATCATTTCTTTGAAAGCTTTAAATTTTTCAAAAGCTTCAGATTTTTCCTTGAGAAAAGTAACCCAAGTCATTCTAGAATAATCATCTATAAATAGCATGAAGTAGCTTTCTCCCTGAATGCTTTGAGTTCTGGTAGGACCACATAAATTAGTATGAATAAGATCCAATGGTTTTGAAGAAGTATACACTTTTGATTTGAAACTGGTTCTGGTCTGTTTTCCATGTTGACAAGGACCACAAATGATGTTATGGGGCCTTTTTATTTTGGGCAAGTCTCTAACTGCTTCCTTGTTACTAATATTGACAAGATTATCAAAGCTCAAATGCCCCAATATTTTAAGCCATAACCAACTCTCATCTTCTTGAGTCAGAAAACACTTTTTCTTTTTTATCTCACTTAGCATGTAAAGATTGTTTGGAGTCCTTGTAGCACTAGCAATGAGTTTTCCATTTTTTTCTTTACTTATCTCACATCTATCTGAAAAGAAAGATACTATGTGCCCTTGATCACAAAGTTGACTTACACTTAGAATATTATGTCTTAGGCCTTCTACATAAAGCACATTTTCTATTTTGGATTTCCCATCCAAACTAAGAGTCCCTTTACCATAGATTTTAGCTGACCTATTATCTCCAAAACTAACTGTTCCTCTGTTTGTTTCTTTTAAGACCAAAATTTTTTCCTTTTCACCAGTCATATGTTTTGAACAACCACTATCAAGATACCATTTTTCTACTTTGTCTTGAGCATGAAAAGTAGTTTGAACTATCATTGACTTAGATTTGATCTCATTTCTCTTTTTAGTGAACTTAAGGCTAGATCTATCCAAACTGCACATCCTTGCTATATGCCCAAAATTCTTGCACTTGTAACACATGAAATTTTTATTCATAAGAGGTGCAAAAGAGTTAACATTTTCCTTACTATGGCTATTCAAAGACTTATTGCAATGCATAGTTTTGTGACCAAATTTCTTGCAGGAAAAAAAATAGCCATGGAAAGTATTATGTAACCTGTTTTGATGCCTTAGATGATTGTTCTTCTTGTGACCAACTGGAATCCACCGCTCTTTAGGATGAAGATTGATCTTGCTCGAAGACCTTGTTTCATGAATGGTGATACCATCCTTCTTTTGCTTTTCACATGGAGTATTCTGTCTGAGAGCCAACTATTCCAACTTCACTCTAAGAGACAACCTCTTCTTCTAGTTTCTTGTAATCAGCTTCCTTTCCTTTGAGAGCCTCTGTCAGAACCTATTCAACCTTCTTCCCTTCTTCAGCTAGAATTTTGAAGTCTATAACACTTTGAGACAATTATGATCTTGCTATCTCTCCTTCCTGACATTGATGCTTGAGAACACAATTCTCTTCCCTAAATTTCTCAAGCTTTCTCAAAGCCAAGAAGAATTCACCTTTGAGATCGAACTCAACCTCTTCATCTCTTTCTGAATCAGTATGTTCCTCTGATAGATCCTTCTCCAAGATGTTAGGCTCTTTCTGGAAAGACCTGCTCTGATACCAATTGAAGAACATGGACTTATACTGAGAGGGGGGTGAAAAATATAAGACTTAACAAATTAATAATTTTAACTTTAGATAGCAATGGTATCGACACAACATTAATCAAGACAGAAAGCATCACACATTGAAAACCCATTTTTAACGTGGTTCACCCAAAATGGTTGGGCTACATCCACAAAACTTTTCTCTAAAAGTTATCTCAAAGTTCTTTGGGAATCCTTCCCAATTACAATGTTAATGAGCCTCGGCCCAAAGGAGATACCTTCCCCCAATCAAAATTTATGAGCCTCTACTCAAAGGATATACCTTCCCCTCTGCTCTAGAAATGATCCCTCAGAAGATCAACTACCTCTACCTCTTGCCAACATGTGGAACTCCTTTCCACCGAAGACCTCCTGTCCTCAATGCTTAGCCTAAGAGACCTCTGCCTTCTATGATCACGTCCACGTAGCTCAACAACCTGTACCAAACATAGTCAGTCGGTCTAGTACAAGTATTCCTCTATCTGTCAGATCTGTCCAACTCTTGAACAAATAAATCCTCTACATACAAGCCTTCTCAAAGACTTGCCAAATCTATCCTCAAGTTCTTCTCATAGAACCAATGCACCTCTATCCTCAATTTCTTTGATAGAACTATCAAACTCATCTCACAAGTCCTCTACTAGGACTTGTCCAAATATGCTCACAAGTCCCCATCGAAACCTATCCAAAAACTGCTCACAAGTCCCCACCGAAACCTGTCCAAAAACTCAACAAGCTCACCAAGAAAAACTTTCTTAGTAGGAAATCACAAAGTGAATTTTTAGAGACCCAATGTGATTTTTCAAACTCATAGAAGCATAAAGAGAATTGTTAGAGACTCAATATGTTCTATACTCAAATCCCAATCTCAAAACTCAACTCAAATCAACTTAGCTCAATCTTAATCTCAAATCTAAAAACTCAACTCAATATCTGAAATGGATAGGATAGAATGCTTTCTTTCAAGAACATGAAACCCCAAAAATTGCCAACTATGCAAAGAATCACATAACAATGATACTCATGTTATTTTCACCATCAATTAGGGCTTCAACAACAATGCTCATCAAACAAGGTTCAATCAACACCATTCAACTCAAAACACAACCTTGAAGCATTTCACAATCAACATCAGAAAAGGAAACAAGTAGAACTCCTTTTCTCTCCAATATTGTTTGAACAAAAAGCATCCACCAACTCAAATCTCAATAGCACAAAACAACTTTTCAAATCATCAACAAAGAAGTAAGCCCAACACTTTAACCAAGTAAAGAATAGCTTGATTATAACCAATTTAATGAAAGCTAATTTCAATCTCAAAGATGCCCACTTAAGGTTTCACACTTTCACACAAGAAGCAATTCTAACCTTAAAACATCATGCTTTCATTTCCATAATCAACCAAAAACACTCTCAACAATATAAGAAATATTTATCCCTTATACACCTTATTTCTCCCTTATAGTCTTATCAACAATAAACTTTATCTCTCATAAGAATGCAATAAGATAATGCAACCAACACTTTCAAAAGAATCTTTTATCAAAATAAAGCAAGCATCAAACTCCTTATAACTCCTAAGCTATTTTTCTCTCTAATAAACTTCCTCCATCCTCAAAATACACTAGCAAAAATTAATTTTTAAAACACCTTGGCCAACACCAAAAATCGTGCTATGGAGAAATTGTGCACGAACTCTAACACCACCCACTGCGTCCACTTCAACGAAGAAAAACCCTTTCACGTTATTCGAACACGAAACCTCCCGTTCGGGTAGCGCACCAATAGCCTAGCCGCTACCGGTGCACCAAAGGTGTCCGGTGAAGTTTGAACCTCACTCTATTTCCCTTGTACCTTCTGCGCTAGGGCTAAAGTAAACAACAGACCTCCCTGTCTTCTGACGTGAATGACGACGATGAAATCTTACGACGGATACAGAAAATGAACGACGGATATAGAAAATGAACTGCGAATATAGAAAATGAACGACGGATATCCGAAATCACAAGGAAGAAAATGAACATCAGATCACAAATGCACAACGAGCAATACTTTTCAAAAATGCGAATGGGATTTACTTTGATCTTCATCGTGGGAGATTTATATGCATATTTCCCATAAACTCTTAACGTCGACGAGGAGTTTAACATGTCGATGGAGGAGTTTAACACATCGGCGGAGGTCTTGGCTAGCGCCCACAAACTTAGAACATAGCGCCATCAAAGTTAAGACATTTGCGCCATGGGTTAGGAGAACCCAATGCAAACAAATATTTATTTAAAAATAATTAAAATGAACCTTAACAAGGTTTTTAATTATTTAAATAAATACTTCCTCCTGGACCCAAATGCATTAAACTAATGCATCCACTTGTAATCTTTAAAACTGCCAACTTGGGGTTTACAAAAGACCTTTGAAACTATCATGCCTAAACCTTCATCAAAACAAATTGTTTGACATCAAATCAAATTCCTTCAAGAGATTTTTGACATCAATGACAACTTATACACTTGAGCAAAGGCAATGTACCCAAAGTACCCAAAATTTCCAACAATAGTAGGGACTACACTAACTTGCCTTACCACCGAAGTGTTAGGGACCTGACAAGACAGAGATGGAGGATCCATGGGAGAAGGCAACTGACTGTGAATTTGTGCTAACTTTCTATCTTGGCTACAGAGTGTTACCATATGATAAGGATGGGATGAAATGTAAAATTTGAATGTATGTGTGTGAATGTATGATGGAAGCACAAAGCAAAACAACATGCAAAGCAAACAAACAAACAAGTTTGCTCCTAAGTTTCCACAAAGTTTGATTTTGTTTTTTATTTTTTTAAGTTTTTGGTAAAAAGAAAAATGATGTGCAAATGTTTAGCCCTAAAATGAATCTATGGATTTCACCTAGATGATCTCACACAGTAACCCGATGATGAATTCCAAGTTGTGAAACCCACCAGGACTTGGGGATGAAACCCAAATTCGATGAGGAAGCCTAGGTCCTACCGATCCTCACCTAGTTCACTGTGGGCAGTGATACACCCTTCGAAGAGGAATGTGTGCTATTTTCCATAGCTACAATGATTCTTGGGATCGGCCTTAGCCAAATAATGGGGTAATATGTTAGGGGTTGGTGGTGAAGTCCAACCTTGTCCAACGTTCACGTGCTAGTAGGTGAAGTCTTAGAGTATTATTGTGTAATGCAATCTAGTATGCAATTTTGTTTATTGCATAAATACAAAAAACAAAACACATACAACAACAGATAGAAATAGATCAAGGGTAGAACGACTAATTCCAAGTAAGATCTATAGATTTTTTGAAATACAGATCCAAATGTCGATGGGTGGTTAGGTCTGGTCAACTGCGACTGTGCGGTTAACCAACCACACGCACATTTGGGAGTTCCCAATCACAGACCCGTAGTTCCAACTGTATCTTAGAAAGACAAAGAAATGTAGGCTTGTAACCTTAAATATGTCTAGACTATTCCTAATTAGGCTATGCAAATGCTCTACTAACTAGTCTAAAATGTAGATTTCTTTGATTTCTTTTTTTTTGTTTTTGTTATGATTTTAAGTATGCCTAGCTTAATACCTAGATGCAAACATTGGAAAATAGGGACAAAGACTCTTAATTTACCTAGTGCAATTCTAAATTGAAATAAAAGAGAATGAGGGTTTTAGATGTACGAACCTACTATCCTTTCCCTGCTCCTTCCAATGCTTTCAACCGTCGATTCACGATTCTGCAGTGCTCCAACAGTTGGTGCGTAGTTCTACAGAAGTTCAACCATCGATCTACAATTTTTCTGATTTGTAACCACGTGCTTGTGGTTACTTAGATGCAAGGTCAAATCAACACGAGTTCTGGATTCGTTGATTCCAATTTCCAGTCTATGTGCGATGGAGTTCCAAAAACCTGTAATCACAAAAAACACAGATTAGTACTATATTTAAGCAAGGCAAAGATTAATATAACCCTTAGGGGTTCCCACCGTGATTGCTATTTCTATAACCAAAAGAACTGAACACAAAATGTATATGAAATAGAAAAATAGAAGCTTGCAAAAATTGATCTTTTGTATTAATATAAGGGAGCCTGAATCTCCCGATTTTACAATGTTTTTTAATTGCCCCAATGTTTTGGGAGCAATGTTACAATAATATTTCTCTTCTCTAAATACAATCATTTGATAATGGGGGGTCTTCCAAATCTTCAACAAGCTCTGTGTGTTCTTCGCTCCTCAGCTACAGTTTCAAGGGTGAGTGGGCTTCTGATATCCAACGATGGGACCACTCCAGCTTCAATAACTCTCCAAATACTTGTCTTCTGCACACATGAAAATAAGACAAGGGTTAGCAGCACCCGTTGATTAAGATATAAAATACTACTATAAACCCTAGCTACAAAAACATGAAATATGATGCAGAAAATAGAGAAATAAAACTTAAGATGCCCTGCTGAAAATCAACTTATTGATCTACATGTCACATTTTTCTTATTCTGAGAAATAGTGGATGTGTGTTTCTGATTGGTCAACCACAGAAATATGGTGAGGAAACCATGCGAGGGCAGTTTCGACTGTGTAACCGTGGATAGACGATTTAGGCTGAATGGCAAAAGGCTCCAAAATATGACTTCGGGGGCTTTGGATCTTTGGTTTCCTTGATGCGTGCAAAATCCTAGTGCTATTTCAAGAGCCTAATGATGTATATTATCGACCTTTTTTGGTTGGTTGGGTGAATTTGCCTTTATAAGCCCCATAAGGTTTTGGAGGGAAAAGGGATGTGGAAATACAGGCTGCCAAATGGAAGGGGAAGTTAGAGTGTGTCACCCAGGGTGTCTCACTTAACTAGGGTCATGTGGCTGCAAGTGGAGTGAGGTGTAGGGGATGCCCAATGTAAAGGGAAAAATGGGGACATGAGTGTGTGAGATGTGGCAAGGTGGGGTAGTGAGGTGGCTAGGACACATGTCTAGTGATTAGGCAGGGTATCCTAGGTTGATTTTCCAGATTTATAAAATCTGGTAAATATTTTTATTATACGGGATTTATATGCCTAAGTTTGGACTTAGGCATATATTCTATTATAGAGAATTTGTGTGGTGGGATGCAAGATGTGGTTTTGTGGATGCCTAGGTTTTGGTGTCTACATACATATCTCATGGTAAAAGTAAGAGCACTAAGAAAATGCATGGTAGTTCAGACTATACCATGGCTGAAGTAAATGGTAGAGCAGCACAACATGGGCCTTGAAGACATGACTTGCACAATACCATGATAACAACTTTCATGGTCTACAGATATTCTCTAGTGGCTCATTTTCTCTCTTGTCTATGGTTATGACTGGGTTTTTGCATAATATTACAGCCCCAATTTTAGGATAGCCTGGATGTTAACAATCTGTGGCTTCAGTCTACTGATACTTCACTAGTTACACATATATTAAGCTCTGGGACTCTAAAATCCAATTCATTATCTTGTAAGCCACATAAGTGGTTGTATTCCTCCCATTACTGATAGTTTTGGTGTGTTAACAATACAGATTTTATTATGTTGTGAGTTTGTTGTCATATGGAACTCTAGTCTCATGCTTTTGCTACTCACTTTGAATATATTCCTCCTTTATTACAATAAAGGTTTTTCTTGGGTAAAATGTAATGTTTTCCACTGTCTTCTACATGCCATACAAGAAATATTATTGTACGTGGTGGATCCATAACCCACAGGTCCCAGGACTCAAGTGCCAAAGAGAAGCTTGGAACGATGAATACTGAATCAGGACCCATTGATGTTGAAGCTGAACAATCAAAGGCAATTGAAGAAAAAAATGACATTTTGCAGCCAGATGAAGGAGAGGACAACAAGGCAATTGAAACCTTAGAGTATTCATATCAAAAATCATGCATAATTGAAGATCAGGATGAATTTAGTGCTAATGAAAATAAAAAAATAGTTATGATTGTTGAAGATGAGGTTAATCCATCTTGTGTGTTGGATATTGGAGAGGTATGCATTAGTGATTACAATGATCTTGTGGTTGATGAATCAATTATTGATGTAGCTATTGATTTAGAGGATGAGAACATATCTGCCACTGCAAAGTATGAGGTTAGTGAGTGAAGTTTTGTGAAAGAGGCTACGTTCAATCAATATGCATTAGAGGGTACATCTACAGATTCATTGTGGGATGTTGATTCCAATTTATTACAGAATTAGTTACAGGTTACAAAGGAGCAGATTGTCCAAACATTGACTCACTAGGATAACATGCACAATTTTTTTGAGTGCCTCTTTCAGACAACCTAGTTTGGACAGAGACAGTACGAGTTGAGAGTTGGAGCCACTGCTACAGATTTGCAGGCCATCAAGCAAGCATTAGAGGTGATCAAATCATATTACTTGAGGCAACAATATCATTATATGGGATCTCGACATACAACTAGTATGGAGGGAGGTTCTTCCCAGTAGTTGCAGGATATTTTTTAGGGGGCAACTCCGTAAGTTTGTGTTGATATTTTTAAATGATATTCTAGATTACAGTAACAACCCACCCGGATCTGCCTTATATATATATTTTTTGTATTTAATTACAGAAAACTAAGTAATTACTAATAATGCATAGACTTATGGAATACCATTGCAAATACTTGAAGCATGTGACGATTTTAAAATTGTTCATTCAACAGTGAATACAATTTCGATTTCCAATACCAAATAAAGTGTATAAACCCTGGCGCCTAGAAAGTACCTTTTCAGTAACAAAACTATTGGAAGAATGGAGATTTCCTCAAAATAGCATCATTCTACCCTGGGATAGCCACATAATTATGTTGAATGTTGAATAGCATCTTGAGTATGAACTCCAATGTCTATATTCGAACCACCTCTTATCTCTTCCAATCACCAGCTCGATTTTCTAAATGGAGCCCAATGAAATCTTTGTCCTGAATCTGATCACCAATCCAATAGGGGTAATGTTTCATACCTGAACTAGATGTTCCCATTGGAAATGATCGTTCCCAATGAGCTTGACCTTGCAAATAACCTCTGCAATAAGTCTCCCAAAATACCCAAAGCCTGTCTTCAATCTGGATATCCAAAATGAGAGACAAAATTCCAATTTATAGAAATTCTTGGTAAGGTTGGTGGATTTGGAGAGAACTTTTCAAAATTCAAATTGGCTTTTAGAACCCGCTTCTAAAATGACATCATCATTTATCATTAGGTCCCCTTTTACTTTTATGCTAGGAAAGTCACTTTATAATTTTATATTTATTTAGTGACTTAAATGACCTTTCCTTTCATAACATAATAATAAATATAAAATTTAATATTTAATTTAATTTTATATAAATATCTTCGGGCATTAAAATTTCCAAACTCCACCAACCCAACATACAAACAAATCATAGATTTGGATAGCCATTAAGCCAAACAATCCAGTCGTACCTTCCGCTCTGGCAAAAACCCTAGCCAAGTGACTTACTATATATAGTAAGTTTATTCAATAAGCCACCAGAATTTGACCACTAAAGACTGTCAATGGCCCAGAATGGACTCCCCTACATCATACTTAGCCTACGGGAGCCCGAGAGTAGGCTAATCTCGTATATCAAATCAATAAACTAGGAAGGGGACATTACAGTCCTCCCTCCCTAAAATTGCTTACTCTCAAGCAATTCCAACCTGGGGTGTTGCAACACTTCTTCACTTCCCCATGTTGCATCTTCTTTTGGTAGGTGTTTCCATTTGACCAAGTATTTTGTGATCACCTTCCCTCTTAGAGTCTTTTCTATGAAACTAATGATGGCTTTTGGTTCTAAGATTAGCTTCCCTTCCTCATCTAATGGTGGTAATTCTGTAGGAGTGATATTATGACTGAGTGCCTTCTCGAATCTGTAGAAGGAGTGATATTATGATCGAATGCCTTCTTGAGTCGAGAAACATGGAAGACATTGTGGATTCTGCTACCTGTAGGTAATTCCACCTCATAAGCTACTTCTTCCACCTTTCTTATGACTCTGAATGGTCCATAAAATCTCATTTTCAACTTTTCCTTTCCACTTTTTTTGAGAGTGGACTACCTATAGGGTTGCAAACTAAGATATACCATATCACCAACTTCAAAACTGCATTCCACCCTATGTTGGTTAGCATACATCTTCTATCTATTTTGTGCCTAATGTATATTATCCCTCAAGGTCTTCATGATATCTTGGCTGTCCTGTAATGCCTCCTTAGCTCGAGGAACTCTGCTATCATCAAGTAGTAAGTCTATGAAGCTCGACACTTCATAACTGTATAAAGCTCTAAATGGAGTCATTCCTTTATTCATGTGGTGAGTAGTGTTATAACAGAACTCGCTAAGATGCAACCATTTTATCCATGCATTCTTTTGTCCTAAAACATAATTCTGCAAGTACCCCTCCAACCATTTGTTCACAATTTTTGTTTGACCATCGATTTGGGGGTGATAGCTGGTGCTAGGAGTCAACTCTGTAGCTCCAAGTTTGAATAACTCTTGCCATAATATACTCATAAATTTGCTATCTCGATCGCTTACAATGGTATTCAGCATACCATGTAATCTAAAAACCTATCGGAAGAACAATTTAGCTATCTGAGCTGCTGTACATGTGGCTAAAACTATGAAAAAATGTGCAAATTTTATTAGTCTGTCTACTACCACATATATACAATATTTGCCCTAAACTTTGGGTAATCCTGTAATGAAATCCATGGAGATTCCTTCCCATTTTTTGTTAGGAATCGGTAATGGCTGCAACAACCCTGTTGGATATGTGTGCTCCACTTTATTTTGCTGACAAATGGTGCATTCTCTAACATACTACAGGACCTCCCTCTTGAGCCCCTTCCAAATGAACCTCTCCCTGATGCTCCTATATGTTTTGAATATTCCTACATGTCCTTTCATGGGATCATCATGGAAACACTGTAAGACCTTATTCTTGAACTTGGAGTCATGCGGTAGTATGATCTGATCTTTGTATATAATCAGCCACTGAACCACTGAGTATCTGTCATCCAATGTAGTACCATACAACACACTTGACGCCCAAGGGTCCTTAGCATACTCGACATAAATCTCGTCTCTCTAATCTGCTAAGACTTCTGTCATATCTCCCAAATACGGTCTTCAAGACAAGGCATCTGCGATAATATTATTTTTTCCTTTGACATACTCAATGTCAAAATTGTAAGCTTGAAGCTTACTAACCCACTTTTGTTACCTCTCATTGAGATATTTTTGGTTGAGAAAATATCAAAGACTGTTATGATCAGTCTTCACTATGAATTGGCTCCCTACCAAATATTTTTTGAATTTGGCCAAAGCATGCATGATGGCCAAAATTTCTTTATCATATACTGAATAACTCATTTCAGCCCCTTGGAGCTTCCTACTCTTATAGTCTATCGGATTTTTGTCCTGCATGAGCACCGCCCTGATCCCTTCTCCTAAAGCATCACACTGGAGCTTGAATGACTGAGAGAAACCTGGTATCACTAATATCGGGTATGAACACATGACCTATTTGAAGTGTTCAAAACATCTCTGTGTAGTTTTTGACCACGATAATACCCCCTTATTAGTTATATTAGTGAGTGGAGCAGATAGCTGGGCAAATCCTCTTATGAAACTTTGGTAGAATTTGCATAGTCCTAGAAATTCCTTGAGCTGAGGAAGGTTTGTAGGAGTGGTCCAATCAATAATGGCCTTGATATTTTTAGGGTCCATGTAGACACCCTCTGCACTGATGATGTGACCTAGGTACAAAAGCTCTTTCATGCCAAAGTCACACTTTGACTCCTTAGCATAGAAGATTCCTACTCAAAAATGCTCAATACCTCCTCTAGATGTTGCAAATGCTCCTCCCAAGTGTGACTGTAGATGAGGATGTCGTCGAAGAAGATCAAAACATCCTTTCTAATATATCTACTAAAATTCTTGTTCATACAATACTAGAATGTCATTGGGGCATTGGTTAAGCCGAATGGCATAACCAAAAACTCAAAGTGGCCAAGGTGACACCGAAATGTTGTCTTTTTTGTGTCTTGCTCTCTAATTCTGATCTGGTGATACCCTGACCTCAAGTCAATTTTTGAAAATAGCAAGCACCATGGAGCTCATCAATTAGTTCATCTATACAGGGAATATGATACCTATTCTTTATCATTCTCTTATTCAATTCCCTATAGTCAACACACATTCTCCAAGTGCCATCCTTATTTTTAACTAAAACAACAATAAATACAAAAGGAATCTTACTTGGTTGTATATGCCCCATATCCAAAAGCTCTTGATTGCCTTCTCAATCTCATATTTGTGCCTCTTATGGTGCCTGTATGTTGTAGTGATGACGGTCTTCACCCCGTCCTCCAATTCGATGATGTGCTCTCTCCCACGTTCTGGTGGTTTCCCTAGTGGTATATCCAAAACACGTTGGAGTTTCTGGAAAAAATCTCCTGTATCGCTGGATGGTAAGTGACCTCCTGAGTTTCCTTACCAGCTGGCATGATCAAAAAATTTGCTGCCCAATCAATCTCATCATGTCTAAAATAAATTTCCCATGCGCCTCATAAACACCACTCTCGGTCCCCCATCTGAAATTCCTCTCAAAACAAATTTATGACTAGAAACCACAAACTTCATCTCCATAGCATGCAGGTTCATGGTGAACAAATTTTTGCTAAGAGGTATACTTGAATGCCCTATTAGTTGTGATATTGTGTCCCCTTTTGTGTCTATTTTTCTTTTCTCATTTCTTATTCCTCCCTTTGCTATGTAGGATTTTGATAGGAAAGTTCTCAAGAAGCTGAGATTATTTCTTGTCCTATTGAGCCTAGGATTCAGAGACTCTATTGTTACTAGATTGAAACAATGAGAGTAGGAGAGACTTGTTACATTATTTGAACAAAATCCTCTTCATTGTATTGATGTATTTCTTTGAGAAAAATAGAGTTAAAAGACATCTTGCTCACTTTGCATGTAATATTTTATAAAATCAATACAATTTTGAGTTTTATTCCTGTTATATCTTTGTCTCAGTATTGTGTGTCACTGTGTAATGGATTACATTATTTGAATACATTACATACATTTCTTTCGTTGGTTAACTTTTAGTTTTATTATGATATTCGAATAAATATAAGAATGCTAGTTTTCTTTTCCCCATTCTCTCTGTTCATGTCAGAATTGTTGTTAAATTGCTATAACAACCCAATGAATCTAGGCATTGGTCTACATAAGGCATAACAATTGGTTATTTTTCTTTCTTGGTCATTTTAATATGTATAGTTTTACATTAATCTAGAGTGTGTAATTAACGTTTTATCATAGAATTATTGTTGGGGTTTCCTTACCCATTATGTAGTTTTATTTTAGCAATATTCATGTTTATCAGAATGAAGAGGCAGGTTGACCAGAGTCTGTAATAGCTCATTAGTTTGAAACAGATTTTTACAGCATGAAAAATCAAATCCTATAGATGCAAGAATCGATTCCAATAGGTTGGATGTTGGAAAAATGTTGTAGGGTGACCAACTGATGATGATATTGGTGATGATGACTAGGTGAATTTAATGGAAATTGATGGATGGGAGATTTATGATGAAAATATGGAGAATTTTGGAATGGGGTCGATGTATGAGGGTTATTGTTGGGTTGGCCAATGGGAATAGGATGTTTATTGGTATGACTTGGTGGAGGAATAGGGATAGAAACCACAGAAGACTATGGTGTCCATGATGGACCCTGGTTAATGAGGACAATGAGTAGATTTTGGTATAGGCTTAGGATTCACTTGCACTTTTTGTGAGCATTTTGATGTTGCCTAAGAAATTTGTTCAAGTGTTCTCATACCTCATTAATATCTTTATCATAAGTGGAGGGTACGAAATCATATGGTATGGAAGATGTGCCTGGGGGATAAGTTACACTTGGTATGGTAACTTGGGAGGCTGAAACTTGTGAAGCAACATTTACATGTACTTCATACAAGGGATTAGTGTATGTGGATGTGTATGAAGTGCTAGGAGAACTTGAGGATTGGGTAATGGACATATAAGAGGAAGGTGCAACAGATGCATTAAAAATAGGATTAGTGTACACCTGGGTAAAGTTGGATGGTGGTTGGGAATAAACAAGTTCTTACTATAAAGTAGAATTTTGTCTAGGTGAATTGGGGACTGACTCTAAGGCATAGTTAGAAGACTTCATGAGAGCTTATTCTCATGCCATATCTATGTTGGTAATGTGGTGATCAATGGTTGGTGAGATTGACTCTACTTGGGGAATAACCATATGAAATGTTGTGGGTGACAAGTAATGTCCTGCATAGAAATATACCTGTGTCACATTTAGGGACTCTACCACAGAAGTGGGGAAGGTGGATGAAGGTTCCATTGAATTGTCTTGATTTAATGCTTTATTTTATTTTCTAGTTAATACCATAAGCAATTAAACCAAAATACAGATTATATAGTAAAATGAAACATAAAATTTAAATTTCATAAGAAAAATAAACAATCAATGCTAAGTTTGTTTAACATGTGTGTCTTACCTCATTCATTGATTATCTCCTTTTAAAATGAAATAATTCTCTTAGATTTTGATCTTGTGTGTTTCAAATGTGCTAATATGAATTAACCAAAGGAAGTTAAAAAATATGGCTAAGCTAGGGCAACGATATTCTTGTTGGTGATGAAATCCAACAAGTTTGCTCATGGGTGACCTGAGGTTCCTAAGGGCATAAATTTTTGGATGTAGATGAAAGCCACCATCACCAAATCTTAAGCAATGGCTGGTGATGAAATCCAACCACTTCTATTAAATATGAATCATGCAATGTATGATTATTTTTTTTAATTTTTGATTTGCTATTGTGTACATACAATATTAGAAAGATAACTACTTTTGATAGTCTAAATCAGAAGCCACTACCCTGAATACCAATTTCTCCAAAGTATGTAGAGTACACCACTTAAGACCCACTCTAGAAATTTTGGGGGTTCATCTACTCCGTATGGAATCACCCAAGTATAGGTATACTTTTGGTATCTAAATAATGTTCCTACTTATATCTACAAAAATAGGAATGCCTAACCCTATAATGCAAACTAATTATGCAATTTTTCAATTCACATGAAATCAAAATGCAATATTTTTTCATTTGTGAATACAATAGAAAGTCATAAAATTCAAATAGAAAGTGTGGATGGATGCAAATGACTAATCTAAAACCTAATATGCAAGCTAGTATGAATGTTTTCCCATATTAATTAATGATATTCTTTTTATCTTAGAAATCTAAAAAAAACATAATATTGCCAGAATACGTAAAAAAAGTTAAGGTTTGAATAGTAAACTTAAAAAACAACCTATGTTTCTACTCTAACTCTTTTTAAAACACTCTTGGGTGTTTCTAAAACACACCTGGTCATTTTTGGATGGCCCTCGAGCACCGTCGAGTGTTCGTGTACCTTCTACAAATCTCCAAAAACTCTGATCTAGTAAAAACCTATGAATTTTGTGCTTCTAGAAACCCTGCAAGATGACACAGAAAACAACAAATTAGTAAATAAGGTAAATCAAAGTAAGAAACCCTTAGGGGTCCCACCGTGATCACCATTTGTGAATACAAAAATGCAACACCAAATAACAAGATATAAATTAAACTCAAAAGACAATATTGCACAATGAATAATTTTATATTAATGGGAGGAGCCTAAAAAATCCATTGTTACAATAAGCATCTTTGAATCCTTTGATACAAATTTTACAATAGTTAGGGTTCTCTAAAACCCTAGAAAACAACACTAGTGGGCTTCTGATTATTTGATGTCAGGTCACTCTAGCTTAAGTAGTTGTCCAATGCTAGTGTAATGCTACCAAATCTACACAAGAAAATAGCAAATGAGTCAATAATAACAATGAGGGATCCACAGTGTGAGACCCTAAAAAATCAAGACTAAACCCTAGCTATGCAATAATAAAATGTGAATAGATTCTAATAGCATAATAAAATATAACAAAAATAACTTTGATTTACCTTGCTTATCTACCGTTCTCTGATCTGATGTAATATGTTGTAGTGGATTGGTGTGACGATACCCTAGCATCAATCGAGGGCTAGGAGGAATGCAAAATTCTAGTGTAAAATACCCACGGGTGCTTGGAAGCTATAGAAAATACCTGTGGATGCTCGATAATTGTGGAAGGCACCCAGAGGTGCTTGGTGGTGGAGGAGAAGTGCTTGGAGGTGCTTGAGAATGATAGGGAGCACCAGAAGGCATTCGATGGCTAAAGAGAAAGTCTACAGATGAAGAGCTAGATGAGAGAAAGAGGCGATAGCAGATGCAAGGGTTATGATGAGTGAGGACATAAGGCAAGAGTTCTTGGATACTCTAGGGAACTTGGAGGTAAACTTCAACTCTAGATTTAGGGGTTGACCATCAAAATAGTTCCTATTAATAATTCAACCTAGGGCATGCTAGGGTTTCAATGACACTAATCGTGTGGCTTAGATAAAAGCATATCGAAGGGTGGATATTAAGTGTGGGGTGTGGCATGGATTGATATGGCTAGATGGATAGGATTAAGTGAAATCGTATGGCTGGGATCAATTCACTTATATAAATATATTTACTAAATATATATAAAATATAATATATAAAATATAATATATAAAATATTAATATTTAAATATATAAATATATATGAATAATGGGTATAAATGGGAGGAAGAGCTGAATGGATGAAAAGTGGCTAGGTTTTGGTGTTTACAATAGGTTTTCCATAGCAATAACATAAGTGGTATGATTAAGCATATAATGGTGAAGTTCCTTAGTGGCAAAAACTACCACTAGGCATAATTTCTCCAAATAAGCATATCAAGTTTTATAGCTCACCAGAGTCTAACTAATATAATAAATATCTTACTCATGACTTCACTCATTATTTTGGGCTAGCATGGTCCCTAAGGCAAAGTCAATGGAAAAAATGTATAAATGGAAGGGGAATCCTATCCATGGTAGGGATAAAATAAGTGAGGATGTGAGATATGTCTTAATAGCCTCAAAAGCATCCTAGCCTTCTTTAGTCCATTGTAATAGGTGAAGAGGCATGGACATGCACCATAGAGGAAGGGGAAAATAGAGAGGCAAATGGGGAAGGAGGTCAAATAGAAGGGATAATGGGAGGTCATATTGATGGAGAAGGTAGATAGATATAGGGGGATAGAAGATAGGCCATGGAATATTGGTGAGCTAGTATGGAGGATGAGTCAAACAGATAGGAGGAGGATGGTTATCCACCATAGGAACTACTGATACTAAAGGTGGGGGTGTTGGTTGGATAGGGGGAATGGGTTGCACACTAGTAGGGGAAATATTGGTAGATAGAGAGTGGGACCTTGTGAAAGAGTGACCATGTTATAGTACTTGAAAGGTTTCTCATTACCAGGGATGCAATGCACCCATCCCTCATGAATATATTTCAAATAGTGATGTAGGGTAGAAGGAACACATTGCATATCCCTAATCAATGGTCATATTAGGATCAAATTATATTGCATCTCACTTTAATGAAATGGAAAATAGTAGTTATGGTCTTCACACCCACCTAAATAGGAAGGACAATTCTACCTAACGTTGAGCATAAAGTGTTATTAAAGTCTTGCAAGATAATGCTAGGGGTGAAAAGATGGTTGGAGGGGAGCTTAAGGTGGTGCATGGCTGCTATGAAGATAATGTTGATGTAATATCCAATATCAATGAGAACATGCTTAAACATTGTACCATTGATACAAGCCATGATATGCATAGGAGGATCAAGACCTAATCCCTCAAGAGACTTTATTTCATGATCATAGAATATGATAGAGGGTGACATGTAGGTCCTCATGCTATCCATGAAGCTAGGAAAAGAATTTGGATCTTGCATATTTAGATCTATAGATATTTAAAGCCTCTTGATGCGCTAGAGACTATTGAATTAGGTCATAGATTGATAGCTTAGTCGGTGCAATATTTAGACTATGGGTAAGGTAAACCTATAATGTAACAATAGGTCATGGAGGAGGAGCTCCTTGCATGTGGGGAGCAATCAATAATGTAGGCACAACTAGATGTCATGTTGTTGAGATAGTAAACTTGGATATCATTAATTTTTGGTAATAATGTTGATCATGCCCACAAAACCTTGGGTGGATGGGATGCCATTCACATGATTAATTTGTATGGTTAAAGAGGTTGAGGCACCTGGTTTTTGTTGATGCATCCCATGTTGGGGTAATGGATTCTAATAGCTACCAAGATATTGGTTGGAAGGGGCTAAGGGGTTATCAACTATTAATTCCCCTCGATCAATCATATCTTGAATCAAATTTTTTAGATTACAATAATCATTAATATCATGACCTCTTTGATGATGGTAGATGTAATACTAATGTTCCTTATACCACCTATGCTTCTACCTATTGGGGTCCTTAGGGAAAATTTCAAGCAAGGAAATCATTTTTGCATCATAAAGCTTTTGAATAATATTTGACAATGGCTCAGGGAGGGGCATCCAATTATGAGGTCGATGAGGAGGAATTTGGGGGTAATTGGAAGGTTGGTTAGAAGATGATAGGGTCATTTTCTGCATAGGGTATGATTGAGGTTGGAAATTCTATTTTTAAGGTTGGATACTATATTGATGGGGGGATGTTGGAGTACTAAATACTACTTGATTCACCTAGGGTGTCTTTGATTAGTTATTGTTATTGTTGCCCTTGTTGAATTTATTGGGGTACTCAATTATATTTTTGAGCTTAAGTTCCCCTTATTGAATCTTAATTTTCTCAATAAATTTTGCTTCGGCAATGGCTTCCTCAAAAGATAAATATTATTGGATTTATAGGGTGGTGGAGATATGTTTAGCACAACTCCTAGCAAACATATTCACCAACTCAATGAAGGGAATAGAGAATTTCAAATCATGAATAACCCATTGAAACTAAGAGATGTGATCATTGATCAACATCATCAAATTAGAGAATATTGTATAGATCTGACAATGAAGTCTTCTTTAGGATATTGATCAAAAAGTGCTTGAGGAAAATATTAGTCAATTTCTTGAAAGAAAAGAGTCTATGTTGAGGCAAGTTGTTAAACTAGTCCAACTTGGCTCCCAAGCGACATGGAGAAGGTTTGTAGCATGAGGAGATCACTACCATAAATTTGGTAGCATAGAGATTTGAAGTTCCTCAAGTGCTCTTTAGGGTCTTATTTCTTCTTGAATTTCTCAAATTTGGGTATTAGGATACTGATGTGCTAGAATTGATAGGTGAATGGGATTATTGCAAATTTGGCTAGATGTGGGCATATGATACCCATAGCTAGTTGAGTGTAACTTTAAACTTTTGAGTTGGTCCATTACTTGTAGAATCTTAGTCTAAGGAGGGGCTTAAGGTACTTGTGCAAGATCAACAAGGTTAGGGAAGGGGGAAGGCTCACGATGGTAGGGATATAAATAGGAGTAAGGATAGGGGAGGGATAAGGATAGGATGAATATGGAGGATAAGGGACATAAGTTGCATGGGCCATGTGAGAAGAAGGGATGGTTTATGTGTTGAAGGATATGGGGACTAAATAGGAGGATAAGAGGGATATTGATTTTGGAGTGAGGGAGATTGATTTGGAACTTGCAACTATGAAGGGGTTTGCTGATAAGGATTAGATGGAGGTTGATGAGGATATGGATTTGTAGGTGGAGTAAGAGTCCACAAAGGAGGTTAAGTAAAGTAAGAAGGTGGATTATAAGGGGAGGAGGAATATGAGGAATAGTTAGTGGTGGTTGACAAGGTGGGCTAGAAGCAATGTGGAAAGTAATATGAGAAGGTTGTTGAGAGTGATGGCTTGTGCATGCTATAAAGAAGGATAAGCATAAGAAGGTTCAATATGAGAAGTATCTTGAAGAGGATAAGAAGAATAAGGATAACAAGAAGGTTGAAGGAAAGAACTAGAAGCAAGAGGAAAGGAAGGTTGAAGGATAGAAGAAGAAACAACATACATGCTAGCTAAAGGAATATGGAGTGTAGGAAAATTTACAAAATAAGGAGTTAGATTGGAGGGTGAGGACTCCTGAGGTGGAGTCAAAAGATAGAAAATTACTGGGGGAATGGATGAAGCAAGTTGTAAAGTAACATTCATGTGTAGATTAGGAAATGAAGTAGAATCAGAGAAATAAAATGAGGTTAGTGGCCTAAAGGTAGGGTTTTACGATGAATAAATGAGATTGGAAGAAGGACCATAATGATTAGAGGTAATGGGGATGCAAAACACAATGTACATGGCTTAGGTTATTATAGGTGAAGTAGGAATGGACGAGATATGGGAGATGTGAGAATGGGTTTTCTCTTAGGAGAGGGAAATGAATGATCAAGAACTTAGATTGGGGGTAAAGAAACTTGAGGTGACTCATATATAGGATGAGAGGGTAATAGGGGTTGACATGAACTAGAAGTAGGGGGAAGGTTGGGTGACATAGAAAAAAAAAAGGCCTAGAAGTGCTAGACTCAAAATGAATAATATTTGGGTTTGAGGAGGCTGAAGAAGTCCCCTCACTAAATGTCTTAGCTAAGATATTGTGGGTTGTCTGGTACATTAGGTCTTGGTCATAATATAGAGGTCCAAGCTAATCCATGTCACTCGAATATGGGATATGATGGATAGTGGATAAGTTACCGAGTGAGATTAAGGGTGCCTGCTCTAGATGGTTCAAAGGGGTCATGGAAGGAGGATGGATCATCTCAAATGGATTCATGGTATGGTGTTATTGTGCTCTAGATTGACTTATAGTAATGATTATAAGTGAGAAGAGACAGAGCAAAGAATCAAGAAAACAACAAATAATAAAAAATATAGTCTTTAGATGTGTGTTGTGTTTGATGTTTCTTGGGTTTTGATTTTTTGTTGTTTTTTTGTGTGTTTGATGTTATGTGTCTCGAAAAATCTACAAAATATGGAGAGGTGATGTCTAAACATGTGTTTATGCACTCTCCTTGATATACCAAAAAACACGTGGAGAGAAGTTGTGCATAAATAACCAAGAGCTTCCTAAGGTAGGAATGGCTTAGGGTATCTAAAGGACAAAAAGACCTCCAATATCCTTGTTAGGGAATATAAGAGGTAGCACTATCTAAACCTATGTCGACCCAGTCAGCTTTCACTTCACCCTCGAGCAGGCTCATTCACAAACAATGATTGCACACTCATGAATTATTTAGCCTTATGAGCAAGGGTGCCTAGCCTCAAAACTACCTCAAGCTAATCCTAAGGGTATTCAACTTCTCAATGATGATGTTCAAACAAATATGCATACTAACTATGGCATCTAAAAGGGGCAACTAACGGTTGGTGATGAAAACCAATGTCACCAATTGTTTTTTAAAAGTGACGTGCAAAGGTGTTTTAAGTTATATTTTTGGTGTTTTGAGTTGATTGTTTGTCTAACTATGATGCACAAACAAGAGTTATCCTAGGAATGTCAATGCAATTTTTTTCTAAACTAAAGGTAAGAAAGCAAATTCTAAGCTAGGAATATTTTTTCCTACCTAATATGCAATGCAATGTAATGTTATCTATGAAATGAAAATGTGAATTATAAAAATCAAATGACAAGAAATTAACTTAGACTAGAAAAGGAAAAATTGATTGCCCTAGCTAAGAAAGCAAACCTAGATGAACCAAACAAAATACAATTTGAAAAGATACACTAATCTAAGAAGCAACAACAAGAGATTCATATGCTAATCAAACAAGCAAAATAAATCTATGCTAGTTGGACAGAAAAGTAAATTCCTATGCTACTTGCAAGAACGAAATTATATTCTAATAAGCGTAATCAAAAAGGCAAGTAAATAAAAGTCTAATATAAGGAAAGAAAATGTGCAAAACAGAAAAGTAAATAACTTGAAAGTAAATGCGGTGAAAATAAATGATTTGAAAAGTAAATCTATGATAATATATTCTATGAAAGCAAGGAAAATGCACCAAATGATATTTAATCTAAAAAAACAACGATGAGGTTTGTTGATTGGAGGTGACTTATCCACTTTTGATTCCCAAGGTTGCATGAAGCACAAGGAAAGAGAATATATGAGATAATGGACCTCTTAATATGAAAGGATATGAAGAGTGTGTGATGTTCTTTGACTTTAGAAGTGACTCACTTTTGATCTCCAAGATCACTCTAAGGTGCAAGGAGAGAGCATACGTGAATCAAGTCTCCTATATAAAATGAAAATGTGGAAATGCAAGAATATGTAATGCAATGTTACTTCCTAGAAAGTAAATAAAATTTCTTTAACCTCAAAAGTTATAACCACCTTTTTGATCCTCAAGGTCGCGTTGAAGTGCAAGAAGAGAGCATATGGGTGGCAAGGAAACTTTTGTTTAAGATTATCTAAGCTAGAAAATAAAATTCGTAAATAAATCAAAGGGCTTGTTATGAAATGAAACCTAGAATTTAAGACAAGAGAACCTATGTGAGGTCCTGTTGTGGCTGTTCCCCAACATACCCCAAAATTGGGGACCCACCTTTTCGTTTTGATATCTGGGTGTTTGCATTTCATTTTTAGTGTTTAATCCTTCGTTTTGTCGTAGGTTTTGCAATTGTTGTCGGTTCTTGTTGGCAATATTTTCTTGTCAACGATATTTTATTGTCATCATTTTCTTGTCGACAATATTTTCTTGTCGACAACTTTTTCTTGTCGACAATATTTTCTTGTCGACAACTTTTTTTTTGTTGACGACTTTTCTCGTCATTTTCTTGTTAACGACTTTGTGGTCATTTTCTCGTCGACGTTTCCTTTTTATCGTCAGTTTGTGTGTCGGCAAGTTTGTTTTGTCAGTGTTATCGTTTGAAAGTTTGATGTCCAGTTGTTAGGTTTTATTTCATTTGTTTGGGTCAAAGAATAGAAGATGAAAATAACAAATGAATTTAAGTATATACATCTCACACATATATATATCGTGTTGTGGTCTACCGACAAGGGCACCACTTGCATTTTCGGTGATGTGACCCGGGTTCACCCCACGGCGGATACGTATATGTATAAGAAGTATTTACTCAATAAAAAATATATATTTAATATATTACGTAATATAGTAAAGGATTTGGTGGTGCACTAATAAATTTGATTCCAATTTAATAGGTGATTTGTTTTGTGTGCAGGGTTTTTGTCTCCAACATGACAGCGAAAGATGTGGACGTGGAGCAGTTTCGGGCGAAGTTACAATGTAACCGACGGGAAGAGCCATGGCAGACCTGAGGCTTGATTGCCGGACCAACCTCCAATATGGGTAGACACCGACGATGGAAGATAACGTGGACCACTAGAAGGTCCACTTAGAGGATAATGCATCGAATACTGTGAGCTAATATGGAGCCGAGAATTTAAACGGTGAATCGATGGTTCCCTTGCACGATGCACTGTTGTTGGCATAGGATGCGACGAGTAGGTGAATGAAGACCATGCGATGATGACATTTGGTGCATCTTATCA
Organism: Wollemia nobilis; assembly: GCA_028583015.1. Taxonomy (NCBI): domain Eukaryota; kingdom Viridiplantae; phylum Streptophyta; class Pinopsida; order Araucariales; family Araucariaceae; genus Wollemia; species Wollemia nobilis. Next base: position 1,187,728 of record JAQPPZ010002631.1, read on the forward strand.
CTGAAGATGGCGATGTGGCAGTGAACAACAGAGACTCCAACTGGACGATGCCAGGTAGCAAGACAGTTCGGATATCACGACAGATGAATACTCGGACACCCTGATGTAGAGAACGTAGTAGCCCACAGGAACTTACGACAACGGGTCGAGCGACGACATTCACCGCGCAGGGCAGATTCATTGGGTCTGTAACATCGGCATACAACAATACACAGGTAAATTTTCATATTTAGAGCGTCAGATCCAAAATGTTTCGAACGTGGCACCTTCATCGACGACGGCACAAGTCCAAAACGTTTTAACAGTAGTCGACTGGGTAGAGAATAGGTGAAGGTATTTCCAACGAGACGATAGCCACCGAGGTACGGTCGACGAAGATGACCGCGGTCGTCGAATGAAGCGAGGCGTGTGAGATGGCATATTTCCATTCGAATGGGCCACGGGTCATGGTAAAACCACGCGCCCTAATTTTGGTATAGCCTATGGTGGTATATAAAAGACAAACTTTTTCTTTTAAGATTTTAGTAAGTTAAAAAGGGGGAATCTCACAAGCAGATTCCAATTCCACCCCATGTTTAAAGAAGGATGTTTTATAAAGAAGGGAAAGGCCAATGTAAAATCAATTGAAAGTGTCCGTTACAGAAAACTGCTATGTTAATGAAAATAATGGAAGTTTGCGGTTACAATACGAATGGACAGAGAGCCTTAGAATGGGAGGTAAAACGAATGGTTACTCAACGAAGCGAATGGAAAACAGGAAACGAAGAGTTTCAGAGAAAATATTAAATACGCTTTTCAAAGAAGGTGAAGAGGGGGGCCATAATTTTTGGGCATGGCCAAATGCGGCAGATTTTGATGTAATGTAAAACTTGAAATATAATTTGAATGCTAAAGCTTCTCTTCAGAAATTTTAGGCCTTGTTAGCAAGAAAGGATGAGAAATTTTCTGCATGCTTCATTTTAACTGTTCTATATTCCTCCTTTCAGATTTCAGATTTGTATGTGAAATTTATGCTATTGTTTTGGGTTATTTCACGTGAATGTCTGCAATCTGGAAATTATTTTAAACCCTAGGAGCCAACACCTAGTTTACTTTGATTGTGTTTGTTTTGCAGGTCAAATAGGCTAGGTTGCATGTACGAAACTCTCACGTATTCGGTTTTGCAGGATGGGGTGCTATCAAACTGAAGAATCTTTTTGCATTGCTGCATTTTCAACAATTATTTTGATGCAAAATTTTAATTTTTTTGTTTTCCAAAATTTTAATTTCAGAATTTTTTCTTATTTTCAGGCATTAAAATAAACAGTAAAAAATTTTAAAATCAAAAAAATAATTGCACCATTATGTAGAGCACCTATCATACTTCCAATACGCACTTTGAAATTTCATTTTCGGAGTTGTTTAGTATTTTTAAAAATTCATCGAAGTTGCTGTTTTTTTACAGATTTTAAAAATCCGAAAATAGAAAATTTCCATTTTAAGGTCAAATTTCATTTTTTCGGTTTTGTTTTGCACTCATGAGCCTATGATGACATTCCCTTCATGAAAATTCCAATTTCATTGAAGGAGTTATGTTTTATGGCATTTTCACAAATTTCTATTTTGAGCCTAAAATTACCCTTTCTTCATAAAAATTCTAATTTTACGAAAGATGGGTAATTTGAGTATTGCATTTAAGGTCTTTTCCTCAAAGCACTTAATTGTTCATCTTGATGAAAATTTGATTTCATTTAAGAGGGATAAGTTAAAGTGACATTTAAAGCCCTTTATCTAAGGCCATAAATTATTGCTTCTTTGTGAAAATTCATTTCACCAAAGAGGGATAGTTTATCGATCATATTGAAAGCTATCTTTATCTTCATGGTAAGAAGCCATATTTGGACTTAATAAAGAAGATAAAATCTACCTTAAAACTCTCAAGATAAAAGGAATAAAGGCACTACATCGTGGTCATATGAGGGCCAACTCACATTTGCTTTATTTTGGTTCAATGAACAATCACTAAAGTTTCATGGTAAAATAAACCAACATTGCCCCTTGTTTACAGTTACTTGCAATCACTAAGGTATTCCAAGCATTTAAATTGAATATCTTTATTTGAGATTACTAATGCACATATGCAAATACTAATATAGCGGAGACCTTGGAGAAGTTGTTCGTTTAAATTCTTTGCAAGAGGGGATTTGGAACCCAAATCCTAAGAGAGAGTGTACTTTCACAATTGGGTGAAAATACCACTCAACGGGTCCATTTCTCTCTAGAAAATGGAAGGAATTTTTGCACAAACACTTTTTGATTAAATTGGCTATGTGGTAGAGATTGTCCTTGTGTGGATGGTCTCGTCTAGGGGAGATTTTTGATCTTCCTCTTTGTTGGATCTAGTTTTTCTACCTTAAAGGAACAATCTGATGAATTTTCCTACAAAAAAAATTTAAGAAAGGTAGCAAAGTAAGGGGGGGGGGGTTCGGGGGGCATCAGTGCACCCTATCTCTCACCTTTCTCTTCCAAAATGGGGCGCGCCCGCACCGCACCGACCCCCCCCACAAACAAAAAAAAAAAAAAAAAAAAAGAGGAAAGAGGAAAGGGGGAGAAGACGGTGTGGGGGGGGGGGGGAAGGGGGGGGGGGGGGGGGGGGGGCCGGCGGGGGGGGGGGTGGGTGGGGTTTGGGGTGGTGGTGGGGGGGGGGGGGGGGGGGGGGGGGGGGGGGGGGGGGGGGGGGGGGGGGGGGGGGGGGGGGGGGGGGGGGGGGGGGGGGGGGGGGGGGGGGGGGGGGGGGGGGCGCGGGCGCGGCCCGCCCCGGGGGTGGCAAAATTTATAGCATCTATTCAATATAGATGCATGAACAAGTAGACTAGAATTTGCTATTGAAGACATCATAGCAACATAGCTTCTAGGAGGGCATATAAAGACCATTTATTTGGAGGACCAGAGAGTGATTTTGAGTGAAGTAGACCCTAAGAAATGGCTGATTGAAGTACTTGGGAAGTTTCCAAAGGATCATATATAAAACACATAATAATTGACAAATTTTAGGGAGGAAGCTCAGTCAATCCTCTCAATATTAGCAATTCTAATGGTCCTACTAACATATGCCACAATTTACCCTTCATAAATAGTAATGATCCATGCAGTAATAAAAGCATACAAGCGGGTAAGTCTGGACTAGGTATAAATTTTAGCCAATAATATCAAAAGACAACTGATGGCTTACCAAAGAGGGTAAAGTATAAAATTTTAGTACTCTTATTATCTTGCTTAGTTATTTTTCTATTGCATGCCCAAAATAAGACACTCTATTCCATTTCAAGTAGAGGATGAACATGGTTGGGTACATCTAGTGGTGGATTGGACACATACACTGAGGAGGAGCAATTCCTACCTAGATTTCAATAGAACAAAACCTAGAGGTAACTTAGATACATTGATCTAGAGGTAGACACAGATTACTTGCCAAACAAACAATGAAGGAGAAAACAAATTCCAGTATCCAATGGAAGAAGATCCACATTGAAGACTAAAGTCTTCAATACCCAAATAATGTAATATAGGAGGATGCTATAAATAGATTATATTACATCAGTTGGATGATGTAAATGTACCTTTCTAGGTACATACTTAAGACATTATATTAATTTAAGGGGAAGTTATCTAGTTACTTCATAAAATTTAATAAATTAACAAGTGTCAATGTGCAAGGTGTCCCTTGCACAACTAGGTAGAGTGTTGGCCAAGGAACCTATCTTCCTAGATAAAGAGCCTTATTGTAATATAGATAGATAGAGAGAAGCTCAGAGCATATTCATAGGTGGTAGCATAATGTTGTGTACACCACCATATATTGGTGATGGCACAATTTAGTCCAATAGCTTTATTAATAGAGTGTCAATTCCCTCCATAGCTACATTGTATTCATTTTCATCATTTCTCTTTATAGCATATTTTAGTCATCTCTTAAATTTAATTTATTTCATATTATTCTGCATATTTTGATTTCTATCTCTCGTTGCATACTGCATCAAAAGGTAACAAATGGATATAGAGGAAGAAATGGAGTTCTTGGTTAAAACTAAGACGTGGCATTTGGTGAAATTACCCCTTAAAAAAAACTTGTTGGTTGTAAGTGGGTATTCAAGAAGAAGTACAATGTAGAAGGAAATTTGGATAAGTACAAGGTTTTCCTGGTAGCAAAAGGATTTTCTCAATTTGAGGGAATTGAATTTGGTGAGATTTTTTCTCTTATGGCTAAACTAACTTCAATTAGATTTTTTTGGCTATTTTTGTTGCTTTTGATCTTAAAATAGAATAAATGGATGTAAAGACAATATTTCTACATGGTGAACTTGATGAAAATATATATATATGTCACAACCATAATGCTTTAGGGTAAAATATAAAAAGGACTTATTATGCAAGTTGAAAAAATCCCTTTACAGTTTGAAGCAATATCCAAGAATGTGGATCCAAAAGTTTGGTAGGTTTGTTTTGACACTTGGGCTTGGAAAAAGCAAAGCAGATCCATGTGTATATTTTAAAGAACGTAAAATTTTTATTATCATTGTTTTTTATGTAGATGACATGTTAATTGGTAACAATAAGAAGATAATAAAGTTACTAAAATCTCAATTATATTTTTATTTTGACATGAAGGATTCGGGTGTTGCAAAATTTATTTTGGTCATGGAAATAATAAGGGATAGTGCAAATTGAAAATTGTGGTTAAATCAAAGAAAATATGTTGATTTGATATAGCTTTGGGATGCATGATTGTATATCAATATGTACTCCACTTCCTATTGGTCAAAAGTAATCTATTGATTAGTGTCTTAAAAAATGAGAAAATTGAAGAAATGCATCATGTTCCTTATGCTAGCATTGTTGGTAGTCTAATGTATGCAATGGTTTGTACTAGACCTGATATTACACATGCAGTGGAATAAGTTAGCAGATATATATCCAATCCAAGAAAGGAACATTAGATTGTTATGAAGAGGATCTTTATATATTTGCGTGGAACTTCAAATTATGCTATCTATTACCAAGGAAAATTTGGAGATAGTAATATTGTAAATCTACAAGATTTTATTGATGCTGATTGGGCTAGAGATTTTGACAAGAGAAGATCCATGAGTGTTTATGTGTTCAAAATATTTGGAGCGGTAGTATGTTGGATGATTAAAAATTAATCAATGGTTGCTTTATCCACAATAGAGGCAGAGTACATTACAACAACTCATTCTATAAGTAAGTAGTGTGACTACAAAAATTGTGTTCAACGTTTGATTTTATGCATAAGACTATGATAATTGACAATGATAATCAACGTACAATATTTTTGGCCAACAATATAGACTTTAATGATCGATAAAAATACATTAATATTAAGTACCATTTTGTGAGAGAGATGGTTAAAGGGAATCAGGTGATGTTGGAGAAAATTGATATAGAGAATAATGCAATTGATTCATTAACAAAGGCTATACTTGCTCAGATATTTTCTTGGTGTAGAAGATCTATGGATATGGTTTTCCTTGAAAGTTAAAAATGGTATTTTTTTAACCCTATGAAAAGTATTTAACAAGTGGGAGGTTGGAAATATGTTGAATATTTTCCATGTTATTATGGCGGGGTTAAATCTAAAAAGGTACTAGACATTCTCCATGTATTCTCATAGGGGTTTAGGATTTTTAAGGTATTATTAGATTCATATGGGTTGTTTTGGATTACTATATGTGAACCCATGGTTTTGCATCCATGGTATTATAAATTTTGTTCTTGTGTTATTTAAATTGGACTTGCATGAGGGTTTGTATGGAGAAGAGAAGATGAACATTATTGCATCAGAGGTGGTTAAGTTTATGCAATAAGAAGATATTACTATGTTGGGTTTTTTCTTGTAAGGGTTTTATAAGGTCAAATACTATGTTGTGTGTATATGTTATCTTATTTTGATTATGTATTGACTCCTTTTATAGATTTATTTTATCGGAGATATTTTGCTCTTAACTTATTCCTTATTAATACCAATCAGGATGTGGCTTGATTAATCTTACCCAGGTCAGCTGACCTGACCATATTTATAATATGGGTATCATAGGAACTTTATCTCCAACATTGGGTATCTTCTCCTAAGAGTTGTGCCTATGCATTAGATCAAATTATTGCTAGTTCATTGTTCTAAGACATGCTAAGCCAACCTTTCTTGGTTTGTACCCAAATATCTCCTCAAAGTCCCCAAGATTTCTCCTAAGCTATGATCACATCAGGTGTTCCTTAGCCATGATCGTCTCAAGTTTTCCTCCTAAGCTAGCCCACCTACTCAACCATGTTAGTTTGGACTAGGGTTGATCTCTTACACACTCTTTCATTATAATGAACTGACCTTGTCTGTGGTGTCTTAGGGGAGGCTTCTAAGATAAGTAAAACAAATGCCCTAAGCTAAATATCAAGAAGTATGAAAAGAAGTCAAGTTTATGGTTAAGGTACTAGACTTGCCATGGGATGTAAACCCAAAAGGAATATCCCAAAAGGAATTGAGACCTTAGTGAATAGCCAAATTTGAAATAAATTTAGTGAGAGCCTCATGAGTTGCAAGTTGTGTCAGGAATCAGGTCGATGGTGGGATGGGGGTAAGAGGCATGAAGGCCTTGAGCCCTTGACAAGAGAAACAAATCAAGAGACAATGAGTCTTGGATGATGAGGTCAATGAGGATACTTTGAAATGGTAGCACAGATAGTCCAACCTTGACTCCAACTAAGAGAGACTCATGAGGGGACCATGATGTGAACATGAAGGAAGTCATAGGAGTTGGTCATCTCCTAGAAAAGGACTAGGATAGAGAGGAAGACTTGAGATTAAAAAGCAACCTACCTGACATAGCTCCAATTCGATAATGAGATAATTTTAATTGGGCCAATGAGGCTGATCAATATGAAGATTACAAGGCCACTAAAACTACCAAAAATAAGAAAATGCACAAACAAGAAGACACATCAATGACCAAGGGAGTCAAGTGGTGATCCCCATATTGAATAATATGGTGGAGGTACTCATTATAAAGATGAACTAAGGATGGAGGCCTTTATAAAGGTAGAAATTGGGACTATGTCATGCAGGAAAGGGTGGCACTTCGTTAGGAAGTGCCATGGATTGGATGTGGACCTAAGGGGTGCATCCTAACATCAAGGATGATGTCGAGTTTGTGTGGGGGAGAATTTTAAGGGGATAGTGGTCGACTCATCTCTCCCCTCACCTTGTGCTACCATATTAAGTATGAGGAGCCAATTTGTGGTTGGTATGGGGTGCCTCCATAGTTTGGGCTTAGTATGAGCTCCCTAGCACCCTATAGGTTGACAATCAATAATGGGTTGCAACCTTACACCTTTTGGAATGGTTCATGTTGGGGGATATTCTCTTTAGGGTAAACTTAGGTTGGTAGTCAGGAATGGGATATCTCCTACAACCTAAATCCATGTTTAGGGATATGGGATGGGATATTTAGTTCCTATTTATGTTGAAAATTAGGTGACAAGCTATAGATTGGCACCCATAGGAATAACCATGCTAGGGGTAGGTTCCTCGAGGTAGACTTATGTTGAAAATAAATAATAGATTATCACTTGTAGCCTTATTCATATTTGTAAGTTTGAGGTCATAACTTGGGCAATGGTACCTACTCACTTCTCCTTCCTACTCGAAGTATCCATTATGGGATGATCACCTTTGGTTACAAAAGAGGAATCTGAGGGTTTATTCATCAACCATTCATGTATGCGATGTAAACTTGGAACTCTTGCAAAAAAATTTGTGAGGAAGGTGATAGTGGCCGAGTGATAGAGGTAACCATCCTCCTCATCATGGAAATATCCTTGAGATACCATAGATAATGTTGGTTCAAGATAACATAAGAGTGTGTGAGAGAGCAACCTTAGTTCAAACTAGCATGGTTGATCAGGTAGGCTGACTTAGGAGGAAAGCCTATGAAAATCATGGCTAAGGATGGTCTAAGATGATCATGGTTTAGGATAAGTATTAAGGGATTTTAGGAGAGAGTTAGGCACTAACTAGGCAAGGTTGGACTGATTCATCTTAGTGTTGTAATCACAGTGACACTGAGAGGGGGGGTGAATCAGTGTGATCTTTTAAATTTCTAATATATAGTTTTAAATCCAGCAGCAGTTTAAAACTAATAAAAGATATATCAAATACAACAAGAAAGCATGACACACAACACAGTAATTTAACGAGGTTCACCAATGTGGCTACTCCTCAAAATGACTGCTTGGACTACCATCCAAATCCAGCCAATGCAAAGCTACAACTTTACAATATCTTTTACCAGCACCAACTGGAAGGAGCACCAACCCCTTAGATTTTTTTGTACCAAATAGAATGGAGCACCAACTCCTAATTTACCAGCACCTACTGGAAAGAAGCACCAACTCCTTATGCCAAGCAGCAACTTGGAATTCAATAACAATAATGAAAATTATAGAATGATACTTTCACCTTATTTCTCATAATCTGCAGTTCCTATGCACTCTGCTACTTCTGCACAAACGCTTCGCACTATCCGACTACTTCTGTGAATTTCTTTGCACTCTCTGCTGCAACCAGATGATCGATCACTTATGCTATCTGTGCGCTATCACTTCGCACTTAGAACTCAACCTCTGCACCCTACATTCTTAATTCAGCATCCATCACTCTCACTCCCCCACTCCCCACTCACTCCCTCACACTTCATTCGCACAAGTTCGATACGACTCGCTCTCTGCTCGACGTGGACTTCACTTGCACAAACTCAATACTCACATCATACTTCAAACTTGAAACAGCCCTCCTTTTATAGATGAAATTTCATGATCAAATTTTAAACAATAGTCGGCTGTAACCCTAAGAACGTCGGCTGCAAAACCCTAGAAATTGTTGGTTGCAAAACCCTAGAAATCCATCGAATGCAAAACCCTAGAAATTGTCGGCTACAAAACCCTAAAATCCGTCGGCCCAGATTCAACTTTGTCGGCCTCAACCGCCTCTGCCACCTCTGTCACCTTCCTGTAGCTATTGCCACGAAATAATAACATGTCGCGATATCGCTACACCTTTTGTGGCCGTACACTTCCTTTACCCTGCTATGGCAAAAATGCGACACTTTTGGCCTTTGTCTGCTTTGCCACCTTTCTTGTCGTGAAATCGTGACACTTCGAACTTTCGCTGACGTCATCCTCATTCTTGTCGCGAAATCGTGACGCTTTTCTGCCTTAGCGTTGTTCTTTGCTTTTCGCCCGTGAAAATGCAACATGTCGCGAAATCATGACATCTTTCGCATCCGTACATTTCTCGCTTCATGCACTAGCGAAATCAAGACATGTAGCGAAATCGCTACAACTTTGTGCCTTGTGCTTCCAACTTTGCTTCGACCCGCGAAACTTTGACTTGTAGCGAAATCGCTACACCTTTGTGCCTTGCACTTTCGACTTGTAGCATAATCGCTACACCTTTGTGTTCTGCACTTTTGACTTGTAGCGAAATCGCTACACTTTTGTGTTCTGCACTTTTGACTTGTAGCGAAATCGCTACACTTTTGTGTTCTGCACTTTTGACTTGTAGCGAAATCGCTACACCTTTGTGTCTTGCAGTTTCGACTTGTAGCGAAATCGCTACACCTTTGTGCTTTGACTCTTCCTCTCTGCTTTGGCCCGTGAAACTCCAACATGTAGCGAAATCGCTACAACTTTTTGACTTAGCGCTTCTTCTCTGCTTCAGCCAGCGAAACTTCAACATGTAGCGAAATCGCTACACTTTTGTTGTCGTACATTCTCTCTCCTCTTTGGGTCGCGAAAACCCGACGTGTCGCGATATCGTGACACTTTTCGTCCTTGGCGCTGCTTCTCCAAACTTGTCATGAAATCGTGACAGTTTTTCAACTTTGCTTCTTTCCTTCCAACATGTCGTGAAATCGTGACATTTTTGGCTGTGCCTTCTCTCTCCTCATTTTTGTCACGAAATCGTGACATTTTCGGCTATGCCTTCTCTCTCCTCATTTTTGTCACGAAATCATGACATTTTCGGCTGTGCCTTCTCTCTCCTCATTTTTGTCACGAAATCATGACAGAAAACATGTCGCGATATCGCGACAGTTTTCTTACTTGTCTTTTTCTGCAAATTTTTGAATCTGGGTCACTTCTGTTTTCCTGGAATTGCACTTTACAAGATCTGACTATCCTTTGAACTTCTGTCCTCTACATCTGAATGACTCCTGAACTATCTATCCACTGCATCATTAGATCTAACTGCCTGTGTTGACAACAATGACAAACCTCTTGCAACACCTTGCTCAACAATCTCCCCCTTTGGAATTGTTGGCAACACCTGTGTACATTCCTGTAACTCTTCTCCCCCTTTGTCAATAATACCAAAGGGCTACTTGCAGACTCCCCCTGAGTCCATCCTCACAATTCTCAGGCACAATTTGTTGCATCTAGCACAAATTATGATCATGAGCAAAAGAGTAGTCAAATACTCAAATGCTCCCCCTGAGAAAGTGATCCCTGTAGCTAGTCACTTCTTGGGAAGTGTGACTACTCCCAATTTGTCTCGAAGGTACTCAAACACTTCCTTGGGCAATGGTTTTGTAAAAATATCTGCTACTTGTTCTGTGGTTGGGACAAAATCCAATTTGACTTCTCCTTCCGCAACTTTCTCCTTCAAGAAATGATACCTTATAGCAATGTGTTTTGTCCGTGAGTGCATAACTGGATTCTTGGAGATGTTAATTGCACTGGTGTTATCACACTTAACTGATATTGGTTCACTGAAATTAATTCCAAGATCTTTCAAAGTTTGTTTCATCCATAAAACTTGAGTACAGCAAGTTGTTGCTGCAATATATTCTGCCTCAGTTGTTGATAAAGAAACTGACTCTTGTTTCTTGCTGTGCCAAGCAACCAACCTGTCACCGAGATAAAAAGCACCTCCACTTGTACTCTTTCTGTCATCAACACATCCAGCCCAATCTGCATCTGAATATGATATAAGAGTGAAGTCTTTGCCTTTTGGATACCACAACCCATACTCCATGGTGCCCTTGAGATACCGAAAAATCCTTTTAACTGCTTGTCACATGAGTCTCTTTGGGACTGGCCTGAAATCTAGCTACCATGCAAACTGCCTGTAGAATATCAGGTCTGGTAGCTGTTAAATATAGTAAACTTCCAATCATAGATCTGTACATGGTTTGGTCTACAGGTGGAGATTTGTCTTCTTTACTCAATTTGTAGCCTGTTGTCATGGGAGTGCTAACTGGCTTACAGTCCTCCATAGTGAACCTCTTTAGCATTTCTTTCACATATTTGATTTGGGAAATGAATATGCCTTTCTCATTTTGATTAACTTGTAGCCCAAGAAAGTAAGACAGTTCACCAATCATAGACATTTCAAATTCATTCTGCATCTTATTTGCTAAGTCTTTACAAGATTCATCTTTGTTGCTGCCAAATATGATATCATCTACATAGACAACAAGAACAATGAGATGCCCACCTTCTATTTTCACATACAGATTACTGTCCACTAAACCTTTCTTGAATCCCTGTTGAGAGAGATAGTTGTCTAGCCTTGCATACCATGCCCGTGGTGCTTGTTTTAATCCATATAATGCTTTCTTTAATTTGCAGACAAGGTTAGGATCTTCACTAATTTGAAAGCCATCTGGTTGTTCAATATAGACCTCTTCTTCAAGTTTCCCATTTAAAAAGGCAGATTTTACATCCATCTGATAAACTCTGAAGTTCTTGTGGACTGCTAAGGCCAGAAACATTCTAATTGCTTCTAATCTGCCCTTTGGTGCAAAAGTCTCTTCAAAATCAATGCCTTCGACCTGTGCATATCCTTTACAAACCAGTCTTGCTTTGTTCCTAATGACCTGTCCGTCTTCATTTAATTTGTTTCGAAATATCCATTTGGTGCCGATTACATTCTTATTTGCTAGGTCTAGGTACTAATTCCCAAGTTCTGTTCTTTTCAATCTGATCTAACTCTTCATTTATTGCCTTCATCCAGCTATCATCTTTGCTTGCTTCATCTATGTTTTTGGGCTCAATGCTGGATAAAAGAGAGTAATTACTTATTACTTTCCTTCTTGTCTGAATACCAGTTGTGGGATCTCCAATTATTTGGTCTCTTGGATGATTTTTCTGCCAGCTGCCTATTTTGAATTTCTTGTTTTCTTGCACCTCTGAGTCATCGATTAATTCATCTGAATCAAACGTAGA